>JAVGWX010000011.1:5588339-6255839 GCA_036924085.1 Ariolimax columbianus | reverse complement strand
AGCGACCTATAGCTGACTGCTAGCGTCAGGGCCAGCGACCCATAGCTGACTGCTAGCGTCAGGACCAAAGACCCATAACTGACTCCTAGCGTCGGGACCAGCGACCCACAGCTGACTCCTAGCGTCAGGACCAGCGACCCATAGCTGACTGCTACCGTCAGGACCTGCGACTTATAGCTGACTGCTAGCGTCAGGGCCAGTGACCCATAGCTGTCTGCTAGCGTCAGGGCCAGCGAGTCAGAGCTGCCAAGTCCCTTCTACACTTCCGCGCCGTGATCCTGGATAACAGGCTACAACCTAGCAGACTGGCTAAACAGAAGGGATCGAAGAGGGAAGGCTAACCTGGTACTAAATAAAAACTCCCTCCAGAAATTGGATGTGTCGGAGCGAAAGGTGCAAATATCGCAGTCGCAGTCAAGCCGTAAACTAGGACACAACGTATTCCGTTCCCTGGATTACAACCCTTTCATGGTTTGGTAGCGGGAGATTGAGAACGAACAAAGCCATCTTTCCTTAGCGATTAGCTTTGTTGATTCTAGATTAATCTAGCTGGGGGGACACGCAAACTCCTCTGTCATGACCAGACAGAGACACAAGCAAGGTTGCTAAAAAATTGACACCCAAAATGATAGGTCCACAACGGAAATTCGTTTCCTATAAATAGCTTTTAGATCAATAACAACCTGGACCATTTTGTAGCAGCCAACACATTACCACAAAGACATTAATCTGATCAAAGATAATGACCTCGTGATAATTGACCAGCAGACGCCATCTGTCGTCTGAGCTTGATAGCCTTAAAAAACTATTCGCAAACAGCGCTATCAATTGTATGTGGTCGGAAAGTATTCCATCTTAGCATGATACTTTACCAACACATCAAAGTAGAAATGTTTTTGTAAAATTCCATTTGACGGTGAAGGCGTTGTTTTGTATTTTCATTTTTATTATTAAGAGTAGTTCGTAGCCGAATGGTTTCTTCTTCTTCTTCTTCGTACGCAGTCAGACAGTAACCATTATTTTTTCGAAAAAAGCGGCGGTCATCCTGAGGCTCTCGCCACTGCCATAGAGCTTGTCTTGCAGTTCCACTGGTAATGGCCACATCTGCTCTCTCTGATCCCCGTATGTCGGGCAGTTCTGCAGCAGATGCTCAGCGGTCATTTTACCAGTACCGCACGGGCATTCGTCGGTACACCCTATCTTCAATTTGTTGAATAGGTGGTACCTCAGTCTGTTGTGGCCAGTGCGAAGTCTGAAGACAACGACCTGCTCTCTTCGGTTCAACTGGTAATAGGCATCGTTTTTAGTGTAACCAGTATGTTCGGTTTCCCATTTGGTCATGTATCTGGCTTTGATAAGCCGTTTTGATTCTTCGTACGTCATACTGGTATCTGTTTGTGGTAGTCTTGCACCTTCTTTTGCCAGTCTGTCTGCCTCCTCGTTGCCTTGGATGTTGCAGTGTGACGGAACCCACTGTACCACTACCCTTTTTGGTGCGGACTGCTGGCACAGTTTGCAGAGTGCTGCTCTTAAGTCATTAAGCTCAGTGTTTTTCTGGCTTTTTAGCGCTGTGACTACGGCGAGAGCATCCTATAAATAGCTTTTAGATCATTAACAACCTGGACCATTTTGTAGCAGCCAACACATTACCACAAAGACATTAATCTCATCAAAGATAATGACCTCGTGATAATTGACCAGCAGACGCCATCTGTCGTCTGAGCTTGATAGCCTTAAAAAACTATTCGCAAACAGCGCTATCAATTGTATGTGGTCGGAAAGTATTCCATCTTAGCATGATACTTTACCCACACATGAAAGTAGAAATGTTTTTGTAAAATTCCATTTGACGGTGAAGGCGTTGTTTTGTATTTTCATTTTTATTATTAAGAGTAGTTCGTAGCCGAATGGTTTCGATGTCTGCGTGTCGACAAGGAGGACATGAGTTCGAATCCTCGGGTATGGCATAAGTTGATTTTTTGTTGGGGGTGAAATAAACAAAGCAGCACACGACGTGACGACTGCAGTGACGGAGCGGTCTGTAGTTTCCAGCCTACAAAACCTTCGACTACCACAGTAATGAGGAAAAGTCGTACGACAGTGTTATTGTCATTAAAGAAAAAAATTGTCTTAAATTTTATAATCACAATATGATTTTTTTGTTTATGTATATTTTTTTGTTTTTCTTCATTCGCTCTCTCTCTCCCTCGCCTTCTCTCCGTCACCTCTCTGTCTCTCTCTCTCACTCCCTCTTTCGCGCTTTCTCTTTCACTCTCTCTCTATCCCATGCTCCTTCTCTCATTTTTTTCCTCTCTCTCTCCCTTTCTCTCTCTCTCTTCAACAGTTTGGTGTACATTATATCCCTGGCAGACATCATAACATTTAGCCGAGAGTACATTCAAATATAAAAGAAAAAAAGTAAAGTAACCCATAGCATTACTGCCGTAGGGGTGTGAGGTGTTAGCGATCTCACATTTCAAAGACTCGGCTATATGAGGACGGTAGCCATCTCCTCTCCCTCGCTGCTTTTACTTCCCGGACTGAACCGTTACCCATTTAAGGCTGGGTCGATCCGGGGCCCATTGCGCTGTGGAAAAAAAACATTACCGCCTCAACAGCGCGCTAACCACTGCGCTACGCGGCTCCCAAATATACACACGTACATATACCAGCACATGTACATATGTTTGACTTGATCGCTCGGTGTCTACCTTGTGACGTATAGTTTCTACAGAACAGTGGCGAGGGTGTGGTTAGCCTGCCTCCTCCCTAACCTTCCCTGGTGGTCGCTCTGCCATCCAAGCAGAAACAAACTAATAAAGATAGATGCGACCAAATACAAACTCGCACAAGTAAATATAAACTACTAACCCAAACTCACACACGCACACATATACGCGCCAAAACGCATTTACAGTACAAACTCACACAAGCACACATATACGCACATAAACGCATTTACAGTAGAAACTCACACGCACATCGATAGTCATTTAAATACACACGTCTGAACGTCTACACACATCAGTACACTAAAGCTTGACCCACCACTACACACACATCAGTACACTAAAGCTTGACCCTACCACTAGACACACATCAGTGCACTAAAGCTTAACCCCACCACTAGACACACATTAGTGCACTAAAGCTTGACCCCCACCACTACACACACACCAGTACACTAAAGCTTGACCCCCACCATTACACACACATCAGTACACTAAAGCTTGACCCCACCACTAGACACACATCAGTGCACTAAAGCTTGACCCCACCACTAGACACACATCAGTGCACTAAAGCTTGACTCCACCACTTGACATACATCAGTGCACTAAAGCTTGACCCCCACCACTACACACACATCAGTACACTAAAGCTTGACCCCCACCACTACACACACACCAGTACATTAAAGCTTGACCCCACCACTTCACACACACCAGTACATTAAAGCTTTACCCCACCACTAGACTCACACCAGTACACTAAAGCTTGACCCTCACCACTACACACACATCAGTACACTAAAGATTGACACCCACCACTACACACACACCAGTACACTAATGTTTGACCCCACCACTACACACACACACACCAGTACACTAAAGTTTGACCCCACCACTACACACACACCAGTACACTAAAGATTGACACCCACCACTACACACACACACCAGTACACTAATGTTTGACCCCACCACTACACACACCAGTACACTAAAGCTTGACCCCACCACTACACACACATCATTACACTAAAGCTTGACCCCACCACTACACACACACCAGTACACTAAAGCTTGACCCCAGCACTACACACACATCAGTACACTAAAGCTTGACCCCCACCACTACACACACACCAGTACACTAAAGCTTGACCCCACCACTACACACACACCAGTACACTAAAGCTTGACCCTACCACTACACCGTCACGGTTGTAAACAAACACACACACGATACCCTACTACGCGCACACACATCACACATTAACATACAATCACCCATGCACATCGGTGTCGGGGAAGGGGGCGGGGGGGGGGGGGAAGAGGGGAGGTGATGGTTCTACAAACACCCCCCCCCCACCCCATCAGCCCCCCCCCCCACCCCCACCCCACCCCAAGGATTAAAACTCCTCCCAGATATCGGATATGTGTCAGCTCGAGGGAAGGTTAAACTCTGCGTAAATAGAGTGGCCCGCCTGCACTAATGATCCAACAGATTCTGGTGTGGGACATTAGAAATGTTAGTTTCTGGTCTGTTTGTCACGGCGGTAGGGTGGGCCTCATCCAGAAATCCATTTTGTGATCACATTTGTACATCTGAGTGACTTTTAGACAAGTCCTTCTTGATGTGAATGGACTGGGAGAGGGGAGAGGGGGAGGGGTCCCTCGGAGGAGAGAAAGAGGGGGCTGAGGATGAAGCTCAGATTTGAGGTCAGGCTGAGTGAGGTGGAATGGTGGAGGAGGGCGAATAATCTGGAGCGTCGAGTTAATAGTGTTTCACAGATGGACAGAAAATAGGATGGCTGAAAGAAAGACAGACGTTTAGGCAGAGTCGGTTGGGCAGTATTATATACAAAGGGTAAGACAGACAGCTTGACAGATGTATATTCTTCTTCTTCGTTCATCCTCAGATCAAGGTCCCGGTTTCTCTTACAAAGGACACCGATGTTTGTAAGGCTGTTTCATCTCCATACAGCTTTTGTCTCATGTCTGTCTCACGAGGCCAGTATTGTTCTCTTTTCCTGTGTGAGCGTGCAGCTTTTTTAGGATGTGTTCCACGGTCATGGTATGATCCCAACATGGGCACCTGTCATCTGTCCCAATCCTCATTTTGATGTAAAGATGACCCTTGAGTCTGTTATGCCCAGTTCTCAGTTTGAAGATGATGACTTGCTCTTCTCAAGTTAAAGTAGCTGTCTTCTTTTCGGAAGTCGGGGTGTTGATCAGCCCATTTTCTCCTGAAGTTGGCTTTAATTATGGTCTTGGCCTCATTATATGTGATACTCAGGTCTGTTTGTAGGGATGCTCCTCCACTCTTTGCTAGTTTGTCTGCAGTTTCATTGCCTTCAATGTTGTAGTGGGATGGAATCCACTGTATGACGAGCCTTGTGTGTTCTGCTGAGAGCTGTGTCAGGGAGTGCATACATTGCTCGAGATCTTCGTCTTTGGGACAGATATATAGCTAGACAAATACGCAGACAGATTGAACGATAGACACGTAATGTGTGTGTGTATGCATATATATGTTTGTGTATGTATGTATGTGTGTGTATGTATGTATGGTGGCATATGTCCAACAGAACGTTGTTCTACGGGCTCATCTGTTGTCAGCCATGCGTACCACATGTCCAGCGCAACGATGTTTGCGAGAAATAAACAATTATGGACACACAACTACCTTACACAAACTAAAACGCATGAAGACTGTACAACAGGGCACAGACAGGAGAACAAACATCCCGCGTATCAGTGTTTTGTGTTTTATGGGTGCAAAATAGGATTACCATACGTGGACATAAAACAAAACAGTTGCAAACAAAATTACATCTTTAGAAATGAAGTGTTATCATTAGAAGTGTGATGAAAGTATCGTAGGCAGAGAAGATAATATTTAGAAATGAAATATTATCTTTAGAAGTGTGCTGACAATATCGTTGACAGAGAAGATGACACATAAATTCTGCAACAATTTAGTATAAAAGATAATTGACTTATAATTTATAAACATCACTCATAAAAAGCTCAGATACACCAGATATTTGAAAAGACAGAAAGGTTTAGGGTGAGGAATTTGTGGAAGGCACGGGGAGCAGGGAGAAGGGGAAGGAGTGACCCAGATAAAGATGGGAACCAGAATACTGACGCTTGAGGATGTCCTTGCCTGAAGCGGGCCAACATGTCCGGAACTACCATATGTTACTATTGGATTTCTGTCTTACAAAACATATTTAGTCCGACAGTGGATTCCGGCCCACTGTGGGATCCCTGGAAACGAGAAAGCAGATGTGCTCGCAAAAGTCGGAAGATATAAAGAAGAAAAGACACTCATCAAACAATCCTTGAGGACAGAATGGAGAGATCAGCATAAAAAATACAAACCAGAAAATGACAGCATAGACAAACTTGGCAGAGATGGGCAGACAAAGATCTTCAGACTCAGAACGGGACATTATAGACTCAAGGCTTACATCCAGAGAATGGGTCTCAAACACTGTCATGTGCGACTGTGTAGCACCCAAGCAGACACCAGAACATATTCTGTAAGAATGCCCGACCTATACAGACCAAAGAGAGGTAGTCTAGCCTGGGGGAGCAACCGTGCTCGAAAAGCTGTGTGGGGAGGGGAAGACCTGAAACGCACAGTCTCCTTCATGAACCTCACCGGACTAGAAGCCTAGCATCAGTTGATCGTGAACCTCACCGGACTAGAAGCCTAGCATCAGTTGATCGTGAACCTCACCGGACTAGAAGCCTAGCATCAGTTGATCGTGAACCTCACCGGACTAGAAGCCTAACATCAGTTGATGGTGAACCTCACCGGACTAGAAGCCTAGCATCAGTTGATCGTGAACCTCACCGGACTAGAAGCCTAACATCAGTTGATGGTGAACCTCACCGGACTAGAAGCCTAGCATCAGTTGATCGTGAACCTCACCGGACTAGAAGCCTAACATCAGTTGATGGTGAACCTCACCGGACTAGAAGCCTAGCATCAGTTGATCGTGAACCTCACCGGACTAGAAGCCTAGCATCAGTTGATCGTGAACCTCACCGGACTAGAAGCCTAGCATCAGTTGATGGTGAACCTCACCGGACTAGAAGCCTAGCATCAGTTGATCGTGAACCTCACCGGACTAGAAGCCTAGCATCAGTTGATCGTGAACCTCACCGGACTAGAAGCCTAGCATCAGTTGATCGTGAACCTCACCGGACTAGAAGCCTAGCATCAGTTGATCGTGAACCTCACCGGACTAGAAGCCTAACATCAGTTGATGGTGAACCTCACCGGACTAGAAGCCTAGCATCAGTTGATCGTGAACCTCACCGGACTAGAAGCCTAACATCAGTTGATGGTGAACCTCACCGGACTAGAAGCCTAGCATCAGTTGATCGTGAACCTCACCGGACTAGAAGCCTAGCATCAGTTGATCGTGAACCTCACCGGACTAGAAGCCTAACATCAGTTGATGGTGAACCTCACCGGACTAGAAGCCTAGCATCAGTTGATCGTGAACCTCACCGGACTAGAAGCCTAACATCAGTTGATGGTGAACCTCACCGGACTAGAAGCCTAGCATCAGTTGATCGTGAACCTCACCGGACTAGAAGCCTAGCATCAGTTGATCGTGAACCTCACCGGACTAGAAGCCTAGCATCAGTTGATCGTGAACCTCACCGGACTAGAAGCCTAGCATCAGTTGATCGTGAACCTCACCGGACTAGAAGCCTAACATCAGTTGATGGTGAACCTCACCGGACTAGAAGCCTAGCATCAGTTGATCGTGAACCTCACCGGACTAGAAGCCTAACATCAGTTGATGGTGAACCTCACCGGACTAGAAGCCTAGCATCAGTTGATCGTGAACCTCACCGGACTAGAAGCCTAACATCAGTTGATGGTGAACCTCACCGGACTAGAAGCCTAGCATCAGTTGATCGTGAACCTCACCGGACTAGAAGCCTAGCATCAGTTGATCGTGAACCTCACCGGACTAGAAGCCTAGCATCAGTTGATGGTGAACCTCACCGGACTAGAAGCCTAGCATCAGTTGATCGTGAACCTCACCGGACTAGAAGCCTAGCATCAGTTGATCGTGAACCTCACCGGACTAGAAGCCTAGCATCAGTTGATCGTGAACCTCACCGGACTAGAAGCCTAGCATCAGTTGATCGTGAACCTCACCGGACTAGAAGCCTAACATCAGTTGATGGTGAACCTCACCGGACTAGAAGCCTAGCATCAGTTGATCGTGAACCTCACCGGACTAGAAGCCTAACATCAGTTGATGGTGAACCTCACCGGACTAGAAGCCTAGCATCAGTTGATCGTGAACCTCACCGGACTAGAAGCCTAGCATCAGTTGATCGTGAACCTCACCGGACTAGAAGCCTAACATCAGTTGATGGTGAACCTCACCGGACTAGAAGCCTAGCATCAGTTGATCGTGAACCTCACCGGACTAGAAGCCTAACATCAGTTGATGGTGAACCTCACCGGACTAGAAGCCTAGCATCAGTTGATCGTGAACCTCACCGGACTAGAAGCCTAACATCAGTTGATGGTGAACCTCACCGGACTAGAAGCCTAGCATCAGTTGATCGTGAACCTCACCGGACTAGAAGCCTAGCATCAGTTGATCGTGAACCTCACCGGACTAGAAGCCTAGCATCAGTTGATCGTGAACCTCACCGGACTAGAAGCCTAGCATCAGTTGATCGTGAACCTCACCGGACTAGAAGCCTAACATCAGTTGATGGTGAACCTCACCGGACTAGAAGCCTAGCATCAGTTGATCGTGAACCTCACCGGACTAGAAGCCTAGCATCAGTTGATCGTGAACCTCACCGGACTAGAAGCCTAGCATCAGTTGATCGTGAACCTCACCGGACTAGAAGCCTAACATCAGTTGATGGTGAACCTCACCGGACTAGAAGCCTAGCATCAGTTGATCGTGAACCTCACCGGACTAGAAGCCTAGCATCAGTTGATCGTGAACCTCACCGGACTAGAAGCCTAGCATCAGTTGATCGTGAACCTCACCGGACTAGAAGCATGACATCAGTTGACAAATGAAGAAGAAGAAGGAAAGTATGTGTCACATGATGCTGATCTCGACAGGGATGCCCTACAGAACACTCGGACACACGAAAGAGGAATATTGAAAGCCACATGATGATGATCTCCAGAGATGTCGTACAGAACATTTGGAACGAGAGAAGAATACTGAAAGCCACACGATGATGATCTCCACAGGGACGCCGTACACAAAACTTGGAACGAGAGAAGAATACTGAAAGCCACATGATGATGATCTCCACAGGGACGCCGTACACAACACTTGGAACGAGAGAAGAATATTGAAACAGATGTACAAGACGATCGACGTGTGTAAGACCTAAAAGAATGGGCTGAACGAACACACTCCTTGACCGAGTAATGTTTCAAACAACTTCATCCACTACATCACTCACTGTTCCCTTGAGTATTGTGGACCTTGCAAACTCCAGCTTCAGGAACTCCAAGAGCCCTTCGTTCAGAGCGTCGTCGGCAGTCCCTTGTGCGTTGTTTGCACGGACGAAACCATCACTGTCCTGCTGGGGTTTGAATGAACTCCATTACACACGTTGGTCTCGAGTGAAATCGGTGTGGGACAATACCCAGTCATCCCTGCTCACACAGGCTCTGACTAACAGAGCAGGCCGAACCGTCTTGGCTGATACAAGTCTCCTGTGGCCCTGTTACGTGTCCGTGGGATGAAGTGCTTCACGCAAACATAAGCGAAAGGGAACTTGATTATGTTTGGCAGCTTATCGAAATGTACTGGCTGACTTTCATTAAGCCGGATCTAGTTTTAGTCAGTGGCGTATCTCTAAATTATAATATAGAAATGCACAGACTTATTCTCATTAAGCCGGATCTAGTTCTAGTCAGTGGCGTATCTCTAAATTATAATATAGAAATGCGCAGACTTATTCTCATTAAGCCGGATCTAGTTCTAGTCAGTGGCGTATCTCTAAATTATAATATAGAAATGCACATATTTATTCTCATTAAGCCGAATCTAGTTCTAGTCAGTGGCGTATCTCTAAATTATAATATAGAAATGCACATATTTATTCTCATTAAGCCGGATCTAGTTCTAGTCAGTGGCGCATCTCTTAATTATAATATAGAAATGCACAAACTTATTCTCATTAAGCCGTATTTAGTTCTAGGTCAGTGGCGTATTTCCAGTTCATATTTACCAAAACAAATATGTTAATATCCCTAATTTGATCCAATGGGACACTCCTCCAATACCTTTGCTATTCCTGTGTAGTGTTTCTATCTAGCGTAAAATAAAAACGTTTCCCACAACACTGCCTGACGCGACATTTATTCCTCGACATTACGTACCCCATCTCCCCATTGAACATACGTACTATAATTAAACGTCGTAAATACAGTTTTAGCCAAAATTGTTCACAAACTAAGCAGAAACAATGGTTTATCAGAGATATAATTGATAAACTGAACATGTTGTGATATATGTTGTCCTCATTTTAAATATTCAATTGGTTCGTTACGTGTCGTGGGAAGATGCAGTCTTGCGTGTTCAATCTGTGTGATCGCTTATATTATTAGTCCATGTTTCATCTGATAGATTTCTTTAATATTCTCAGCGGGAATTTTATTTTAATTATTTTTTTTTGTTTTGTTGCATAGCGTTACAGGCTCGCAAAACATATGTCCCTGATACATTCTTGTCACGTAACAAAACTATTTAATTCTTCTTATGTCCTTTTATATGTCATTGTGGTGGTTCTGGTCCCTTTCCGCACGAATAACTGGTTGTATACAAACTCTGTAGAGTCTTCTAAACCAGTATAAAGAAGTTAGTCAAGCTCTACTATTTCACACGATAATCCCTTATAAAACTTCCAGAGGTTCAATGTCTAAAACTGATAACAAAAGAGTTGCTATGAATAACACCTTTTATTTAGCGTAAAAACCTGTTTACAACAGATATGATATATTTAATTTCAAACATTTTGATAACATATATTATATTTAGTGAAATAAATTAAGCATCAGTTGCAAAAAATACATTGATACTCGGATAAACTGTTTATATAAATAATAAATCTATTGAAATAAACTTGTTATAGATGCGTCTCCTATTTAATGGAATAAACCATTTATGAAATGCATGATTTATAAGTCAATATATATATATATATATCTTTCTTAACGCAATTTAGCGTAATCCCATATATATATATATATATATATATATATATATATATATCTAAATATATATATATATATATATATATATATATATCTGTGGAGAATCATGAAGGAAATGGGGTTTCCTTTGCATATAGTCCATCTCATTGAAACATTATACCAAGATCAACAAGCCGCTGTCCGAGTATCTGGGCAAACATCAGATTGGTTTGCAGTACAAAAGGGAGTCCGAAAGGGATGTATACTCTCACCTTATCTGTACAACATATATGCGGAATGTATAATGAGAAATGTGCGAGAAGATGAGAACATTGAAAGTTTCGACCCATTTACGATTGGGGGGTACGAGATTCCAGAGTTACGATATGCAGATGACACAGTGATACTATCAAGAAGTGCGGAAGGGCTAGAGCAGCTACTTTCAGCCGTTAATGGACATAGTAAAGATCAAAATCTGTTCATAAACATAAACAAAACAAAGATAATGACCACCGACAAAACACAATGTCAACATAAATTTACAGTGGGTGGTGAGGAAATAGATCAGGTCACACATTTTGAATATCTGGGCTCCAGAATCGACAAAAATGACGACTGCTCGAAAGAAATCAGAAGAAGACTAGCTATGGCAATGCAGAGACTGAACAGCCTGAAGAAATTATGGCAGGGCACCAACAAAACGATAAAAGTAAAAGTCTTGAGAGCCTGTGTTTTTCCTGTGGCAGCTTATGGCTGTGAAGCATGGACGATTACCAAAACTTCTAGACAAAGAATCGAATCCTTCGAGGCAAAATGTTACAGAAAGATCCTCAGAATACCCTGGACAGAGAAAAGAACAAATGTAGACATTCGGCAAGAGTTGAGCATAGAGGAGAACTGGTTTATCAATTCCATTTTGGCTAGAAAATGCAAATACTTTGGTCACATCAAGAGACACAACGGTCTTGAGAGGACGGTAATGGAAGGTATGGTGCCAGGCAAAAGAGGAAGGGGTAGACCAAGAAGACGATGGCACCAAGATATCCAGGAGTGCCTGAGTATGACAGTGGCGGAAGCTGGAGTTTTGGCAAGGGAACGAGTTTCTTTCAGACAGACTGTGATGGGAGCGATGTTCTACAAAGGACATGCTTCATGAGAGATATATATACACACACATACATACAAATACATGTATATATATATAAAGTACAGTAACACATAGCATTACTGTCGTAGGGATGTGAGGTGTTACCGATCTCACATCTCGCCGTTTTTACTTCCCACACGGAACCGGTACCCATTTAAGGCTGGGTCGACCCGGGAGCCGTTGAGGTCTGAAAAAACATTGCCGCCGCAACTGGGGAATGAACCCAGGAACACTCAGATGCGAAGCCAGGGCGCTAACCACTGCGCTACGCGGCTCCCTATATATATATATATATATATATATATATATATATATATATATATATATATATATATATATATATATATATATATGAAAACTAATGGCAGGGTCTGGTGAAAGATACTGACCATGACCTCAACTCATATCCGTTCTGGACACATTGATTCTACTGAGTTACAGCAACCTGGTCAATGAGATGGGAATTGATTGTGATGACCATTTTGCTCGCCTTGCTGATAAATCTTGTGCTGAGCAACAGTGAAGAGGAGGCAGGTCAAACCTTGTTAGGTCAGCCCTTGTTAGGTCAACCCTTGTCAGGTCAACCCTTGTTAGGTCAACCCTTGTTAGGTCAACCCTTGTTAGGTCAACTCTTATCAGGTCAACCCGTGTTAGGTCAACCCTTATTAGGTCAGCACTTGTTAGGTCAACCCTTGTCAGGTCAACCCTTGTTACGTCAACTCTTATCAGGTCAACCCTTGTCAGGTCAACCCTTGTCAGGTCAACCCTTGTTAGGTCAACACTTGTTAGGTCAACTCTTATCAGGTCAACCATTGTCAAGTCAATCCTTGTCGGGTCAATCCTTGTTAGATCAACCCTTGTCTAATCAACCCTTGTAAGGTCAACCCTTATCAAGTCAACCCTTATCAGATCAACCCTTGTCAGATCAACTCTTGCCAGGTCAACTTTTGCCAGGTCACTCTTGCCAGGTCAACCCTTGTCAGGTCAAACCTTGTCAGATCAACCCTAGTAAGATCAACCACGTCGAGTCAACCCTTGTCGAGTCAACTTTTGTCAGATCAACCCTTGTCAGGTCAACCCTTGTCAGATCAACCCTTGTCAGGTCAACCCTTGTAAGATCAACTCTCTGTCAGGTCAACCCTTGTCAGATCAACCCTAGTAAGGTCAACCCTGGTCGTGTCAACCCTTGTCAGTTCAACCCTTGTCAGGTTAACACTTGTCGTGTCAACCCTTGTCAGGTCAACCCTAGTCAGGCCAACCCTTGTCAGTATACTTCAGGAAATGTTAGAATAGCCACAACAAACCTGCTCTCGGGGAAATTTCGTGAAAAGTGTAGGTCTGGAGAATATAGATCTGGAATATAGAGATCTGGAATATAGAGATCTGGATAAAATGATTTGGAATTATAGAGATCTGGATAGAAAGATCTGGAATATAGAGATCCGGATAAAAAGGTCTGGAATATAGAGATCTGGATGAAAAGGTCTGGAATATATAGATCTGGAATATAAAGTTTATATATATACACTCACACACATATATATATTAGAAGAAGAAGAAGAGTATAAAGAAGAAGAAGAAGAAGAAGAAGAAGAAGAAGAAGAAGAAGAAGAAGAAGAAGAAGAAGAAGAAGAAGCAGCAGAAGAAGAAGAAGAAGAAGAAGAAGAAGAAGAAGAAGAAGAAGGAAGACGGGAGAAGAAGAAGTAAAATTAAAAATAAGAAGAAGAAAAGCTATAACCAGAAAAGTTGTTGATACAGCATTATGTTCTCCAACTTATGTTACTAATTCCTTTATTGCTGCAGCCAGTAAAACCTATCGACATTTTATAGCTTAATCGACGTCACTTCCAGTCTAGCGAGCCCAGGCTTTTACAAAAGTTAACCCCTAACAGAGTTTATGTTAACCCCTAACAGAGTTTATGTTAACCCCTAACAGAGCTTATGACTGTTGGAAATGTTCCTCTGTTTTCGCCCCGAGCAGTCATCAGTGCCAAAACAGATTTTGTCTATTTTATATTTTCATCATTATACCGGCACGACATGATCAAGATTATCTATGTCTTCATCTATTTGTTTTTACGTTATTGGATAAACTTCACCAATCAATATTTGATTATATGCTCCATCTTCTTCATAATTTTATTAATCTTTTTTATTGCTCTTTTCGTCTTCTTAAGCCACTTGTTATGTGCATCGGCTCTTGTTTTACTACTCAATAGATGAACGTTTATTTGTTCTTCTTGTCTGTCCGTTGGGAATTCTGTGGCGAAGTGGTTAAGCCGTCGGCCTCGTGATCAGGTGGTGTGGGTTCTGGACTCCGCCGTCTTTTTCACGGGTTCTTGATGCTGAGTCCCATGCATCTCGTAGTCACCCCCTAGTCGTCTTGTCCTTGACTTGCCACTGGGGATGGGCGGCACGAGACGAGAGAGTGAGGATAAAAAGTAACGCAGTTAATACTTACCAAAAATATCGCGGTAGCAAAATTAATTAGGCCATCATCGTCTACGGTGGACGCCGGCCTTTGCCTCTGTCTTTGTCTTTGTCTTTGTCTTTGCCTTTGTCTTTGTCTGCTGCGCTACTTCTTCTGTGCCTGATTATTCTCATACACAAGCTTATGGGGAAAGGGAAGATCTTCGCGTCGGGTCAGCCAAAACATACTTATCAGACTATGTTAGTCAGGTTCAGGTGGGGGGAGGGGTCTAACATCTGATCAGGCGGGGAGAGGAGACTAACGTCTGGTCAGGGGGGGAGAGGAGACTAACGTCTGGTCAGGGGGGGGGGGGGGGAAGAGGAGACTAACGTCTGGTCAGGGGGGGGGGGGGGGAGAGGAGACTAACGTCTGGTCAGGTGGGGAGAGGAGACTAACGTCTGGTCAGGGGGGGAGAGGAGACTAACGTCTGGTCAGGGGGGGAGAGGAGACTAACGTCTGGTCAGGGGGGGAGAGGAGACTAACGTCTGGTCAGGGGGGGGGGGAGAGAGGAGACTAACGTCTGGTCAGGGGGGGGGGGGGAGACTAACGTCTGGTCAGGGGGGGAGAGGAGACTAACGTCTGGTCAGGGGGGGAGAGGAGACTAACGTCTGGTCAGGGGGGGAGAGGAGACTAACGTCTGGTCAGGGGGGGAGAGGAGACTAACGTCTGGTCAGGGGGGGGGGGGGAGAGAGGAGACTAACGTCTGGTCAGGGGGGGGGGAGACTAACGTCTGGTCAGGGGGGGAGAGGAGACTAACGTCTGGTCAGGGGGGGAGAGGAGACTAACGTCAATTATGCAAACTTTTATATTCTCCCGTGTTTGTATATTAATATTTATGTGTGAGTGTATGTGTGTGTGTATGTATGTATGTGTGTTCTTAGGAACAGAATAATATGTATGTGTATGTCTGTACATGTGTGTGTGCATGCGTGTGTGTGTGTGGGTGTGTATGTGTGTGTACACATACACACACACATACACTCACACAAATGCCAATCAACACCATTTATTAAATTCTTGCCTGACATACACACACATACATACTTTGGAAGATTGTCTAAGACCACAGCGTGCCGTGGGATATAATATTTGGTTTTGTGATTGTGGGGCTGGAATTGTTGAGCTGTCAGATGTGATCCGACCCGCGGTCTACAGGATGCTGACCCCCCCCCCAGTTAAGAGGCGCTAACAGATTCGTATCGTGAGGATAGAAGGCCAAGAAAGTGCTGAGGAGTCCCTGTGTGAGATTAGCTTAGCCAACTGCAACAATGTCAAGGGTATAAGAAATGAGGGCCTCTAATTATTTTCAGATTGGGAAGAGCATCTTAATGTCACGTGCGCGATCTGTAGGCGGCTTTGCTTGGTTTAATATGGGGATGTGCTTCTGGTATGAGGCGCGAGCACGCCACAAGGAAGCAAAAATCAATGAAGCCAGAGCAACATTGCGCAGATGGGAGAAAAAGTCTTCTCACCCCCCCCCCCCCCCCCCCACCTCACCCCCCCCCCCCCCTCATTTCCCACAACCACCTACTCAAAACAAACAAAAAATTTAAAAATAGAAGAAGCCGAAATTTAAGATAAATCCGATGTGCCACAAAGAATCGAATCTTTTCTTCCGCAATCAAAGGAGTGGATATTGTGCAGTGTCCCCAAAAAAATTGTTAATTATCTGATTCACTGCGTAGAACTGACAAACCGGCTCCCAAACTTTCTTACAATACCTTAGCGCTGATATATTGGCTTGAACAGCTGCAATGCCTATATATATAGAGGTTTCTCCATTCCAAGTATTACTCAATTTATAAATAGACATGTAATTCCTAGTGCCAATCTCATTGCAAGAATAAATGTATTCAGAGCTGCTACGTATTCCGCAGTTATTGAGTTCAGAGTTAATGGGCCAATTCGAACCAAGTGACTGCAATTGATTGTATTCGTCTATTCCTGTCTTGGTGCCACGTAGCGCAGTGGTTAGCGCACTGGCTTCGCATCTGAGTGGTCCTGGGTTCATTCCCCAGTTGAGGCGGTAATGTTTTTTCAGACGGCAACGGCTCCCGCGTCGACCCTGCCTTAAATAGGTATCGGATCAGTCCGGGAAGTAAAAGCGGCGAGGGACAGGAGATGGCTACCGCCCTCATATAGCCGAGCCTTTGAAATGTGAGATCGCTAACACCTCACACCCCTACGGTAGTATTGCTATGGATTACTTTACTTTACTATTCCGGTTTTGGACCGACTTCTTGAGTTCTCTTCACGGTACTCAAGTTGTCTTGGCCTTGTTTCCTGCTGTTCCTGGCCAGGTACACGCTCGTGATCCTGTTCGATTCCTTCCCCGTTGTTTCTAGCTAGGCACAATTTAGGATTATTTCTTAGAACCCTAATTATCTTCTCTTGTTTTCTCTCATCTTCAACTGCGTGTATTGTTGTTATGTTCTTTAACATAGATCTGTGTTCCTTTTATGGCTGACACAACTTATTCAACGTGGAAATCAGTTTTGGTGAAGGTTTGTAGTTCTCACAGGCGGACTAAAATAATATTCCTACTGTTTACTCTACTTGAACATTATTTGGAGCCCTGGTATTCAAACAGGCAGGTTATGCCTCCTGCCTGGTAGCCGAAGTATCTCCGTAGAACATTCTTTGTTTCTCAATATTTGCTTCCTATAACTTACTAATCGTATATACTTTCATAGACTGTCATACAAAATAATATTCTGACAAGTAAGACTGTCATGCAAAATAATGTTCTTAGAGGTAGAATATCATACAAAATAATATTCTGGCAGGTAGAATATCATACAAAATAATGTTTTGACAGGTAGACTTTTATACAAAATTATGTTCCTGCAGGTAAGAATGTCAACCAAAATAATGTTCTAACATGTACAATAGTAAACAAAATAATGTTCTGACATGTAGAATAGTATACAAAATAATGTTCTGACATGTAGAATAGTATACACAATAATCTTCTGAACAGTAGACTGTTATTCAAAATAATGTTCTGACACGCTGAATATCATATAAAATAATGTTCTGGCAGAAAGACTTCCATAAAAGATATTCCTCGGTTATCAGCGTTTATCATTGCCCGGCTTTCACCCGAGCAAGATGGTAAAAACGTCTCCATATAGCCAAAATGATTCTAGAACTGAAGGAGTCAAAACGAGACAAAATACCGCACTGACGACAATAAGAATGGCGAACACTTAAAATCAAACCAAAAAAATAGATGAGAGGATTCGGCGAATAAATAAAAGCACAGACGTTTGACCATTTTAGTGTTTGGCTACGCCTGTTAATGGGCAGACGGTCCCAGGGGCCACTTGCAGTATCAGCCAATACGACTACCACAAGTTGTTGTCTACTGACCCTGTCCTACGAGCATCGACCTTGACCAGACCACAGACGAGCATTGTTAAGTCGTGCGACCAACCAGAGATGGCGTTTTAGAGGGCAGTAAAGTGAGAGATAAAGTACGGCCCATTCTGGGTTATGATGCCCGATCCACTTTGTGACCAACAGAAATTCAGCTTCGTGTCATGATCTGTCCCTTGAGGGATTTCCAACTGTTTATTTCTCTTGAATCTTTCGGGCCCGTTGTATGGATCTGTTTGTGGATCCTTCTAGGATACCAGACAGTGTACGTATAGCAGACAGTGCCTGGATGATATCGTGGCTAGAGTGCTAGCTTTTCGCGGAAAGGGGGTGAGTTCTTCTTCTTCTTCTTCTTCTTCTTCTTCTTCTTCTTCTTCTTCTTCTTTTTCTTCTTCTGCAAGTTCTTGCACTTCAACTTTTTGTTCTTCTTCTTGTTGTTTTTCTTTTGCCACTTCTTCTTCTTCTTTGTCTTCTTCGACGTTCGTTCTGAAAAGGACGATGTGCCCTAGTCTGCAGCGAGGTTGCTATCTCATCACCTTTCAGTCTCACATTCAATTTCAGCTGGCTTTTCTGGGTACCATTATGGTCTTTCTACTGCGATACCTATTTCCTAAGCCAGACTATACTAGAACAGCCTGTTTCAAGGGCCGCCGGTTGGAGTCGGAATAGGGTCTTGGTCAGCTGTGGTTCATTGGCCTTGATGGAAGCAGTCAGCTATGAGTCGCTGGTCTCTGTCAGCTTCTTCGCTGTGCTGCATCTTTGATCTGGTAATGAGTTCGATTCTCGGTCTCGATGCGGTCTAGTCTACCTGGCTGTAAATAAATACCTGACTTCATGTTATTTGGCTTGGTTTCGTTCATTCTCAATCTCCCGCTACCAAACCCTGAAAGGGATTAAGTAGCAGAATGTAGTCCAGAGAACGGAATGCGTTATGTCGTAGTTTACAGCTTGACTGCGATATTTGCAACTTTCGGTCCAACACATCTGACTTCAGCAACCATTTTTTGAGTCCCAAGTTAGCATTCCCTCTTCGATCTCTTCTCCTTAGCCAGTCTGCCCTGCTGCAGCCTGTTATCCGGGATCACCGCGTGGAGGTGTAGAAGGGTTTAGGCAGCTCTGGTTCGCTGGCCCTGACACTAGCAGTCAGCTATGGGTCGCTGGCCCTGACACTAGCAGTCAGCTATGGGTCGCTGACCCTGACACTAGCAGTCAGCTATGGGTCGCTGACCCTGACACTAGCAGTCAGCTATGGGTCGCTGACCCTGACACTAGCAGTCAGCTATGGGTCCCTGACCCTGACACTAGCAGTCAGCTATGGGTCGCTGACCCTGACACTAGCAGTCAGCTATGGGTCGCTGACCCTGACACTAGCAGTCAGCTATGGGTCGCTGACCCTGACACTAGCAGTCAGCTATGGGTCCCTGACAACACTGCAGCTCAATCGCTGGTCAGCGTCTTGATCCCTCATGTTATTTAAGAAAGGCCAGCAAAGAATTGAACAGGTCACACTGCGTAAAAAAGCGACTTTGAGACCTGCTGCATTAAAATCGAAAACATTCTATCCTCTACGGCAGTGTCAGACATGGGACGACTTCAAGGGTAGAATGATCCTTGTATTTCGAACACATAAGCATCAGCGCAGGATACAACCATATGTGGCACATATTCTTTGGTCCCCTTTCTAATTGTGATCCTTTATGTCCATACCATCAGACCAGCTCCCATTATCAGCTATCGCCTCATTGTCTTGTCTTGTCTTGTCTTGTCTTGTCTTGTCTTATCCACATGTGCCGTGAGACGGCGTGGGGAGCCGCAGTGTTCTGTCCAGAGCCAGACACGTCGCTAAAGTAGTCGTTATCTCATGACGTTTTAGAATATCCACAACATTTCCTATCCATGTCGTTATCAGTCTGCCGCGGTTGCGAAAACCTGAACGTCGTGCGTTATAGGCGCACAGGGGTAGTTGGTCAGGCTGCATTCTGATTAGGTGGCCGAACTACTTGATTATCTCCTCGTCAATATATTCAGTACTGGGTCTTGCTTTAACTATTTTTTTCACATCTTCATTCTGTCTCTCCTAGTTACGTTGATTGTTTTCCGGAGGCATCTCATCTTACATGTCGTGATCATTCTCTCTAGAGTTTTTGTTTATGTCCATGTTTGGCACAGGTAACAGAGAATTGGCATGAATATACTGTCGATTAGCATTATTTTTGTGGATATGTTTATGTTAGTGTGTTTGAATAATGGTGACAGCTGATATGCAATTTCATTTGCTGTTCGGCACCTGATCTCAATATTTCTCTTAATCTCTATTCTGTGGGAAAACACTGCCCAAGTACTTGAAATCCTGCACTTGTTTGATTTTGGTCCAGTTTACCATAATGTTCATGTTTTCAGGCGATCTGCTTACCTGCATAGTTACTGTTTTGGATGTGTTAATTCTCATACTGTAACTTTCACATACAGAGTTGAGCGCAGTCAGATGTTGCTGCAGATCGTCTTCACTATCGTAAAGTAGACATTGATCATCTGCAAAAAGGAGTTCATTTAACTTATCAGTTTCTATCCTTTCTACCTCGGCATTTCTTGGCAGATTTTCCTCATTAGCTCCGTAAAGTTTGGAGTCTAGCGTTGAGTTGTTGAACCAGTGTATCTTCCTTAACTGGCAATACAAGGAACAGTCCTGCAATACGTGACCGATAGTTTCTTTGGTGGGTCCACATGTCTATAAATAGATAGCCGACGATTGCACATGCGTTTATTAAGTCTGTTATGTCCAGGGGTGAAGAACAGTGATCATCCATGTCAGTCAAGAACGTGCTGTTTGTTGTTTCTTGTTTGTTGATTATTGTTGTTGTTAAATGCCCACAATGTATAAAGTTACGCCTTTATGCTTCATAAAAAAAGAGCGTTTAGTGGTAGATTGTAGAAGCTGTTCTTACATCCCGAGCGCGTTGATCAAGGCAGACAGACCGCTGCCTTCCAGGCGGTTGTGCTATGATTTTCTTTATCTACGTAACACTCACTACTACGGGGATCGAGTAGATCCACATCTCGTCAGTCAGACTGTATTGAAAACATCCTGTTTCCAGGGAACACAACATGGAAGAGATATAGCATATTGTGTCTGGCCCTGACGCGACGTCATGGTAAGTGTATTGTGCCTGACCGGAGTGTGTGGTAGTCGTCATTTGGGCCACCTCATCGCTCCTTTGACAGCCTTCATAGATTGCTAAAAAAATGGTAATTAAATGAATTATTGTTGAGAATCTCCTGTACTTTTTGCAAGTCTACCTTCTTGCTGCCTGGTATGCCACACTGGGTTAATAGTCACAAATATATGGTTCGCATTCTAACACGTACCCTGCTTAATCCATTCTCAGGTACCGAACGTATCCCAGTCTAGAGATCTCGGAGCACAGATAGTGCAACTGTGAACACGTCTTTCATGTGTCAGTTCCAGTTCTTATGGGGAGGCAATCTGAGTTTCAGAGACATATTTTATGGAACACTCAATCTATTTATATGTTTCTTGAAATAGAAAAAACTGATTCATTTAGTCGGAGCTTTCCTGTAGGGATCTTTCTAAATTAGAAAAACGAGTATTCAAAGCTTTTCTGGAGGGATTTTTCTGAAAGAGAAAAACATGTATTCAAAGCTTTTTTCTGGAGGGATTTTTCTGAAAGAATAACAAGTATTCAAAGCTTTTCTGAAAGAGAAAAACAAGTATTCAAAGCTTTTCTGGAGGTATTTTTCTGAAAGAATAACAAGTATTCAAAGCTTTTCTGAAAGAGAAAAACAAGTATTCAAAGCTTTTCTGGGCGGATTTTTCTAAATATAAACAGATGAAGTCATATCGAACTCCTGTTAGGGTGCATATACCACGAGCCAGTTTAAGAATCAGAGTATTTTTATTCCACTTGCCCATTTTTCAATCCTTTTCCCCTTTAAGGCTGTCTGTATTGATCCAGAATTAAACCACGTTTTAACAAATCTTACGCTTGAAATCTTGTACAATCACGAATATCTCTGGTTGTGTCTCTTTCTGTCTCACCATATCTCTCAATCTCTCTCCTCCTCTTCCTCCATCTCCTTCTTTCCAGCTCTCCCTCTTTCACCCCCATCCTTCCCCACCATCCTCTCACTCACGCGCCAATTGTCTGAATGAATACATTCACAATTTGTATCGCTTTACTTCATGCAATAACTCAAACTTTCTTAAAAACCGCCTACTTCCTCAATTTTGCCAGAATTTTCCAACTCGTCTGGTCGAAAACTTTGGCCAATATATCACGAATTTTTGTTTTGGTTTGAAATTATTATAATTTATTTTTTACATTCAATATAATGTTGCAAAAATATCGACATCACTGCAATTTTGACAGACACATGGGTGCTCATTATCTTACAGGAGATGGGAAAAACAATGTACACCCATGATTCGTGTAGCCTGCAGGTAATAAACACTTCTGGTTTAACCTATTTGGCGTCTCTCAACTCGATTCAAGTTTGACAAAAAGTTCTGAAAACTAAGGATCACTAATTCGTCAGTTTCATTGCTCTCAGTAATCCTTTCAGTCCTTCCTGGCTATAGAATGACACTACCATAGAGTAGCAGCTCTCAATTTATTGTTTTACACTTTTTCTCCGTGTTGCAAAAACCTATTTTGGTCCAGTCTGAGGTGGCTCTTCAAGTTGTATCTCACTTTGAATTGTAGATATGTCTTACCAAGATGTCAGATACATATCCAGTGCCTTCATGTCCAGTTTACATCCGTCTTTAAAACTCGGACGTTGTCGGATAACTGTTTTACCTCACGTCAACTGTCTATAGAAAATATTTTTGGGGATGCGACGGTCTTCCATTTAACGAATACGACCAAGCCAGTTTTCGCTGCCAGAGGAAAATGCACCTCTGTGTTTGTCACTCTGTCTCTCCATGAGAGGGCAAGGATGGATCTCAGGCGCCGTAGGTTAAAAGTGTTGATCCTTTGTTCTTGCTAGACACAGGCTTCCTACCAAGCAGGCTGGCATTCACTAATCTCAGTAACTCTTACAAGTTCGCATCTATTGTGCCTACTTGAAGGTGTGTTCAAAGAAAACTTGTCCCAGTGGATTTATTACAAACTTATGCAAGGAACATCAGCGGGTGTGGCAGAATTAAATAAATCAGTTGTTATGAAGCAAGCATGCACTGAATCTCGTTAGAAAAAGTCGCCATAGGCATTCAGACACGTATCCCACGTATCCCCCGCATCGGATGTCGTCCTGGAAAGATGATGAAGGAATGGGTTCAAACTCTACTCCATGCTTTCTTCCTTATGGTTGTTGGTCAGCATCTGTGGGACCCATTGTGAACACACCTACCGAAACTTTTTGAACTGTCCTAAGCAACACAGCGATGTCATGTGCTAGCAAACGTAGGCTCCGGCAACGGTCCACCCGTATTGCTGCATCATTATCGGCGATGTCTTCTACTGTAGCAACAATAGGCGCCTGACCTGGTCACGGAAGATCGTTCGTTAACTCACGTCCTTCCTGAAAGATCCGTTCCCAGTCCTTCACTGCCGCCTTCGCCACACTTTTGTCACCATACACTGTCTGCATTCTGCGATGAATGTCAATTGGTCGACATCCTTCAGCTGTTGGGAACTGAATCACCGCTTGCTGATCATTCCTGGACGGATTCCGTATCACACCCGCCATTTTATCAACGTTCTGCAGCAGAACCAACGAATGCAAGGACATTGAATGGGATCCATGATTGCAAAATTTGCTGATGACACAAAACTATGCAGTAGTGTCTCATCTAAAGCGGAAGTGGAAATATTGATGTCGGATTTAGATAAAATTCGAGAATGGTCTGTAAGCTGGCAAATGGAGTTTAATGTAGATAAATGTACAGTCATCCACATGGGTAGATCCAATATGGAACATAATTACGGAATGGGAGAAAACAATATTAGAAAGATAGATAAGGAAAGGGACCTATGGGTTAAAATAGATCATACAGGAAAGGTAAGTGAGCAAGTTAAGGTAGCAGTGAAAAAGGCAAATGCAATATTAGGTCTGGTAAAAAGAAATATTAAACAAAGGAGCAAGGAAGTGATCGTCAAACTGTATAAAGCTTTAGTTAGACCTAGATTAGAGGACTGTGTACAGGTGTGGAGTCCTTATCGTAGAGGGGATATAAACATGCTGGAAAGAATACAAAAAAGAGCGACAAAGATGATAGTGGGATTCCAGAATTACAGTTATGAGGAAAGACTCAGAAAAACTGGCCTACAGTGTCTAGAAGAGAGAAGAATTCGTGGTGACTTAATACAGGTTTATAAGATGATCAGAGGAATGGATAAATTAGACTATAACAAGTTTTTTAAAATACAGCCACCTACAATAACACGAGGGCATAGCTACAAGCTGACTAAAGAGAGGTCCAGGTTAGATATTAGGAAATATTTTTTTAGTCAGAGAGTGGTGTCTGCTTGGAATGCATTGCCAGGGGAGGTAGTGGAGGCAGGGGCAGTTAATGCATTTAAGAATAGATTGGATGCGCATATCTTTTAGAGCAAGGTGATGTAAATGTAACTGGTTGTGTACAGACTCCGCAGGGTCTTCTAAACCAGTATAAAGACGTTAAGTTAAGTTAAGGATAATGCACACGTGCACACTTGACATTAGTATGTCTTCATTAAGTCAGAAGGGACGTCATCATACTAGTCGAACGTAAGTCCACGTGGCGCAGGACAGACAGGTTTCATTTGAAGTGCTTTTAAAGCGTATGTCCCATGGTGTGTGAGGTTGGTTTACAAACCTAACATACTGGGTTCAAATCACACCGCGCTTGGGTTGACAGACTGAGCATTTCGTGGGTTTGTTCATGGTATGCCCGCTTCTCCTAGTCGACCTAACTCCAAAAGGGAACCGGTCGATTTCAAGGAAGTATTTTGAGCCACCGAGAAAGTATTGGAGTCCATGTTGCCCACACATTCAGCAATGATAGAGAGTGCGCTTATATAAGATGCAATGACGTCCGCTCTGAAAGTCAATTTTCCATTTTTAAAGCTAGAATGTCAACTCTTCCACTGACGCGCACCCTATCATGACCAGGACCTCAAATCTAACGATGCCCATTGAAGGTCTCTTTGCACGCACTCCACAATAGACATTATTCGTAGTTCATTTTCTTCTCTGTCTGTTATGAATTGGTAATTCCTTAACCGTTAAAGAAAGCTATAAAGAGAAGCGGCCACTAAAGCTCGGGAAAAGCTGAGATTTAGTACAGTAACGTACCTTCAACGTTATCCCCGACAGCAGAGTCTGTTTTAAACTACATTTGTCCTTTTTACATTTACCTGTTCAATTCGTACTGAATTTTAAAATCGTTTCTTTTGAGAATGGATACCCATGATCGTCCAATGATGGAGCACTGTAAATCATAGCTGGCTGGTTGCATCAGAGTCAGTAACTCATAGCTGGCTGGTTGCATCAGAGTCAGTGACTCATAGCTGGCTGGTTGCATCAGAGTCAGTGACTCATAGCTGGTTATTTACATCAGAGTCAGTGACACATAGCTGGCTGGTTGCATCAGTCAGTGACTCATAGCTGGCTGGTTGCATCAGTTAGTGACTCATAGCTGGCTGGTTGCATCAGTCAGTGACTCATAGCTGGCTGGTTGCATCAGAACGAGTGACTCATAGCTGGCTGGTTGCATCAGTAAGTGACTCATAGCTGGCTGGTTGCATCAGAGTCAGTGACTCATAGCTGGCTGGTTGCTTCCGAGTCAGTGACTCATAGCTGGCTGGTTGCATCAGAGTCAGTGACTCATAGCTGGCTAGTTTCAAGAGTCGGTGACTCATAGCTGGCTGGTTGCAAAGGGACAGTGACTCATAGCTAGCTTGTTGCAAAGGGTCAGTGACTCATAGCTGGCTGGTTGCATCAGTAAGTTACTCATAGCTGGCTGGTTGCATCAGTCAGTGACTCATAGCTGGCTGGTTGCATCAGTAAGTGACTCATAGCTGGCTGGTTGCATCCGAGTCAGTGACTCATAGCTGGCTGGTTGCATCCTAGTCAGTGACTCATAGCTGGCTGGTTGCATCAGAGTCAGTGACTCATAGCTAGCTAGTTGCAAGAGTCGGTGACTCATAGCTGGCTGGTTGCATCAGTCAGTGACTCATAGCTGGCTGGTTGCATCAGTAAGTGACTCATAGCTGGCTGGTTGCATCAGAACGAGTGACTCATAGCTGGCTGGTTGCATCAGTCAGTGATTCATAGCTGGCTGGTTGCATCAGTCAGTGATTCATAGCTGGCTGGTTGCATCAGTCAGTGACTCATAGCTGGCTGGTTGCATCAGTCAGTGACTCATAGCTGGCTGGTTGCATCAGTAAGTGACTCATAGCTGGCTGGTTGCATCAGTAAGTGACTCATAGCTGGCTGGTTGCATCAGAGTCAGTGACTCATAGCTGGCTGGTTGCATCCGAGTCAGTGACTCATAGCTGGCTGGTTGCATTAGAGTCAGTGACTCATAGCTGGCTAGTTTCAAGAGTCGGTGACTCATAGCTGGCTGGTTGCAAAGGGTCAGTGACTCATAGCTAGCTTGTTGCAAAGGGTCAGTGACTCATAGCTGGCTGGTTGCATCAGTAAGTTACTCATAGCTGGCTGGTTGCATCAGTCAGTGACTCAAAGCTGGCTGGTTGCATCAGTCAGTGACTCATAGCTGGCTGGTTGCATCAGTAAGTGACTCATAGCTGGCTGGTTGCATCCGAGTCAGTGACTCATAGCTGGCTGGTTGCATCCGAGTCAGTGACTCATAGCTGGCTGGTTGCATCAGAGTCAGTGACTCATAGCTGGCTAGTTGCAAGAGTCGGTGACTCATAGCTGGCTGGTTGCATCAGTCAGGGACTCATAGCTGGCTGGTTGCATCAGTAAGTGACTCATAGCTGGCTGGTTGCATCCGAGTCAGTGACTCATAGCTGGCTGGTTGCATCCGAGTCAGTGACTCATAGCTGGCTGGTTGCATCAGAGTCAGTGACTCATAGCTGGCTAGTTGCAAGAGTCGGTGACTCATAGCTGGCTGGTTGCATCAGTCAGTGACTCATAGCTGGCTGGTTGCATCAGAACGAGTGACTCATAGCTGGCTGGTTGCATCAGTCAGTGATTCATAGCTGGCTGGTTGCATCAGTCAGTGACTCATAGCTGGCTGGTTGCATCAGTAAGTGACTCATAGCTGGCTGGTTGCATCAGTAAGTGACTCATAGCTGGCTGGTTGCATCCGAGTCAGTGACTCATAGCTGGCTGGTTGCATCAGAGTCAGTGACTCCTAGCTGGCTGGTTGCATCCGAGTCAGTGACTCATAGCTGGCTGGTTGCATCAGAGTCAGTGACTCATAGTTGGCTAGTTGCAAGAGTCGGGGACTCATAGCTGGCTGGTTGCAAAGGGTCAGTGACTCATAGCTAGCTTGTTGCAAAGGGTCAGTGACTCATAGCTGGCTGGTTGCATCAGTAAGTGACTCATAGCTGGCTGGTTGCATCAGTCAGTGACTCATAGCTGACTGGTTGCATCAGTAAGTGACTCATAGCTGGCTGGTTGCATCCGAGTCAGTGACTCATAGCTGGCTGGTTGCATCCGAGTCAGTGACTCATAGCTGGCTGGTTGCATCAGAGTCAGTGACTCATAGCTGGCTAGTTGCAAAAGTCGGTGACTCATAGCTGGCTGGTTGCATCAGTCAGTGACTCATAGCTGGCTGGTTGCATCAGTAAGTGACTCATAGCTGGCTGGTTGCATCCGAGTCAGTGACTCATAGCTGGCTGGTTGCATCAGAGTCAGTGACTCATAGCTGGCTAGTTGCAAGAGTCGGTGACTCATAGCTGGCTGGTTGCATCAGTCAGTGACTCATAGCTGGCTGGTTGCATCAGTCAGTGATTCATAGCTGGCTGGTTGCATCCGAGTCAGTGACTCATAGCTGGCTGGTTGCATCAGAGTCAGTGACTCATAGCTGACTAGTTGCAAGAGTCGGTGACTCATAGCTGGCTGGTTGCAAAGGGTCGGTGACTCATAGCTGGCTGGTTGCAAAGGGTCAGTGACTCATAGCTAGCTGGTTGCAAAGGGTCAGTGACCTAAAGTTGACTGCTTCCGTCAGGATCCTGAGGTCGAGCCAGCCTCAAATATAGGGAACCAGGATAATTTTGGAAAGTAACGGCGGCTACGTTATGTTGACTACATCACCCCTACTGTGCCGTTGGTCGAGAAACATATGGGCATAACAATATGCCAGACTGGCTTGTTAACAACAGGATCTTGACTTTTTCTTTTCTTTGCTGTAAATTGCGACATGACATCATACCCTTCTTTTCAGGACGAACCTCGAAGAAGAAGAAGAAGAAGAAGGAGAAGAAGATGAAGAAGAAGAAGAAGACGAAAAATAAGACGAAAAATAATAAGAAGAAGAAAAAGAAGATGAAGAAGAAGAAAAATAAGAATAAGAATAATAAGAAGAAGAAGAAGAAGAGGAAGAAAATGAAGAAGAAGAAGAAATAGTAGAAGAAGACGAGATTCAAGCAATGATTTCAGCTCTGGTGTCGTTTTCTTGTGATTAATGGTGTGTGACTCTCAGTACTTGCTTTGGAAGATGGAGAAGGGCTGAATTGGCACGAGTGGATAGTGGACACACAGACGCCCTACCTTCTGGAGCGTATGTGGATCTACTGTCTAAATCATGCTGGGGTTTGTGGGAATGAAAGAGCTGACATCCAAGCCTAGGGGACACCTGTAGTGAGGACATTGGCAGTGGGCAGAGTGGATATTTATAAATTGATCCATGGCCACCTTTGGGGTGAAGACATTGCGATGAAGAAAAAAAAAGAAATGCACAGATTGAAAAGTTTTGAGTCATACCCTATTCCAACAATAGAGATACTCATGAGATCTCGCAGCAGGACTGTGTTTAACCAGCGTTCAAAAACCATCAGAATCTACATTTTTCGCCACTTGCTGAGAGGGACTTAACACCCATAGGTCTACCCGGGGTGCAGTAATGTCTGTTCTTGACAGAGCAGAACTTTAATTATAAATACCAATGCTGAGTTGTACTTTTTTTTCCAAATATCAACATGTACTAGCTTCTCAAATTACTGAAAGACGACACATATGAGTCTGCCTAGACTGCAATAATATCGTATCTACATGAAAATAAAATCTGCTTTTCACTTGTCCTTTTGTAACATGCAGCCCTGAATGTCAGAACTGAAAACTCCAGAGCGTTTCAGTCCGGATTTTAAAGTATAAATGGATTGAGTCGCTCCCATTAACTAAGCAGCTCTGTCGATGTTTAGCCCTCTCGCCTGACATTGAAGACACGCCTAATCGTATTATGTCAATTGTCCTGGAGTAACTCTCTCAGCAGTGGCGTAACTGCCGCCTGTGGGGAGCCTCTCAAGTAGTGGACATCCAAGCACACAGTGGGGTCTAGAAATTAGTTACTTTAAGGATTCTAACGTTTATACATAATCATATGTTAGATTGTATCATCGCTACAAAGTGGTTGAATGGATAAGGCGCAAGTCCAGCAATTACATGTCTAGGGTTCAGTCCCCAATTTTGAAAAAGGAAATCAAATTAGCGACCACCGGATGATGGTTTTTGGAAGTCATGACGTAAGTGGTCCCCCACGTGAGACAACTCCTTAGAGTGTCCGGATGATAAGCGGCCAAGAGGATTGGGAGTCCCCTCTGACGATCAGATGTCATCTTGTACCTTTGCTTTTAATCGAATCCTTTCACCAATATTGACAAATCATTTTAAAGGTGAAAGTTAATTCCAGAACAGACGGGGATGAAGTGTTAAAGACAAATGTGCCTCACTTTTCTCTGAGACGGAATGATTAGCCCTCTTCTTTGTGATCTATCATTCCCTAACTGTAAGTCGGTACATATTTACAGCTGGGTATACTAGATTTATTCTAGACCGGACAGCGAACTATTACATTTTGGTAAGGCTACTGCACGACAATATTTCTGCTCTGTCGCAAAGTATGTAGTGTCATTTTAAGTCATTCCCTCTCCATCTCTCCCATTCTGTCTGTATACACATTTATTCCTGTCTCTCCCATTCTGTCTGTATAATACTGTATTCCTGTATCTCCCGTTCTGTCTGTATAATCCTGAATTCCTGTCTCTCCCATTATGTCTGTACAATCATGTATTCCTGTCTCCCCCATTGTCTCTCCCATACTCGTGATCTCTCCCATTCTGTCTGTACAATCCTGTATTCCTGTCTCTCCCATTCTGTCTGTATCCTCCTTTTTCAACTATCTCTCCCATTCTTGTGTTCTCTCATCCCCTATATATCTACCCATTCTCTGTCAATATCATTTCTTCATCTCTCCCATTCTGTCTGTACAATCCTGTATTCCTGTCTCTCCCATTCTGTCTGTATCCTCCTTTTTCAACTATCTCTCCCATTCTTGTGTTCTCTCATCCCCTATATATCTACCCATTCTCTGTCAATATCATTTCTTCATCTCTCCTATTCTCTCCCACTCTCTGATGATTTCATGTTTTCTAGTAATTACTTTCCACTAATGTAGACCCACACATCCGATTGGTACCTGAGTTAGCGAGAGTAGAACCAATGTAACATTCCAAGCACGTCATAAAATGCTACTAAATCAGGTTGTGCACAGGGATAGCAAACTCATCATGTAAAAGACGTTGCTACTGTAACCTATCAAAGGCGTCTCAGTCTCTATAGACCATGCACGTTGCGTCCTGTTAGTTTTGTCCAACTCTGTCTCCTGTAGTATTTCAACACTGTCTTCTATGGCTGCAAAGACCCATCCGTGAGCTACAGTCCCTGCCACAGATCGTACAACCATACTGAGGAAGCTGGCTTGCCTGGCTGTTCCTTCTCTTCAGTCTTTCTCTTGTCTCTGCAGCCACAAGACCTCTACGAGCGTCAACAGCCACTATGCCCCCTGTCTCTAGACAACACGATCATGTGTAATTTATTTCAGCCCTCGGATGTGATGTCACAGGACTTAAAATCCCTCTTGCATTTGTCCTTGAATCGCGGTGTGGGACGGTCAATTCTTCTAAGAATCGGCTACTGTTACCAGCCACTACAGACTTCCCGTGAATGGATTGGCTGCAACTGAAACCTATCCTTCATATTGGAACGAAAATGTAAATTATTACAAATTATTGGAAACAGCTTACTTTAAAAAGTGTCATCTGCTGTAGTAGCTTACATTTCCCATTGTAGCAAATAAGAGAATGATGAATAATTCTGTCTGTTCACTTTTTATTTTTTCGCTCCTTCTTCTTTGCGTTCAGGATCTTTTGGTCATGCTATATCTGCAGGCCAGTCACCGTGATGAAGTCTGTAGTCTTCACCAGGTCGGAGCGGCTGCCCCACAGCTTTTGTCTCAGTTCCGCACCTTCTGGCCAGGTCTGGCATCTCATTTCCCTATAGATTGGGCATTCCTGTAGAATATGCTCAGGGTTCTGGCATCCTGTTCCACATGGGCACTCATCGGTGTGTGAGATCTTCAGTCGGTACAGATGTTCTAGGAGTCTGCAGTGTCCAGTTCTCAGGCGAAATAAGGTAGTTTGTTGATTTCTTTTGAGTTAGTGAATTGGGTGTGGTGTACTGCTTATGTTTCTGTCTTCTCTCCATTGGTGTATATACTGATTTCTGATGATGTTCTTGATTTCTCTGTATGGTACTCGATGATTAAATTGTGCCTTTTTGCTGCCATTTTTTACCAGAGCATCAGCTCTCTCGTTTTCTATGATTCCGCAATGGGAGGGTAGCCACTGGAGCGCTATTGTTGAGGATCTATGGAGTTTTCCAGTTCTGCTCTGATCTCCGATAACTGTGGTTCGTTGTTTGTTTTTTTTGTATTGTCTCTAATAGTTCTCTGCAGTCCGTGAATACAGCTATTTTTATTGGAAGTTGGCTTTCTCTTTGAAGTATTCTCAGTGCTCGCAGAAGGGACATCGATTCTGCTCTGAGGTTTGTGGACAACTTTCCTGTTGGGAGGGCCTCTTCTATTATATTTCCTTTTTTGTGTCTTATTGACGCTAAACTCATAGATAGACAGAATGTATACAAGCCAACAAACCCGCATACTAGTTCACATGAAGCCGTAAATAAATACGTCAAATATTTTACACGGCTTTCAGTGGTCAGCGACCCATAGCTGACTGCTAGCGTCAGGGCCAGCGTACCAGAGCTGCCAAGACCCTTCTACACCTCCACGCGGTGATCCTGGATAACAGGCTGCAGCAGGGCAGACTGGCTAAGGAGAAGGGATCGAAGAGGGAATGCTAACCCGGTACTCAAAAAATGCTTGCTGAAGTCCGATGTGTTGAACCGAAAGATGCAAATATCGCAGTCAAGATGTAAACAACAACACAGCGCATTCCGTTCTCTGGACTACATTCTGCTACTTAAGCACTTTTAGGGTTTGTTAGCGGGAGATTGAGAACGAACGAAGCCAAGCCGAACCTATTCCACCTTCAAGGATTGTTTTATGAGTGCTTCTTTTTAGCTCTGTCAATATAGAGTCTGCGTGCCACGACTTCCGGTTGTTCCTAGTTCATGTGCCATCAGTTCTAAGGATCCCACAGTAAACAATTTGACTAAACCTGTGAAGATTTTTTTTTTAATCTCTAATGAAATATTTTAAGCTAATGTGAAATGGTTGACAGGGAATACCTGAAATTGTTGCTTTAGTTTCTGTTTGACATTGAGTTGATTAGTTTGGAACTAGTGGTATCTGTCCAGGTAGATATTTAATAACTTAACAATGAGAATCATTAAATGGTATGCGTGTTCGGTTTTGTTGTGTGAAGTAGAAACCTAGACTCTGGCGAAAAGAGAGAGAAGTGAAGGTACGCCTTTGAAATGTGAGTTCTCTTCTTCTTCTTCTTCGTACGCTGTCAGGCGTCAACTTGAATTTGTTCGAAGAAAGCAGCAGTCATCCTGAGGCTGTCGACACTGCCATAGAGGTTGTCTAGTGTTGGCACTGGTGATGGCCATATGTGCTTTCTCTGGTCCTCGTATGTCGGGCAATTTTGCAGCAGATGTTCAGCGGTCATTTTCACTGTACCACAGGTGCATTCGTCAGTACCACCTATCTTCAGTTTATTGAATAGATGGTACATCATTCTGTTGTGGCATGTGTAGAGTCTAGTAGACCACGACCCACAAATATCGCAGTCAATCTGTAAACTACGACACAACGCATTCCGTTCTCTGGACTATATTCTGCTACTTTAGCCCTATCAGGGTTTGGTAGCGGGAGATTAGGAACAAACGAAGCCAAGCCAGCCAAGCCAAACAGACCAGAAATGATTCAATCCGAAATGGTTTTACACACGAAATCTAACTAAATCTGGCACGGCTTGTAAACAACCGGTCAATGGGGGCAAGCTATCCATGATGAGAACTGATAACTTGGAAATGGCCGTCAGAAAACTTTGTTGTTAGTTTTCAAATCTATTAGTATCACAGTTATTCACTCTTCGCGAATTTGGTTTGGCAGCGGGCTCGTAATGTCACTTCTTACATCCTGGGATATGTTGAAGAAGGTTGTAGTGCGATATAAGACATCTCAGCAGTCTAGCCAATACGGGGAAGGTTTCCCCCTGGGGGCCACTCTTCCCCTTCTCTCTCTTCTCGCCTCACTCTGTTTCATTTGACTCTATCCTACAGTCACACTCCTGCACAACGTTCACACGCGCCCTTATGGTGAGGCCCTTCCATTGCACTTTGGTTGGGCTGGCTTCTGAGGGCGCACAAACCTAGCTTAGGTACATACAGACGCACACATGCATCCAAGCACTGGTTTATGCGTCCTGATATCGCCCAATGGACTACGGTCTGGGGTGGAATGGGCGCGCCTCCACCAGTAGAAACTAGTGAGGCAAACCTCTAAACAACAACAGCAAATACGGGGATCACAGTGTCGATCCCCACCCATATCGTTTATCAGGCTCTAGTGACGATATATTAGTCTTAGTCGACCTGTACTTCTACAGCGGCAGATGCACCTGTGCAGGTCCCAGTTCTGGCGTGAGCTGGATGTAACCAGGATAAGGATTTCCTGCTTAGTTGGCTAGGCTCGAGCAGCTTATTACCCCGCTGTGTTGGGACAAATGCCGCGGAGGGTGGTAACCAATGTGCGAGTCCATTATAATAGACTCAAACACTAGAGAAAAGTAGACTCGCAACCTGTTAGGAGCCATCTAGGCTGCTCTAATTAAACCACCAAACAATGACCGGTATTATATCATGTCACACAGTTAGTCGCCTCTTACGACATGCACTCTGTGAGACAGTCCTGCTATTCTTGTCCTTGTCACTCACAGACACATCGGGGGACCACCATCACAATTTCAGCTCCGACATGAAGGGAAACACAAGGCGTATTTGTCATAATAGTTATAATGTCCTTATTTCTCATCCGAACTCTCCCAGAGGCAACAATGACCTTCCATTTCACATGTAGATATCGTCTAATTCTGTCTCTCCAGGAGCCAACAATGACCTTCCATTTCACATGTAGATATCGTCTAATTCTGTCTCTCCAGGAGCCAACATTGACCATCTATTTAACATATAGATATCGTTCCATCCTATCTCTCCCAGAGGTACAAATGACCTTCTACTTCACATACAGATCTAGTCCTTTCCTGAGCCTTAGATGTACCAGATGTACCCCGTTTGGGACTGATAGTCTGAACAAATGTACTTGTCCCCAGCCGTTGCCTAGTAGCCAAGCTAATGTTCGGCGATTTAAGCAGCGGTGACAATGGATAAATCCCAACAGAGGTCACTAACACCTAGTAGATCTCTCCATCATACCTACCAATATTTGCACAACAATTAAGTTAGCTATTTGCCCATAATGGGGACATCATCAGCCAGTTTTTGCCTTGATGATGTAATATGTGGTGTATTTGGATTATAGTGTGTGAGAACTGCGCTGGTCATCAACCTCACTCTCTGATCCTGAGCTGCATTGGGCCAGTGGCAAGACGTAAGCTAAGGCAACTGTAGATAATTCGGGATGCAGGTATTCTTGTCCCACCTCCCTTGTACCAGATATCGCTTGAAACATGCTCTGAAAGATAGGTGTCTTACCTCTCGACCACGCGATCTACAATGTAAAAAAAATTTGTTAGAATTACAAGCCAGGGGTTGTAACTTACGAACGACCTGAATTATGACGTTATTGACACAATTTTCTAACTGACCCGGAGACTGTCAAGTCCCCGTTTGTTATGGCGTGTTCATCTTCATATTAAAACTGCCACATACAGTGCCACAAGCAGTCATATGATGTTGTAGCCAACGTTTGCTCTCGTACTGAGGCATTTTATCTATCTTCAGTCCACTTATGTCGTTAGGCGTCAAGGGGAGATGTGACGTCCTTTGTTCTATAATTTTTGTAACCATGCAAAAACTGACTGGTGACTTGCCAGGTCAATCACAGTATGTATTAGCCCCTGGAATATACGATCGCTCATGTTTGGGACTGGTGGTGGTGGAAGCGTTAATTAGAAAAAGGTACCCCCGCAGCCTGTCAGGCGCCATCTATGCCGCTCCACTAACAACACAACCAATACTGTTGTTATGGCCACACAGTCCCCTGTTTGCGACATATTCTCTGAGAATCCCTAGAATTTTAACTTGAATTTTGCCCAAGCAGTGGCCGTTAAGCCTACGCTTTTTTATCTCCAACTGCCAAGGAATTTGTAACGTGCGCGCCACTTCACTAGGAGATCAGGGAACGTTTTTACCGGATGATCCACGTGAAAAATTCTCGGTCTCCGCCATGATTTGAATACGCGACCTCCAGCACCCGAGGCAAACACCTTACCTCAAGACAATTAGATCCCCAAAGACATTAACAATCTGCAAAGATGAATTCATGTATGGTGCATACTCGTCGCTCACAAAGCCCATTCGATGATATCACCTGATCTATGTTGTTTTTGACAAGGGTTTACAAATTGTTGAGCAGAAACTAAAGGTGAAGACATCACCATCAGATGTTGTTAGGTGATGACACCGACATCAGATGTTGTTAGGTGATGACACCGACATCAGATGTTGTTAGGTGATGACACCGACATCAGATGCTGTTGTAAGGTGAGGACATCATCATTAGATGTTGTTGTAAGGTGAGGACACCTCCGTCAGACGTTGTTGTAAGGTGAGGACACCGCCATCAGACGTTGTTAGGTGAGGAAACTGACATCAGATGTTGTTAGGTGAGGACACTGCCATCAGATGTTGTTGTAAGGTGAGGACAACGCCATCAGATGTTGTTAGGTGAGGACACCGACATCAGATGTTGTTATTAGGTGAGGACACCGACATCAGATGTTGTTGTAAGGTGAGGACACCGCCATCAGATGTTACTGCAGGGGCAAGCGGTTTTTTTTCCTCAGCCCTATAAATAATCCTGGATGAACTTCAGCAACGGAAATAAACATGGATGTGAAACGGGTTTCTTAAAGCAAGAACTTTTTTCGGCAGGCAAAGTGTAAGTCCTATCGCTGCACGCTCCAGGCTATCCAGCTATATATTGTAATCTGACTTTCTGTTAGAAAAAGGAAGTCAGTAAGGGGAATATGTTTTACCCAACCTCATAAAGAATGTAAAACTAGTACAATAAAGTTTCTAACACTTTGTCCCTGGAGGCAGGGTTAGATATGTGACCTCCTACCCCTATACAAGATTTGGAGAAGAACGAACCTGAACATGTGATAATACCGAGTACCTGGCATACTTGCTACTTCGTCTCTCCTCTTCTACTCTTGTATGTAGTCTTCTACCTTATTTAGTCACTCCTTTTATGCCCTGAGGTGTAGAGTCTTCTACCTTACTCACTCCTCTTATGCCCTGAGATGTGGGAATGAAGACTAACGTCTGGTCAGGCAAAATATACTGATAAGACATGTTAGGGTCAGGCAAAATATACTGGCCAAGACCCTCACCTTGGCTTCCTCGTAGCCCTTCCTGGAAACGGGCTGTTTACATGGCAGCCTGGCTAACGAGGGGACGATTAAACGTGATCCCCGCAGTAGTAAGCGACACGCAGATGAAATCAAGCACATAACAACCGACTGTAGGACCCCGTTCCACCTTCATCAGCAGGCATGGAATGTGAGAAAAGCTACGACAACCCACCCCTTAACGTCCTTTTTAGGGTGCACAAAAGAGTAAACTTGCTCAATGTGGACATTCAACAACATCCCTTGGGTTTAGAGTCTTCTACCTTACTTAGTCACTCCTCTTCTAACCTGAGGTGTAGAATCTTCTACCTTACTTAGTCACTCCTCTTCTAGCCTGTGTAGAACCTTCTACCTTACCTAGTCACTCCTCTTCTAGCCTGAGGTGTAGAATCTACTACCTTACTTAGTCACTTCTCTTCTAGCCTGTGTAGAACCTTCTACCTTACCTAGTCACTCCTCTTCTAGCCTGAGGTGTAGAATCTTCTACCTTACTTAGTCACTTCTCTTCTAGCCTGTGTAGAACCTTCTACCTTACTTAGTCACTTCTCTTCTAGTCTGTGTAGAACCTTCTACCTTACTTAGTCACTTCTCTTCTACCTTGGCGTGTAAAGCTTTACCAGACAGAGCTCCAGACTATTCTAATCTCTGTCTCCCACTTGGCCCGGTTCCTCTCTTAGTCCTCAGTCTCTTAGAGTGTCTTATATAGTCATCTTTGTGGACCTTTGGTCGTCCTGTGGGTCTGGTTCCTTGGCTGTTTCCTTCCCATAATTCCGAAGATGAAAATAAGACAATAAGACAAAAGAAAAATCTCAATTGGACAATGTGACCCTGACGATATGACATTCGACCCACGAGTCTTGATTTGGAAACCCCAGATCTCCAATATCCCACTTTTTGAATTCATTCTCTGACGGCATGAAGAATGTTTGGAAGCAGCCAAATGGCTGACAACATATATCGACATTTATTTTGGTTTGGCTGATGGTTTAATATGGGGATGGAGTTCTGGCGGGTGTAACTGCAAGATTAAACAGTTATTTAATTCTTCTTCTGTATTCGTTCTCAATCTCCCGCTACTAAGTCGTGACCAGGGCTTTGTAAGTAGACGGATATAGTCCGGAGAACGGAATGCGTTGAGTCGCTAGTTTACAGATTGACTGCGATATTTGGACCTTTCGGTCCGACACATTCGTCTTCAGCTGAAATTTCCCACTAACAAGTGATAGTGAAAGACAGTTCGATTCAAATATGTTTCTTCATTTGTAGCGTTTTATTTAAATCTCTTATTACGATATGATGTTTGTTTGCTCTAGTGTTACCGGAGTCCGAAAGAGGAGCGAGGAATAGTAACATTATAACCTGCTATGCCTTTCGTCAGATGCGACTAAGCTCAGTAAGGCATGGGGTTGGTTAGTCAATGTTGTATACATTTTAAACCACAAAAAACGTGAACAGATATATCATATCGTATCATATCGTATCATATCGTATCATATCGTATCATATCATATCAAGATGCTGAGCAATGCCTGCATGAGCTGTTGCGGTCAGCGACCTAGAGCTGACTGCTAGCGTCAGGGTCAGCGACCCAGAGCTTACTTCTAGCGTCAGGGTCAGCGACCCAGAGCTGACTGCTAGCGTCAGGATCAGCGACCTAGAGCTGACTGCTAGCTTCAGGGTCATCGACCCAGAGCTGACTTCTAGCGTCAGGGTCAGCGACCCAGAGCTGACTTCTAGCGTCAGGGTCAGCGACCCAGAGCTGATTGCTAGTGTCAGGGTCAGCGACTCAGAGCTTACTGCTAGTGTCAGGGTCAGCGACCCACAGCTGACTTCTAGCTTCAGGGTCAGTTACTCATAGCTGACTGCTAACGTCAGGACTAGCGACCCAGAGCAGACAAGACTCTTCTACACCTCCACGCGGTGATCCTGGGTAACAGACTGCAGCAGTTCAGACTAGCTGAGGAGAATGGATCGAAGAGGGAAGGCTAATCCGGTACCCAAAAATGCTGAAGTCGGATGTATTGAACCGAAAGGTGCACATATCGCAGTTAAGCTGTAAACTACGAAACACGCATTCCGTTCTCCGGACAGCATCATGCTATTTACAAAGCCCTCTTTCTGGCTTGATAGCTGGGACTTTAGAACGAACTAAGAAGAAAAAGAAATATACGTATCAAATAATATCATATCAAAGCATAGTGTGGCAGCGAGACGTGTGGGTCAAACGTTTGTTTGACAATCCCAATGCACAGGGTTCGAATCCCACTGTGTCCAGTTTGGGGCAAACACGTCATTTCTGGGTTTTTTTTAGTTTGGTTTTTGTTTGCCTGTGAGATCGCTTCTGCACTTACGGAAATTAATGCAACCTACCTGCCAAGAAACGTATAACAGGTAAATAGGTTGGCGGCTGCCAGGAGTAACGTTCTGTAAAGGATAGGCTAATTACATTTACATTACTTAAGAGTTGTTGGTTTTTGTTTGTTAAGGAGATAGCACTCTAGAAAATCGTGCTGTCGTGTATACAGATGAATCCGTTCAGCATGGTGAGCAATCCGGGTATAGCTTCTCTGATACAGGAGAGGGGAGGGACGGTTGCTGAGCTGAGGGGCGGGAGGGGGCAGACGGGACAAGAGCTTTCTGTATGAGAGGAGGTTAGGAGAGGGACGTCAGATCTGAGAGGTTACCTGACCAGTTTGTGAGTGGACGCCAGATCTGAGAGGTTACATGAGACCTCCAGATTGTGAGTCTGGACGCTAGATCTGAGAGGTTAACTCAGACCTCCAGATTGTGAGTCTGGACGCTAGATCTAAGAGGTTACCTGACACCACCAGTTTGTGAGTATGGACGCTAGATCTGAGAGGTTATCTGAGACCTCCAGTTTGTGAGTCTGGACGCTAGATCTGAGAGGTTACCTGACCAGTTTGTGAGTGGACGCCAGATCTGAGAGGTTACATGAGACCTCCAGTTTGTGAGTCTGGACGCTAGATCTGAGAGGTTAACTCAGACCTCCAGTTTGTGAGTCTGGACGCTAGATCTGAGAGGTTACCTGAGACCTCCAGTTTGTGAGTCTGGACGCTAGATCTGAAAGGTAACCTGAGACCTCCAGTTTGTGAGTCTGGACGCTAGATCTGAGAGGTTACCTGAGACCTCCAGTTTGTGAGCTTTCATCGTTTCCGGCTGTCAGTCCTTTCTTAGACAGGTGTGAAAGGGTTGACTTTGGTATAAGTGGATATCGGACTGGCCGAATGGTATGATCATCTGGCTTTGTACTCGACGATATGCGTTCAATCCTCGATAATGCATATGTGATTTTTTTCTGTCGGAGGTAAAATATAAATTAATTCTGCACTACGCGTGGCGACTGCTGGAGTAATCGCCCTTTATTCCTTAACTCTACAAACTGTCCCGGTAGACTTCAGAAATGAGAATTAACGTTTACATGGTAGGAAAGGGTAACTGACACGGAGACATCATGTAACACTGAGACATCACGTGACGCGGAGACATCATATGACACAAAGACATCACGTGGCACGGAGACATCCCGTGACTCAGAGACATCACGTGAACAAAGACATCAAGACTTCTTGTTCTTGTTTGGACCTAGTCATTGTAATTTTTAGATATACGGCGGTAAGAGAAGCTGACATCCTGGTCTTAAAGACACCAGTAGTTAAGTCATTGAACACGGTTAATCGGGGGGGGGGGTGAGGGAAGTGGGGGGCCATTTTGAAGTCAATCAATGCCTGCAGCATTGTTGATAACACTACAATCAATCTGTCTGCAATCTTCAGATTGTAAAATTTTGAAATTATTACATTTGTGCAGCATGAAAGACAGGGCGAAGTGTGTATAACCAGCGAGGTGAGGGAACCAACGGTATCCACAACATCTGCCATTTGTTAGAAGACTTATTTGGAGTGCAGTAGTGTAAACGTAACAAAGTAGTGAACAGAGCAAAGCTTGGAGTAACATAACACATGGGTCTCGAACCCCAGCCTTGAGCGGCACAGAACATAGCGTGGTGTAGCATAACACGTGGGTCTCGAACTCCAGAAATCTGCGGCACAGAACATAGTGTGGCGTAGCATCTGAGGCTCTCATGTGAACAAATTAAATGGCTGTCGTGTCCCACCACAGTAAAGCCTGCATTCTTCTTTTTTTTAACGCTTTTTTCAACTTCACGTGTTGGTCAGTCAGTTAGTCAGTCAGTTAATCAGTTAATGAGTCAGTCACTGAGTCAGTCAGTGAGTCAGTCAGTCAGCTTAAATCTGAAAATGGAGACCACGTCCCGACAAACAAAAGAGCTGAAACTTTCAGGAGAGTTACACCACACACCGTGGCAATACACGGAGATGGTAGATGTGGGAGAATGTAGTGGGAGAATGTAGTGGGAGAATGGAGGGGCATTGCGGTGGGAGACGGTTGGGAGAATGTTGGGGCAATTTGAAATCAATAAAGTGAGGTCATTTTTGTAAGAAACGAAACGTGTTTCTGTCTGCCTGCGTATTTAAAACAATTATACACTACATTCTTCCCCTGGGAAACAGTTGATAAAAATCGTCTCAGTGGTATTGGGGTGTGATCTTCGTCAAGTGTGACAGAGGTCCGTGGTTCAAATCCGAGGCGAGTTTTATGATATTCTTCGCTAGTAATTATATATTTAAAATCTGATTTAGACATAACATTCCATTTATTTGTGCCCTCATTGTAGAATCACTTGCAGTATATGCCCGTACATGCGTGCGTGTGTGTATGTGTGTGTGTGTGTGTATGTGTGTATGAGTGCGTGTGTGTATGTGTGTATGAGTGCGTGTGTGTATGTGTGTATGGGTGCGTGTGTGTATGTGTGTATGAGTGCGTGTGTGTATGTGTGTATGGGTGCGTGTGTGTATGTGCGTATGCGTTCGTGTGTGTATGCGTGCGTGTGTGTACGCGTGCGTGTATTTGCTTGTTTTATAATATTACAGACGCAGAACGGCCTGTGAGTAAGTTATATAACAATGTTATATTATAATTTAATATAACAAAGATTACACATCTCAGAAAGACCAAAAAGTGAAAACTAAAACAATTTTTGTAAACCCTTCTGCTTCAAAATGCACTAAAAAGTATTCAGTAGTTAATTTCCATTTACTTAGTTAGTTTGAACTTTATCTCTGATGTATTTGTTGGTTATCTGTTTATTGTCCACAATTTTTGTTAGTCATAGAGTGTGAATGCTTGGAATTCAATTCCACAGGGAGCAGCGGAGGAAGGGTCAATTAATGCATTTCAGAATAGATTGAATACGCGCACAGTTTTTAGAGCAAGGAAATGTAAAAGAAACTGGTTGTTTACAGACTCTGCAGAGTCTTCTAAACCAGTATAAAGACGTTAAATTAAGTTTTAACAGTAAGTTTACACTTGTGTGTGCTCTGAAAAGGGACAGAAAGTGACGGGTGGTAGTAACTTTCCTAATATCCTGAGCCTGCTGATGAAGGTGGACCGAAGTCCTCCAGGCGGTTTTGCTATGCTTGGTTTGATCTGCATGACGCTCACTACCACAGTGATCAGGTCGATTCACATCTCGTCAGCTACATGGAAGAGAGAAAGTTGTCTTGGTCAGTGTGATGTGCCTGACCCTGACGCAACGTCCTGGTCAGTATGTTGTGCTTGACCCTGACGCGACGTCCTGGTCAGTGTGTTGTGTCTGACTCTGACGCGACGTCCTGGTCAGTGTGTTGTGCCTGATTATCACGCGACGTCCTGATCAGTGTGTTGTGCCTGACTCTCACGCGACGTCCTGGTCAGTGGGTTGTGCCTGACCCTGACGCGACGTCCTGGTCATTGTGTTGTGCCTGACTCTCACGCGACGTCCTGGTCAGTGTGTTGTGCCTGACTCTCACGCGACGTCCTGGTCAGTGGGTTGTGCCTGACCCTGACGCGACGTCCTGGTCAGTGTGTTGTGCCAGACCATGACGCGCGTCCTGGTCAGTGTGTTGTGCCAGACCCTGACGCGACGTCCTAGTCAGTATGCTATGTCTGACCGGATTAGCGCCTTAGTTCCCCAACGTCTGACGTAAAAGCCAAGCTAACTAAGTTAATACAAGTTAATTATTGTAAACTTTTTAGTGCATTATGAAATAAATGGTCATTTTTGTTTTTTGTTGTTATTGAATACCCACAATAAGTAGAATTCATCTTTTGTGCGCCCTAAAAAGGACGTTAAGTGGTGGGTTGTCGTAGCTTTCCTCGCATCCCGAGCGTGCTGATGAAGGTGAACCGGGGTCCTCCAGGCGGTTGTGCTATCCTTGGCGTCATTTGCGTGTCGCTCATTACAACGGGAGTGATTTCATTGATCCATAACCTTGTTAGCCCAGCTGCCATGAAAACAGCCCGTTATCAGGAAGGGCTACGAGGATGCCAAGGTGAGGGTCATAGCCAGTATGTTTTGCCTGACCAGACGCCAGTCTTCCTTCCATTTTGTTTCGGTTTTTTGGTTTTTTTACTTTGTATTTATTTTGTTCTTCTTTTATGTAACCTAGGACATTTTTTGTGCATGAAATCTAGGACATTTTTTGTGCATGAAACCTAGGACATTGTTTGTGCGTGAAACCTAGGACACTGTTTGTGCATGAAATCTAGGGCATTGTTTGTGCATGAAATCTAGGACATTGTTTCTGCATGAAACCTAGGACATTGTTTGTACATGAAACCTGGGACATTGTTTGTGCATGAAACCTAGGACATTGTTTGTGCGTGAAACCTAGGACATTGTTTGTACATGAAACCTGGGACATTGTTTGTGCGTGAAACCTAGGACACTGTTTGTGCATGAAACCTAGGACATTGTTTGTGCATGAAACCTAGGACACTGTTTGTGCATGAAACCTAGGACATTGTTTGTGCATGAAACCTAGGACACTGTTTGTGCATGAAACCTAGGACATTGTTTCTGCATGAAACCTAGGACACTGTTTGTGCATGAAACCTAGGAAACTGTTTGTGCATGAAACCTAGGACACTGTTTGTGCATGAAACCTAGGACATTGTTTGTGCATGAAACCTCACGCTATTTCCAATTAGTGAATTGTCCCACAATACATTTCGTTCCTTGACAAATAACATGTTCTAACTTCAGAACTGTGTCCTCTGCCGTGTTCCAGTCTCAGCAGTAACGATGTTCATTGTACTTTGTGTAGTACAGCTGTTATATTTGAGCACAGCTGTTTTATTTATTTTAACATTGAATTTCAATTATAAACTATGTGTAAAAATACGCATGCTCCCGTTTACCTAGGATATTTTTGATTTCCTTAATGAGCGTTGTATCTTTGTTGCGCAACGTATTGTAACGTTGAGTTTAATTGTAAAATAATTGTCCAGATTTCTACAAAATAGATGTTCACGTGTAGGACCAGTGGAAGAACCTATCACGGTTGATAGGTAGTTCACTAAGGCAGGGCGTGGTATGCAGCGCCCTAAATTTGAGAGTTGTCGTTCTTAGAGCTAGTGGACTGGTATAGCATGATGCCAGTGTGGCAGTCGTCATGTTTTCCTCTCTATAGCTGAGTCTTTTACCATAGAGACGTTTTCCTGCAACTGTTAATCGTTTCTTACGATAATTCAGTCGTCTCTGGCGATAGTCTCTCAGTCGTACAGAACGACAATCTCTTGGTCGCCCATTACGACATGCCTTCAGTCAGTTTTTACGACAAGCTCCCAGTTGTCCATAGCGACAATCTCTAGGTTGTCTCCTACGACAAGCTCTCAATCATCTTTTACGACAAGCTCCCAGTTGTCCATAGCGACAATCTCTAAGTTGTCTCCTACTACAAGCTTTCAATCATCTTTTACGGCAAGCTAGCAGTCACCACTAGCGACAACTATTAGCTGTCTCTTGCGACAAGCTGGCCGTCACCTCCAGCGACAATCTCTCAGTCGCTTCCCACGACAAACTAGCCGTCACCTCCAGCGACAAGCTCACAATCACCTTCCGACAATCTGTCAGTCACCTCTTACAAGCTGGCCGTCGCCTCCAGCGACAATCTCTCAGTCACCTCTTACAAGCTGGCCGTCACCTCCAGCGACAATCTCTCAGTCACCTTACGACAATCTCTCAGTCACCTGTAACAAGCTGGCCGTTGCCTCCAACGGCAATCTCTCAGTCACCTTACGACAATCTCTCAGTCAGCTCACGACGATCTCTCAGTCACCTCTTACAATCTCTCAGTCACCTCTTACAATCTCTCAGTCACCTCTTACAATCTCTCAGTCACCTCTTACAATCTCTCAGTCACCTCTTACAATCTCTCAGTCACTTTTTACAATCTCTCAATCCCCTTACGACAATCTCTCAGTCACCTCGTACAATCTCTCAATCACTTTACGACAATCTCTCAGTCACCTCTAACAATCTCTCAATCCCCTTACGACAATCTCTCAATCACCTTACGACAATCTCTCAATCACCTTACGATAATCTCTCAGTCACCTTGCGACTATCTCTCAGTCACCTTACGACAATCTCTCAGTCACCTTACGACAATCTCTCAGTCAGCTCACGACGATCTCTCAGTCACCTCTTACAATCTCTCAGTCACCTCTTACAATCTCTCAGTCACCTCTTACAATCTCTCAGTCACCTCTTACAATCTCTCAGTCACTTTTTACAATCTCTCAATCCCCTTACGACAATCTCTCAGTCACCTCGTACAATCTCTCAATCACTTTACGACAATCTCTCAGTCACCTCTAACAATCTCTCAATCCCCTTACGACAATCTCTCAATCACCTTACGACAATCTCTCAATCACCTTACGATAATCTCTCAGTCACCTAGCGACTATCTCTCAGTCACCTTACGACAATCTCTCAGTCACCTTACGACAATCTCTCAGTCACCGTACGACAATCTGTCAGTCACCTTACGACAATCTCTCAGTCACCGTACGACAATCTGTCAGTCACCTTACGACAATCTCTCAGTCACCTTACGACAATCTCTCAGTCACCTTACGACAATCTCTCAATCACCTTACGACAATCTCTCAGTCACCTCTTACGACAATCTCCCAGTCACCTCTTTCGACAATCTCTCAGTCACCTTACGACAATCTCTCAGTCACCTTACGACAATCTCTCAGTCACCTTACGACAATCTCTCAGTCACCTTACGACAATCTCTCAATCACATTACGACAAGATCGTACTCTCCCTAACAACAAGCTGTCCGCGTGACAGAGGTCCTATTCTCATTGTTGTCCCACAAATAGCCTTCTAACATTAGAACACGATTAGACTAGTCTCTTAATCGACTCGTCCAACATACTCTAAGTGTGACAGATGTCCTGTTCACGCCCATGTCACACACAGATTCAGTCAATTGTGCATTATGTTCACATATAATTTAGAACTGTAAATCCACTATCAGAAAGATGACATTCATTACACACATTTTATTATGTACAGATCCGTTTGAATCAATGATCCTAGAGAAGGTCCTGTAATCAGACAGATTCCTAAACTGCGCTGTTCTCACCGAGTGGGCTTGAGGCAAGCAGATCACCACTCCACGTCCCACCCCAAGAGACGTTTCAATGGTGATTTATTACCGACAAAATCGATCTACTAGCTACATCGAAATTTGGCCCACGGGCATTCATGATTGAACTTGGATTTTTCTCCTTAGAAACAGAGAAAAATGTCAAGATAGATGTAGGATGAAGTCTATATTTCATTTCTTTAATTTTCGTGTCCGTGGTTGATAATAAACATCGAGAAATTGTCTTTCTTGGTTTTGCATTTTTTTTTAAATTCCTCAGAAGAATTCAAACTACAAAAAATGAAGTGAGTCTAAACGTCGATTGGTTTAGAAGCGACGAGATGGCAGACGCGTAAATACAACATCGGTTCATCTGAGACACCAAAACAGAATTATCCCATTACCTGAAATCATTCTGACTGAATAACCCTAAGCCCCGGGACTGACCCGTTCTTGGATGTAACGACCCATTTCCAGATCTTTGGAACCGAATTCTAGAACGGCGCGTCCTTCTTTGTGAACCGAAACGGAATCTAACTAATGGTATGGAAATCTTATGTTTAAAAATGGCAGAAATAATTATGGGACTGTTTTATTGTGGACATATATGACATATAAATATCGTTACAACCAAAGAGACTTCGTCTGGATTAGTACATTCCACATTATAAGATTTAAATAATATTAATGATTAAAGCGGTAACGGATTAAGAAATTATTCGCATCTAAACACAGCTATGTCTATGTTTTTAATCATGTTGTTGTTGTTATTGTTTGTGTTTTCTTTGGTGCGGATACCATTTGTTCTCCTAACAAACCAAGGCGCACTTGGGTAGATGGGCCGAGTCCTCCGACTGTAATGCAATACACAGCTTATCAGTAAGCTCAACACAACATGGATCGCAGTTTAGATTCCATGACTGCATGAAACATCCAAGGAGAGCTACATGGACGTGAGGTGGGGTCTTCACCAGTATGTTTTACCTGACCCTGGCTCACATAGTTTGACCAGAATGTTTCACCTGACCCTGGCTCACATAGTTTGACCAGAATGTTTCACCTGACTCTGGCTCACATAGTTTGACCAGTATGTTTCACCTGACCCTGGCTCACACAGTCTGACCAGTGTAATTTCACCTGACCCTGGCTCACATAGTTTGACCAGTATGTTTCACCTGACCTTGGTTCACATAGTTTGACCAGTATGTTTCACCTGACCCTGGCTCACACAGTCTGACCAGTATATTTCACCTGACCCTGGCTCACATAGTTTGACCAGTATGTTTCACCTGACCCTGGCTCACACAGTCTGACCAGTATGTTTCACCTGACCCTGGCTCACATAGTTTGACCAGAATGTCTTGCCTAATCAGACGTCAGTCTGTTCTCCCCATCTGACCAGACGTAAGTCTCCTCTCCCCATCTGACCAAACATTATTCTCTTCTCCCCATTTGACCAGACGTACGTCTCCTCTCCCCATCTGACCAGACATTATTCTATTCTCCCCATCTGACCAGACGTAATTATCCTCTCCCCATCTGACCACACGTAAGCCTCATCTCCCCATCTGACCAGACGTAAGTCTCCTCTCCCCATATGACCAGACGTAAGTCTCCTCTCCCCATCTGACAAGACGTAAGTCTCATCTCTCCATCTGACCAAACGTAAGTCTCCTCGCCCCATCTGACCAGATATTAGTCGCTTCTCCCCATCTGACCAGACATTAGTCGCTTCTCCCCAGTCTCTACAGGCGCCAATCTTCTCTCCCCATGTTTACAGTCATTTCACTTATTGCTGCTGCTGACCTTTGCCTGGAAGATCTATATGGTTGAGAAATAAAGATCGCTGCCCCTGCAATCTGGCTAAGACAATATGGATTTAATAGGGAAAGGAAAGCCGATCCCAAAAACGCCGTTCTTAAATTGATATGTCCGACCCAATTACGCAGATACCGCAGCCTCGCTGTAAACTATGACTTAAAGTCCTTTTTAGAACAAACTCCAGAAAAGAGAAAGATACTGTCATCACTTTAGTGGTCACCTCACAGAGATGTATTGTATGCACAACAGCGAGGCAAACATAGGCCCAGCTTCTTCAGTACGCCCAAATGTTGTTTGCCGAGCCAAGGCAACGGCACGATCAGAAAAATGTAATCAAGTGCGGACTTGAATACGTGTATCTTCGAAAACAAACAAAAATGCTGATTGAACCAATCAGTCATTTGATATCGTGACTTATTAACATGACCTTCTGACCTCACTTAAGATGCTTTGGTCTTGACCTTTGTCCTGGGTACTTGCCCAGGGCTGACGATTCGTTTTGCTGGCTGGATTTCTAATCCAGGTCCAATAAACTTCCCGGAAGTGACCGGCATAACGAAGGTCATTCTGCCCCTCAGGGTTTCCATAGTCGCTTATATTAGGGCCTGAAGATTGACACGTCTTCCAGCCGATCGGAGGTCTACTGTGGCGTGTAATGAGGCATCGCTTAATTAAACACACTGGTTCAGAGATTACTAGAGTGGATCACAATGGGCTGAAGGTCGTTCTTTGAGAATCGAACCAGAAGACGATCATGTTTGGATAAGTATCCAAGTTCATTAGTTCCCTGTTTCGCTTCAAGTTAAGCTTGGAACAACCAGCACAGTTTGCGGTGGTAGTTGGCGTTACATAATGAGGTTGTTAGCTCCATCTGCACTCATCTTTAGTAACATTTTACGTTACGACATGCTTGAAAAGATACTTTACTGCCGTTCTTGTCCAACCTGGCACAACATGGAACATCCAATCGTCATGGTGACTTAAACGTGTTATTTCTCCTTCATGCCCCGTGCCCATAAGCGTATCACCATCACCACTATCATCACGATTATCATAATCATTATCATTTTCATTTCCCATCCTCATCGTTTATCATCACACTGCATCACCATCATTATCACTTCCATAATCATCTTCATTATCATCAGTATCATCACAATCACCGCAATTATCACCATCAGTACTTTACCTCCGCTGAAGCATCGGAGCTTCTCATTAGCAAGATGATCTGAACGCTTGTATTTCATTGAAAAGGCACAGGGTTCAATAAACCAGACTCGACAAGTTCTAGTCAACCTAGCTGTGAATTAATACTTTGCAAGAAATGGAATTGTCCATCCCAGTTTATAAAAAAACTAAAGTCTAGTACAGAGAAATCTCTATTACATCATCACCGAAAACCACGTCTGCTTTGGAGCAACCTTGACCTTCTCTATACAAAATAATGGCGCGCATGTAGTGAAACGGAAACAGACACAAAAAGACGGCTCTTAAAAATTAAGAAAGTGGAAAAATGCAGAAATAAAAGACTGTCTTTAAAACAGGATGTACCCGTGGAATATTACATGGAAGAAAGATAGTGGTCTCTGTCAGTATGTTGTGCCTGACCCTGACGCGACGTCCAGGTCAGTAAATTGTGCCTGACCGGGCTACCGTCTCAGTTTCCCTAGATTATGGGGAAGTTGATTAAAATAGGACAAATAGACGTCCACGCAAATGGACAGCGCGTCATGACAGGTTAAATAAAAGCTTTTGAAAAGGTTAGAATTCAGTTTTATTTTGTTTTCCGAATATCTTCGATCAGTCCCTGATCATTGATTGGTCGAAACAGTGTGACGGGTTTCCTTTTCAAATATGGCTTTTTTCCTATTACAGACGAGTTTAAGTGGGTAAACGTCTTATGAGGCAGTTATTATCATGGCTTATTTTGCTGATTTCAGACATTTACACTTTACCACAGTTAGGGCAGGTATTGGATATACAATTACATTGAATTTGTCGCTTTTTTTGCTTACTTTGCAATGAGTTTTGAAATCGAAATTCTCTGCACGTCTATATAATATTGTTTTCCATGCAACTTTATCTTCAGCCATTTCCTTCCAATTTTGAACATCCACGTAGAACTCCTTCATTGAGATCTTTGGGAGTAGGTTTTTCCTCTTAGCCTCAGCAGATGATATGGGGGCTGTGCCCTGCCCCTTCTGCCCTGCCCATGGTGATGTCCCTACCGTTTTGTTGTTTCGAATACCCACAATGAGTAGGTTACTCTTATATGCTCACTGAAAAGGGCGTTAAGTGACGGTTGCAGTAGCTTTCCTCACATCTCGAGCGTGCTGATGAAGGTGGCCTGGGATCATCCAGGCGGTTGTGCTATGATTGGTCTCATATGCGTGTCGCTCACTACTACGGAGATCACGTAGAACCTCACCTTGTTAGCCAGCCTGTTGTTCTCGACAACAGCCTGTTTCCAGGACGACCAACGAGGAGGTCCGGTGAGGGTATTGGCCAGTATATTTCTCCTGACCCTGCCTAACATTCTCTGACCAGTGTGTTTTGCCTGACCCTGGCTAACATTCTCTGACCAGTGTGGTTTGCCTGACCCTAACTAACATTCTCTGACCAGTGAGTTTTGCCTAACCCTAACTAACATTCCCTGATCAGTGTGTTGTGCCTGACCCTAACTAACATTCTCTGACCAGTGTGTTGTACCTGACCCTGGCTAACATTCTCTGAACCGTGTGTTGTGCCTGACCCTAGCTAACATTTTATGACCAGTGTGTTGTGCCTGGCCAGACTTTGCCTCATCGCCCCGACTGTTTTGTTAACAAAGAAGCAAAGGCTCCCTACATTTTGAAACAAACAGGGGCTGCAGTGAATGCCAGAAGTTGGGTTGGCAGACCCCTAACCATCGACTGCCTTAAGGCCCCTCCTTCTAGTTCAGGTCAAGATTTACTCCTCTCAATTCAGTTAAGTTATAGTGCCATCTCCGCATCGATGGTCGACTGCAATTGATCTCCAGTGTACTCACATCATCTGTGTGGACCCATCCTTCCCCCATGACCCTCATCTGTGTGGACCCATCCTTCCCCCATTACCCTGATCTGTGTGGACCCATCCTTCCCACATGACCCTCATCTGTGTGGACCCATCCTTCCCATATGACCCTCATCTGTGTGGACCCATCCTTCCCCCATGACCATCACCTCATCTGTGTGGACCCATCCTTCTCCCATGACCATCGCCTCATCTGTGTGGACCCATCCTTCCCCCATGACCATCACCTCATCTGTGTGGACCCATCCTTCCCCCATGACCATCGCCTCATCTGTGTGGACCCATCCTTCCCCCATGACCACCTGTTCAATAGTTACTCTGTCTTATCCATGAGATCTTTTTTTTACTTTTTCATACTCGGTTCAACTGAAAAGTCATCCCTCCATCGAAGGTCGGCTGCTGTTGATCTCTAGTGCTCTATCTCTTGCCGTAATAGTACAATCTGTCAGGCTATTCCAATCCATCTCCTGATGTTATCCACCCACTTAAAACGTTGTCTTCCTCTTGAACGACTGCCTTCCACCCTACCTCCAGTATGGTCTTCAACATGTAGGTATGTCTTGTTATATGACCAAATTAACGTAACTGTCTAACCCTGATTTCTGTCATTAATTCTCTTGTCACCCCCAACTTTTTCTATACCTCCAAATTTGTTTTCTTCTCTTTCCAAGAAACGCAACCCAATCTTCTATATACCCACATTTCGGATGCTTCAATACTCTTTTCCAACTTGTTATTTAGTGTCCATGTTTATGCGCGGTAAAGTAGTGACGAGTAAACATAACACCTGACAATTTTGATTTCCACTGTATGGTTTATCTGTTTGGATGTCAGTACGTGTCGCATGTTGTTGAATACCATCTCTGCTATACATATTCTCTTTCTGATTTATTTTTCACACCTGCCTTCTTCCGTTATTATCTGATATGAGAAACTCTGTACTCCTTTAGCAGTTTATTAAAACTGCTTTGTTTTGCGGGACTCGTCATATTTCTACAGGATGGAACCGTTTTACAAAAAGCAAGTGCTGCCGGGAAGCCCTCGACAAATCTAAGAACAGAGCAACAGGCAATAATTGAAGCAGTCAAACAAGGATAACAGAATAGTGTTTTTGTGCGACTGCGTGGAAATTTTGCAGGCCACACAAAGAGAACCACGAAATAGTATGGAAAGGAAACTGATATGCCAGCTAAACAAACTCTCAGACAACAATAAAATCACCCGCCAGTGGATTCCAGCTCACTCCAGAATACCTGGGAATGAATGGGCGGACAGGCTAGTCAGGGAGGGAAGACAATAAGAACAATTCACCCACCCAGTGTCACTGTCAGAAGTCAAGGCAAACATCAACAACAACAAAAAAACAACAGTGGATAGAGAGAATAAACAGTAAATACCCACAGGACCCAATCAATTGACTGAATAGGAAACAGTTTACCACAATTTTTTGCCTCAGAACAGGTCATTGCAGACTAAATGCACACATGCATAAAATGAAAGCAGCACAGACTGCACAATGTACATGTCAGAGAGGACCCCAGACTCCAGAACACATCCTGCAAACATGTCCACTGCACCAAGACTCAGGGTGGGGAACCATTGAGGACCTGCGACTGACGTGTCACTTCGTGGAGGCAGCCCATCTAGTGGCATAAAACGAGCATAGGAAACCGAACGCAAAGAAGAAGAAACACTTATCATGTGTTTTCCTTCCCTGTCGACAAAGTACCAGTTCTTAGTGATTGTATCTAATAGCAGTGATGGTGCATCTGACAATAACTGGGTTGCTGATATTAACTACGTCCTGTTTGAATCAATAACTGAGACGAAATAGAGGCCTGTCGTGTTTGTTCAGCAATTTGTGTTCTTGATCAGATATATTAGAGCTTCGGTGGCTCACCAATGTCTAAAAATATGCAGAGTGTATTGATTGATTGATGTATTTTTTGGCTCTTACCACGTGCAGTGGGATTGGGGGCGGAGATCTGAACCCATGTTTGTGACCTCATTAGGTGAACAATGACGATTCTTAAAATGTGCCGGCACGGTCCGCTATGATGTGTATCTCGAATTGTTCCATTATTTATAGTATTCTTGCGTGTTTGGGATGAAACACATTAGCCGCCTTTACGAAAGGTGAAATGTAACTTGCCTGGCAGGTCGTAAGAGACCACTTAAGAGTGTTGGGCTTTTTTCTAGCTTCCCAACTTCAGAAAACTTTAAGCCATAAAAAATTAACAAATATGAATAAATCAACTAAAAGGAATATAATCGTTAGCCATCTCAATAAGAAGGAGAGCTTGAGTGAGGGCTCGGAATATGGGAATTCAGTGTGTTTTTGTTGATACCAAGGCTCCAAATGCAGCTGAAAATGATCTGCTTTTATTAATTTGACCAAAACACAACTACAAGAAAACTGGCCATTCCAACAGACTCCAGGCGCGTACTCCCAGCCATGTCAAGTCACGAACAGGATAGAATAACAGACTGCAGGAGCGTACTCCCAGCCATCTCAAGTCCTGAACAAGATAGACTAACAGACTTCAGGAGAGTACTCCCAGCTAAATCAAGCCCCGAACAAGACAGACTCCAGGAGCGTACTCCAAGCCATCTCAAGCCCCGAACAAGACAAACTGTTGCAGGACATAAAATATAACATCTGGTTGTTGTACATTAAAAACCAGATCCTGTCCAATGTTGGATCGTTGTAAATGAGAAGGCGTATGAACTCGCAAACGTTGGAAGAGGAGTCATGAAGACTCGCCATTCACAGAGCTATAAAAAAAAAAGCATAGACACTAATAAAACGATCCATGAGGACAGAATGGAGCGACCAGAACAAAGATTGCAATTCAGAAAATGACAGCATATACAAGTTTGACAAAGATGGACAAATAAAGATCTTGATACTCAGAACGGGACATTGCAGACCCAAGGCCCACCTCCACAGAATGGGTATTAGAGACACCACTACGTGCGATTTCATAGCACACAAGCAAACACCAGAACATATTATGCAGGACTGCCCTACCTATACAGACCAAAGAGAGGTAGTCTAGCCTGGGGGAGCGACCATGCTCGAAAAGCTGTGGGAGGGGCGGGGGGGGGGGGGGGGACTGGCGAAGACCTGAAGCACAGTCTTCTTCGTGAACCTCACCGGACTAGAAGCACAGCATCAGTTGATCCTGAACTTCACCAGACTATAAGCACAGCATCAGTTGATTGTGAACCTCACCAGACTAGAAGCACAGCATCAGTTGATCCTGAACCTCACCAGACTAGAAGCACAGCATCAGTTGATCGTGAACCTCACCAGACTAGAAGCACAGCATCAGTTGATCGTGAACCTCACCAGACTAGAAGCACAGCATCAGTTGATCCTGAACCTCACCAGACTAGAAGCACAGCATCAGTTGATCGTGAACCTCACCAGAATAGAAGCACAGCATCAGTTTATCGTGAACCTCACCAGACTAGAAGCATAGCATCAGTTGATTGTGAACCTCACCGGACTAGAAGCACAGCATCAGTTGATTGTGAACCTCACCGGACTAGAAGCACAGCATCAGTTGATCGTGAACCTCACCAGACTAGAAGCACAGCATCAGTTGATCGTGAACCTCACCAGACTAGAAGCACAGCATCAGTTGATCGTGAACCTCACTAGACTAGAAGCATCAGTTGATCTAAGAGGAAGAAGAAGAATTAACTGAACGATTTAGTTTGAACACTGCACGGCTCCCAAATATCTAGGCGTGAAATTAAACCACGCATTGTCTTACATAACGCACTGCCAAGACACAAAGCGTAGGATACACGCAAGAAATAATATCATCAGAAAACTGACCGGCATAACATGGAGGGGGGGGGGGGGGGGGAGGCACGGACATGTCCTTCAGACATCTACATTTGCCTTGTGATTCTCCGGAGCTGAATACGCTGCGCCAGTCTGGAAAAACTCTACTCATGGGAAACTAGTTGATACAGCAATAAATGAGGCGGGTCGGACAGTATCATTGGTGCAGGCCACAGAGATGGAACTTCGGGAGGAACCTGCTCCTGGACATCATCTAACATACACAACATGGAAGTCGCTGAACAGACTCCAAACCTGTGTATCACGGTGCAGGAGGAATATGAAGCGATGGGAATACACAGATGATGACACATGTGATTGCGGCGCAATACAGGACCCAGACCACCTGATGACCTGCCCCAACCTCCAGGAAAATATGAAATAGAGGCGATATGCTGGAGACAAATGACAAGGTAATCCATGTCGCTGGATACTGGCTGCAAGATATATAACGTGGTGCTTGGACACGGAAAGTGAAGTAAAGTTGTACAATTCAAAATCCATGTTTGTTCTTCTTGCGCCTTGTTGTTGCATGTACCTCTTTCGCAGTTCAATATCTGGGCTCCTTTGGTTGTGTTGTTGAGCCTGTAGAATATTCCGGCATTCTTATCAAACATTCAAAACGATACGCCAATCCAGTGATTTTTGTAGACTTCTTTAGTAGCTTTGTCCAGATTACAGACACTTTTTGACAATCTGATGATTCATGGTAGAATTTTACACATCTTGAAGATATGCATCAACTCTTATCAAGTCTACCGGCCACTTTTATAATCTGAAGAAGACTGTGGTTTTAAGTAGTCGTGTGTAATCTATGGGCCACGTTGGTTGTCTGGTGAAGATTGTGGGCCTCTTTAAATAGTCTTGTGTAATCTACGGGCCACTTTGATTGTCTTTTGACGATTGACAACCTTGCCAGATATATAGACTTTTTCAAAAACATGATTAAGTTTGTGGACCTCTTTAGGTAGCCTTGTGCAATCAACGAACCGTTACAGCCGACTTGGGGATCCATTTATAACTTTATGAAACGTACAGACCACTTCAACAGTCCTGTGAGGTTTGTGGTCCTCTTTAAGTAGCCTTATGAAATCTATGGCCCACCGACAGTCTGTTGAAGTATATGGACCTCTTCTACTACGCTTGTGAATTCAACCGACAATTATGACCGTCTTGGGAAGCGTGTGGGCCTCATAAATAACCTTGATAATTCTACGGACCACTTCGACATGTTGGTCAAGTTTGTGAGCACCTTTAAAGTAGCCTTGGAAAATCTATAGAAAATGGTGAAGTAAGTAAATGGTGAAGTAAGTAAATGGTGAAGTAAGTAAATGGCGAAGTAAGTAAATTGTGATAGTAAGTAAATGGTGAAGTAAGTAAATTGTGATAGTAAGTAAATGGTGAAGTAAGTAAATGGTGATAGTAAGAAAATGGTGATATCTCGAATGTTTATCATTGTTGCTATTGTTGTCGTTGTTGCTGTTGTTGTCGTTGTTGCTGTTGTAGCGGTTGTTTTCGTTGTTGCTGTTGTTGTCGTTTTTGCTGTTATTGTCGTTGTTGCTGTTGTAGCGGTTGTTGTCGTTGTTGCTGTTGTTGTCGTTGTTGCTGTTGTTGTCGTTGGTGCTGTTGTTGTCGTTGTTGCTGTTGTTGTCGTTGTTGCTGTTGTTGATGTTATTGCTGTTGTAGCGGATGTTGTTGTTGTTGTTGTCGTTGTCGCTGTTGTAGCTGTTGTTGTCGTTATTGCTGTTGTTGTCGTTGTTGCTGTTGTAGCGGTTGTTTTCGTTGTTGCTGTTGTTGTTGTTTTTGCTGTTATTGTCGTTGTTGCTGTTGTAGCGGTTGTTATCGTTGTTGCTGTTGTTGTCGTTGTTGCTGTTGTTGTCGTTGTTGCTGTTGTTGTCGTTGTTGCTGTTGTTGTCGTTGTTGCTGTTGTTGTCGTTGTTGCTGTTGTTGTTGTTATTGCTGTTGTAGCGGATGTTGTTGTTGTTGTTGTCGTTGTTGCTGTTGTAGCTGTTGTTGTCGTTATTGCTGTTGTTGTCGTTGTTGCTGTTGTAGCGGTTGCTGTTGTTGTCGTTTTTGCTGTTATTGTCGTTGTAGCGGTTGTTATCGTTATTGCTGTTGTAGGGGATGTTGTTGTTGTTGCTGTTGTTGTCGTTGTTGCTGTTGTAGCGGTTGTTATCATTGTTGCTATTGTTGCTGTTGTTGTTGTTGCTGTTGTAGCGGTTGTAGCGGTTGTTGTTGTTGTTGCTGTTGTAGCTGTTGTTGCTGTTGTTGTCGTTGTTGCTGTTGTATCTGCTGTTCCAGCTGTTATCGTTGTTGCTGTTGTTGTCGTTGTTGCTGTTGTAGCTGTTGTTATCGTTGTTGCTGTTATTGTCGTTGTTGCTGTTGCAGATGTAATTATTGTTATTGCTGTCGTTGCTCTTCGAATCTAGCACTGCTGAGTTAACTATTGTCCATGTTACTTTCTTAGCAGGCTACAGTGGCTCTTCTGATTGTAGTGTAATTATGATGCTGCTCACAAAACTCACCACCTCGTTGGCCAGACTGCTGTAACATATTCTGTTTCCAGGACGTGAGATGCAGTCTTTTCACTGACACTGATTACTCTTTGCTCCTTCGAAACAGGCATGTTGTACCCTCCATGATGGAGGGTCTGCCTCTTGTAAGTCTTTACGCTAGCCACTGTTGAGTATGAATTCGATACCTTTAAAGTGTGTACCAGGTGAGCCTGCGCTTTTTTATTTTCAAATACCAAGGGTTCCTTTGTATGCACAGCGTTCACGTGTTCTCTGAATTTATCGTACATCTCCGACAGGACTAGAGGAAGATATCACCTCCCTTGAGACCAGGTGACGCTTGAAATCTGCGGGATTTGAACTTCCCGCCGTTCCACGATTTTGTTTATTCGTTTATTGATATGAGAGCGCCTTATCGCTCAGCTACAGCGACACATCCATTCTGCCCCTTCGATTTTCAATTTTAGTTACAAAACATGGAAATATTTTCCCATCCATTTTCAACAACTCTTTTAATTCGATAAGGACACCTAAGGATCAATCATCCCCATTTGACGAGCTTCTGTATTAAGTGATATCTTGCAAATTCATGATGTGACAACATCCAGCGAACCCTAGCTGGCAGCTCGATTCAGGGTCAGCGAACCATAGCTGGCAGGTTGATGCAGAGTCAGCGAACCATAGCTGGCTGCTTTCATCAGGGTCAGGGGGTCATAGCTGGCTGCTTTCATCAGGGTCATCGGACCATAACTGGTTGCTTTCACCAGGGTCAGCGGGCCATAGCTGGCTGCTTTCATAAGGGCCAGTGAACAATAGCTGGCTGCTTTCATAAGGGCCAGTGAACCATAGCTGGCTGCTTTAATCAGGGTCAATGAACCATAGCTGGTTGCTTTCATCGGGGTCAGTGAACCATAGCTGGCTGCTTTCATCAGGGTCAATGAACCATAGCTGGTTGCTTTCATCAGGGTCAATGAACCATAGCTGGTTGCTTTCATCAGGGTCAGCGGGCCATAGCTGGTTGCTTTCATCAGGGTCAGCGGGCCATAGCTGGCTGCTTTCATCAGGCTCAGTGGGCCATAGCTAACCAAGACCCTATCCCCCCTTCACGTGTCGGTACTAGAAACAGGCAGCTCTAGACAACCGTATTGTGTTCATGGTATTGGGATCACAGTGGGAAGGCAACCCCTGTACTCCAAGCAGCCAGTTGAAATCTGACGTGTCGAGTCCATAGGCTCAGATATCGCAGCCTCGATGTAAACTACGACCCAACGTCCTCTTTGGGGCGAACGTGGTAGAAGATATCTCGCAGACTAACACGGGTATCACATAGATATTTTAATTTTCAAAACATGAGACCCCCTGATTAGTCACACAATTTCCTTGTCATTCTACACAAGAATAACCTCTCACTTGTCCGAAGCAAGTCGTACAAGAAAACCCCAGTTCTGACCCGTCTGTGACAAGACTCACAATTTCCGTTACCTTCTCACATCCGAACTGAATGAATAGCTTCAAATTTACTTTCCTTCAAAGTCGATTAAAACGCGGATTCGATGTTGATCGACCTGGTTCGCTTTTCTATACACTGATGTTGGGGTTCTAAAACTAAGGCTAGCAGTATCTAAACTGTCACAAGACACAAACAAAAACAGTCAATGCGGTGATCATGTTCTTTGCTCTGATTCACCTGAAGGATTTATGAGACTGAGGAATAAAGGACACTTGACTCTGCAGTCACGGCGTACTGTTCAGTCTAGATTTATATTTTGACCTACGATAGGGGAAAAAGAGACACTTCTAGTCAGGTAAAACATACTGATCCCACAAGTTAGTCAAGGTCAGGTAAAATATATTATCGGATATGTTAGTCAGGGTATGCAAAATATACTGACCAAGACCATCACCTCACTTCTACGCAGGTCTCCCTGGAAACGGGCTATTTTCGTGAAAGCGTGGTTTACGAGGAGAGCAATCGAGGACGTGATCCCCGTAGTAGTGAGCCGTACTCAAGTGAAGCCAAGATTAGCCACACTGCCTGGAGGACACCGGTCCACCTTCATCAGCACGACACTTGATGCTCATCTTCACGGCGCAGAAAAGAGTAAACTTACTTATGGTGGGCTTTCTGCAACAACAGCAACAACAACAACAGCAACAACAACAACAGCAACAGCGACAACAACAACAGCAACAACAACAGCAGCAACAACAACAATATCAACAATAACAGCAATAGCAACAACAACAGCAGTAACAACAACAACAGTCACAACAACAACAACAGCCACAACAACAACAGCAACAATAACAACAGCAACAACAACAACAACAACAACAATAACAACAGCAACAACAACATTAACAACAACAACAGCCACAACAACAACATCCACAACAACGGCCACAAATACAACAACGACCACAACAACATCAACAACAAGAACGGCCACAACAACAACAGCAACAACAACATGAGCAACATCAACAACAACAACGGCCACAACAACAACAGCCACAACAACATGAGCAACATCAACAACAACAACGGCCACAACAACAACAGCAACAACAACATCAACAACAACAACGGCCACAACAACAACAGCCACAACAATAACAACAGCAACAACAACATGAGCAACAACAACAACAACAACAACCCACCATAGAGAAGTCAAAACAACTTTGCCGTACAAAGGTATTTAATATTTGTCCTCATGGACTGAAGGCTTACATTTTAACAACTCTATCAGTCTTCCCCTAACATATGTACATCTGCTGCAGATGTACACACCACTTTTCTCTGTTATGGACGTATACCTAACTTTCAGCGAAGGTGCCCTACTTACTGATGTATACACGTATATATTACAATTTATGCATTCCTGAAGATGAGCAGAAGAATTCAGCTTCAATCTTATCAAACTTATAATTCAGCAGACGATAATCGTCAGTGCAAAAACTCTTACAGCATAGTTATTCCAACCGTGGTACATGACTGCGAGGTAAGGACTCTGCAAAAACTCTTACATCATGGTTATTCCAACCGTGGTACATGACTGCGAGGTAAGGACTCTGCAAAAACTCTTACATCATGGTTATTCCAACCGTGGTACATGACTGCGAGGTAAGGACTCTGCAAAAACTCTTACAGCATGGTTATTCCAACCGTGGTACATGACTGCGAGGTAAGGACTCTGCAAAAACTCTTACAGCATGGTTTTTCAAACCGTGGTACATGACTGCGAGGTAAGGACTCTGCAAAAACTCTTACATCATGGTTATTCCAACCGTGGTACATGACTGCGAGGTAAGGACTCTGCAAAAACTCTTACAGCATGGTTTTTCAAACCGTGATACATGACTGCGAGGTAAGGACTCTGCAAAAACTCTTACATCATGGTTATTCCAACCGTGGTACATGACTGCGAGGTAAGGACTCTGCGAAAACTCTTACAGCATGGTTATTCCAACCGTGGTACATGACTGCGAGGTAAGGACTCTGCAAAAACTCTTACATCATGGTTATTCCAACCGTGGTACATGACTGCGAGGTAAGGACTCTGCAAAAACTCTTACAGCATGGTTTTTCAAACCGTGATACATGACTGCGAGGTAAGGACTCTGCAAAAACTCGTACAGCATGGTTATTCCCACCGTGGTACATGACTGCGAGGTAAGGACTCTGCAAAAACTCTTACAGCATGGTTATTCCAACCGTGGTACATGACTGCGAGGTAAGGACTCTGCAAAAACTCTTACAGCATGGTTATTCCAACCGTGGTACATGACTGCGAGGTAAGGACTCTGCAAAAACTCTTACAGCATGGTTATTCCAACCGTGGTGCATGACTGCGAGGTAAGGACTCTGCAAAAATACAATGCAGTTAATCTTAAAGCTGCTCAAAAGGCAATGTAAGGGAGCACAGTGACAGTCTGTCTACGAGACCGACTTGACAACACAGATATCAGACGACAAACGTCATCCAAGGATCTAGTACTGACCAATGTCCGCGTCGTGCAGCTAGAAATAGGCTGTGTTGTAGCAGCATGTACGCCGAGATGGGGAGTTTTCACTGTGATCCTTATTGCGATGTGCCTGCTGAGAAGTGTGCTTTTGTGTTTTAGTCGGGAGAGCCCATGGCCACCTTCTGTGGTACACTTCTGAGTGTTTTTGGTTCATTTTGCGTTTGATATTTTCCTAGGTGGTGTGTGCGTTGTACTATGTTTTGCGCCTAATTGCCAACTTCATCTGACCGTAGCACGCTTTTTACCAATCACTTTACTTCCTACAGGAGTATGACTTAGATGTATTAAGACTCTGAAACCGACAAGTTTGGGTTGTGAGCTGTGTTCTTGTTCACTTGGCTGCATCACCCCTCGTCCCTAGCTATAGAAAAGCCCCATCAATCTTCAAATGATGCCGTAAAGCGGGTTCACCTAGAGGCTGACAACCTCATGATGTAACAAATTTGCCATTACATTTAGCAGCTGCAAAAGCCTCCATGTAAATGGGCCAGCTGCAGGTGAACCCTGTGCTTCACGTGGAGCAAGACAGTGAATGATTGGAAACAAGCTTCCTTCAAAAGAGACCAGCTGTTTTGGTTGTGTGTCATTCCAATTGAAGTAAAACTCAACCTACCAGCGGCAATCCGTTCAGACTAGTTTCGTACAACATCACTAATACAAAACAAATGAATTGTCTGCCTTTAAATTACTTATCCTTAACTGACAATAACCGTCTACAGAATGGCACACTTTAAAACATTTTCTTTTGCCTCTTTCGGTTAGAGTGTCAGTCATCTGTTCAGCGTTTAACTGCCTCTTTACTAATGTAACTGTCAGAGAGACTACTGTCTTGTGCCCCCCGCAATGTCCATTGCCACCAAATTGAGTTATCCCATCGAAGAGTGGTGACCAATATTTTTGTGGGAGAGACCCCATTGTAGTGTTATATTTTTTTTTTTTTTGGGATATCCCTTGCGATAATGCCACTTGGGTTGACCGGATTAAAAGGCATAGGACGACTGTAACCTTCCAATCATTTGGTTTCACTAAAGAGGGTTTTGTATGGAACTTGCAACAACTTGTAAAAACCATTACTTTGAAACTGTTACTGCAAATATTTGGATACAGACTTCCAGTAAAGAGACCGGCTGTAGTGGATCCATGTGTTTCATTTGAAGCGAGAAGACAATTCATCTAGGTGGAGAAGATCACAAATTTAAGTTGCCTCTTTAAAAGGCTCAGTGTGGCAGTGGTACAATTCTCGTCTCTATGATAGGATAGTCTATTATTGGTCATAGAATTACGCAGATGTGTTTTAATTCTTGTTAATGTACTCATTGAAGGTTCTGCAGAAGCCGAGCTTACTAGAATTCTGAGAATCAGTTGAAGCCGCTTGCCTGTCTGTTCATTCACTGTTTGGAGGTCGTTATCTACAATGAAATCCAATAATTCAATGCAAGGTTTGGTTCTGTCTTCTGAGCTGTCAATATTTACCAGTTCATTGTGCAGTGCTATAAACACCTTAGGATATGCGTTTTTATGTTTTTGATATTTCCTGCCAGGAAACGATTTTTTTAGCAGCGTAAATTGTGCGTGGTTTAAGAGTTCAACAAATGCAGTTTCTTCAGAGTTGGAGAATAGTTCATCTCGAACTATTTAAGAGTCAAGAGCTTCGCTCAGGACAACAAAAATAATAAAAATTCAAATCGCAATAACCAAACTAAACAAAACTGCACTCAAATAACATTTGCAAGACACTTTTTTTTGCTTGGAATGTAACACTCTCAGCAGAGACAGGCCGGCCTAATGTGTGGCTCGTTGGCTGTGAGGAAAAAGTAGCACAGTAATAAACTTCTTCAAGCTACCAATTGACCTGATTCCTACGCTGTGTTAGGTTGGACGCAATCAGCTTATCTTTCCAATAGTAGCTGATAAATTCGCTTTGCCGCTTCGATCGTTTGCTAACATGTCACTACGCTAAACAATAATGATCATTACAATTTCAATTTCTAAATTATTTCGCATCTGTTTTATGTAAACTAATGTCTTCTTTAATTCTTCTAACCGTTTGGGATAATTCAGCCTATTTTGTCTATTCTAACGCTTCGCTACTACCTTTTACGCCATTCATTCAGTGTGACAGTGTCTGTCGTTCTGTCGTTTCTGTCCCCCCAACCAGTCCCCCCCCCAACTCCCACACACACAAACACACATACACACACAAACACACATACACACACACTCGCATATTCACAGTAGCACATAACTGCTGAAAACAAATCAGGCATAAAGGAACAGTCCAGATTCGCCAGTTAGTATGCAGTGCGGACGTACACTTCAAGTGGCACTTGGATGGAGTTCAAAGTTGAGGCCATGTTTGTAAACTTCTATAAACATCAGACCCCTGCAACTTGAGACCCTATGCAGCAGCCTAGTCAGCACGTTGGGGAATGTGTTACACCAGTATATCTAGTCAGCCCATTGGGGAATGTGTTACACCAACAAATCTAGCGGTGTTACACCAGCAAATAAACATCGTGTCGTAAAAAGATTTTTTCTTAACGCTATACATAAACACAAATATGTGAATCAAACTGTCCCTTTCAATAATTTGTTTCCGAGACGCTGTTTAATCTTGTGGTAAAACCCGTCAGAACTCCATCTCCACGTATGATATTAACCAGCAGCCAAACCAAAATAAATGTCGATATATTTTGTCATCCATTTGGCTGCTATTTCCTTTCCCGCATTCTTCATGCAATTCGAGAAATAATTTAATAAGTGGGATATTGGAGGGCGGGTTTAGATCCGGGATTTTCAAATAGCGGCTTGTGGAACGGATGTCATATCCCAAGGGCTACATTGAAATAGAGCTGTTTCTTTGTCTTCTTTTTGTGCTCTGAATTATGGGAAGCAAAAACCCAGGGATCCAGATCCACAGGATGATTGAAAGTCCACTGAGTTGACTTTATAATAGTCTATAAGAGACTGTGACTGATTGACGGATACGAAGTGTGAAATTTGCGCAAGACAGACTCTGAGAAGTTCAGAGTCAATCAGAGAGTATTGGAACGACGCTTACTAAAAATGTCGAAACGTGATAAAATCCGAAACGAAGAAATTCGCATCAAACTTTGTTTGGGGACGCTGTGGAAGCAGCGGTAGCAGACGATCATCGCTGAGCTGGACATGTGGGACGCATGGCGGACAACAGATGGACATGTAGAACAACGTTTTGGTAGCCCTATGCCTGTACACATCCATGGGGCGGCCCATCTATGCGATGGCGAGATGGACTGACCAAAGACATGGGCCCGCATTGGTACAGCCCTGCAAAAGATCGGGACGCCTATAGAATAGTGTTGGTTTTCTTCAAACGGTACATGTGCCCGACTGGTGCCGAGGTGAATGTGATAATAAGAGACCGGAGCGCGATGCCGAATGGTTTCGCTCCCTGCCTGCCAACAGAGAGGGAAGTGGATATAATCCCCGGAAAAACAAAAGTTGTTTTTCTGTTTGGGGTTAAGTAAACTAAACTACTCACAACATGCCGGTAGTAGTGGCGGCCTGCTTTCATCTGCCTAAAAACTCCTTGACTATCCCAGAAATGGAAATCAAGTCCTACGTCTTTTTTTTTTTTCGTAATATTTATTTATTTAAACAAGAGAATGACGACTGGACTAGCCTGAGGCCGCCAAGAGAATGTCAGGAGATAAAGTGGTCGGAGGTGTTTTCTGGCAAACCTTTACACCCCAGGGTAGAAGTGGAGTGGCTAAGTTAGGTAGAAGTGGAGTGGCTAAGTTAGGTAGAAGTGGTGGGGGCTAAGTAAGGTAGAAGTGGTGTGGCTAAGTAAGGTAGGAGTGGAATGACTAAGTAAGGTAGGAGTGGAGGGACTAAGTTAGGTAGAAGTGGAATGACTAAGTTAGGTAGAAGTGGTGGGGGCTAAGTAAGGTAGAAGTGGAGGGGGCTAAATAAGGTAGAAGTGGAGTGGCTAAGTTAGGTAGAAGTGGAGTGACTAAGTAAGGTAGGAGTGGAATGACTAAGTAAGGTAGGAGTGGAGGGACTAAGTTAGGTAGAAGTGGAATGACTAAGTAAGGTAGAAGTGGAGTGACTAAGTTAGGTAGAAGTGGAGGGACTAAGTTAGGTAGAAGTGGAGGGACTAAGTAAGGTAGAAGTGGAATGACTAAGTTAGGTAGAAGTGGAGTGACTAAGTAAGGTAGAAGTGGAATGACTAAGTTAGGTAGAAGTGGAGTGACTAAGTTAGGTAGAAGTGGAGGGACTAATTTAGGTAGAAGTGCTTGGGCTAAGTAAGGTAGAAGTGGTGGGGCTAAGTAAGGTAGAAGTGCTTGGGCTAAGTAAGGTAGAAGTGGTGGGGGCTAAGTAAGGTAGAAGTGGAGGGGCTAAGTAAGGTAGAAGTGGAGGGCCTAAGTAAGGTAGAAGTGGAGTGACTAAGTTAGGTAGAAGTGCTGGGGCTAAGTAAGGTAGAAGTGGAGTGGCTAAGTAAGGTAGAAGTGGAGTGGCTAAGTAAGGTAGAAGTGGTGTGGCTAAGTAAGGTAGAAGTGGAGTGGCTAAGTAAGGTAGAAGTGGTGTGGCTAAGTAAGGTAGAAGTGGAGTGGCTAAGTAAGGTAGAAGTGGTGGGGCTAAGTAAGGTAGAAGTGGTGGGGCTAAGTAAGGTAGAAGTGGTGGGGCTAAGTAAGGTAGAAGTGGTGGGGCTAAGTAAGGTAGAAGTGGTGGGGCTAAGTAAGGTAGAAGTGGGGTGGCTAAGTAAGGTAGAAGTGGGGGGGGGGGGGCTAAGTAAGGTAGAAGTGGTGGGGGCTAAGTAAGGTAGAAGTGGTGGGGCTAAGTAAGGTAGAAGTGGTGGGGCTAAGTAAGGTAGAAGTGGTGGGGCTAAGTTAGGTAGAAGTGGAGGGGCTAAGTAAGGTAGAAGTGGTGGGGCTAAGTAAGGTAGAAGTGGTGGGGCTAAGTAAGGTAGAAGTGGTGGGGCTAAGTAAGGTAGAAGTGCTTGGGCTAAGTAAGGTAGAAGTGCTTGGGCTAAGTAAGGTAGAAGTGGTGGGGGCTAAGTAAGGTAGAAGTGGAGGGGCTAAGTAAGGTAGAAGTGGAGTTACTAAGTAAGGTAGAAGTGGAGGGCCTAAGTAAGGTAGAAGTGGAGTGACTAAGTTAGGTAGAAGTGCTGGGGCTAAGTAAGGTAGAAGTGGAGTGGCTAAGTAAGGTAGAAGTGGGGTGGCTAAGTAAGGTAGAAGTGGTGGGGGCTAAGTAAGGTAGAAGTGGTGGGGGCTAAGTAAGGTAGAAGTGGTGGGGGCTAAGTAAGGTAGAAGTGGAGTGGCTAAGTAAGGTAGAAGTGGGGTGGCTAAGTAAGGTAGAAGTGGTGGGGGCTAAGTAAGGTAGAAGTGGTGGGGGCTAAGTAAGGTAGAAGACTCTATCTCTAAGAGAAGAATAGAAGTGAGTAAGTAAATAAGGTAGTATGTATATTTATTGTTTCATTGAAAGTCAAATAACAAAGGTGCTAGTTATTCGCAATTTGACTTCATTTTCGATCACATGATGCTATGCCTCTGGTCCGCTGAGAGTCACGGTCAACTGATGTTATGCCTCTGGTCCGCTGAGGGTCACGGTCAACTGATGTTATGCCCCTGGCCCGCTGAGGGTCACGGTCAACTGATGCTTTGCCTCTGGCCCGCTGAGAGTCATGGTCAACTGATGCTATGCCTCTGGCCCGCTGAGAGTCATGGTCAACTGATGCTATGCCCCTGGCCCGCTGAGGGTCACGGTCAACTGATGCTTTGCCTCTGGCCCGCTGAGAGTCATGGTCAACTGATGCTATGCCCCTGGCCCGCTGAGGGTCACGGTCAACTGATGCTTTGCCTCTGGCCCGCTGAGAGTCATGGTCAACTGATGCTATGCCTCTGGCCCGCTGAGAGTCACGGTCAACTGATGCTATGCCCCTGGCCCGCTGAGGTTTACAAAGGAGACTACGTTTCATGTCTTCGCTGGCGCTTCACAGCTTCTCGAGCGTGGTCGCTTCCCTTCACCAGACTGCCTCTCTGTGGTCTGTATAAGTGGGGCATTACTGCAGGATATGCTCTGGTCTTTGCTTGGGTGCTTCGAAATCGCACGTGAAGGTGTCCTTAAGACCCATTCTATGGAGGTGAGTCTGCAATGTCACGTTCTGAGTATGAAGATCTTTGTCTGCCCATCGCTGTGAAATTTGTCAATGCTGTCATTTTCTGGCTTGCAACCTTTGTGATGATCTCTCTATTCCGTCTTCATGGGTAGTTTTATGTATGTCTTTGCTTCTTTATAGCTCTGTCGATATAAAGTCTGCGTGGCACCACTTCCGGTTGTTGCTAGCTCATGTTCCGTCAGTTCTAAGGATCCCACAGTAAACAATTTGACTAAACCTGTGAAGTTTTAAAAAAAATATCTAATGAAATATTTTTATCTAACGTGAAATGATTGACAGGGAATACCTGAAATTGTTGCTTTAGTTTCTGTTTGACATTGAGTTGATTAGTTTGGAACTAGTGGTATCTGTCCAGGTAGATATTTCATAACTTAACAATGAGAATCATTAAATGGTATGCGTGTTCGGTTTTGTTGTGTGAAGTAGAAACGTGGACCTTGACGAAAAGAGAGAGAAGAGAAGGTACGCCTTTGAAATGTGGGCATTCAGAAAACTTGGACGAATTTCTATGAGAGATAGGAAAACAAATAATGAGGTTCTGGCACAAATCCAAGGTGGAGAAGTCGTATCTGAAAGACATAATAAGAAAAAAATAAAAATAAAAGCGACTTAACAGTTTGCTGAAAGTTATATTGGAGGGAAGAGCAGAGGGAAAGAAACATAGAGGTACAGATGGACAGACAACATCAAGATGTGGTCGATACACGGTTTGACTGCGTGTACAGATGGACAGACAACATCAAGATGTGGTCGGTACATAGTTTGACTGCGTGTACAGATGGACAGACAACATCAAGATGTGGTCGGTACACGGTTTGACTGAGTGTACAGATGGACAGACAACATCAAGATGTGAGGGGTACACGGTTTGACTGCGTGTACAGATGGACAGACAACATCAAGATGTGGTCGGTACACGGTTCGACTGCGTGTACTAGCGTGGCACGGGGCAGGGACAGCTGGATATCCATTACCCTAAACCTCAAATGCGGTGATGGTACGTGATGATGATGATATCTGAGTTCTAGACTCTTGACGAATGTTATCTAACAGCGTGTGCGAAACGGTATCTACCACATCCCAAGATGTACAGCCAGGGTTCTCCCCAGACTGACAGCGATAGGGATCGCAGTGTCGATCCTCGCTGTAACACAGCCTGCTTCCAGACGCACATAGTCGACGTGAGGTAGGATTTGATGGAAGAGTAAGCGAAACCTGACACCATTTTTTAGCTCCTGGTGTCCGTAATCTGGAAAAGGTTGAGAGCCGCTGTTTATAGATGTTAGAAGAGCACATACATAGTGAGAGCATATCATTTGCAAATGTATACAGAATGAAAGAAAATAAGAAAGGAGAAATACATCTCCGGCATGAAGTCTCATTTCTTTGACATGAACAACTCTTACCAGACAGAATAACTATGTTGTTCAGGAGTTATCTAGCTTGTCCTGGTTCCAGATGTCTCTCGTATTCCGGCTTACGCGAGCCATTCTCATACCATTGACATAACTCAGCTAATAGCTGTCTTCTGTCTCCGCGGGGAACGCAATCATTTATTTATATTAGCTTGTAGATGTTTGGCTTTGGAAAACGGTAGGCTAATTTTAAAATCCCAGAACACGATTTTCCAAACCTCGTTAGTGCTTGGGTCATGGAAGAACTCGTAAATAAAGGCAGTTTAGGTGCGTTTGTTTTTCACGTCTGGTTCTAGTTTAGGGTATAGAGTAAACCAGGTGTTGGCAACATCGGCTCGGATCTGGTCCGCAGAATTAAAATTAAATGGCCCTTAAATGTGATGTAAGTATGCATTTTTTCTTCTTTGCTCGTACGCAAATAATCACACATATTGCCCCAATAAAGTTTTTATTTCATTTAAATGTAAAACCGCATAGTATTCATTAACTTAATATAAAAATTATTGTAAATCAGTGGCGTATATTCATCTAGGCGTGCGCCGGGCGCCCAAGCTAGACTCCCAAAGTGTCACACACACGCACGCACACACGCAGACGCATACATACATGTATAATGTGTTCTAGACAAATGTGCCATATAGCAAGCACTGCCGTCGAAGTTGAAGTATTTTTTGTGTCTGAGATGAAGTCTGAGATGCTTTATAGTATAAGTACGGGGAGAATTTTCAACTGGGTAGACTAGAAGGTGTCGTGAAATGAAATTACTAAAGACCCTTCCATAGAAGACAATAACCAAAAATGTGCTTCTATTAAAAGGTACTTACATTCTCTCAGAATAGTGGGCCTCATCTGACGCGATGTTCTGGTCAGTTTGTTCTGCCTGTCCTGATTAGTATTTTGGGCCTGACCTGGTTAGTATTTTATGCCTGACCTGGTTAGTAGTTTGTACCTGACCTGGTCAGTAGTTTGTGCCTGACCTGGTTAGTAGTTTGTGCCTGACCTGGTTAGTAGTTTGTGCCTGACCTGGTTAGTATTTTGTGCCTGACCTGGTTATTAGTTTGTGCCTGACCTGGTTAGTATTTTGTGCCTGACCTGGTTATTAGTTTGTGCCTGACCTGGTTAGTAGTTCGTGCCTGACCTGGTTAGTATTTTGTGCCTGACCTGGATAGTAGTTTGTGACTGACCTGGTTATTAGTTTGTGCCTGACCTGGTTAGTATTTTGTGCCTGACCTGGATAGTAGTTTGTGACTGACCTGGTTATTAGTTTGTGCCTGACCTGGTTAGTAGTTTGTGCCTGACCTGGTTAGTAGTTTGTGCCTGACCTTGTTAGTATTTTGTGCCTGACCATGTTAGTATTTTGTGCCTGACCTGGTTAGTATTTTGTGCCTGACCTGGTTAGTATTTTGTGCCTGACCTGGTTAGTAGTTTGTGACTGACCTGGTTATTAGTTTGTGCCTGACCTGGTTAGCATTTTGTGCCTGATCTGGTTTGAAAAGTGTTCCTGACCGGACTAGTGTCATAGTTTTCTAGGTAGATCATTATTATGGTTCAGCTTTTAATCAGTGTCCACGAAGTGGACATTAAAAGTGGGGAAGAGTCTATCAAAAATAGATAGAGGCGGGCATGGTACGAGGACGACCAAAGAATGCCAGAATTTTAGATTTATGTTTTCCAGGAACTCTATGTGGTACAGTCATCAACGGCATCATAGTTCCAGGAACTAGTTGTTGTACAGTCATCAACTGTATCATAGTTCCAGGAACTAGTTGTTGTACAGTCATCAACTGTATCATAGTTCCAGGAACTAGTTGTTGTACAGTCATCAACTGTATCATAGTTCCAGGAACTAGATGTTGTACAGTCATCAACTGTATCATAGTTCCAGGAACTAGTTGTTGTACAGTCATCAACTGTATCATAGTTCCAGGAACTAGTTGTTGTACAGTCATCAACTGTATCATAGTTCCAGGAACTAGATGTTGTACAGTCATCAACTGTATCATAGTTCCAGGAACTAGATGTTGTACAGTCATCAACTGTATCATAGTTCCAGGAACTAGATGTTGTACAGTCATCAACTGTATCATAGTTCCAGGAACTAGATGTTGTACAGTCATCAACTGTATCATAGTTCCAGGAACTAGTTGTTGTACAGTCATCAACTGTATCATAGTTCCAGGAACTAGTTGTTGTACAGTCATCAACTGTATCATAGTTCCAGGAACTAGATGTTGTACAGTCATCAACTGTATCATAGTTCCAGGAACTAGATGTTGTACAGTCATCAACTGTATCATAGTTCCAGGAACTAGATGTTGTACAGTCATCAACTGTATCATAGTTCCAGGAACTAGTTGTTGTACAGTCATCAACTGTATCATAGTTCCAGGAACTAGATGTTGTACAGTCATCAACTGTATCATAGTTCCAGAAACTAGTTATTGTTTGAAAGATAAATTAATCATCAACCTTCAATCTCGACCTCTACACAGAATACGCAGCAGTGAATCCTGACAGCAGTCAGGGACTAATAGCTGGCTGCATGTTTCTGGGTCTCCAACGTATATGATGACAAGACCCTATTCCGCCTCCAAGGGGTAGCCATGAAAACAGACTGCAACTGTGTAGCCTGGCTCAGAGAACAGAGGTCGAAGGGGGGGGGACCTGGCCCCAAATCTTTCGTGTTTGAACCGGTTGTTTGTCTGGTCGAATAGCGCAGATATCGCAATCTCCATGTTAACTACAACACGTTACAAAACCTCATTTTCAGAACGAACTAACGAAGAAGAAGAAGAAGAAGAAGAAGAAGAAGAAGAAGAAGAAGAAGAAGAAGAAGAAGAAGAAGAAGAGGAAGAAGAAGAAGAAGCCGAAGAAGAAGAAGAAGAAGAAGAAGAAGAAGAAGAAGAAGAAGAAGAAGAAGAAGCAGAAGAAGAAGAAGTAGAAGAAGAAGAAGAAGAAGAAAAGAAATATGTATCACTCTCCTTTCGGAGTATCTAATTGCTCATTATATTTGATCTAGACAGGGTACAAATTATAATTGGTCCAACTTTGACAATGCATCGGAACAAAGGGACACAACCAAATAAATATATAAAGTATAATTTCTTTTAATAGCGTTACCCATCCTCAGAATGTCTAGCAGAAGTGCTAACAGAAACGCCACTTTTTTTTTTTTTGAGGGGGGCGGGGGGGGGGGGGGAAGGTATATCTCTAGATGCTGTTGTTGTTATTGAATGTCCACAATGAGTAGCTTTACTCTTCTGTGCGCCCTAAAAGGTGCGTTCCTCACCTCCCGAGTGTGCTAATGAAGGTGGACCGGGGGTGCCCTTCAGGCAGTTTGTCCTATGCTTGGCTTCATCTACGTGTCGCTCACTACTACGGGGATCACGTCTAACCTCACCTTGTTAGCCAGACTGTTGTCGAGGACAACAGCCCGTTTCCAGGACGACCAACGAGGAGGTCAGGTGAGGGTTTGGCCAGTATATTTCTCCTGACCCTGGCTAACTTTCTCTGATCAGTGTGTTTTGACTGAACAAATCACAAAAAACTAACAAATTAACAAGTCCAAACGGAAAACAACTCCACTTTTCCGTATACAGAAGTGTAACTCGTCGACTAGTATGAATTCCAGGCAAATCCGTGGCCATGCGGAATCCATAATGAACCAAAACAGTAGAGCAATGTAGACCCGCAGCCAGTTACGGCACCATCTTTGTTGCATACTAGTCACAAAGTAATGCAGAGTTTTCTAGGTACTTTTAGTTCATGAAATATGTCACGTTCCGTGGTGGCGTCATTCAATCGTAATGTCTAACAACTCCTATGTTATACTAGAGCTGACATATATGCCTCTTGTTAACACAGTACACCGTATCATCTGTACTCTCGACAGGAGCTTTTGTAAATCTTTCAAAATTGTTTTGACTTGTGAATCAAATATTCGTTTACATTACTTTATAGCTCAGCAATCCGACATGCAACAGTAGTAGCGGACAATCTCATGTCTTCAAATAGGTTAATTTGATCCGTGCATAGAATTTCACTTGTTTTAACAAACCAAACTTTTGTAATTCGTTTTGATGATTTATCAATCATGACACTTATTCAGAATCTTCTCTTTACTCGCATATTTAAATGTGTTGTTAATGTTCAGAGAGACGTTCCGTTGCTTGACAAATGTGTATTTCAGAGTCAGAACTATTTCCTCTCTTATTTTTTCCAGTCTCAGCATTATACTTATAACCATGCATTCTATCATACGTCTGACCATGCATTCTATCTTAAGTCTGACCAAGTATTCTGTCATACGTCTGACCATGCATTCTATCATACGTCTGACCATGCATTCTATCATGTGTCTGATCATAAATTGTATAATACGTCGACCATACATGTTACCATACGTCTGACCAGGTATTCTATCATACGTCTGACCAGGTATTCTATCATACGTCTGACCAGGTATTCTATCATACGTCTGACCTTACATTTTATCATACGTCTGACCATGCATTCTAAGGTGATAGAACCAAGATGTCAAGGAATGCTTGGGCATGACTGGATCAAGCTGGAGATTTGGCAAGACATCGAGTTTCTTTTAGGAGTACTGTGATGGAATCTGCATCCTGCAAAGGACATGCTACATTATGATGATATTTCATTAAACTACTCAGTATAGGAAAACGAACGGGTCTTTTTAAATCCCATTTTTTTTAGCAAAAAACGTGAGAGCGGTAACTGATAAGTCAATGTTTATCAATGTTTTGTTGAAAACCTACTTCGACGAATCAAGTGAAACTTTATCTTACCTTAACTTAAACTTCAGGTCAGGTCAGGTCAGATCAGGTCAGGTGAGGTGAGATCAGGTCAGGTCAGGTCAGGTAAGGTCAGGTCAGGCCATCCCGAAACCGGTGAGGTCGTTGGGGCACACATGAAGACATCCTCCCAACCCCACGCCACCCTTCTCTGTCAGTGGCCGCTGCCTGTGACTCTTCTGGTCAGAGATTGGTCCATTCTTTTATGTTTTCGTCCCACCTCTTTTTGGGCCGGCCTCTTCATCGTCTGGTTTGCACCTTTTCGTGGAGGATCGTATTTGCAATACCATTTGATCTCGATATGTGACCGTACCAAGCGAGTTTCTTTCTTTAGACAATTGCCAAGAGGTCTTCAAAATGCCCTATTGTAATTCTATCTCGTATTTCCTCATTTGTAACTCGATCTTTGTACGTGACGTTTAAAATTCTTCGGAAACATCTCATCTCCAAGGCCTATATCCTTCGCTGAAAGTCAGCTGTAACTGTCCATGTCTCACAAGCATAGAGAAATATTGACAGGACCAGTGTACGCATTAATCTGGTTAACTTAAACTTAACTTCATGATTCTGGTTTAGAAGGCTCCACATAATCTGTATACAACCTGTTTAATTCATTCCACGGATACTGACAATACTGTTTAGAATCCAATATATTGTTTAATGCATTAACTGACTCTGCTCCCATTACATCTTGCGGCAATGCATTCCAAAAGTTCACCACTATCTGACTTTAAAAATATGTCCTAATATCTAATCTAGACCTGTCTTTAAACAATTTGTTGCTGTGCCGTCTTGTTCTTGTAGCCGGTCGTACTTTGAAAAACTTGGTATAGTCTAATTTATACTTTCCATTTTTCAAATGTGTTCTGTTTATCTGTTCTGCTCTTTTCCTGTAGCAGACTGATTCAGCTTGTGCTGCCACGTTGCATGTTTTGTTACGTTTTTATTTTATTTGTATTAATTTTTTTTTTTTTTTTTTTTTTTTTTTTTTTGTTTGGGGCGGTGTGTGTTGCACTGTGGTTTTTATTTTGCGCCTGTTGGTCCAGTGCATCCGACTTGAGCATGCATTTTATGTAAGATGCTGCTTCCTCCTGCCTTTTCTAAAGGTTTGCTTCCTCGGGGTAACGGCCGGGGATCGAACCAAGCACCTTCTGATTGTGAACCGTGTCACTTAACCACTAGGCCACGCCGTCCCCTCGTTTTTATTTAATTTTCATGTCCGTTTGCGTGAATTTATAGTTCTTCTGTTTTAACTAACTTCCCCATAACTTGGAAATCTGGGATGGTGTACACAGGATCTTCTAGTGAGACATGCCAATCAATCTAATTGGGACGGGTCCAGGCCAAGTCATTCAAATGCTTGTACCTAAAAATGCAATTTTTATTTTTTTATTTACTTGTTGTTTTTTTTGTTTTTTTTGTGTTTTTTTTTACTTGTTTTTTATTTCTTCTATAAAGTTCACATTCTCTGATGTGAGGGGCTGTCACGTGTTAACAATATTTCTATTCTATACCGTCAACTCGTATTTAATACATGTGTTCTCCCTAGCCAGACCATGTGTCTGTTGTTTTATTTAATCGCGCGGATCCCCCTGTTATAGAAGATAATGCCCTATACTCTTGCGTGGCCTTTATTATCACTTAAGAGCTACTTATACACCAATCCTGCCGCGAGCCACAAAAAAAACAGCCCTATTTGGCTGCCGACCGGGAGTTTGAGACCCTTCAACTAGGCTGTATACCTAGAATTAATTAACTCTGCGCAAGAACCACATTGCCGTGCACATCGCAGTCAGCGTACTATAGAAGTAAGGTTTTAATTTTCCACCCGACAAAACGCCTCATGATCGGTTACGCCTTCAATGTACGACTGAAGAGCTTCAATAGCTCGTGAACAGACGCTCTTGCACCACGAAGTAGTCAAACCACAACGCCGCAGGGAAAATAACATTTTAGAAATCTAAGTAGAGAGCTACCACTCAAAGGTCTTATCATTTTATAGTCAGTCATGACTGAAAATGGCTACTAACTAAAAATTAAAACAGAAATCCTGAAAGAGTTGGATATAGGTCAAAATTTGCTTGGAAATAATATTACGTCTAGGAGACTATATACTTTATACATCAAACGCCAGGTCAACACCAGAATACTTGAGAGCATGTGACCTGGCAAGCGAAAGAGAAGCAGACCGAGAAGAAAATGGACACATGTTATTAAAAGGTTCTAAGAAAGACAATAACAGAGGCAGGAGACCTAGCTAAAGATCAAGTCTCTCAGATAATGTTATTTAGCTGTTTAACTCCCTTAGTCGCTATATTCACTACTGAATTACCTCTCTTCTTGTTTTGCGTAGAAATGAACAAAATGACAATAATAAAGTCTTCATAATATGAAACAATGAATGGTTTTATTTATATAAGTTATATTGTGATCATTTGAAACTCTTGGGATTTATTTTAAATGAGGATGGAGATAGAAGGCCCGTTGATGAGAAGACTGCCGTGGGGGTATACTTCCCGTTCCTGATGATATCATTCATAAGATTATGGTTCCTTCACATGAGGCCCATTCTTTAACAGGTTACAAAACAACGAGACGAAAGCATACACCTTCCCCTGTTGGGGGTGGCGGACCTAGGGCACACACCTTCAGTGGTCGGGGGCCTAGGGCACACACCTTTAGTGGTCGGGGGGGGGGGGGGGGGGCCTAGGGCACACACCTTCAGCGGTCAGGGGTGGGGAACCTAGGGCACACACCTTCACCTGTCTGGGGGTGGGGAACCTAGGGCACGCACCTTCACCTGTCGGGGGTGGGTAACTTAGGGCACACACCTTCACCTGTCGGGGGTGGGTAACTTAGGGCACACACCTTCACCTGTCGGGGGGTGGGTAACTTAGGGCACGCACCTTCACCTGTCTGGGGGTGGGGAACTTAGGGCACACACCTTCACCTGTCAGGGAATGGGTAACTTAGGGCACACACCTTCAGTGGTCGGGGGTGGGGAACTTAGGGTACACACCTTCACCTGTCAGGGGATGGGTAACTTAGGGCACACACCTTCAGTGGTCGGGGGTGGGGAACTTAGGGCACACACCTTAACCTGTCAAGGGGTGCGTAACTTAGGGCACACACCTTCAGTGGTCAGGGGTGAAGAACTTAGGGTACACACCTTCACCTGTCGGGGGATGGGTAACTTAGGGCACACACCTTCACCTGTCGGGGGGTGCGTAACTTAGGGCACACATCTTCAGTGGTCGGGGGTGGGGAACTTAGGGTACACACCTTCACCTGTCAGGGGATGGGTAACTTAGGGCACACACCTTCAGTGGTCGATGGTGGGGAACTTAGGGTACACACCTTCACCTGTCAGGGGATGGGTAACTTAGGGCACACACCTTCAGTGGTCGGGGGTGGGGAACTTAGGGTACACACCTTCACCTGTCAGGGGATGGGTAACTTAGGGCACACACCTTCAGTGGTCGGGGGTGGGGAACTTAGGGCACACACCTTAACCTGTCAAGGGGTGCGTAACTTAGGGCACACACCTTCAGTGGTCAGGGGTGGGGAACTTAGGGTACACACCTTCACCTGTCGGGGGATGGGTAACTTAGGGCACACACCTTCACCTGTCGGGGGGTGCGTAACTTAGGGCACACATCTTCAGTGGTCGGGGGTGGGGAACTTAGGATACACACCTTCACCTGTCAGGGGATGGGTAACTTAGGGCACACACCTTCAGTGGTCGATGGTGGGGAACTTAGGGTACACACCTTCACCTGTCAGGGGATGGGTAACTTAGGGCACACACCTTCAGTGGTCGGGGGTGGGGAACTTAGGGCACACACCTTAACCTGTCGGGGGGTGGGTAACTTAGGGCACACACCTTCACCTGTCGGGGGTGGGGAACTTAGAGCACACACCTCCACCTGTGGGGGGTGGGGAACTTAGGGCACACACCTTCACCTGTCGGAGGGGGGGGGGGCACACACCTTCAGTGGTTGGGGGCGGGGAACCTAGGGCACACACCTTCACCTGTCGGGGCGGGGGGGGGGAAAACTTAGGCACACACCTTCACCTGTCGGGGGGTGGGGAACCTAGGGCACACACTTTCACCTGTCGGGGGTGGGGAACCTAGGGCACACACCTTCACCTGTCGGGGGTAGGGAACCTAGGGCACACACCTTCACCTGTCGGGGGTGGGGAACCTAGGGCACACACCTTCAGTGGCTGGGGGCGGGGAACCTAGGGCACACACCATCACCTGTCGGGGGGTGGGGAACCTAGGGCACACACATTCCATTCACCTGTCGGGGGGTGGGGAACCTAGGGCACACACCTTCCTCTGTCGGGGGCGGGGAACCTAGGGCACACACCTTCCCCTGTCGGGGGCGGGGAACCTAGGGCACACACCTTCCCCTGTCAGGGGTGGGGAATCTAGGGCACACATGTCGGGAGGTGGGGAACCTAGGGCACACCTGTCGGGAGGTGGGGAACCTAGGGCACACCTGTCGGGGGTGGGGAACCTAGGGCACACCTGTCGGGGGTGGGGAACCTAGGGCACACCTGTCGGGGGTGGGGAACCTAGGACAGACCTGTCGGGGGTGGGGAACCTAGGGCACACCTGTCGGGGGGTGGGGAACCTAGGGCACACCTGTCGGGGGTGGGGAACCTAGGGCACACCTGTCGGTGGGTGGGGAACCTAAGGATAATGGACAGAGTGGCTCCGAGTTATTCTATGGGCGATTGTGGCCATGCGGCATCCATACAGGTCTAAAACACAGAGCGAAGTTAGACCCACTGCATGTTAGGCGCCGTCTCTGCTGCTCTTTTTCATCGTCTGAATAGATTACTATTAATAATAGTGGTGGCAGCCGCACCCCTGCTGCCTTCTTGCAGGCTGCCTGGTCACAGAAAAGTCTTAGGGAGAAACCCTGGACATCATATGCTACCTCCAAACCTATGGCCATTCACAATCAATAAAACATCAATCCGCAGACTGCAAAGTTTCAACATCAAACGAGGTTCGAGCGGTGTGGAGCGCATGGGAGGATGGAGCAGGAGAGTATATAACCAGCGAGCTGTATGGACCATCTGCATCCATACCCTACGTCATTTCCTGAGAGAGACTGGGTACATAAGTGTATACCCAGAGTGCAGGGACGTCGATTCTTAGAAACAGAATACAGGATACATAAACAGAATACAGAAACAGAATGCAGAATACAGGATACAGAAACAGAATACAGAGAAAGAATACAGAAACAGAATGCAGAATCCAGGATACAGAAACAGAATACAGAGACAGAATACAGAAACAGAATACAGAAACAGAATACAGATACAGAATACAGAAACAGAATACAGAAACAGAATTCAGAAACAGAATACACAAACAGAATACAGAAACAATACAGAAACAGAAACAGATCAAAGAAACAGAATTCAGAAACAGAATACAGAAACAGAGTACAGAAATAGATCACAGAAACAGAATACAGAAACAGAATACAGAAACAGAATACAGAAACAGAATACAGAATACAGAAACATTCGATACCTGAGAATATGTAATATGTCTCCGGTCAGTTGTGACGCCTGTTTTTTTGGTAGGGGGTCGGATAGGGAGGAGTAGGTGTGTCTCGCTGGTATTGAACCTTAACTCCTCTGGCTCTTGTGGCGAGGCGCTACTAACATGTGGAGGTCCCGTGTTTAAAATCTGGGTTGTCAATTTTTCACTTTCGTTTCTATTGTCCGTTAAATAAGCATGGTTGTACGGTCTGTGACACAGACTGTCATTCGCGAATCACCTTCTACAGTCATTGCAGACATTGTCGAAATACAGAAGACAGCTGAACAAAACTCGCATGGCGCCATGTTCATGGTCTACAGAGACTTAGACGCCAATAATAATGATTGTATGTTTCCCAAGTGTAAACAAATACTTGTCTTGTGATCGTTATCACAGACAAACATTCTTTGTTGATAACACAGTACCTCGAAGATCCCACATATTATATTCTCACCAAACCTGCAAACTGTAACCAAACGTGCAGGAAACTGGATACAAATTAACTTCAATGTAATTGTGTCTCGCTAAAGAAGGCTAGACATGCATTTATCATTCCTCATTAGGTTTATTATTCCTTTCTATTGAAGGTGTCTGCCACCGTTATATAAAGATGAGCTATTAAGACCCATTGACCCATGCATTGTCGCGTAGTCTCCGTGCGAAGTTTTTATGTTATCTGTCGGACATTCTTTCGTGTAATTTCATGTTCCTTAGTGCAATAACAACTTTATGTGATATTTGGTCTACTAACTTAACTTAATGTGATACTCGGTCCACTAAGTTAACTTGATGTGATACTTGGTCCATTAACTTAACTTTATGTGATACTTGGTCCACTAAGTTAACTTTATGTGATACTTGGTCCACTAACTTAACTTTATGTGATACTTGGTCAATTAACTTAACTATACATGATACTTGGTCCACTAAGTTAACTTTATGTGATACTTGGTCAACTAACTTAACTTCAGGCGTAACTTTGTCCACTTAGCTTCATGCTGCCCGTGGTCCATAACTACATGCGGCGTTTAGTCCATTGGTCTGACTTCATGAGACCAAAAGATCCATTAATGTCACCTCATAGAGGACGACTTAAGTTTGTCAAATCTTGTGTAATGGATCGTCTAGAGTGACAATGTCTCATTCATGTCTCATTGTTTGACCTTTCAGGCTGTGACATGGTCTTTTCAAGCTTCCAGCCTGGCGAAACAGAAGGTGTGTTCCAGTCTCCAGGCTACCCCAGCTCTTACCCTAAAGGGGTCAGCTGTAAGTACAAGTTCATTGGACGAACATCTCAGCGAATCAAAATCAGGTTTGCACATTTCGCTCTTCAAGGGAGACCACCCACGTAAGTTCCATTCCAGAATGTTGTTACTTTCCGGTCTTCGTTTTTTAGTTTTCCGCTCTTTACCAATTCTCTATAGTAGCAGGTTTCCATTGGCTCTTCTTGCATTTATATGTGTCCTGACTAAGATGGATTTGCGTCTTCTTCACCAAGTCTAAACACAACAGATAATATAGTGCGCATGCGAGACCAACGGCTACTAAAATACTCTTTAATGGAGAGATGAGATCCAACCAGAAGAGATACAGACAGGGACCGCTGACAGAGAAGGTGACTTAACTTAACTTAACTTAACGTCTTTATACTGGTTTAGAAGGCCCTGCAGTCTGTATACAACCAGTTACATTTACATCACCTTGCTCTAAAAGCTATGCGCATCCAGTTTATTCTTAAATGCATTAACTGTCCCTGCCTCCACTACCTCCCCTGGCAATGCATTCCAAGCAGACATCACTCTCTGACTAAAAAAATATATCCTAATATCTAACCTGGACCTCTCTTTAGTCAGCTTGTAGCTATGCCCTCGTGTTATTGTAGGTGGCTGTATTTAAAAAAAACTTGTTATAGTCTAATTTATCCATTCCTCTGATCATCTTATAAACCTGTATTAAGTCACCACGAATTCTTCTCTCTTCGAGACACTGTAGGCCGGTTTTTCTGAGTCGTTCCTCATAACTGTAATTCTGGAATCCCACTATCATCTTTGTCGGATTGTGAGGATGTCTTCATGTGTGCCCCAACGACCTCGCCGGTTACGGATGACCTGACCTGACCTGATAAGAGGTAATTGTAAAAGCATCCGTAGTAGCCAAATGAAATGCTTCAAAGACACGCGTAACGCTTCACTAAAGGTTTTGGCATAATACCCGACACTTGGAAAACTGATGGGCATAGGGAACTTAGTGGTCTCGAGGTAAGATGTCCGCCTTGGTTGCCGGAGGTTGCGGGTTCGAATCACGGTGGAGACCGTGATTTTATCACATGGATCTTCTGATTTTAAAAAATCCCTTGATTTCTGGGTAGTGAGATCGGACTCCCGTGGCCTGTGTCGAACACGTTAAAAATCCCTTGGCAGTTGGAAATCGAAATGAGTAGGCTTAACGGCCACTGCCCGGACAAATTTCAAGTTCAAAATCTACCCACGTTATGTGTACCTTTCCCTGGGTGGTTTGTTGAGATCAGCTGTAGATGGCGCCTAACTGGCTGCGGGTCTACTTAGCTCAAGTGTTTGAATCTATAAAGATGGACTCCAACATCTGTTAAACCACCCTCCAAGAAACGTGTTGAATACAGACTCTTCTAAACCAGTCTTCTAAACCAATATAAAGACGATAAATTAAGTTAAATTAAGTTAAGTTAAGTTAAATTAAGTTAAGTTAAGTTAAGTTAAGTTAAGTTAGGTTAAGTTAAGTTAAATTAAGTTAAATTAAGTTAAGTTAAGTTAAATTAAGTTAAGTTAAGTTAAATTAAGTTAAGTTAAGTTAAGTTAAGTTAGGTTAAGTTAAGTTAAGTTAACAGCTAACCGCTTGGCGCACATTTCTTCCATAAACGTAGCAGCAGAATAACGGAGACAGACTAGAAAAGCCCGCGAAGTGAAACCTTCACGTCAGGCGAGCATTCCCTGTCAAAACTGTACAAGGTCTTTCCAGACACACATAGGGTCCTTCGGTCACCTTCAAACTCATCGATAGACCGAGTATGTTCCAAATGGATAAACAGAGAGGGTGGCCTTCATCACACGTGATGGACGAACAGAGAGAGTGGCCTTCATCACACGTGATGGACGAAGAGAGAGAGTGGCCTTCATCACACGTGATGGACGAAGAGAGAGGGTGGCCTTCATCACACGTGATAGACGAACAGAGAGGGTGGCCTTCATCTCACGTGATGGACGAACAGAGAGAAGGTGGCCTTCATCACACGTGATGGACGAACAGAGAGAAGGTGGCCTTCATCACCCACGATGGACGAACCCAAAAAAACATGTGTAATACAAGGTTTCTTACCATACTCACCACTTCGGGGATTACAGTGACGATCCCCACTCACCTTATCCAGCCTGTTAGATATTGTCTTCGTCAACATATTGAACCTGGCCATGACCCTAGCTTTAGTACCAGAATACATAACATAAACATACTACATATGGACCTAGTTTGTTCCGTTGCACGGTTTTGTTTATCCAGCTGTAAAATATGTATCTGCCTGCTTTAAGTTAACTTACATCCTGTACAGCAGACATACATGACAGCTAAATCGAATCCCCTTGAGCTATCTCCATAGGCTGTACAGGATCAATTGGCAAGGCAAAGTGCCTAACTCTGAAATTCTTGGCAGGTCAAATATGTCGACCATCCATACGCGTCTGGAAATAGTTCTGATAAGATGTACAGGATATGTTGTTTGCATGCCAGATAAGCGCATCTCCAAGCAGATGCTATACGGTGAACTGGCAACAGACAGACGCTCATAGAAGAGGGAAAGGGGGAGTTTAAAAGACACGCTTCAAGTACTTGGTGAAAGTGTCTCTGAAAAGCTTCAGCAGTGATGTCCCCTCATGAGAGTTCTTTGCAGAAATTCCTACTACCTGGCACGCTAGCATCACAAACGGTGTTCAGATAGCAGAGCGAAAATATATCGCGCAGTCTCAGAGTAGGAGTCTTGCTAAAAATAACAAAACGCACGAAGACTTGACGGCCGACCCCTCACGCGTATTCCCCGACGCGGCAGGGTCTGTCGTTCCGGTAACGACCTTTACAGTCATAATAGGACATATCTGGCAACCCAATTTTGATAGTGTTGTTATCTTCGCTTGCGAGGGGAAACTATTGTTAACTTACTGTCCTAATCATTTGTGGTCCTCTCAAAACATACGGGCCACCGGATTATTGCCATCGATTCCCAGTTGTTGGTGACCTCTTAACCTCTGTCCACGAGACCCCTATCTCTGACTTCTCTCGTCGTTCTTCACCTGCTGTCCATAGTCCTCCCCATTATTGTCTGTTTCTGTGGGTTCCAATATAGCGCATAAGTGGTAAATCGTGTTTACTTTTTTAGACAACCAGGGATTTACTTGAATTATCAGTATCTACATCCTTTGCAAATTTGATTAAATAAACTGATCACCTACAGGTCTGTCTGGAATGCAGTGATGTCGATTATGCATAACTTAACATGACATACCAGAACTTCCGAATTGTCTTTTCTTTCTCGCCATTTAGAATAACGACACATAAAACATTCATGTTGTAACATGGCATTTTATATTTTCTTCATATTGTATGAAGATTTTGTGTGGCATAGTTGATATTTTTGGGGTTCTCAATTTCAGTTGTGCAACACTTTATAAAGACTTTTTTCTCCGTAAAGTCAGTATACCTATATTTCTATCATTTAGTAAGGCTGGATTGTAAACATATCTTTTCTAGTACAGACAAATGGCGCCTAATATTGTGTTTCACAAGTTTAACAAACGAAGCAGAAGAATAGGACATTTTCAGAGTGAAAAACTAAGAAAATTAGGAAGAAGTTTCGCAGTTTGGGATATCTCGAAGTAATGATCACAAAAATAAATCGAAGCTGTGGATGTGATGAAGGTCAAAAGCTAATAATAACATTTAAAAGTATGACTTGCATACTACGCCTGAAAAAAAAATTAAACCTTTATGACTATAAACCCTTTCTCGGGGACAGAGAACTAAACTAAAAACCTCAGAAATCAGAACGACAACGATTTGTCATTTCTACCATGTCAAACAGATCATACAAAGATCAACACAAAGAAGACGGAAATACTCTTCCGCCCTGCTCAAAGAAGATCTACAGCGAATTTAACATTTTTATACAAAGTCAACCTCTTTAAGCAGCCTTTAGCTTTACCTACCTAAGCAGTACCCTCACCAGAGCAGCCAATATTGATTCGGGGATCAACAATAGGATTGCCTAGGAACGCGCCCTGCGTTTCAATGTTCAGAATAGACAAGGAAGCAGTGTCCCCACCAAGTTTGAAGTGTACCGTGCTGTTCTTCAAACCACTCTCTCTTCCTGCCTGCGAATCATGGACAGTGTATAGCAGATATGCCAGACACTTCCATTATTTCCATAACGGCTATCTCTACAGGATGCTCAGCATTAGCTGGCAGGACAAAGTGTCTAACTCTGAGCTCATCAACAGGTTCAATATGTTGTTTATCCGTGCGCTCTGCAGTGAGCACAGATGTATGAATGACTTTATGAACATCTCCTCTCTAACTACAATTCATAGATGTATGAATGACTTTATGAACATCTCCTCTCAAACTACAATTCACAGATGTATGAATGACTTTACGAACATCTCCTGTTAAACTACAATTCACAGATGTATAAATGACTTTATGAACATCTCTCAAACTACAATTCACAGGTGTATAAATGACTGTATGAACATATCCTCTCAAACTACAATTCACAGGTGTATAAATGACTTTATGAACATCTCTCAAACTACAATTCACAGATGTGCGAACGACTTCGTGAATATATACTCCCAGCTCAAATACGAGTCGGATGACCTGCTAGAGGCAGAGATGTCTGGCCCCTTCTGTGGAGAGACCAAGGATGACCTTCCCAAGCTGGTAGTGTCCACACACAATGTCCTCGTTATATGGTTCTATTCCAATGAAGATAAGATCGTCGGCCAATTTAACGGAACTTGGGCGTTTATCGACGCAGGTATGATATCAATAACTATTTATCGATTTTAGCAATGATTTTTATACCTTTAGCGTTTGAGTAACAGTGGTTAGAGCACGTCCTTCTTGTAGTAAAGTTGCTAAGTCCAATGTCCGATCTCGTTTGTTATCTTCACCGCAGTAATAAGTTTTTTTCCTCAAATTAAGACGGCAGAGGAGTGTGGCCAATGAGTTGTGAGCTTGGCTTACAAATCCAATGTACCAAGTTCAAATCTAGTCGCGCTCGGGTTGACTGACCGAGAATGTTGTGGGTATTTTTTCTATGGTATGACTGCTTTTCCCAGTCAATCCAGCTGTAAATTGGTTCCTGACAAAGTCAGGGGATAATTTTGCAAGAGCAATGAAGTTCGTGTTTTTTCGACGCCCTTTTCAGCAATGAAAGGGACTGAGAATACATAGGATCTTACAGGTGCAACGAAACCAGTTCTATGAATCATTTTCCGCTTACCACAAAGAAGAACCCACCCAGGTCACGAGCTAATAACACCAATGCTTCTGAATAAATAAAAAACAAATAAAAAATTGATTGACGGTGTTCGAGGTACACAACAGAGTTATAGATTTTTGTTTTTAAAGCAACAGCCATACCAATAGACCAGAAAAGAAGATTGCATCTCTTGTTGGTGTCTAACAATACAAATGGGCAGATGAGATCATCTAATTTGTACAAATTATTTAATTTAAACAATCATGTTCTTTATTTATGTAATTATACCTGAAGACAATAATTATGTACCGAGAGACGCGATACAATACGCGGTAGAATCATGCATATATCTTGGTAGTAATATAAACATGGTAGGAGGTACTGATAGAGATATAACACAATCCGAGAGAGGATTTCATTGCTTTGGGAAATTTGTGAAAATCGAAAAAGATTTAAGTTGACCAACAAATATACAGATCTTCAACTCCAATGTCAAGTCCGTCCTATTGTATGGTTCTGTGACTTGGGAAACAAAGAAAAGTACAACTACAAATGTCCAAGCTTTCATCAGTGGATGCTTGCTCCGAATTGAAGTCGTAAAACGGTAGGATAGTTACTAATATAGAACTGATGGAAAGAATAGGACAGATGCCGGTGGGATTAGATGTATATATAAGGTGCTGAGGATGGATAGAAATCAAGGATGAAGGATAGAAATCAAGGATGATGGATAAGACATCAAGGATGATGGATAGACATCAAGGGATCCAGAATCAAAAGAGGGATGTCATGGATGGTACAGGCAGAACGTACTATAGGAGATGAGACTGCAGTCGAGACGATGGTCAAATGAGAGGAATGGGTCCAAACTGGGGATACACTAATAGAGTGCCACACGGTCATTATAACCCTGGGCAGTGAATGTAAGAAGGGGCGAAATAGCCGGACAAAGCTCGAAGTCAACCGGCTGATAGGCGCCCACACGCATGAGAGTGATATCATCATATACACTGATGGGTCGGTGCACAGTAGTGGAACATCAGGCTGGAGTTTCTCGGCTAGAATAATGGACCGGATCGTTGCTGAACGAAGTGGCGCATACGAGACTGCCACATTAAGTATGAGAATGGAGATGGAGGCGGTGACTGAAGCTCTGAGGTGGCTGTCTGAGACATCTTCAACAGGAGCAGTCATCGTGTCAGACTCCCAAACACTACTTCGGAAGGTGCAGAATGGGTGGCTACAACATGAGTGGATAGCAGCGCTGGAGACCTCAAAACTCCAGGGGCTGGTGTGGATCTACTGGTCTGATCATGCTGGGGTTTCGGCAACGAGCGAGCTGATTTTTTTGCGTCACACGCACCCATAACAGGCACTGCGGACATGGATAAAGGTGACATAGTGAAGGTTATCAAGGACCACTTGTTGGAAAACGACACTGCTTTGGATGAGTCTGTAAGGCACAGGCTGTGGCACTTTGGGATCAAATTAGGATTCAGTGGATCAGAGAATCTGAGAGGACAAAACAGGAAGGTGTACAACCAATAGGCTACAGGCACCATACTTTGCGCCATCTGCTGAGAGAGGCTGAGCACATATGGGTATGCCCGGAGTGCAGTGAAGTCAACTTCTAGTACAGAACAGAACAGAACAGATGGATAGAAAACGTCATTACGGAAAATATCAGATAGCATAACAAGACAGCCATTGTTCTGGAATCCATATGACAAGAAAATCAGGGACGGACCTAAACAGCCACGAAAAAAAGAGCGCAGACAAACTTAAACATTGCAGTAACGGTGTGGGAAATGTTGGAAAATATTTTATGAGGCAGGAGAGTTTGCGAGTAGATGTTGATTGATATACTATGATTATTGTTTACAATTATCTATTTCACTACTTTAATAATCTTATAAATTGATCTTTCCCTACTGTAATAATCTTATAAATTGATATTTTTCACTATAATAATAATTTTGTACGTTAATACTTTTGAGTACTTTAATTAATTTTATTAGTCCTTTCTTCTTCTTCTGTCTCGTTTTCGTTCCAGCTGGAGTATAAGGCCACCACTGCAGTAGGCAACCATTAGGAAGATCGCGCCAACGCTCTTTGCCTGTTACTGTAGTGGTGGTTTCCGTTGCAATGTATTTTACATGATAAGTTTGCTAACTCTTTTCATAACTATCTTTAGTCACCTTTTATGAAATGCATGAGATATGCCCCCCTCCCCCGCCCACACCCCCGCCCCAGATTTGGTCATTTACAGCAGTTCGTTCTTTAATTAATTTATACATTGATCCGTTTATTACTATAATTAATATGTGCATTAATTATGTTTCAGTATTCCTTTTAATGTATATATTAACAATGTTATTACAGTAAATACATTGTGCTATATAGTTAGTTGCCCAACACGTGCGATAATGGTAACACCGTCAGACGGTTTTGTCTTAACTTAACTTAACTTAACTTAACTTAACGTCTTTATACTGGTTTAGAAGACCCTGCAGAGTCTGTATACAACCAGTTACATTTACATCACCTTGCTCTAAAAGCTATGCGCATCCAGTTTATTCTTAAATGCATTAACTGTCCCTGCCTCCACTACCTCCCCTGGCAATGCATTCCAAGCAGACACTATGATGATGTCTTGATGATATAACTTTCACCGTTTTTGAAATATATGGGGGTAAGCTGCGTTGGTCATCAACCTCACTCTATGGTCCCCAGCTACCTTGAGCCAGTAGTTTAGGACTATAACAAATGTGTACATTTATTTTTTTTCAGTACTATTTGTGCAATCTTTCATGTCATAATTAATTTGTGCAATAATATACCCATTATTATAATTAATGTGCACATTAAATATTTGTATACCATAGTTAATGTGTATATGGATTTTGTTAATTACTCACACTTTAAGATATATAATGTCAATTTTGCTAGACATCATTGCGTATCAAACGTTTGAATTGTAAAGTGCATGACAAATTTTTGGTGCAGGATGAAATGTTCAAATTAGAAATATTAAAAAAGGGTCATTTTGGGAGAGTGGGCCAAAATGTAATAATATGGGCTAATGTATTGTAGTTTTGCTAAAATAAAGTTTTGGTCAAAATGTACTACCGAGGACTAGTGTACTAGAGAGGACTAAAGTGTACTAGAGAGGACTAAAGTGGACTAGAGAGAACTAACGTGTACTAGAGAGGACCAAAGTGTGCTAGAGAAAACTAAAGTTTACTAGAGAGAACTAAAGTGTACCAGAGAAGACTACAGTGTACTAGAGAGGACTAAAGTGTACTAGAGAGGACTTAGGTGTGTACAAAAGAGGATTAAAGTGTACTAGCGAGGACTTAGGTGTGTACAAGAGAGGACTAAAGTGTACTAGAGATGACTAAAGTGTACTAGTGAGGACTAAAGTGTACTAGAGAGAACTAAAGTATACTAGAGAGGATTAAAGTGTACTAGAGAGGACTAAAGCTTACTAAAGAGGATTAAAGTGTACTAGAGAAAACTAAAGTGTACTAGAGAGGACTAAAGTGTACTAGAGAGGACTAAAGTGTACTAGAGAGGACTAAAGTGTACTAGAGAGGACTAAAGTGTACTAGAGAGGACTAAAGTGTACTAGAGAGAACTACAGAACAACACTTGCTCACTTGCCCTGCGTTTGTTGAAGTCCACTTGGAGCTGAAATAGTTTGATTGATTGATACTAGTAGATCTTTAATCATATGTTTTAAACAAACAAATTAATCAAGTAATATTACAAATAATTCAAATTGATCAAAGTATAAATATTTGATTGTATCTTGACCTTTGACCAAACTCACCCATATTATAAGATAATTTAGCGAACTTAATTCCACCTGTTATCGATTGATCATCGAGTCTTTTAGTCCTGGGACTGGTTTGTTAGCCCGAAACTTTGTCCTTCCAATTTTGCCTTTCATAATTTATTATATGCTGCTAATATTAATTGTGAAAGTTAAGCATGCTTCTCTCATATATAGCTTTAATGTAGGCCCTAAATGTGGCAATTTAGTTCAGATTTTGAAAGAAAAGTAATTTATGTATATATTTATTATAAAATTACTTAAGTTCTTGGACATTTCTATCACGCTAATTTTGAGTCTATTTAGCATTACTTCAAATATATTCTATAACAGTTGTTTCAAGGACTAACCTCTGTCTAAAATTGTGTGTGTATTTTATAATTAATTTAATTAAACCTGACATTTGTGTCTGTTTACTTTGAATTTGTTAATAAAGCTACATTTAATGCTGTTAATAAAGTCATATATAGTTATTGTTAATAAAGCCATATATAGTTATTGTTAATAAAGCCATATATAGTTATTGTTAATAAAGCCATATATAGTTATTGTTAATAAAGCTATATATAGTTATTGTTATTAAATATAAATCTAATTATTGTTAATAAAGCTAAATCTAATTATTGTTAATAGAGCCACATCTATTTATTGTTAATAAAACTACATCTATTTATTGTTAATAAAACTACATCTAATTCTTGTTAATAAAGCTTCATCTATTTATTGTTAATAAAACTACATCTCATTCTTGTTAATAAAGCTATATCTATCTTTGGTTAATAATTATTTGCACATACAATAAGCTCTCCCCCTACCAGGCATGAACAGTGTAGATAGCCAAAAGTATCTGCAGTTTCTTCTCTTTCAGTGCACTATGAGATGGGCACAGTAGCACCTCACAGGTGTGGCTACACCATTCGAAGTGAAAACAAAGTCCACGGTTACATAATGTCTCCCACATACCCTGGAGTGTATCAAGACAATCTCCTCTGCTCCTACAAATTACAAGGGAAGCCGGGACAAAGGATAAAATTGATCTTCCAAGACTTTTTACTCTTTTATGGGGGTGAATAGTAAGTTATATGCACATATCGCAGACCAAGCATATGTTCAACTCCTGCAGTGCGCTGTTCTCTCCTTTTATTTTAACTTTCTTTTATTAATTTTTAACAGCTCGCTTCGACTCATTTTAACCAATCGGCTTTGGAATCATTCTAACTCCTTTTAACCCGGCTTGGATTATTTTAAGTTAAGCAGCTTCCTCTCTGCATATGGGTGCTTGCAAAATGTTTCTCATATTAACAATAACAACTCACTGACCATGCTCCATGTTTATTATAGATCAAATAAATAGGTTGTTCAGAAACAAGCAGCTTCCTCTTTGCATATGGGTGCTTGCAAAATGTTCCTCATATTAACAATAACAACTCACTGACCATGCTCCATGTTTATTATAGATCAAATAAATAGGTTGTTCAGAAACAAGCAGCTTCCTGTTCTGCTAAACCAATTCTTTTTAAAGTGTGGAACCATGGACCGGTGGCCGTCCACAAGCCCTAAGTTACTGGTCTGCAAAGAGTCTCAGGAGACTTGACAATAATAACAATAATCTCATTCTAATAAATATCCATTTGTTTAAAACTTGTTTTGTAACCAGACTTACAGTTACATTTGTGACTTTTCTAACAGAAGAAATATTTGCTGCTTCCAATGTGACTAGATAATCTTCTGGGTATCTGATCATACCCATTTTAAAATTTTGATTAAACTTCACTTTAATCAACTTTTAAAATGATTTTACATTAATTTTTTTCCTAGATAATCTTCTGTAATGCTCCAGGATTAATTTTATTCTTTTGTCTATTAAGTTTCATTTTCATTTTTAAATAAGACCTTTTTTATTATTCTTTTAAAGTAGTGCGAAAAGTTCAGTACCAGTCTACATAAAACACTTAGTTTATCTGTCCCATTAAAAAATATATTTCTTTCTTCTCTTGCCTCGTTGTTGCCTCGTGTGAAGCATAGGGGCCCAACTGTAGTTAGCCCATAACAGGAAGCATACGATAAAATAATGTGTGATCTTATAGGGAAAGTTGCTGTAGTCATTTGTTTTACATAATGATATTGCTAACATTATGCAAAATCCTTTTTAGTAACTTTTTACAACATGCTCATAAGGCTGCAGTGAACCTATACTTACCTGCCAGAGTACCAATCATAGAAGATTTTTTTATTTTTCCTATTATTGTTTTAACTCTTTTCCTATTTAATATCCAACACTTTCAATATTAATTTATGGGCACAAGAGTTGCATACAGCCACAAAGCATATCAGTTAGCTCCCAACCTGGATAACATAACAACGTATGACAAGAGACAACACAATTTGGGCAAGTATATTTAACTATTTAAATATTCAATGTGAATGTCTCTAACAAGATAAACACAAGGATAACAAAGACAATGTGGATTAGAGGTAAGATGATGAAAACAGACAATATATAAAACAGTGAAAATTTCAGCATTGAATTGTCTTTATGTTGCTGTTCAGCCATTAGGGTCATTACAATCGTCTTTAACTTAACTTAACTTAACGTCGTTATACTGGTTTAGAAGACTCTGTAGAGTGTGTATACAACCAGTTTCATTCTCATTTCCTTGTTCTAAAAACCATGTGCATCCAATTCTATTTTTAAATTCGTTATCTGTCCTTGCCTCCACTACTTTCTGTGACAATGCATTCCAAGCATTAACCATTCTCTGACTAGAAAAATATTTTCTAATATCTAATCTGGACCTTTTTTTAGTTAATTTGCAGCTTTGCTCTCTTGTTCTTGTAGGTGGTTGTATTTTGAAAAACTTGTTATAGTCTAATTTATTCTAATTTATCCATTGATTATCTTTTAAACCTTTATTAAATCACCTTGAATTCTTCTCTTTCCTGCATTTTGTAGCAGTAGAACCATTTGGGTCAATGCAATTATCATAACACATTATTCGGTCCATAAACTTTAGTTCATAGACATTGTCATCATGCAGCCCTTGGTTCATTACCTTAACTGTATACGACCCTTGGGTCATTACCTTAACTGTATACGACCCTTGGGTCATTACCTTAACTGTATACGACCCTTGGGTCATTACCTTAACTGTATACGACCCTTGGGTCATTACCTTAACTGTATACGACCCTTGGGTCATTACCTTAACTGTATACGACCCTTGGGTCATTACCTTAACTGTATACGACCCTTGGGTCATTACCTTAACTGTATACGACCCTTGGGTCATTACCTTAACTGTATACGACCCTTGGGTCATTACCTTAACTGTATACAACCCTTGGTCCATTACCTTAACTGTATACGACCCTTGGTTCATTACCTTAACTGTATACGACCCTTGGTCCATTAGTTTAACTGTATACGACCCTTGGTCCATTAGTTTAACATTATGTGGTGCTTTGTCAATTAGCTAACTTCATGTGACTTTAGTTCATTAGCTTAATTTTATACGGTTCTTGGTTTTTTAGCTCAACATCAAGTGGCCGTTGGTCAATTAACTTGACTTCATGCTGCCTTTGTTTCATTAGCTTAACTTTATGTGGCCCTTGATCTTAACTTCTTGCAGCTCTCATGGGAGTTTAAGTTTGAGACCTTGAAATATAGGGCATACAAATACTGTAAAAATCTTAAATGAACAAATAGTCAGGTATTTGAAAATAATGAATAGCCATCTATTAAACATACAAAGATGTATGCTGTGCAAGAAAAATAAGTCTTTGTCCTGCGCAGCGTGATATGTTATCCCTTAGTCGAATCTCAGGTAAGTTACAATTGATCCAGGGACTGCAAAAAAGCATTATTACAAACTTAATAACGACAGACCTGTTTTTTTATTTAGCTTTGTTAGATGTGTTAGTCGTGGTTATGGAGCTGAGTCAGGTAGAGGTACATATCAGCCATCAAATCTGTTGTGTGAATGTAACAAGATTTAGTAGCTGTAACTGTGTTTGCCCTACTGACGAACCTAGATAAGAGCATCATCAAGAAATGATTAGAAAGAATCTTGGCTGGAATAGTTCAATGATGTTACAAACATGAGCTTATGTTAGAAAACAGGACAAAGTCAGATGTAAGGTAATGTTTGAAAGAATGTAGCATTGGATGCGCCACACACTGCGAAGACCCCAAGCTAGTATCACCATGAAATCTCTGCATGGAATCCTCAGGTAAAAAAGTTATAAAAGAGAACCAAAGAACACAGAAAGGACGAAAGAACACAGAAAGGACCAAAGGCAAAGAACACAGAGAAAGGACCTATAGGACGATGCAAAAAAAGCTGGGAGGTGCGAGAAAGAACTAAAGAAAATTCCACAGGGCAGGATTGCTTGAAGAGGGTTGGTTAATGGCATAGGGTAGGATTGCTTAGAGAGGAATGGCCAATGGCACAGGGCAGGTTCACCTGAAGAGGGTTGACTGATGGCACAGGATTGGTCTGTTTGCTGATGACTGGTTGATGAAGTAGGACATGTCAGCTTGAGGTGGGTTAGTTCATGAAACAGGACATGTCTGTTTGAGGTGAGTTAGTTGTTGAAACAGGACATGTCTGCTTGGGGAGGGTTGACTGTTGACATACGACAGATCTGCTCAGAAAGGATTATCTGATGACACATGAAAACAGAAGTGCTTCATAAAGTATATCTGAAAGGGCACTTAGATGCGTCTGTCCCTGTAATAACCCAAACTGTAGTTTTGATATGGTATTCCTTTTGAATATATAAGTAGATCGAATGATGATACATACATGGTGATGTTCCTATAACACTATTATCTCAACTGATGACTTCCCAGTGCTTAAAGTCACACAAAGGGGCACATAATAATGTGTGTTGTCATTCCTATATCTGCATGAAGTGTGTTTTCCTTTCATCAAAGTCTGTGATTGTGCTAGCACTTAATATCAATCACTAGACACAGTTTTGACTATGTAAGATAACTTCAAAATTATGTACAGATTCTTCAAACAATTGTTATACAAAGCAGTTATACTAAACTATTGAAGTAAATATCACAGCGCTTCATGGAATGGACGCACAATCAAATGTCAATTATCACATAAAAGATATAGGTCAGTTTGACATAGGTACAGTTACAAAAAACAAAAAAACCTATATTCCAACCACAAAGTCTTGACCAGAGACAAAGAACAATACAAATAATCATAAATATGTAACCTGAATGACAAGGATGAATACAGAGACAAAAGCTCTAACACTTCAGCCACTTAGACGCTTGCATAAATATATATAATGTCTACTTAGACAAATGTAGACTAATAACAACAGTACAAACTTCAGAAATTACGACAAAGACCTGTTGGATAAATAGCACTCATCTCTACTATCCAACACTTTTTTTAAAATGCACATTATTCTGATTATCAGTCAGATAAAAATTGTACATTATTCTGATTATCAGTCAGATAAAAATTGTACATTATTCTGACTAGCACCCACTTTTAAAAGTATTACATACAAATTAACGTTCCATTTATACTCGATGCAGAGGGATAGTATTACCACTCAAGTACTGGAATCTATTTCGATATACGATATATATATATATATATATATATATATATATATATATATATATATATATATATATAAGCCTATATATATTATTTAGGAATAGTTTATTATAACGTGAGCCACATGTAACGAACATCCGGATTGTGCACTGCTTAAAGTTTATAACGATTGTACAAATCATTACCTATCATCTTTTATGACCGTGAGCATGACTGCATGTGATGCTCGTGTTGTTGGATTAAACTATTTGTGTCCCGTTGTTTGCTTCCAGGCTTTATTCTTGTATGCATTCTGAGCTTAAGCCATAATTCATTAAAGCAGTCATATGTGGACACACATACACTTTTTGATAGCGAAGCTAATTGCAACCGATTTACGCGATCATGTTTTATTCATGAAATAAATACAGAAATCGACGGTGCACTGATGCCTAAGGGCAAAAGTCGGTAGAGGCATAAAGGAGTACTGAATGTTTGGTATGTATTACCACAGGAAATAGTGGAGGCAGGGTCAAGAATAAATTAGATGTGCATAGTTATTTTTAGATCAAGGGAGGTAAAAGAAACTGGTTGTATACAAGTTCTGCAGAGTCTTCGAAACCAGTATAAAAACGTTAAGGTAAACGAAGGCCTTGTGGTGGAAGGGTGAGGCTCACCCTGGGGGCCACTCTTCCCCTTCTCTCTTCTCTTACCTCACTCTGTTTCATTTGACTCTGTCCCACAGTCACACCCTTGCACAACTTTCACACGCGCCCTCGTGGTAAAGCCCTTCCATTGCACTTTGGTTGGGCTAGCTTCTGAGGGCGCACAAACCTAGCATAGGTACATACAGATGCACACATGCATCCAAGCACTGGTTTATGCGTCCTGATATCGCCCAATTGACTACCGTCTGGGGTGGAAAGTGGCGCGCCTCCGCCAGTAGAAACTAGTGAGGCAAACATTTAAGCAAAAAAAAAAAAAAAGGCCTTGTGTTGTGAAGTTGGCATCGTTTTGTTTTTGTCCTGGTTCCGTCACTGAGCCATGACCTATATATGTTTGCAGCACCTACTCGTTCATTTTATTGACAAAGACTTTTTTTAATGTTTTTTGAAATATTTTTATGTTTTCTCTTGATGTACTTACTACATATAGTCCAAACATCTTTTACTTTCAATCACTCATCTAAGTTGCCAATCTAATTTCCTCTTAGATGTCTCTTGTTTTCAATTCATCATTGTTTCTTAATTTGATTTTAAAGTAAAGAAAGCAAACGCTCAATAATCTCTCAATAAGAATTTAGTTACTTTTCAAAAGATGTTAGCAATGTTTAAACAATTTTACAGTGTAATTGTTGCCACACAATATTCTATCCATCTCTGGATATTATATCGTATCCATCTCTAGAGATGATATTGTATCCATCTCTGGAGATGATATTGTATCCACCTCTGGATATTCATGAATTGTAATTTTTTTGTTGGGCAATTTTACCATTTATTCTCACTCTCATTTAGACTATAGATTGAGTAATATTGATGGAGAGTAAGAGAGAGAGAGAGAGAGAGAGAGGTAGAAACAATGAACGGCGGGGTTTTTTGTATTCTTATATTCAATTTCGTCACCTTTTGGGACTAATCTTCATTCAAACAGCGTCATTTTATTTCACACTTTGTCAGCTATTTACATAAACAGGGTTAGTTGATTTTGTGGCCGTGAGTCTCTTGTGAAAAATGACAGCCACATTTAAGTTGATTTAAGTTGATTTAATGATAAACAACACAATTTTTGACATTTTGTAGACACACATGGAAATAAACCAAATAAATATATATATATATATATATATATATATATATATATATATATATATATTTTTTTTTTTTTTAATATATATATATATATACCCGCAATGGTGTAAACGCCGCTGAAGAACGGGTCGTGCAGTAATCCAGTATGTATATATATATATATATATATTTACGCTGACCTAATAACGCAATTTAAGAAATGACCTTCAAAAATAACTTATTAATATGCGATCATTCACCTTGTTACCCCAATGCTAAGTATAGGTTTTAACTGCAGCTTGCCCCTTGACAGGAAGCCTGTTTCCTTCTTTTGTCATTGTTCGTTCTCAAACTCCCGCTATCAAGCCCTGAACAGGGCTTTGCAATTTACAGGATACTGTCCGTAGAACGGAATGATTTGTGTCGTAGTTCACAGAACTTGACTGCGATATTTGCATCTTTAGGTCTGACACATCCTACTTCAGCAGGACTTTTTGGACACTGGGTTTGCCTTCCTTCTTTGATCCCTTCTCCTTAGCAGGTCTGTTTTGTTGCAGCCTGTTATCCAGGATCATTACGTGGAGGTATAGAGGGGTCTTGACAGCTTTGGGTCGCTAATCGCTGCACCTCAAACACTGCACAGCATCTTGATCACATCCTGTATCCGATCTTTTTCAGTGGCTGATTATAATGACAGCGATTTTTTTACATGATCAGGTTGCCAGCTACGACTACAACCCTCTTTAGTTGCTTTTTACACATGCTTGGAAGTCATTAATGGTCACATTCCATTCATCCAGGGTACGACTCGTGGGTCAATATAAACAAAAACCACTGGAAATTAACACATACAATATGTGAAATGTTAAACTGGACAATAAAATGTATTCATAACTACAAATAAATGATTATTGTAGAGAGTTCTTTAATTCATGTTGGTGTCGATCTTGGTGTCTTCTATCCTGGTGTCATTCTGGGTGTCTTCTATCCTGGTGTCGATCTGGGTGTCTTCTATCCTGGTGTCGATCTGGGTGTCTTCTATCCTGGTGTCGATCTGGGTGTCTTCTATCCTGGTGTCGATCTGGGTGTCTTCTATCCTGGTATCGATCTGGGTGTCTTCTATCCTGGTGTCGATCTGGGTGTCTTCTATCCTGGTGTCGTTCTGGGTGTCTTCTATCCTGCTGTCGTTCTGTGTGTCTTCTATCGTGCTGTCGTTCTGGGTGTCTTCTATCCTGCTGTCGTTCTGGGTGTCTTCTATCCTGCTGTCGTTCTGGGTGTCTTCTATCCTGCTGTCGTTCTGGGTGTCTTCTATCCTGCTGTCGTTCTGGGTGTCTTCTATCCTGCTGTCGTTCTGGGTGTCTTCTATCCTGGTGTCGATCTGGGTGTCTTCTATCCTGGATGGGCGGTGTTCTGCTGTCAACTAAGCTCCAACACTGGGAAACTGAGACGCTAGTCTAGTCAGGCACAACATACTGGCCAGGACGTCGCGTAAGGGATAATAGACTGACCAAGACCCCAATCTCGCTCCATGTAGCGTTCCCTGGAAACAGGTTATTTTCAAGGCAGATTGGCTGACGAGATGTGGATCGATGTGATCTCAGTAGTAGTGAGCGCCACGCAGATGAAGTCAAGCATAGCACAACCGCCTGGAGGACTGTGGCCCACCTTCATCAGCATGCTCGGTATGTGAGGAAAGCTACTACAACCCGCCACTTAACACCCTTTTCAGGGCACACAAAAGAGTAAACAAACTCATTGTGGGCATTAAACAATAACAATAAGCTCTAACACGTAACCAACTTTCATGTGTATGTTGTTGGTTCAGTGTCAGCTCTTTTATTTTGAATCCTTGGTAAAGATTTTTCATTCTGTTAATTTGGTAAGCAGACGTAGGATAGATAAAGACATACATAGCTCAACTATTATATGCAGGGGAGGAAGACTAACTTCTGGTCAGGCAAAATATGCTGATCAGACATGTTAGTCAGGGTCAGGCAAAATATACTGATCAGACATGTTAGTCAGGGCTAGGCAAAATATGCTGATCAGACATGTTAGTCAGTGCTAGGCAAAATATACTGATCAGACATGTTAGTCAGGGTCAGGCAAAATATACTGGTCAATACTTTCACCGCGGCTTCCTATTAGCCGTCTGGGGAAAACAGGCTGTTTTCATGCAGCCTGGCGAGGAATCGACGTGATCCCCGTAGTAGTGAATGACACGCAGATGAAGCCACTCATAGCACAACCTCCTGGAGGACCCCGTGCTCGGGATGTAAGGAAAGCTACTGCAACCCACCACTTTAGGTCCTTTTCAGGGCTCACAGAAGAGCAACCTACTCGTTGTGGGCATTGGAAAACAACAACAATTATACGGCATGCTCATTAATAAATCAGTGTCTCTATGGTGTTACAATCTGCATGCTGTTTTTCTGGTTAGTCATTGCTTTATCTTGTAGATGAGATCCTGACTTTAACAAATTAATCATGAGAAATAATGAGATAATCTATATACATGTATGATAATCAAAGATAAAAGAATGTCGTGGAAACAACGAACACTTTAATTTGTAGGCCTTTAATTAGCCTTGACACAAAATGGAATTACTCTAAGACAGATGGACATTGTCTTTGAATTGAGGGAGAAAATTATAGCTGTTTCTCGGTGTCTAAAAATGTGTTCCTTGACAAACATTTAATTTAGCACATTTGAGCATAGTCTGTGGATTAAATTGTTTGTATATTTCATGAACATCAATGTCAGTTAGATATCCGTCCACTTGTCATCTGCCTGAGATATGGTAAACGTAGTGAGCTGCAGCACTTGTAGATGTGACTTTTTCTTAATCTTAAAAATCAAGTTAGCAAGTTAAACAGTTTCAAACATTTCAAAATTATATAATTTATAATAATTTTATGTAAAAATATGTCATAGTCATTAGTGAGTTATTTAAAATTGATTTTAATAGAATGTCATATTGTCAGTATTTTGATGTTATGCTTCCTATAGACCATATGGTAGATCACATTTCATTTGTAAGCTCCTCCAAATCTTACTGATGATACCAATATTTTCAGCGAATGTTTTTGTGTATTTGTGCATTGTGAAATTTAAAATTTCCTTTAGAACTGCAGATGCGATGTTTATTGTCCCATTTTGTATAGTTGTTTTGTTTGTTTCTTTATTTTGACATTTATGTCTGAGTTTGAGAAACAACTGTCTGGCTGTTCTTAAATTCATGTTGTTTATAGCCTCTTATTGAATGATTATTTAGGATTGCTATCAGTATTACCTTGTTGTTGTTTATGCATTATGGTAAATGTACCAAACCCTGTTGATGTGTAACCTAGTTGCATTTTAATGCATGACTCTTTGTATAAGTTGTTATTGTGTTTTACTTAGCTATATATACATATATACACGAGGTATGTTCAAAACGTATCCAACCTTTGGGCTGGACAAATATAATTACCCACCTGGAGGTTTGAAACCTTTATCCCCCTCAAAGTACTCTCTTTGGGACTCCACACACTTCTCCCAGCTGCCCTGCCATTGTTGGAAGCATTTTAGGAAGACCTCTTCAGAAATGGAGAACAACGGGTTTCCGCAAAATGTCTACTAGTGACTCAAATTGGGTCCCCTTCAGAGGAATTTTCAGCTTGAGAAACAGCCAAAAATTGTATGGAGCGATGTCGCAAGAATATGAAGCCTTGAGTATTGTGTATGGGAGGATGGATGTCTCAACTGTGCCAACTGCAGTTTATTTTTCGGATCATACCCATAAACCAGGGTCAAGATGCTGAGCAGCGCATGAGCTGCAGTGGTCAGCGACCCATAGCTGACTGCTAGCGTCAGGGCCAGCGAACCAGAGCTGTCAAGACCCTTCTACACCTCCACGCGGTTATCCTGGATAACAGGCTGCAGCAGGGCAGACTGGCTAAGGAGAAGGGATCGAAGAGGGAATGCTAACCCGATACTCAAAAAATGCTTGCTGAAGTCGGATGTGTTGGATCGAAAGGTGCAAATATCGCAGTCAAGCTGTAAACTACGACACAACGCATTCCTTTCTCTAGACTACATTCTGCTACTTAGGCCCTTGTCAGGGTTTGGTAGTGAGAGATTGATAACGAACGAAGTAAAGCCAAGCCATACCCATAAACCTACGACTCATTATAAGTGATCACAGTGTTGAGGAATTCATGGTCGTCTTTTGCGCAGTCCATCATGTAATGTGAGACTTTCAGGTGTAGTTACTCCTGCTTTGTCGTTAGCAGTTTTGGCGCGTATTTCGCGATGACTCTCCACATAGCAAAATCTTCACTCGAAATGGAGTGTACAGAACAATGCGTATCTCCTCCCCCCATCCGCAAGCTCTCAGATGGTGACACGTTGCTTCTGTAAGACCAAGGTCCATACTTGGCCAATGACTTCATCATTTCTGCTTGATGAGGGCCTACCAGAACGTGATCTGCTCTCCACCAATGTACGTCCATCTTTGAAGCGATTGTATCAGTCCTTAATTTGTGTGATTATCATGGTGTCGCCACTGAAAGCCTATAAAATCTTCCGAATGTTTTTCGCTATGGTATCGCCTAGCTTTTGGCAAAATTTGATGCAACACTGCTGCTCAATTCTTTCTGTCATTTCGTGTGGAATGAAAATCCGACGGGTGTTCACTACACTGACCACTGAAAAGCTGACTGCCAGCGACTGGCGCAATCTACGGCCTGGAAAAAACCACGCTCATGCATGACGGTCCCCTACACCTCTCTGCTGACAGACAACACCTATGCTTCATTTGTCATTTGTTTCCGCGGAAAAAAAAATCAAGGCGGATACTTTTTTAATACACCTATATATATATTTCAGGACACGACAAGTCTTTGGTGCAGGTCACCATGGTGTCTAGCATGTTAGGACCAGTATCCTATCCCCCCCCCGCCCCCCCCCCCCACCCCGGATATCATTTTCATCAAGCAACATGTCTGGTTTCTACATTTTTTTACCTGGTTTCTGCATTTTTTTTACCTTGTTTCTACATTATTTACCTGGTTTCTACATTGTTTACCCGGGTTCTCAATCCTAATCAAATGTGTCACCCCCTGATAAGTGTAAATAGTTCAATGTTCTAGGGTAAATGATAATAAATTCATTAGTTCCTCGATTGTTTATATTTACATGGGGCAAACATTTCAAAGTATTATATTGATCATAGATAAGCATCATGTAAGTTCACATTTTAAACATTTCAAAAATTGATAAATCATTAACAGCTCATTACTTCTCTGCTAATGCTGTTTTCGTTCTATGAGGGCTAGACCTGAATTATTAATTCAATATCTTTGTATTTATTTCCTAAGACGATTTGATGTCTTGTTTTTAGAGTTGATTCAAACTGATTGCTTGTTAGCAACTTTTTATTTATTCAATTTAATTTATTTCTTTGAAAGTTGTAGTTGAATTGGATTGCTTATTAATAGCATTTTATTTATTTGCTAATTCTTGTTAATTTATTTATATGGATGCTGGGGTTGATTTCAATTGCTTACTAGTACCTTTTAATTTGTTGATTATTGAATTTTATTTTGTTAAAAATATTTGTTTTAAATAAATTTTGTTTGTGATAATATTATTATTGCTGCTGTGGACAATTATTGTATTTTAAAATGTCAGCAATTTTATTATGGTGAAATGAAAATAGTTTTAGTAACATTTATGAAGGATTGGGGAAATCAAATCACATCCTTTCAGCTCTTTGTGGAGTTCAGGTACTCAACAGATACACTACCTTTCCTGGGCTATCAATTTCAGTTCTGTACATGTCTTCTCTGCTTATTTTATGTTTGTCTCCAGTTCTATTCTCCAAATGTGTTTGGATGCCTCTTCTTCTTTTGCCTTGGAGTTTCCAAAACAGAAACTGTCTTGTAATGCTATCAGTTTATTTATTTGATGTGTGTTCTAGCCAATCACCGACCCACGTTATTTTCTATTGCTAATTGTCTCAATCTTTGAAATAGTTCCATACCGTTTTATCATATCAGTTAGAGCTCTCTATTCTATGCAAGCCCACATTGATGAAGGTCCTTACCTTTTTTCTTATTCTCTATGTTTCAGAGTCAAACAATGGAGAGCAAACTTTAGATTGTAGTTAAAGATTTGTATTTTTGTGTTGGACTTAATTTCTTTTGACTTCTTCAAGTTCCAGAATACAATGAAAGCTCTCTTCTTTTGAATTCTTATTTTGAAATTTGTATCTATACCTCCTACTTTGTCTTTATTGCTACCAAGATATGAATGACTTCATTAGTATGAGTGTGTCTTTCAATGCTATTCGGTTGTCATTATTTGCATTTATTTTCATAATCTTTATCTTATTTTTGTTACCTTTCATAAATTATACTTATTTTATTTCTGTCTGTGTATTCTCAGTCACACTTTTTGTGGCCTCTCATCGAGTATATTAACTTTATCTTGAATCTTTTTGTTGTTATCGGGCCGAAGAGCCAAGTCACCAACAAAGTCCTTGCCATCAAGCTGCTTTATCAGAGTCCATTGAACTCCATTTTTGTTGGTTGATGTTATCATCTTCATAATCCAGTTAATATTCAACAGAATGATAAATTGGCAAAAAGAGACATCCCTATCACAGACCAGTTCTTCTCTTATATGTTTCTAGATAGCTGACCTTCATGTAGATCTCTACATTTCCTATCTTCATATGTTTCTTAATTATGGATGTGAACTTCAGTGGTATTTTATTGTACATAAGTAAGTGTCAAAATGATTCCCTGTCTAAGCTGTCAAGTGTCTTTTTGCTATCCATGAATCGGATAAAATGTGTTTAGTTTCATCCAACACATGATTTAACTATTATTCTCAGTGTCTGCGTAAGATCTATTTTGTCTGAAGCACCCTGTTCTTTCCTCAGCTATTTGTCAAAGGCCTTTTTTGATCCTGTTCAATGTTTTGCCTGGCACTGATAGTAAAATTGTTACTCTATAATTAGTACACTGAAGCCAACAAAGCAGTAAGAACGTGTCCACTGAGTCTTCATTCCATTTTATTGTTTTCTTCTTTACCAAACTTTACCAAGTAATTTGTATTCTATCTCTGTTAATGTTTTAATGTTTGATTTGATTGCTATTGCTGAGATATTGTCTATACTAGTGGCTTTACCATCTCTTAGAGGCATAATGACTTTCTTAATTCTTTTCTTTCTTTGGATTCTCACAATTAATTTGCAGTTGTTTCTGTCAACTGAATGTCTGGGGGATCTTGTAGAGCTGGTCTATTCAAAAGTTCTTCAAAATGTTCAGTCCATCTCTTTATCTGCTCATTGATGCTACTAATCATATTTCCTTCGTTGTCTTAAATAAAGCTATTTTCTTGTTTGAATTTTCTTGTTACCGTTTTTATACTGGTGTACATGCCTTTCATATTTCCTTTTCATGCAGCTTCCTCTGTCTTTCTTGCCAAATCTATATTTCTGTTCTTGCTTTTGATGCTTTTTCTTACTTCTGTGTTGGTTTCAGTGTATATTTCCTGATCTTTGGCTGGAGTATTTCTAGTTTTGCTTCCCTTCAAACCTACCTTCTTCATTTTTCTTTCCATTTTGAAAGATTGTAGTAGCTGGGAATAGAGACAGGGAAAGAAATGACCCACCAAGTGGTGCTCGAGAGAAAATAGAAACAAAACAACTGTAACCTTCCGAGCATGTCATAAAAGGCAGCTATACACAGTTGTGCATGGTAGCTAGCAACCTCATCATGTAAAACAGAATCTTACAGAAATCATAACTACAAGAATGCATACAAATGCAAGGATGCAGGCTTCCTGTAAGGGATCAAGCTGCAACTTTAAATGGAAGAGCAGGAAGACCAGACCAGTGGATGGGAAAGAAACAAAAAATAGACCAGGATTCTTCTTCTTCTTCTTCTTTGTTCGTTCTCAATCTCCCACTACCAAACTCTGAAAGGGCTTGAGTAGAAGAATGTAGTCCAGAGAACGGAATGTGTTGTGTTGTAGTTTACAGCTTGGCTGCGATATTTGCACCTTTCAGTCCAACACATCCGACTTCAGCAAGCATTTTTTTTAGTACCGGGTTAGCATTCTATCTTCGGTCCCTTCTCCTTAGCCAGTCTGCCCTGCAGCAGCCTGTTATCCAGGATAACCGCGTGGAGGTGTAGAAGGGTCTTGGCAGCAATGGTTCGCTGGCCCTGACGCTAGCAGTCAGCTATGGGTCGCTGACCACTGCAGCTCATGCGCTGCTCAGCACCTTGATCCCAGACCAGGATTCAACTTAATGGAATAAAATTTGTATAATCATGATGACGTTTGAAGGAAGGCATTTAACTGATTCACTCCGAAGGACTTATACATTGGCTTCCCAATTCTCTTACAATGACGTAAAGCAGATATATTGGCTTGAAGAGTTTTGAAATTTATACACACAAGTTTATCCAAACCAGGTATTCCTAAATTTATAAATATGCCTGTACTTCTTAGTGGCAGTTTTTTTATTATATTTCTACCTGGCTTTTATAATTTTCATGAGGGTAAATGTTGCGTCTGTGTATTTTGGATCTTTTTAAGCATCATGCAGTATGTTCTTTGCAGAACGTCGATCCCCCGACAGCCCGTCTGAAAGAAACTTGATCTCATGCCAAATCTCTAGTATGCTCCAGAGTCATGGCTAAGCCTTCTTTGACATTTTGGTGCCATTGTTTTCTTGGTCTGTCTCTCTTCCCCTGCACCACACCTTCCATTACCGTTCTCTCAAGACTGTTGTGTCTTTTAGTGTGGCCAAATTATTTCAGTTTTCTGTTCATGATGAAATTAATGATCCAATTCCCTTCTATTCCCCTCTTGTCGAATGTCTGCATTCTTCTTTTTTTTTTCTTTTTTTTTTTGGTGCATGGTAATCTTGGCTTGGCTTGTCTTCTTCGATCCCTTCTCCTTAGCCAGTCTGCCCTGCTGCACCCTGTTATCCAGGATCACCACGTGGAGGTGTAGAAGGGTCTTGGCAGCTCTGGTTCGCTGGCCCTGACGCTAGCAGTCAGCTATGGGTCGCTGACCATTGCAGCTCATATGCTGCTCGGCATCTTGATCCCGCATGGTAATCTGAGAACCTTTCTAAAACATTTTGACTCGATGGACTCAAGGTTGGATAACTGTCCATGTTTTGCAGCCATATGTTCTCAAAATGTGCACTTTTATTAGTTTACAAGTATTCTGCTATAGTTTCCTCAGGATGCGTTATTAATACTGAATGTAATTACTCCGCTAATGCCCACCTGAAAGCTAAAATAATCCACTAGTGGGCAGTATCGCCCAGGTTGAAGCACGCTGAGCTAAGGGATTGACCGTATGATGATAAGATGACCCTGTTTCCGAACATCAAGTTTATGAGCACATTATATTGGACTTTGTTTTTTAAAACAAATAAAGAAGAAGAATTTAAATAACATTTCATTCTGTATGATGATAATAAGATATATTCACTCTGACAATTTAAAAAAATATTTATTATACTGCATTCAGCTATTTTCTCAAACTTGTGGCCTCACAGAACATTGAAAACCGTTGTTTCCACAGTTGCCCGTTTGACTATTTGCGGATATTTGATGGGTACACAAATACAGCAGCAACACAGGTGATTGGTACATTCTGCGGCAGCTTTAACCAATCAACTGTAATCTTTTCCAAGGGAGAGGCATTATGGCTAGACTTTGTTACTGGAGAGGGCCGGCTTAATTTTACAGCTCCCCCGCTGGGAGCCAGTGCAGACTTCAAGTTTGAAAGGAGAGGTTTTAACATTTCCTACACCTTCAGCAATAGATATGTAAAACTGGGTAAGTCTTGGTTTGATGTCTATGTTATTGTTCAATTTTTATTTCACATAATCTGTCACAAGGATTTTTTTTTTTTTTTTTTTTTGCGTTCGCCTTATTTTTTTCTAATCCCCAAGGCGGTGTGCGTTGCACTGTGTTTTTATTTTGCTCCTTTTCGGCCCAGTGCATCCGACTTCAGCACGCATTTTATGTAAGGGTCTGCTTCCTCCTGCATTTTCTAAGGGTTTGCTTCCCCGGGGTAACGGCCGGTGCTGTGATGGGGATCGAACCCAGCACCTTCGGGTCGTGAGCCGTGCCACTTAACCACTAGGCCACGCCGTCCCCTGTCACAAGGATTGAAATGGCAAAAAAATATTTTCAGAGAAAAACTAACTGCTAAACTCAAAGAATATCAGGTTAGAACTGAGAACAAGAATAATCACTACCCATGTATATCCAATGGCACTGTATGGGCAAGAAACATGGGCACTAGCAAAGAAGGATGAAAAATACTTGGAAGAGTTTGAAATGGGGTGTTACCCTAAAATGGAACAAGTGATTTGGACAGAAAGACGTTCCAATGACAATGTACTAACTGAGGTAGGCGCACAAAGACAAATATTGAACATGATACACAAACAACAATTGAGTTGGCTGGAACGCAATATGCTATATGAAAGTCTTCTACAGAAGATGCTAGAGAACAAGCACCAGAGTACAAGAGGAAGGGTGTGGCCTCTGCATCTCAATCCTTACAAAAATCCAGAAAAACCTTACAAAACCCAGGAAATCCTTACAAAAACCCAAGAAAACCTTACAAAACACAGGAAAACCTTACAAAAATCCAGAAAAACCTTACAAAACACAGGAAAACCTTACAAAAATCCAGAAAAACCTTACAAAACCCAGGAAAACCTTACAAAACACAGGAAAACCTTACAAAAATCCAGAAAAACCTTACAAAACCCAGGAAAACCTTACAAAACCCAGGAAAACCTTAAAAAAAACATTATATTTCACCACTTGTTGACCTTTAGTGACAAATAGTGACGATTCATAGGTAATGGTTTGCTCACTATTGTTTTCGATTATTAATAAGTATAAAAAGCCAATCTTTGTGCGTACCTGTCTATCTTGTGAGAGGAAAATGTGTGTGCTGTACAATGAAAACCTTGCAAAAAACCTGGAAAACCCTCCAAAAAAACAGAAAAACCCTGACAAAAACCAGGAACACCTGGCAAAAACCAGAAGATCCTGAAAACCCTGCCAAAACCTGGAAAAACCTGCAAAAACCAGAAAACCCATCAAAGACCAGGAAAACCCTGCAAAAACTACAAAATCCAGAAAAACCTTCCAAACCAGGAAAACCTTGCAAAAAAAAAAGAAAAACACTGAAAAACCTTAGGTAAAAATATATATTCATAGCATGCATACTTTCATGGACAGATAATATGTCAAACTGAGTAAGTACTGGTTTATTGGCTCTGCTGCTATTCAATTGTTGTTTGATATAATCAACCATCAATTTTGCATACCTGTCCATCAATCTTGCATACCTGTCCATCAGTATGGCATACCTATACATCAGTCTTGCATACCTGTCTATCTGTATGGCATACCTGTCCATTAGTCTTGCATACCTGTCCATTAGTCTTTCATATCTTTCCATCAGTCACGCATACCTGTCCATTAGTCTTGCATACCTGTCTATTAGTCTTGCATACCTGTCCATCAGTCCTGCATACCTGCCCATCAGTCTTGCATAGCTGTGCATTAGTCTTACATACTTGTCCATCAGTTTTGCATTCCTATCCATCTGTCTTGTAAACCTGTCTATCAGTCTTGCATACCTGTCCAACAGTCTTGCATACCTGTCCAACAGTCTTGCATACCTGTCCAACAGTCTTGCATACCTGTCCAACAGTCTTGCATACCTGTCCAACAGTCTTGCATACCTGTCCAACAGTCTTGCATACCTGTCCAACAGTCTTGCATATCTTACAAAAACCAGAAACACATATATGAGGACAAGTCAATAAATAGGTCACAAATGGCTATATAAAACAAAACTAAATGAGATACAAACTTGAAATACATTTATTATTAAACTTACAATGTTCTTTATTTCTCCTCATATTTTCCAATCTCCACCAACATTGATACACTTGGTTTGAAACCGAACGGTTTATCAGTGCACCAAAACCTGCAGCATAAAAGTCTTTTGTCTGCTGTCTCAGCCACAAGTGCACTTCATGTTCAACTTTTTTGTCCTTTGCAAAACGTCTCTAACCAAGAATATTTGTTAATGCATCAAGCAGGTGGAAATCATTCATGGCTATAAGGCTGGTGTTCAAGAAAAGGCATACCTAGTTAGGGAACTTTCTTTGAGGTTTATAAAGCTGTATATGGCATTCTTACCGGCATGACCAGGACGGACTTCATCAGCTATTTGTAATTGTTCTTGAGAAACTTTATTGACCCAGTTATGCAACACTTTACAGGGAAAACACTTATCATCGTAAAAAAAGAAGTATTTCCTTATGAATATCCTTTGCAGAAAGTCTCTTTGCCCTTTTTCTGAGAGCACAGACTCCATTTTGTATTGCATGTTCACACGTTCATGCAATATCTAGCCTCTGCTAACTTCAGTAATCACAAAGTTGGATGTTGCCGTCTCCTAATAACACCTTTAGAAACTACCAGCTACATTTCTCAGCTATCCCATAGCTGATGGTGACCTACTTATTGACTTACCCTCATATATAAATTATATGAGATCAAGAGTTTGGAAACTGTAAATAGCAAATAGAAATGTACATACTGCACATTTACTGTAAACATTCACGGCCCACAACTAATTGGTTCTTTCAAAATGTGATGGATAACGAAACGACAAATAATTAATTAGTTCTAGAACGACTTGAACCCAGAGTTGACAAGATGGCGTCACGCGGTTTGGGCGGATTTCTCTTCTATAAAGCCGGTACTGGACAACATCCATGACCAGAAGATGTGCACTTCTCTGTTTAACTTCACAGTACTACCTGCAATATGCTATGCTGCAGAAACATGAGCACTCACGAAAGAGATGGAGTCCAAACTCAGAGTGACCCAAGCCTCCCTCGAGAGACGCATGGTCGGCCTCATGCTTCATAGCCAGCACATAAAAGGTCTTCACAACTCGGACATACATCAATTGTCCCTGGTGAAAAATGCAGTTATTTATGCAGACAAGATGAAACATCATTGGCTGAGCCACTTACTGCGAAGAACGAACACACGTTGAAGCTCAGCAAAAGCAATAGGGTATCCTAGAGATAAGACATGGCCACGGGGACGACCACCAACACGTTGGTGCGACTCTTGCATCCAGCAACAACATTTACAATACCACAGATGGACAACTCAAGATCCACTCGTCCACAGTGGCCCAAGACAGAGATTGTTGGAAGAGACGGTGTGACCCACAATGGTGTAACTGCCACTGAAGATCCACTCGTCCACAGTGGCCCAAGACAGAGATCGTTGAAAGAGACGTTGTGACCCACAATGGTGTAACTGCCACTGAAGATCCACTCGTCCACAGTGGCCCAAGACAGAGATCGTTGAAAGAGACGTTGTGACCCACAATGGTGTAACTGCCACTGAAGATCCACTCGTCCACAGTGGCCCAAGACAGAGATCGTTGAAAGAGACGTTGTGACCCACAATGGTGTAACTGCCACTGAAGATCCACTCGTCCACAGTGGCCCAAGACAGAGATCGTTGAAAGAGACGTTGTGACCCACAATGGTGTAACTGCCACTGAAGATCCACTCGTCCACAGTGGCCCAAGACAGAGATTGTTGGAAGAGACGGTGTGACCCACAATGGTGTAACTGCCACTGAAGATCCACTCGTCCACAGTGGCCCAAGACAGAGATCGTTGAAAGAGACGTTGTGACCCACAATGGTGTAACTGCCACTGAAGATCCACTCGTCCACAGTGGCCCAAGACAGAGATCGTTGAAAGAGACGTTGTGACCCACAATGGTGTAACTGCCACTGAAGATCCACTCGTCCACAGTGGCCCAAGACAGAGATCGTTGAAAGAGACGTTGTGACCCACAATGGTGTAACTGCCACTGAAGATCCACTCGTCCACAGTGGCCCAAGACAGAGATCGTTGGAAGAGAAGTTGTGACCCACAATGGTGTAACCGACACTGAAGAGCAGGTCATCCAGTAATTCAGTATATATATCTGGCAAAGATGGCGTCATAACTGGCTGCGAGTCTACATTTCTCTACTGTTTTGGATCATTATGGATGCCGCTAGACCACAGATTTGCCTGGAATTCACACTAGTCGACGACTTACACTTGTGTTCACGGAAACGTGGTGTTGTTTTCTGTCTGGACTTGTTATTTCGTTCTTTTTTTGTGATTTCTTCCATCCGTTTATCCTGGTCTGGACGCCGGCTGAATGGCACTACGCTTATACCTGTGTCGTATTTCACGGGTTAGTTCTGCCGATTCACCTTCACGAATTTGGCGTGTGGGAATTTTATATGCTACTATGATGAGCTGAATACAGCTGGGGAGAGATGCCAGACTCACTCACACGCTGAGTGTTGTCCATACGACCTCTTGTGGTTATCGAAAAGGCACGACAAACTGCGTTAGATGCCATCCCACCTTTCTACCCTGCGGATTACATGTTTACGGAAAGGCTTCGGTGGTAACCCTGAGGCAAAATCTGCATCCTATGCTATCTCCAGTCGTCTCGATGAATGTCTTGCCACTGGCAAAAGGTAGCTTAGGCTCTGTGAGTGAGATTGACAAAAGGCACAGTTTCTTCCTCACTTTAATCCAAATCACCGCGCAAGTCACCCATTTCAGCGGACACAGCAAGAGATACGACTGTCCACACGGCTGAACAAAGAGAGTGGTCTTCATCACTTGTGATGGACAACTTATATATATGTGTGTGTGTGGGTGTGTGTGTGTGCGTGCTTGCGTGAGTGTGTGTTATAATAACAATCCATTATTCATGTGAAGACAAAGGTTTGGGACTAAACTAATTTTTCTGGTAAATAAACTCTAACTCTTACATTTTAAACAGCAATTATTTCTGCTAGATTATGAAAACTAAATTTTTGCCAAAATGTATTAAGTCAATCTCAAACGCTTTATTTCATCTGGTATGGATAATTTTGCTGCATCTTTATATATTTGTTATCTACTGAAATTATTATGAATTTTACTCTTTGTATTCCATGCTGACTATCAATATCAGTCGCTCATTTGTCAGCATTATGTTGTTGTTCTTGAATGCCTACAATGAGTAGGTTACTCTTTTGTGTGCTCTAAAAAAGACGTTAAGTGGCGGGTTGTTGTAGCTTTTCTCACATCCTGAGCGTGCTGATAAAGCTGGTCCTCTAGAGGGTTGTGATATGCTTGGCTTCCTCTCAGTGTTGTTCACTACTACGGGAATAACGTCAATCCCTAATGTCAATCATGCTGCCATGAATATAGCCGATTTCCAGGAAATGGTGCGAGGAAGCCAAGGTGAGGATTATGTCAAGTATGTTTTGCCTGGCCCTGACTAACATGTCTGATCAATATGTTTTGCCTGGCCCTGACTAACATGTCTGATCAATATGTTTTGCCTGACCAGGCATTAGTCTTCCTTCGCACGATGCCAGCTTTATAGTCTGCATGTATTTTTATTTTTGCTACCAAAGTGAAAGAATTACTTTACAAATCACTTGCTTTCTTTAAGTTTCTGTCAACTTCTGCTGTTAGGCATCGCGAGGAGCTAACATTGCTTTTCTTGGGCCAACAGTGTTGGGTATGTTATTGAAAGGCCATGATGTTGTAGAATATATATTACTCCATCTATCCATTTAACAAGGGGTCTTCCTCGTGTCTTGTAACAGGTAATCTTGTGTTATGTAAGTACAGCCGTAATTTATTAGGCTGTATTCATAAAGATAATATGTTTATCTTAATTTGCCTGCAGATGAGAATTTTATCAAATATGGAGCTGAGCACGTCTTAGGTACAGAGTGTGACCAGAGAATCATGAGTGGCAAGGAAACAAATGGTACATTTGTCTCACCTGGCTTTCCAGAAAATTTCAAAGAAGGAGTTATTTGCCGCTACTACATGGATGGATTAATGGATGAGCAGAACCTTGAGAAGGTCAAGGTCAACTTTCTAGACTTCATCATCCCTGGGAACATGCCATAGTAAGCTTGAATATGATCCATGTTTTTAATAAGGTCTGAGTCTTGTTCTTGATTGAAGTCTGCTAAGCCTTTTTCTGAGTGTCCCACAAGTGGAGATAACAAACTCACTTCTCATTACAAATGACTAGGTTAAGTCCTCATTATCAATGTTCTCTAGTTGACCCAGCTGAAAATGCGTACCTGACTTAGTGTTAAATGATGGTAGATAGTGAGGAAGGGAACTAGTCAACTGTACTTCAGAAAAAGCTAAGCGCTAGTATAATGAAGACTCTTAACACTTCATCTATGATAGCATCTTTTAATAGCTGCAGCTGGGGGAAAGGTTATAATTTTGACAACATATTTGTTAGTGACAGGATAATACACCAGGTGGTAAAATCTGTAGAGGAGCCCATACTATGGACGTAACACAGGCCATATATCATGCCCCGTCACTGCAGTTGTCAGGCCGGATTATTACCATTCTTCTTCTTCTTCTTCTTCTGCGGACACAGTCAGACAGTAACCATTATTTTCTCGAAAAAAGCGGCGGTCATCCTGAGACTCTCGCCACTACCATACAGCTTGTCTTGCAGTTCCACTGGCAATGGCCACATCTGCTCTCTCTGGTCCTCGTATGTCGGGCAGTTCTGCAGCAGATGTTCAGCGGTCATTTTACCAGTACCGCACGGGCATTCGTCGGTACACCCTATCTTCAATTTGTTGAATAGGTGGTACCTCAGTCTGTTGTGGCCACTGCGAAGTCTGAAGACAACGACCTGCTCTCTTCGGTTCAACTGGTAATAGGCATCGTTTTTGGTGTAACCAGTATGTTCGGTTTCCCATTTGGACATGTATCTGGCTTTGAAAAGCCGTTTTGACTCTTCGTACGTCATGCTGGTATCTGTTTGTGGTAGCCTTGCACCTTCTTTTGCCAGTCTGTCTGCCTCCTCGTTGCCTAGGATGTTGCAGTGTGACGGAACCCACTGCACCACCACCCTTTTTGGTGCGGACTGCTGGCACAGTTTGCAGAGTGCTGCTCTTAAGTCATTAAGCTCAGTGTTCTTCTGGCTTTTTAGCGCTGTGACTACTTCGAGAGCATCTGTCAGCAAGACTATATGGCTCTCATTTTCACTGTGTGTCACCATTTCTTCCACTGCCGCCCTCAGTGCCTCTGCCTCTGCTCTGAAATTGCTTGTGTACTTACCAGTAGCGAATGACAGTGTTATATTTCTGCCATTTGGTAGGTTCAGGAATGCTCCTGCCCCTCCGTTCTGTGTAGTGTTTGTTACAGAACCGTCGGTGTATGCATGGGTCCAGTCCATGCTTGGGTAGCTTTTCGTTATGAAGCTTAGGGTAGTGTCTCTCCTTTCTTTCTCACTCTGGCAGTTTCTGTTTGCAATACCTGGTATATTTTCTACCACCTCTGGAAATATATCCTGCCTCCAAGTAGGTTTTCGTACAGTAGTGATGGGTTTTGGTGTTGTTAGTGCGTTTATGGGATCTTCGTGCATCTTTGCTTTGGCTATTTTTGCAAAGTTTCTCCGCTTCAGTTTCCCATTTCCCAGATTGTTTAGTCTCTGGTACATTGGATGGTCCGTCAGTCTTCGGAGTTTCTCTGACTGCAGCTGGGCTCTGCAGTCTCTTCTATCGGTCATGGATTGCAGTTTTGTAATCTTTTCAAGTTCTACAATTGGCGTTGACTTCATGCCACCTGTTATAATTCTCATGGCTTGGTTTTGAAGTTTGTTAACTTTATCGAAGTTCGCTTTCGCTGCTGTTGTCCATGCCGCAATGCCATACTCGAGAACTGGTCTCACTCTTCCAGTGTACAGTTTCTTTAGTATGCCTTCGTCTGCTCCCCAGCTTGTGCCAGCAAGTTTCCTCATGATCGCCATTCTTTCTCTGGCTTTCATTCGGTTTCTCTCAATCTGACTTTTCCATGTCATGCGCCGATCAAATGTGACTCCCAGATAGGTTGGGTTGTCGTTTGGCTGCAGGATTTTGCCATTTAGGCTTAATTTGGTACTTTGGGGTTTTAATGAGAGCGAGAATATTGTGCACGTGGTTTTCTCCTCGTTTATTTTGACCAGCCATGAGTTCGCCCACTCTTCCAGCGATGTTAGGGCCGTTTGCATCCGATTTCTTGCTATGGTGAGATTCTTTTCAGAGGTCCACATAGCCAGATCGTCTGCAAACATTGAGCTATGGACTCTTCTTGGTATATTCTCTGTAATATCGTTTATATATACCAGAAAGAGTGTGGGTGACAGTACTCCCCCTTGGGGTACTCCCTGCTCGAGTGTCACCTTTTTGCTCATCTGCCCTTGGACTTGGACTCTGGCCGTTCTTTGTTTGAGGTAGTGGTTGATCCACTTGTACATCTTCCCACAGACATCACTTCTTCTCAGCTTGACTCTAAGTCCATCCTTCCAGACTTTGTCAAATGCCTTTTCCAGATCCACCCAAACACTGTGTGCTTCTGTGCCTGGTAGGCATCTTCTATCTCCTGGGCTATGAGGATGACCTGGTCCTCAGTGGATCTGTGCTGTCTAAAGCCGGCTTGCTGTGGAATTAGTATTCGTTTTTCTTCCAGATGCCACATCAGTCTGGTGTTTATCATCCGTTCCATCAGCTTGCCGACACAGCTCAGTAGGCTTATGGGCCTGTATCCATTCGGATCTGTTTTATCCTTTCCTGTTTTTGGTACTGGTACCAGTATTGCATCTTTCCATGCCTGGGGTACAATACCCCTTTTCCAGCTTTGGTTCAGGACTGATAGTAGTTTTTTCTTCGCTGTTTGGCCCAGCCCCATCAGCATTTCGTTTGTTATCCCGTCTTTTCCGGGAGATTTCCTTTTCTTTAGTGTTCTCATAGCCTCTTCCATTTCGCGCATGGTTAGTTTGGCCATCATGTGCTCTTCAGGAGCCGTATTTATGTTTTCGTGTCCCTTTAGCTCTTCGCTAATGTCTGTATGCTTATCTGCAGGGACCTCGATGTGGTTTGCTCTTGCATAGTGATCGACAAAGGCGTTTGCGGCTTTCTTACCTGTGATCAAGTTCTCGCCCTGCTTGATAGTAATTGTTTTATTTGACGGGGTTTCGTCATTCATGGCTCTGACTAGCTTCCATAGCTTGTTCCCTTCTTTGTCCAGGTTTAAACTTTCCGTTTTATTTTTCCAACTTTCTCTTGCTGTTTGCTTGAGAGTGTGTTTGTACTTCGCCGTGGCGGCTTTGAGGGCGATGTTTGCCTCCATGGATTTTTCTCGTTCTGCCACGTTCCTAGCATTTGTTACTGCATCTTCCACTTTCTGTAACTCATCATTCCAGTAGGGCTTATAGTTTTTGGATTATTACCATTCAAAAGACGCTTCAACTTTCAACGAGCCAAATGGGGTACACTCGTCCATGACCTAGACATGACCTAGACATGACCTAGACAAAGAGGTGCATAAATTAGAACCAGCCCCCGCAAAATATGAGGCCTTTGTCAAAGTCGTAAAAAGAATTTCTAGACACCACATACCAAAAGGCTGCAGAACTCTGTATATTCCAGACCTTAAAGATGAATCAAAAGTGCTATACAAGTACTACCAAGCACTATTTGAAAGTGACCCAATCTCTGATGAAACCATCCAGGCTGGGGAAAACCTACTACATGCCCTATCAGAGTCAAAAACAGAAAAATGGCGCCAATTGGCGGAAGACCTATATGTGAAACAAAGTAGACGCACCTGGAAACATATTAAAAACTTCAGTCATGATCCAGCAAGCGCTTTTTGCAGACATAACACAGGTTCCCCCACCCCCAATCAAATAGCCCACCAATTACTACTCTACTGAACGGGAAAACCACTTAAAAAGCAGAGCAAACAAATATCCAGAGATTGTAAACAGGAGAATGACATATTGGCGATACCTGTCTCCTTGCAAAAACTAAATGATGCAATAAATCAAATGAAAAACAACCAGATGATGAGCCAGATGACTTGAGGACAGAGCAAATTAAAAACTTTGGACCAGATACCGTCACATGGCTGCTGAAGCTTTTCAACACATGCATCAGTTCTATGCAAATTCCTAAAATCTGGAGAAAATCAAATATGATTGCTCTGCTAAAACCAGGAAAACCCCCATCAGAACCTACGAACGTCAGACCGGTTTACCTACTGTGCCATCTGTATAAAGTCTTTAAAAGAATGATCCTGAACCGTATCGTCCTCCTCGTAGACAAAAAATCTCATCAAGGAGCAAGCAGGCTTCAGGCCTGGAAGATCATGTTGAGGCCAGATTCTTAACCTGACACAACTCATCAAGAAACAAGCAGGCTTCAGGCCTGGGAGATCATGTTGAGGCCAGATTCTTAACCTGGCACAACTCATTAAGGAGCAAGCAGGCTCCAGGCCTCGAAGATCATGTTGAGGTCTGGAAGATCATGTTGAGGTCTGGAAGATCATGTTGAGGTCTGGAAGATCCATGTTGTGGCCAAATTCTTAACCTGGCACAACTCATCAAGGACCAAGTAGGCTTGATGTCTGGAAGATCATATTGAGGCCTGGAAGATCATGTTGAGGCCAGATTCTTAACCTGACACAACTCATCAAGGAGCAAGCAGGCTCCAGGCCTGGAAGATCATGTTGAGGTCTGGAAGATCATGTTGAGGTCTGGAAGATCATGTTGAGGCCAGATTCTTAACCTGACACAACTCATCAAGGAGCAAGCAGGCTCCAGGCCTGGAAGATCATGTTGAGGTCTGGAAGATCATGTTGAGGCTTGGAAGATCATGTAGCGGCCAGATTCTTAACCTGGCACAACAGATTGAGGACGGGTACAAACGTAAACAGATCACATGAGTAACTTTTATTGACTTAAACGCAGCTTATGACACCATAAACCACCAGAAGTTGTTTGCTAAGCTATACTCCATGACAAAGGACTGTCGTCTCATAAACCTCATTAAACGTATCCTGCAGAGTAGGCACATCTACGTCACTTTGGGAGGTAAAAAAAGCCAATAACAAAACCAAAAAAAATGGGCTGGCACAAGGAAGTGTCCTGGCACCTATGCCGTATAATATATACATCAACAATCAACCTATAGATACAGAGGTAACAAAATGCATATATGTCGATGATACAGCCAGTAGCTGAACAGAAACTCACAAACGTCCTTGATGCCCTTGCTCAATTTTACCAAAAAGATCACCTTAAACCAAACTCCAGCAAAACCAAGTATGTGCCTACCATCTCAAAAATAGAGAGACGAACAGAAAGTTGCAGATCAAATGGCAAGGACAGGATCTAGACCACAGCACGGCCCCCAAATACTTCGGAGTAAAGTTGGACCGCATGCTGTCCTTTGCCGCATATTGCCAGGAGACAAAACAAAACATGCATGCGAGAAATAGTATCATACAAAAACTGACTGGCACAACATAGGGAGCAAAGCCGGATGTCTTCAGGTCATCAGCACTCGCTCTGTTTTTCTCTGTAGCTGAGTATGCTGCACCGGTCTGGAAGAACTCTGCACATGTCAAACATATAGATAAAGCAATAAATGAGACAGACTGTATAGTTACTGGATGCCTAAAACCTACACCAGCTGAAAAAATATATCCCATAATCGGCATAGCGCCACCAGAGATACAAAGAACTGTCATGTCAGAGATAGAAAGAGAGAAACAGGTAAATGACCCAATACACTTTATGTTCGGACATCAGGTACAGCACCCAAGACTAAAGTCAAGACAAAGTTTCTTACAGTCAACCGAGCCCCTACAGACTAGTCCAAGAAAACGACGCATCGAAAGTTGGAAACAGCTGACACAGGTCCCCTTGATCAAGTTACGGGAGGAACCTGCATCTTGACATCTCCTGCCCTTCGCAACATGGAAGTCACTAAATAGACTTCGAACTGGTGTATCATAATGCAGGAAAAACCTGAAAAGATGGTGATACAGGGGTGATGAAACATGCTAATGTCTAGGACCATCTGATGATCTGCCCAAACCTCCCGGAGACTTGTAGCATGGATGACCTGCTGAGTGCCAGTGACAGGGCAATCCATGTGGCTGAATACTGGAAGAATGATGTGTGACGTAGTGCCTAGGACACGGAAAGTAAGTAAGTAGTGTCTGCTGTAGGATTCCTTTTTTTTATTTAATCCTTATTATTCAGTTGATTCCCCATCACAGCACCAACCGTTACCCCGGGGAAGCAAACGCTTAGAAAATGCGGGAGAAAGCAGACCCTTTCATAAAATGCATGCTGAAGTCGGATGCATTGGGCCGACAGGCGCAAAATAAAAACCACAGTGCAACGCACATCGCCTTGGGGAATAGAGAAATACGGCGAACGCAAAAAAAAACCCAAAAAAATTCAGTTGATTGTAATATAAACAACTTAACTTAACGTCTTTATACTGGTTTAGAAGACCCTGCAGAGTCTGTATACAACCAGTTACATTTACATCACCTTGCTCTAAAATCTATGCGCATCCAGTTTATGAGTCATTTTGGTGGTGCAAATTTGAAAACAAGAACATTATTAATGTTAAATAGTTTATGACAGGGACAAAGGGCATTACAGAAAAACATAGACTGGAGGAAGAGAAAGCAGAAAGCCAATGAATGATGGGAAAGATTTAAACCAGGGTTTTTTAACCAATGTTTTACGGGAGGTTTCTTGGTATTCTACAGAAATATTCTAGCGATTATGCAAGAGGTCTCTAGCGGTTCCATGGAAGGTCTCTAGGAGTTCAACTAGAGGTCTCTGGAGGTTCTACAAGAGGTCTCTAGAAGTTCTATGGGAGATCATCATAGAATCATATAGTAGTCTGTTTTTATTGGGGTTTTGTAAAATTTAATTTAACAATGATGTAGATAGAGACCAAGAATGCATGTATGTCAGTGCATAGTTATTATATTGTCTGTCCACACTGTTTTCATCTTTGATTGCTACTAGCTTGACTTGTCAAGATTGTCAACACATTGTTGATATATATCAGGGTTGTTCAAAAAATATTGCCCACGTTGTTTCATTGTACATTTCGGATCAAGATGCTGAGCAGCGCATGAGCTGCAGTGGTCAGCGACCCATAGCTGACTGCTTGCGTCAGGGCCAGCAAACCAGAGCTGCCAAGACCTTTCTACACCTCCACGCGGTGATCCTGGATAACAGGCTGCAGCAAGGCAGACTGGCTAAGGAGAAGGGATCGAAGAGGGAATGCTAACCCGGTACTCAAAAAATGATTGCTGAAGTCGGATGTGTTGGACCGAAAGGTGCAAATATCGCAGTCAAGCTGTAAACTATAACACAACGCATTCTGTTCTCTGGACTGCATTCTGCTACCAAAGCCCTTTTAGGGCTTGTAGCGGGAGATTGAGAACGAACGAAGCCAAGCCAAGCCATATTGTAAATTTCAGGGTTGCTTAGAAAATAATGCCTCTCATTGTTATGTTGAATATTTGAGGGTTGCTTAGTAAGTAATTTCCCACGCTGTTATGTTGCATATACAAGAGTTGTTCAGAAAGTAATTTCCCACGCTGTTTTATTGTATATACGAGAGTTGCTCAGAAAGTAATGCCCCACATTGTTATGTTGTATATACAAGAATTGCTCAGAAAGTAATAGCCAACATTGTTATGTTGTATATATTTTGAGATCTTGGCAGCAATGTTACACCAAAAGGTGAAGCTGAAAGACTTCTACAGGTTGCAAGCTTTGGTATCTTTCTATGGGAACCAGCTTTTGCTCATGCAGCAGGCCATTCCCCCCCCCCCCCTCCCCTTAGCTAATTTATCCAGGGGACAGACATTAACCTTTACATTCTTAAATCAGTAACATCACAAGAGCTCGAGAATAACAGGGAAATTACCACTAAACTCCCTTAGAGAGTCCAGCTCCTAATTTTTCTTCAGAAAAGAGGCTGCTCTAAAAGTCTTTCCCGTGAACAATTATCCCACAAGTCATTGGGAGATCAGCTTTAACTAATAGTGTTTATACAGGGGTTTTCTGAAACCTGAACATAACTTAATGCATTCCTCCATGATAACTGGTTGAGAAACAATAATTCACGCTCTCATGGTGGCAGATGTGGAAATATTTTTGTGACAACTTGGAAATACAGTATTTTCTGTCATAAACAACCTTTTTGTCGTTGGGATTTAATTTAAGGTAATTTAAATGTGAACCACAAAATCGTATAGATGATGAAAAGCAACTTGGTTTTCTTTAAACTCCATTAAGCCAATACTCCAAGAGATGAAAGATGCCATGGCAAAAGCACACACTTTAAATTCCATGGTCATTCCAGCAATGATTGACAGATGTGAAGTGTGAAACTTGAGCAAAACAGATGCTCATAAGATCAGAGTCACTCAGAGAGCAAAGAAATGGCATGTATTCAAAATTTTGATAGGGGATAAAATCTCAAATCCGATAAGATTTTATACCTATAAGGGATCAAGACGCTGAGCAGCGCATGAGCTTCAGTGGTCAGCGACCCATAGCTGACTGCTAGCATCAGGGCCAGTGAACCAGAGCTGCCAAGACCCTTCTACACCTCCACGCGATAACAGGCTGCAGCAGAGCAGACTGGCTAAGGAGAAGGGATCGAAGATTGAATGCTAACCTGGTACTCAAAAAATGCTTGCTGAAGTCGGATGTGTTGGACCAAAAGGTGCAAATATCACAGTCAAGATGTAAACTATGACACAACGTATTCTGTTCTCTGGACTACATTCTGCAACTTAAGCCCTTTTAGGGTTTGGTAGCGGGAGATTGAGAACGAACGAAGAAGAAGAAGAAGAAGAAGAAGAAGAAGAAGAAAAAAAAAACCGATAAATTCAACAACAAACGTTGTTTGAGAAGCAGTGATATCACACAAACATTGCTGGACTGGACATGTGGTACACATACCTGACAACAGATGGACAGGTAGAAAAAGCAGTGATATCACACAAACATTGCTGGACTGGACATGTGGTACACATACCTGACAACAGATGGACAGGTAGAAAAAGCAGTGATATCACACAAACATTGCTGAACTGGACATGTGGTACGCATACCTGACAACAGATGGACAGGTAGAAAAAGCAGTGATATCACACAAACATTGCTGGACTGGACATGTGGTACGCATACCTGACAACAGATGGACAGGTAGAAAAAGCAGTGATATCACACAAACATTGCTGGACTGGACATGTGGTACGCATACCTGACAACAGATGGACAGGTAGAAAAAGCAGTGATATCACACAAACATTGCTGGACTGGACATGTGGTACGCATACCTGACAACAGATGGACAGGTAGAAAAAGCAGTGATATCACACAAACATTGCTGGACTGGACATGTGGTACGCATACCTGACAACAGATGGACAGGTAGAAAAAGCAGTGATATCACACAAACATTGCTGGACTGGACATGTGGTACGCATACCTGACAACAGATGGACAGGTAGAAAAGGCAGTGATATCACACAAACATTGCTGGACTGGACATGTGGTACGCATACCTGACAACAGATGGACAGGTCGAAAAATGTTTTAATGGCCATATACATGTACACATCCATGCAGTCGCCCACCTATGTGATGGCAAGATGGACTGACCAAAGACCTAGGCCCGCATTGGTACAGCGTTGCAAAAGATTAAGACACATACAGAATATTGTTTTCTTCCTTGCATACGACACATCTGCTGGACTGACGCCGAGGATACTGTGATAATTTAAATGTGAACAAGTTTTTTTATCAATCTAGTGATAACATGTTTGTGTTTTCCAGCTGTTTACTCGGATATCTTGGTGAGAACGAGGATGGAAGATTAAGTGATGGCTCAGTGAAAAACAAATACTGTGGCAGCTACAACCCACCTGTTATCACCAGTTTAGGGCCTCGCATGGTTATAACGTTAAACACAACAGGTGCTCTCCACGGGGGCAAGTTTCTGGCTAGATATGCTTTCATTACAGGTAATGATGTTATAGGGTGTTACCACATTTTGGTGGGACCACAATGTGAGCTTTTACTACTTTTTGGTAGGACCACAATGTGAGCTTTTACTAATTTTTGGTAGGGCCACAATGTGAGCTATTACTACTTTTTGGTGGCACCACAATGTGAGCTTTTACTAATTTTTGGTAGGGCCACAATGTGAGCTATTACTACTTTTTGGTGGCACCACAATGTGAGCTTTTACTAATTTTTGGTGGGACCACAATGTGAACCTGTACCACTTTTTGGTAAGACCACAACGTGAACTTTTACCACTTAATTAACCGACATCTCTTGTTGATACAGTAAACTATATAATTATTCTTATATTCTGTTGTTACAGACAGTAAACAATCTAATTAATTTTGTATCCTATTGATACAGACAGTAAACTTTCTAATTATTATTCTCTTCTGTTGATACAGACAGTAAAGAACCTTATTAACCCACATCGCCTTAACTTTAAATTGAACGCTTTTATACTGGTCTAGAAGACTCTGTAGAGTCTGTATACAACCAGTTTCTTTTACATTCACTTTATCTAAAAATATATACAGACCCAATCTATTCTTGACTGCATTAATTTACCCTGCCTCCACTATTTTCTGTGGCAATGCATTCCAAGCATTCACTCCTCGCTGACTAAAAAAATATTTCCAGCATCTAGTCTAGACCTTTCTTTAATTAATTTGTAGCTGTGCCTTTTTTGTTCTTTAAGGCAGTTGCATTTTTTTTAAACTTGTTAAAGTCTAGTTTATCCTTTCCGTTAATTATCTTATAATCTTATAAGCCTGAATTAAGTCACCTAGAATTGTTCTCTTTTATAGAAAATGTAGGCCGGTTTTTTGAATTAACTTAATGTCTTTATACTGGTTTAGAAGACCCTGCAGAGTCTGTATACAACCAGTTACATTTATATCACCTTGCTCTAAAAGCTATGCGCATCCAGTTTATTCTTAAATGCATTAACTGTCCCTGCCTCCACTACCTCCCCTGGCAATGCATTCCAAGCAGACACCACTCTCTGACTAAAAAAATATTTCCTAATATCTAACCTGGACCTCTCTTTAGTCAGCTTGTAGCTATGCCCTCGTGTTATTGTAGGTGGCTGTATTTTAAAAAACTTGTTATAGTCTAATTTATCCATTCCTCTGATCATCTTATAAACCTGTATTAAGTCACCATGAATTCTTCTCTCTTCGAGACACTGTAGGCCGGTTTTTCTGAGTCGTTCCTCATAACTGTAATTCTGGAATCCCACTATCATCTTTGTCGCTCTTTTTTGTATTCTTTCTAGCATGTTTATGTCCCCTCTATGATAAGGACTCCACACCTGTACACAGTACTCCAATCTAGGTCTAACTAAAGCTTTATACAGTTTGACTATCACTTCCTTGCTCCTATGTTTAATATTTCTTTTTATCATACCTAACATTGCATTTGCCTTTTTCACTGCTACCTTAACTTGCTCTCTCACCTTTCCTGTATGATCTATTATAACCACTAGGTCCCTTTCCTTATCTATCTTTCTAATATTGTTTTCTCCTATTCTGTAATTATGTTCCATGTTGGATCTACCCATGTGGATGACTGTACATTTATCTACATTAAACTCCATTTGTTTCTGTTAAAACTTTAGTTCTTGAATCCCACTATCAGTTTTACTGCTCTTCCTATCAATGCAGACAGTAAACAATCTATTTAACCCAAATCACCAGTTGATATAGAAACAATGAAATTAATCTCCTGTTGATACAAAAAACATGAAATTAAACTCATGTTGATACAAAAAACATGAAATTAAACTCATGTTGATACAAAAAACATGAAATTAAACTCATGTTTGACATAGACAATAGAGATCTAGTACAGTTCAGCTCAGTTCAGTAACTAATTTTACATGAAAGATTGCTTGCACTTGTTCTGCTGTGTCCTTTGTCTCTTGCCTTAATGGTTCAATGAGCCAATTCTTTTCCTGTCTATCTCTTGATGCTAGCTTCCAATTATAGCATTGTTTTTCTCCTATATGTTTGCCGCCTTCTACTTTTCCTTCTGGTATTGTTTCCAGGAAGTTTTGTCTTGATTTGGCCAAAAAATGTCAACTGACAAACTATTATTTTGTTTATTAATTCTTTTTGTATCCCAGTACTACTGTCTTAATTTATTTCTTTTCTTTTCCCAAGATTTTTATAAATATTAACATCTAATATGCCTCAAAAGAATTGCTAAAGCTGATAAGCAATGCTCGTCTTCTTAGATAAGAAATGAACGAACGAAAGTGTGAAATGGTGCATGCTTGAATCCCACAAGTTTCAATTATCACCTGGTCTCAAGGAAGGTGGGATCAGCACATAGTGCTATCAGATAGGGACAATAAACTCAGAAGTCTTGGTACACACTTCATATCTTCTTCTTCTTCGTACGTTGTCAGACGTCAACTTGAATTTGTTCGAAAAAAGCAGCTGTCATCCTGAGGCTGTCAACACTGCCAAAGAGTTTGTCTAGTGTTGGCACTGGTGATGGTCACATGTGCTTTCTCTGGTCCTCGTATGTCTGGCAATTTTTCAGCAGATGTTCAGCGGTCATTTTCACTGTACCACAGGTGCATTCGTCAGTACCACCTATCTTCAGTTTATTGAATAGATGGTACCTCATTCTGTTGTGGCCTGTGCGGAGTCTGAAGACCACGACCTGCTCTCTTCTGTTCTACTGGTAGTAGGCATAATTTTTTGTGTAGCCAGTATGCTCTGTTTCCCATTTGGCCATGTATCTAGCCCAAATAAACCTTTTGGACTCTTTGTAGGTCACACTAGAATCTGGTACACACTTCATATAAATGAGCCCTTGTAGTTGAACATCAAAATGAGTAAACAGTTGCTGTCCGGGCAAACGTTCTAAAGGCAACTTAAATTTCTACCCAATAGTTGTTTGCATGTAGAACAAAAGAAGGCATCCCCTCCATCATGCAAAAGCATAACAGGCCAATCACCTGTTTGTCTGCACACTTGGTTGCAAGTTAATAGAAAAGGAATTCTTCACAGACAGAGGTAGAAGACAAGCAATTAAGAGAAGAAAGGGATCCTTATATCTCTTCTCCAACCATTTGTTCAATGCCCATACTCCTACACCATACAGTAATAACTTTGTAAAATTAAAAAGAGATTTGGTGGTCTAAGAGTTGTGAGTTTGGTTTACAATACAAACATACCAGGTTCGAATCATGCCGTGTTCAGAATGACAGACCAGGCATATCATTAGTTTTTTCATGATTTGACCACTTCTTTCAGCCAACCCGGCTGTAAATGGGTACTTGACAAAGTCAAGAGAAAACTTCTGAGTTGCTGCAGGAGCTACAAAGTTTGTGATGTCATCAACACGTTCAGTAATGAAAGGGACGGAGCATGTATTGGGCCGCCCAGGCGTAATGATGTTTGTTCTTTAGCCATTGTTAATTTTTCAGTACAATTAAATTCTCAAACACTGTATCCCAGATGACAATGTCACTTGTGTAGCTTCTTCTACCTTTGCATGTTTTGACAGATTATGATATTGCCGGTGAACAAATAGAAGAAGGAAGGTGTAAGTTCCACTACAACAACGCAAAATTCAAACGAGGGACCGTCAATTCACCTCGACATCCCAACGACTACCCTCTAAACTTGGACTGTGAATATATTTTCCGTCCGCTGCCTGACCATGTTGTTCTCATCAGCTTCTCGGTGTTTGTCCTGTCTACAAATTCAAGCCCTTCGTAAGTAGACTTAGATTCCCAGTGTTCTTGTCTCTCTGTCACTTCTTACAAAGTATAGAATCAACACCGTAAGAAACACCTTACAGAAAGCACTTTACAGAAAGTGTGGTAAAGAAAATGTCTTATGGAAAACACCTTACAGAAAGTGTGGTAAAAAAAATGTCTTATGGAAAACACCTTACAGAAAGTGCCTTACTGAAAGTACTTTATAGAATGTGCTTTAAAGAAATCCCTTTATAGAAAGCTCCTCATCTTACAGGAAGCATCTTATGGGTATTACCTTACAGAAAGCATCTTAAACGAACCATCTTATAGGAACCATCTTATAGAAAGCACCTTACATAAAGGACCTTACATAAAGCACCTTATAGAAAGCATGTTATTAAAAAAAGTAAAGATCCAGTTAACACACTATGATGGCATATTGGGAATATGGTGTTAGACCAATATATTTCTGGACCATCAACACACTAGTATTGTGAGCCAAGCAAATGTATCCGCAGCTTTGCCAATGCGACTGTCTATTTCTGGGTCTAGAGAAAGCTTGTCATCGAAGAAGGTTTACTCAATCTAAAACCCTGCTCAGTGTTGAATATTCTTCAGGGTTTGAAATGAAAGTAAAGAATTCTGTTTCTAAGAATCGATGTCACAGCATACCCATAGGTGCTCTGCATCGCTCAGCAAATGGCGTAGGGTGTGAATGCTGATGGTCCCTGTAGCTCGTTGGTTGTACACTCTCTTGTTCTGTTCTCTCATGCGCCCTACTCTGCTACAAACCTTGTTTAATCTAGAAATTTTGCAGCCTGTGGATTGCTGCTTCATCTAATACAGTGTCCTCATCGAATAGGCGATCATTGATTGATTTCAAAATGTCACTTCTATTAATCACTTATGGGACCATGATGGGAGCTTGTGAAGCCATGATGTCAGCTCTTTTGTTGCCCTGGACCCCAGCATTACCAGAACAGTAGATCCATGTCAACCCCTGGAGGTTTGAGGCTTTAACAGCTGCTATCCACTCGAACCTAAGTCATCCCTTCTGTACTTTCTGAAGTACGGTTCGCGCGTCTGTCACGATGACTGCCCTTGTTAAAGAAGTCTAAGAAATCCATTTCAGCACTGAGGTCACTGCTTTCGTCTCCATTCTCAAACTGGAGATTGTTGACATTTATGCCCTACTGCGCTCGACAATGACCTGTCCTCTCACTCTAGCCGAGAAACTCCACCCTGATGTTCCACTGCACAGCACTGATTCGTCCATGTATATGACGGTATCACTATCTTGCGTGTTCTCAGTTATCAGCTGATTTACCTCGTGCTCTGCTCTCCCGTTGCCCCATTTTCTGCATTCCTTGCCTAAGGTTATGATTGTTCTCTGATACTCTATCATTCTATCACCAGTGTGGAACCATTCTTTCCCCTTGGCTATCATCTTCATTATTCTTGATCACTTGATGTCTGAGATACTACTGTACAGAGGGTGCCACGTGTCTGTGGTACCATGCATATAGGTGTTGACTTGTTCCAGTTTATGTCTGGATGTCACCGATAACAATTCCAACATGTCACAATCATCACAATCGGGGTATCTCTAGTGCAGCCCAGAACCAGTCACATACCTTCAATATGGATGCGGTCCAACCTTGCACACTGTGTTCTTGATAGTGTGAGGATGCCCAGTTGTAATCAATAACCAACAACACATCCTGACAAAATAGGATGAACAGGAGGCGCTGTTCCAAGTCGGCAGCGGCCACGGTCTTGAGTGCTCCTAGTCCTTGCTTACATCTTTGTACGATCTGGTCAACATTACAATTATAGGAAAGACTGCGATCAAATGTCACTCCGAGGTATATCAACCTGTCACACCTGTCGATGGTGCATACCTCAAAAGTGATGCCCGGGAGTTCAGCCTTTACTATGGAATTATTCAAAGAGCACCACATCATGCAGGCCTTGTTCGGATTGATCTTGGAGCTGTGTCGCCGCACCACTGTGAGATTGCTTGCAAGGTTTCCTGGATGTCCTTAACCAACTCTTGCCTGTCTGAGCCAGTCCTGTACGTTAAGATGTCATCTGCAAATTTTAACGTTTTTCCTATCCCTATGGGTTGAATGTTGGCTATTTTTACTGTGTAGATGTTGAACAGCACTAGTGATAGCGCAGATTCTTCAGGCAGTCCTGGACATATTCGCTTTAGTTCTGATGTAAAAAATCAATACCTCCATCTATGATATAAGAATAAAAAGAGAATAGGTTGTTCTCCCAAACATAAGAAAACCTGCCAGGCATATCATAGGGGAAGGGAGGACTTAGTGGTCTCAAGGGAAGGTGTCCGCTTGGGTGCCATCAGAAGTCGCGGGTTTGAATCGTGGTGAAGACCCAGATTTATTTACATGAATCTTCTGGTTAAAATTTTCACAATTTCTGAGCAGTGAGATCAGACTCCCATTTTCAGTGTTGAGCACGTTGAAAATCTCTTGGCAGTTAGAAATCAAATAGAGTTCAAGAATACAAAATTCTAGTTAAAATCTACCTAAATTATTTGTACCTTCTCCAAAGCCTAGTAAGAGGTTTAAAATACCTACTGTGGATAGCCTGCAGCTACCTGGCAACAGACACTAACATGCCTGTTTGAATACAAGGATTCCAAGTAGATATATTCACTGCTGTTTATTTTCTGTTTTGTAGATGTGAAACTGGAGATTATGTGTCATTTTACGAAGACATGGCTACGAACAACAGAGAAAATTTCACATTGACTGAAAAATACTGTGGAACGCATACTCCAGGACCATATGCAACACCCCGACTGCTAAAATTGGTTTTCCATTCAGACGATCAGACATCTTATGTAGGATTCAAAGCAATTTATAGATTTATTGACAAGTCAAATACAGATAATAGTAAGTATTGATGGAGTTTCTGTAAATTTTCTTCTGTCATCTTTTATTCTGTCAACATTTATTCTTTCAACTATCAATCTTTCAATTTTCATTATTTCAACTTCTGTTTGTTAAACTTTCATTATTTCAACTTCTGTTTGTTTAACTTTCATTATTTCAACTTCTGTTTGTTTAACTTTCATTATTTCAACTTCTGTTTGTTTAACTTTCATTATTTCAACTTCTGTTTGTTTAACTTTCATTATTTCAACTTCTGTTTGTTAAACTTTCATTATTTCAACTTCTGTTTGTTAAACTTTCATTATTTCAACTTTTTGTTGTTAAACTTTCATTATTTCAACTTTAATTTGTTAAACTTTCATTATTTCAACTTCTGTTTGTTAAACTTTCATTATTTCAACTTCTGTTTGTTAAACTTTCATTATTTCAACTTCTGTTTGTTAAACTTTCATTATTTCAACTTCTGTTTGTTAAACTTTCATTATTTCAACTTCTGTTTGTTAAACTTTCATTATTTCAACTTCTGTTTGTTAAACTTTCATTATTTCAACTTCTGTTTGTTAAACTTTCATTATTTCAACTTCTGTTTGTTAAACTTTCATTATTTCAACTTCTGTTTGTTAAACTTTCATTATTTCAACTTCTGTTTGTTAAACTTTCATTATTTCAACTTCTGTTTGTTAAACTTTCATTATTTCAACTTCTGTTTGTTAAACTTTCATTATTTCAACTTCTGTTTGTTAAACTTTCCTTCTTTCAACTGCTATATATTAACGGTTTACATTTTAAAATAATTTATTAGATTCGAATCTTAAGACACAAATCTTATCAATTAGGCCAGTCTGTAGATGGCTAAACTGTAATTGAGTTACAAGAGTCCCACGAGCCAGGGCCAGGGAAGCACTGAAAACAGTTTTTAGGTCAAGAAGGAATAGCCTTTCTTTAGTAGCAGGATAGCTCATCAAAAGTTGATGTGCCAGAACTAGACAAAGATTGACTTCATGGACCAAAACGGGGAAAGTAATATATATAAGCTGGGGGATCAGAGTATTCAGGAAACACCACAGAAGACTACCGAGCTGTTGGTAGGAGTAGCCAGGACAGAGCGAGAAACATTGGTTAAAGTTGAGTAACTAGAACAGAGAGATAGAATAGCTCTAGTATCACAGAGAGGTCACAGAAGCAGATCTAGTCATTGAGAATGAAGATCTTGACTAATTACTTGTAAGCATTTGACTGTATGTGTTGTCCTATTGGTTCGACGCTGACACCTTGTCACACGTGATGCTGACTTCCAAGTTCCTGGAGTGGCATTCGACTGCATACTTGTCAAAAGGAGACATGTTACTTTAAACCCAAAACTGTTGTCCTGACAACACATTGTAACAAAAGTATTACTCTTCGACTGAGATCTACAGTAACAAAACCACTGTCATCGACACGAGAACCCCGGTCATCAAGGACTTTATGCCTGAGTTGAAGAACCACTACCATTGTAGTCATCGGCAGACTTCCTGACTAGATGACGAAGAAGAAGAACCAGAAGATCTAATTGCTGAAATCATCTTCCTGACTTGAAGACAAGACAAGAAGCTCATTAGCCCAGACGTTGTAGAAGGGGAGAGGAACAACAGAAGGCCATCAGATGAGTGAGGACCAGAAAGATCGACAGTGAACAGTTAGCTAGATAGTATTGTATCAACTCATTAGAAATAGAATTGTGAAGGGAACATTAGCTAGAAAGGATAAAGTAATAGAACCTGGGGTTAATAAAATACAAGAGAAATACATGGGCTTTTTGCTCGAAACTCTTGAGAGACATTGTATCTAGTTGAATGGTTGATGGACAATAGAATATGATTCACAAGTCTAGTTTATTGTGATAATATGTATGATGTGTAATAAACATTCATTTGCTTTTCTGCAGTAAAAATAATTGTTAACATTTTAATAAAGGTTTTAATTTGTATTTTAATTAGTGTTTTAATTAGGAGTGGTAGTTGTAAGTAAAAAAGTTAAGCTAAGATAGAGTAGCCTGTATCAAAACATGAATCTAATCAACTAATCCGAACTGTAAAGGGTTAAAATAAATCTAATCAATTGTGCTTTCATTCTTTACACTTTTGTTTATTCAACTTTCATTCTTTCAACTTTTGTTTATTCAACTTTCATTCTTTCAACTTTTGTTTATTCAACTTTCATTCTTTACACTTTTGTTTATTCAACTTTCATTCTTTACACTTTTGTTTATTCAACTTTCATTCTTTCAACTTTTGTTTATTCAACTTTCATTCTTTACACTTTTGTTTATTCAACTTTCATTCTTTACACTTTTGTTTATTCAACTTTCATTCTTTACACTTTTGTTTATTCAACTTTCATTCTTTCAACTTTTGTTTATTCAACTTTCATTTTTTCAACTTTTGTTTATTCAACTTTCATTCTTTACACTTTTGTTTATTCAACTTTCATTCTTTACACTTTTGTTTATTCAACTTTCATTCTTTCAACTTTTGTTTATTCAACTTTCATTTTTTCAACTTTTGTTTATTCAACTTTCATTCTTTCAACTTTTGTTTATTCAACTTTCATTCTTTACACTTTTGTTTATTCAACTTTCATTCTTTACACTTTTGTTTATTCAACTTTCATTCTTTCAACTTTTGTTTATTCAACTTTCATTCTTTACACTTTTGTTTATTCAACTTTCATTCTTTACACTTTTGTTTATTCAACTTTCATTCTTTACACTTTTGTTTATTCAACTTTCATTCTTTCAACTTTTGTTTATTCAACTTTCATTTTTTCAAATTTAATTTTTTTAAAGTTTTTGTTCATTCAACATAAATTCTTTCAACTTTATTCTTTCAATTTATGGTTTTCTAAATTTGATTTATTTAAATTTGTGTACCTTCTACTTGTGTTCATTCAGAGTTTTTTAATTCAACTTTAATTCTTTTAGTTTTTATTTCTTAAACTTTCATTCTTTCTTCTTCTTCTTCTTCTTCTTCTTCGTACGCAGTCAGACAGTAACCATTATTTTTTCGAAAAAAGCGGCGGTCATCCTGAGGCTGTCGCCACTGCCATAGAGCTTGTCTTGCAGTTCCACTGGTGATGGCCACATCTGCTCTCTCTGATCCTTGTATGTCGGGCAGTTCTGCAGCAGATGTTCAGCGGTCATTTTACCAGTACCGCACGGGCATTCGTCGGTACCACCTATCTTCAATTTGTTGAATAGGTGGTACCTCAGTCTATTGTGGCCAGTGCGAAGTCTGAAGACAACGACCTGCTCTCTTCGGTTCAACTGGTAATAGGCATCGTTTTTGGTGTAACCAGTATGTTCGGTTTCCCATTTGGTCATGTATCTGGCTTTGATAAGCCGTTTTGACTCTTCGTACGTCATACTAGTATCTGTTTGTGGTAGTCTTGCACCTTCTTTTGCCAGTCTGTCTGCCTCCTCGTTGCCTTGGATGTTGCAGTGTGATGGGACCCACTGTACCACTACCCTTTTTGGTGCGGACTGCTGGCACAGTTTGCAGAGTGCTGCTCTTAAGTCATTGAGCTCAGTGTTTTTCTGGCTTTTTAGCGCTGTGACTACGGCGAGAGCATCTGTAAGCAGGACTGTGTGGCTCTCATTTTCTTTATGTGGTTCATTCTTTCAATATTTAGTTTGTCAATTTTTGTTCATTGAGTTTTCAATCTTTCAACATCTGTTAATTCAAGTTACATTCATTCAACTTACTTGTATCTTTCAACTTTCATTCCTTCTGTTTTCAATCTTTCAACATCTGTTAATTCAAGTTACATTCATTCAACTTACTTGTATCTTTCAACTTTCATTCCTTCTGTTTTCAATCTTTCAACATCTGTTAATTCAAGTTACATTCATTCAACTTACTTGTATCTTTCAACTTTCATTCCTTCTGTTTTCAATCTTTCAACATCTGTTAATTCAAGTTACATTCATTCAACTTACTTGTATCTTTCAACTTTCATTCCTTCTGTTTTCAATCTTTCAACATCTGTTAATTCAAGTTACATTCATTCAACTTACTTGTATCTTTCAACTTTCATTCCTTCTGTTTTCAATCTTTCAACATCTGTTAATTCAAGTTACATTCATTCAACTTACTTGTATCTTTCAACTTTCATTCCTTCTGTTTTCAATCTTTCAACATCTGTTAATTCAAGTTACATTCATTCAACTTACTTGTATCTTTCAACTTTCATTCCTTCTGTTTTCAATCTTTCAACATCTGTTAATTCAAGTTACATTCATTCAACTTACTTGTATCTTTCAACTTTCATTCCTTCTGTTTTCATTCTTTCAATTTTTATTCTTTCCATTTTTATTCTTTCAACTTTGTTAATTCAAATTTGATTCTTTAAAATTGTGTTCCTTTAACTTTATTCTTTCTACTTTTGTTGGGCTCAACATCCATTCATTGAACTTTCTTTTATTTAACTTTCATTCTTTCAAGTTTTATACATTCAACTGTTTGTAAGGGAGTGAGTATTATCGCTAACCATCATTTTTTGCTTTTATCAACACCTTGGTAATGTACATCTCCATCATGATAGAACATCTGTGTTACCACTCTGTTTCAGCTTGCTCTACAAATATCATCAGTGCCAGAGGTTCTGGTGGTATCATCGTGAGCCCTAACTTCCAGAGCAAGAAAGGAGCATTGATCAGATGTGACTGGATTGTCTTTGCTAGCAAGCTGGACAACAAGATAATGGTAGAGATTTCTGACCTCAATCTCGAGGGAAGTTATGGGAGAAAAGGAGAAAGAGGTAGGATGTCCGCACACTTCATTTGTGATCACTCATCCCATCTCATCTGTCAGTTTTTTTTTAATTGTTTTTATTTTTTGCAATTGCTTTATTTCTCTATTCCCCAATGCAGTATGCATTGCACTATGTTTTTATTTTGCACCATTCAGCCCAGTGCATCCGTCTTTGGCATGCATTTTATGTAAGGGTCTGCTTCTTCCTGCATTTTCTCAGGGTTTTGCTTCCCCGGGGTAACGGACGGTGCTGTGTCTGGGGAGTGAACCCAGCACCTTAAGCACTAGCCCATGCTGTCACCTGCTAGTTACTGTTATAAGATGTAACAAAGTGCAATATTCTTTAGTGTACCATCTGTGTCAGTAATATGTGGAAGATGCGGGGGGGGGGGGGGGGGGGAAGAGATAAAGCTACATGTTGCAAGGAAGACTTGACAGAAGATGGACATACGACATAAAAGTAATCCTCCAGCAATGACCAATGCAACACATTTGGCCGAAGGACTGCTGCATAAGCTACCCACAAACCATTTGGACAACTGAGCAGCTAAACTGAATTGATTCAATCTGATCTGGTCTAACTAGATACTGTTTGGGTTACTTTGGTCAAGAGGAAAGGCACTCGGCTCTCAAAGCGATGAACGGAAAAGGTTGACAATCAAACCCCACAAGCTTCAAGCAAACCCAGGTCTCAAGGAAGGTGAGACCAGAATGCCTGCATCCTGAGTTACCTCCAGTCATCTTGACTAATGTCTTGCCACTGGTCCTTCTTCTTCTTCTTCTTCGTCGTACGCAGTCGGACATCAACCTTTATTTTTTCGAAAAAAGCAGCGGTCATCCTGAGGCTGTCGACACTGCCATAGAGCTTGTCTAGTGTTGCCACTGGTGATGGCCACATCTGCTTTCTCTGATCCTCGTATGTCGGGCAGTTTTGCAGCAAATGTTCAGCGGTCATTTTCCCAGTACCGCACACGCATTCGTCAGTGCCACCTATCTTCAGTTTATTGAATAGGTGGTACCTCAGTCTATTGTGGCCTGTGCGGAGTCTGAAGACCACGACCTGCTCTCTTCTGTTCAACTGGTAATAGGCATCGTTTTTGGTGTAGCCAGTATGTTCTGTTTCCCATTTGGTCATGTATCTGGCTCTAATAAGCCTTTTGGACTCTTCGTATGTCACACTAGGTTCTGGTTGTGGTAGTCTTGCACCTTCTTTTGCCAGTCTGTCTGCCTCCTCGTTGCCTTGGATGTTACAGTGGGATGGAACCCACTGTACCACTACTCTTTTTGATGCAGACTGTTGGCATAGTTGACAGAGTACTGCTCTTAAATCATTAAGTTCAGTATTTTTCTGGCTTTTTAGTGCTGCCACTGGTCCAATGTAGCTCGAGACCAGACAGTGAGATTGATGACCAGCGCAGTTTCTTCATCATTATAAACCAAATTCAGCGCGAATCACATTTTCAAGTCAAAACTGTCTGATGTTGTCACCATGATTGCTTGCAATGGACAACTAACTTTAACTGTTTATAGAAGCCAAACAGAACATTTCAATTTCTTCCACATATGCTCTACGCTGTACCTGGCCCAACAAAAAGGGTTACCGTAAATATTAAAGTCAATTATTCATACATTTTTCTGGAGTTTGCAATAAGGGAGGAGAAATTATTTATAGGGCTAAAGAATAAAGGTCACTTGCCCCAGCAGTCATTACAGAGTGTGCAGACTAACAGTATAATAATATTTTTGAATGTCATAAATTGATGCTCGAAGCTACTCGTGCTGAGTTACTGTTGGCGATTTTTTTTTGGTAGTGGAGTGTAGTCTCTCTTCTTACATCCCAAGATGTACTTGATGAGGGGAAACATGTTCTCATGGTTGTAGTGCAATACTCTGCTACACAGTAAGAGCTCATGATAGTGTTGATCCCTATCTCTATGGTCAGCCTGCTGTGAGACATCCTGTTTCCGTGGAACCCAACGTGGTGTAAGTTGGGGTCCTGGTCAGTATGTTTCACCTGACCTTGATAGGGGAGGAAGACTAACGTATGGTCAGGCAAAATATACTGATCACACATGTTAGTCAGGGTCAGGCAAAACATACTGACCAAGACCCTCACCTCGGCTTCCTAGTAGCCCTCCCTGGAAACGGGCTGTTTTCATGGCAGCCTGGCTAACAAGGTGAGGAATCGACCTGATCCCCATAGTAGTGAGTGACACGCAGATGAAGCCAAACATAGCACAACCACCTGGAGGACCCTAGTCCACCTTCATCAGCACCCTTTGGATGTGAGGAAAGCTACTGCAACCCCCCCCCCCCCCCCCCCCACCACTTAACGTCCTTTTCAGGGCTCACAGAAGAGTAACCTACTCATTGTGGGCTTTCGCAAACAACACCTGACCTTGATTTATTTTCACTTTTGCATGAACTAAAAAATGATTCACCTAAAGGAAAAAATGTTTCTAATGGTTCCCACAGCCAGCTGTCCAGAGGTGGCCTTGCGACTGTATAATGACAGCATGTCAGTCAGGCCTATGGAACTGCTGTGCGGCAAGAAGACAGACGAAGATGAGGTCCAATCTTATTTATCTCAACGAGATTCATTTAAAATATTGTGAGTATCAACTTTTCTTTTTCACCAGACCTCCAAGAAAAAAAGGAATTCACCTCTTTATTCCTGTACTATATAGGAGTTCTGTTCAAACAGTTCCAGAACTTTTTCAAAATACATTTTTGAAGTTTCACAGGAACCTGATATTCCTTGTTGTTCAAAATAATATGTTTGTCTATTAATACATTGCTAGAGCTTTCTTGTATCCTGTATCATATATGGGGTAATGTTTCTAGAGCTTTCTTGTATCCTGTATCATATATGGGGTAATGTTTCTAGAGCTTTCTTGTATCCTGTATCATATATGGGGTAATGTTTCTAGAGCTTTCTTGTATCCTGTATCACATATGGGATTTGATCTTACTATCCAGAGATCAGGGGAATTTTTATCAGAAGATCCACATGGAAAAAATTCCACTTTTTACCGTGATTCGAACTAGCCACCTCCAGTGCCCGGGACGGACACCTTACCTAGAGACCACTGAGTCCCCAAGTGAACAAGTAAAAGTGTTTTACATAACTTCGGGTCTTTCGTGTTCTGTAGTATCCCTGTTGACTTTCTGCTATATTACTGTGTTAATGGTCCCCAACATTGGATCAGTTGTCTACTGGGGTCTACTATCTACTAAGGTCCACTGTCTACTGGGGTCCACTGTCTACTGGGGTCCACTGTCTACGGGGGTCTACTATCCACCATGGTCCACTGTCTATTGAGGTCTACTATCTACTGGGTCCACTGTCTACTGGGGTTTACTATCCACCATGGTCCACTGTCTACTGCGGTCTACTATCTACTGTGGTCCACTGTCTACTGGGGTCTACTTTCCACCATGGTCCACCATCTACTGGGGTCTACTATCTACTGGGATCCACTGTCTACTGGGGTCTATTATCCACAGCGGTCGACTGTCTACTGGGGTCTACTATCCACTGTGGTCTACTATCCACTGTCGTCCACTGTCTACCGGGGTCTACTATCCACAGAGGTACACTGTCTACTGTCATCCACTATCTACAGGGTCCACTGTGTACTGGGGTCTACTATCCACTGAGGTCCACTATCTACTGGCATCTACTATCTACTGGTATCCACTGTGTATTGGGGTTTACTATCTACTGGGCTCCACTGTGTACTGGGATCTACTATCGTCTGGGATCCACTATCTACTGGGGTCTACTATCCACTGGGGTCCACTATCTGCTGGGGTCTACTGTCTACTTGAATCCATTTCTTACTCTGGTGCATTGCCAACTGTGCTCTTTTTCCTTCTGGACTCCACTGTCAACTGGTCCACTGTCTACTGGTCCACTGTCTACTGCTCCACTGTCTACTGGTCCCCTGTCTGCTTGTCCACTGTCTACTGGTCCACTGTCTACTGCTCCACTGTCTACTGGTCCCCTGTCTGCTGGTCCACTGTCTACTGGTCCCCTGTCTGCTGGTCCACTGTCTACTGGTCCCCTGTCTACTGCTCCACTGTCTACTAGACCCCTATCTGCTGGTCCACTGTCTACTGGTCCCCTGTCTGCTGCTCTACTGTCTACTGGGATTCATTGCCTACTAAACTCAACTGCCTACTCTGGTCAATTGCCTACTTAGCTTTACTGTCTACTGGGAATCATTTCATACTGAACTCAACTGCCTACTGAAGATAGGTGGCACTGACGAATTCACATGTGGTACAGGGAAAATGACCGATGAACATCTGCTGCAAAATTGCCAGACATTCGAGGACCAGAGAAAGCACATGTGGCCATCACCAGTGCCAACACTAGACAAGCTCTATGGCAGTGTCGACAGCCTCATGATGACTGTTGCTTTCTTCGAACAAATTCAAGTTGACGTCTGACAGCGTACGAAGAAGAAGAAGAACTGCCTACTGGGATCTTAACTTAACTTAACATCTTTATACTGGTTTAGAAGACCCTTAATGAGTCTGTATACAACCAGTTACATTTACATCACCTTGCTCTAAAAGCTATGCGCATCCAGTTTATTCTTAAATGCATTAACTGTCCCTGCCTCCACTACCTCCCCTGGCAATACATTCCAAGCAGACGCCACTCTCTGACTAAAAAAATATTTCCTAATATCTAATCTGGACCTCTCTTTAGTCAGCTTGTAGATATGCCCTCGTGTTATTGTGGGTGGCTGTATTTTAAAAAACTTGTTATAGTCTAATTTATCCATTCCTCTGATCATCTTATAAACCTGTATTAAGTCACCACGAATTCTTCTCTCTTCGAGACACTGTAGGCCGGTTTTTCTGAGTCGTTCCTCATAACTGTAATTCTGGAATCCCACTATCATCTTTGTCGCTCTTTTTTGTATTCTTTCTAGCATGTTTATATCCCCTCTATGATAAGGACTCCACACCTGTACACAGTACTCCAATCTAGGTCTAACTAAAGCTTTATACAGTTTGACAATCACTTCCTTACTCCTATGTTTAATATTTCTTTTTATCATACCTAACATTGCATTTGCCTTTTTCACTGCTACCTTAACTTGCTCACTCACCTTTCCTGTATGATCTATTATAACCCCTAGGTCCCTTTCCTTATCTATCTTTCTAATATTATTTTCTCCCATTCTGTAATTATGTTCCAAATTGGATCTACCCATGTGGATGACTGTACATTTATTTACATTAAACTCCATTTGCCAGCTTACAGACTTAGCTCTACTGTCTACTGGGATTCATTGCCTACTGAACTCAACTGCCTACTGGGGTCTATTGCTTACTTAGGTCTACTATCTACTGGGGCCCACTTCCCCATAGAGCCCTCTATCTATTGCTGGTCTGTGACAAGAGTGAAAGGACTCTGCAATATTTAAACAAAATCATGCAAACAATAAACGATACTTGGAATCCTAGTATTTAAACAGGCATGTTAATGTCTGTTGCCTGGTAGACAAAGGCTATCGGCTATCAATAGTTGGTATTTTTTTTAAACTTCCTCTGGCTTACTAGACCTAGGAGAAAGTACAAATAACTTGGGTAGATTTTTAATTTGGTTTTTGTCCGAGCAGCGGCTGCTAAGCCTACTCATTTCTATTTCTTTCTGCCAAGGGATTTTTAACGTACTCGAGACTGAACACGGAAGTCCATTTTCACTACCCAGAGATCAGGGGAATTCTTAACATCCCTGTTTCGAACCCGCGACCTCTGACACCCAAGGTGGACACCTTGCGCTGGAACAACCTTTAGCAATTAGATAGCCTGATGTTTAATTAATAAATGTCATATATGGTTTATGAGCTTTGAGTGACAGAACAGTTAGAGAGCTTGACTCATACAACAAAGGGATCGAGTTCAGTCCCCATTCTCAATATGCTCAAGTCTGTCCAGCTGTAAATTGGTACTTGACCTACAGTAATGGAAAGCAACGTAGTGAGGAAGAGACTAAAACAAACTTAGAGAAGAGAACTGGAGTTTAACATGGTGAGGAGAGCAGGACAAGAATGACCTATATTGGTGAAGAGTGCATGGGCTAGACAGACAAGGGAGTTGTTGGTTGTTGAAGACCTCTACTTCGCAAGGAGCTTAAGGACTTTGATTAATTGATCATTGTGGCAAAGGGGGTGATGGCAATTAAGCTCAAATTATTGTTTTATATTTTAGAAATAAAATAAAACCAGGCAGTGTTCTGTAGTTTGATATTGAACCCAATTTTTTTCAGATTTTTGACATCCCCAACATCTTTAGGTGCCAAATATTTTAAGGTATCCTGGACGGAAATCTACAACGGGCCATCTGCTAATGAGCATTCGGGTTTGTTACCATGTGTTGTATTTGTTTAAATGTTTGTCTAAAGCATAGGGCTTCCCATCAAACAGACATAAGGTGATTCAGATGGATAAATGGTTGGAACATTCTGGAACTTGAAACAAGATGTCGTCGCGTGCGCTGAGCATCCTTCTCGCCCATTAACATGGTCCTGGATGGTTGCCAGGACCAGAACCTATGCACCTATGCAATATACTATGATTTAGAGACATGGACACTCAAAATCACTGAAGGACAAATTGAGAGGGATATGTCTCTCTTGAAAGATTCTTGGTCAGAATCACTCTCTGCAACCAATGTCTGCAAGGTCTTCACAATTCTGACATACAACGATTGTCCCTGGTGAATATTGTGATAATCTATGCAGACAAGCCAAAACATGGATGGACAGGTCACATGTTGTGACGAAACAATGGTCGTTGGAGCACTGTGAAAGAAATCTGGTATCCCGAGGTAAAAAGAGACAGTTGGGAAGACCTCTAATGCATTGAACAGACTTCCTTGCTGTCCTTAACCACATCCAAGATGTCTCTAATTACCACTCACTGGACGTTTGTAGCCCAATTCAGGGTTCAGTTGAGATGAAGTTGGGACTCGCAGCTACGCTGAGGAATAGGTCATCAACAACATCCAAGATGTCTCTGATGGAGTGTTTACCACGCACTGGACTTTCCTAGCCCAATTCAGGGTTCACTTGAGATGAAGTTGGGACTCGCAGCTACGCTGAGGAACAGGTCATCAACAACATCCAAGATGTCTCTGATGGAGTTTTTACCACGCACTGAACTTTCATAGCCCATTTCAGGGTTCTTCTTCTTCTTCTTCGTACGCAGTCACACAGCAACCATTATTTTTTCGAAAAAAGCAGCGGTCATCCTGAGGCTGTCAACACTGCCATAGAGCTTGTCTAGTGTTGCCACTGGTGATGGCCACATCTGCTCTCTCTGATACTTATATGTTGGGCAGTTTTGCAGCAAATGCTCAGCGGTCATTTTCTCGATACCACACGGGCATTCGTCAGTGCCACCTATCTTCAATTTGTTGAATAGGGGGTACCTCAGTCTATTGTGGCCTGTGCGAAGTCTGAAGACCACGACCTGCTCTCTTAAGTTAACTTAACTTAACGTCTTTATACTGGTACAGAAGACCCTGCAGAGTCTGTATACAACCAGTTACATTTACATCACCTTGCTCTAAAAGCTATGCGCATTCAGTTTTAGTGTTCGCTTTTCCACTATGTATTTCACACTTCCCTGACACCAACTTACCCCTTTGACTACATCCTCTATAGCAACTATGTTCAACTGGTAATAGGCATCGTTTTTTGTGTAGCCAGTATGTTCTGTTTCCCATTTGGTCATGTATCTAGCTCTAATAAGCCGTTTTGACCCTTCGTATGGCATACTAGTATCTGGTTGTGGTAGTTTTGCACCTTCTTTTGCCAGTCTGTCTGCCTCCTCGTTGCCTTGGATGTTGCAGTGGGATGGAACCCACTGCACCACTACCCTTTTTGGTGCGGACTGCTGGCATAGTTGACAGAGTACTGCTCTTAAATCATTAAGTTCAGTATTTTTCTGGCTTTTTAGTGCTGTGACTACGCAATTCAGGGTTCACTTGAGATGAAGTTGGGACTGACAGCTACGCTGAAGAACAGGTCATCAACATCAATAATAATAACAAATGGTTGAAGGAAGGCAATTTTAAATGGAGTGGTAGACACATGAGGACAATTTTGATGGAGCAATGGTCGCATGAAGGCAATTTTAAATGGAGTGGTAGACACATGAGGACAATTTTGATGGAGCAATGGTCGCATGAAGGCAATTTTAAATGGAGTGGTAGACACATGAGGACAATTTTGATGGAGCAGTAGACACATGAGGACAATTTTGATGGAGCAATGGTCGCATGAAGGCAATTTTAAATGGAGTGGTAGACACATGAGGACAATTTTGATGGAGCAATGGTCGCATGAAGGCAATTTTAAATGGAGTGGTAGACACATGAGGACAATTTTGATGGAGCAGTAGACACATGAGGACAATTTTGATGGAGCAGTAGACACATGAGGACAATTTTGATGGAGCAATGGTCGCATGAAGGCAATTTTAAATGGAGTGGTAGACACATGATGACAATTTTGATGGAGCAGTAGACACATGAGAACAATTTTGATGGAGCAATGGTCACATGAAGGCAATTTTGATTAAATAATCATCCCATGGGGACATTTTTGATGGAGCAGTGAACACATGGGGACAATTTTGATGGAACAATGGTCACATGAAGGCAATTTTGATTGAATAATCATCACATGAGAACATTTTTGATGGAGCAATGGTCACATGAAGGCAATTCTGATTGAATAATCATCACATAAGGAAAGTTTTGACAGAGCAAGGGTACCAAAATCCTGTAGGGAAAAGAAAGGTTACAAGAAAAAGAAAGAAACTCCTAGAGGCCTCATGACATATGAGGGGCTACTGAGCTAGCATAACTGTTGATATGTGAAATATCTGTTTATGTACATGCTAAAATTCTTCTTCATTTTTGACTTGATTGTTTGTATGTTTATGTTGAGTAGTTCGTTGTAGGCAATCTTCATGGTGAGAATGAGAATTGTACAACTTTTAAATTATCATCGTTCAGCATATTCTCTGCAAAACTTTGCTCTCATAATAGCCGAACTAAGACTTTCGATCTTTGACCAGCTCTCCTGCCTCTGTCACTGTCATCCTCAGAACCTTTTTAATGTCATGTGTCCATTTTCTCTTCGGTTTGTCTCTGCCTTGCTTGCCAAGTAGCCTCCATTATATTTTTGTACTAGACCATTGCGATGTTTGATATTGCCAAAGTATTTTAATTTTCGAAGATCTAATGTTGTTTACTAGCCAATTTTGTTCTGTATTCAGCTCCTTGTAGGATTTTTGTGTTTTTCTTTCTCTCTATCTGTAGTATTTTGAACACTTTTCTGTAAGATTTTAGCTCAAATGACTCAATATTCTTCGTTAGTGTTTGGGGGATTGTCGATATCTTGCCACTGGGAAGATGCAAGTTCTCTGGACATATATTTTTGTCATTTTGAAAGTGTTCTGCCATAAGTTTTTCATTTTAGTTAGCCTGTGCAAGGTCATGGTCATCCTTCTTCTTACTTCCTTTTAGCAATCTTCATTGAATTGAGATATTCAAAACGTGTGACGTTCTTAACTTCTTGCTTCTCTAGGGCATCTTTAGGTCTTGTTTTTACTTTGTCAATGCTCATTATCTTGGTCTTGCTGATGTTTAGGTATAGATTGTGTTGTTCCTCACTGTGTTGTTTAACGACAGCAACATTGTCAAACATGACCCGTTTATTATTAAATTTGGTGACAATGCTACTCGGGCTTTTTGCAAAGTTGGCCAAAAGAAAATTGGCAATGTGAATGAGTTAAGAGACTGGATAAGGAAAACATGGAATGAGCTAGAATAGCGTGCAATTGATGCTTCAGTTGGAAAAGGGACACAACCAGCTTTGTGCATCTGTTGCAGATGGTGGCAGACATTTTTAGCACAAACTGAAATAAACAAAATGCAGGTAAACATTTTTTCACCATTGTTGTCAAATATAATAATAATCTGTCATTTTTGGCTGAGTAAAAATATAGATATCTGATGGTTGTGTATTTCTCCACATAATCCTGTATATTTATTTCTGCTCATATGTCTGCATCCAAGTTTCCAAAACTCTTTTTAGGTTACAACCCAATACAAAATGGCGTACACACCATACATTTATGGAAATGCCACAAAAAATCATAAAAACTATGAACCTTAACTTAACTTAATTTAACGTCTTTATACTGGTTTAGAAGACTCTGCAGAGTCTGTATACAACCAGTTCCAATTACATCATCTTGCTCTAGAAGCTGTACGCATCCAATCTATTCTTAAATGCATTAACCGTCCCAGCCTCCACCACCTCACTTGGCAATGCATTCCAAGCATTCACAACTATAGATATTTTTCAAAGAGACATGGATACAGCGGGATTAAGATCAATCTGTATTACAGAGGAAATGGTTTTTAAAAAATTGGAGGGGTTGAAAGTGAATAAATGTCCAGGTCAAGATGGTATTCACCCAAAATTGCTGTATGAAATTAGAAACCAACTAGCAAAACCATTGGCTATATTATGTTCTCAATCACTTACAAAAGGGATTGTTCCATGGGATTGGAAAGATGCAGGAGTGATCCCCTTATTCAAAAAAGGCAAAAAATCAGATCCGGCAAATTATAGACCGGTGAGTTTAACGAGCATAGTCTGTAAATTGTTAGAGTCAATAATCAAAGAAAACATTGTAATGCATTTAGACAAATTTAATCTAATTAGAAATAGTCAGCATGGGTTTACTAGAGGGAGATCATGCTTAACAAATCTATTAGAATTCATGGAGGAGGTTACTAAAATCATAGATAAAGGGGAGCCAGTAGATGTTATTTATCTAGACTTTGCAAAGGCCTTTGATAGAGTACCTCATCAAAGATTATTTCGAAAGTTAAAATCACATGGAATAGGTGGCGAAGTTGCCAAATGGATTGAAAATTGGTTAACGGGAAGAAGGCAGAGAGTGGGCATAAATAAGGAGTACTCTGAGTGGAGTGAAGTGAAAAGTGGTGTGCCACAGGGCTCGGTTTTGGGACCAATTTTGTTCTTGATATATATAAATGATTTGGACATTGATATGAGATCCATGATTGCAAAATTTGCTGATGACACAAAACTATGCAGTAGTGTCTCATCTAAAGCGGAAGTGGATATATTGATGTCGGATTTAGATAAAATTCGAGAATGGTCTGTAAGCTGGCAAATGGAGTTTAATGTAGATAAATGTACAGTCATCCACATGGGTAGATCCAATATGGAACATAATTACAGAATGGGAGAAAACAATATTAGAAAGATAGATAAAGAAAGGGACCTAGGGGTTATAATAGATCATACAGGAAAGGTGAGTGAGCAAGTTAAGGTAGCAGTGAAAAAGGCAAATGCAATGTTAGGTATGATAAAAAGAAATATTAAACATAGGAGCAAGGAAGTGATCGTCAAACTGTATAAAGCTTTAGTTAGACCTAGATTGGAGTACTGTGTACAGGTGTGGAGTCCTTATCATAGAGGGGACATAAACATGCTAGAAAGAATACAAAAAAGAGCGACAAAGATGATAGTGGGATTCCAGAATTACAGTTATGAGGAACGACTCAGAAAAACCGGCCTACAGTGTCTCGAAGAGAGAAGAATTCGTGGTGACTTAATACAGGTTTATAAGATGATCAGAGGAATCGATAAATTAGACTATAACAAGTTTTTTAAAATACAGCCACCTACAATAACACGAGGGCATAGCTACAAGCTGATTAAAGAGAGGTCCAGGTTAGATATTAGGAAATATTTTTTTAGTCAGAGAGTGGTGTCTGCTTGGAATGCATTGCCAGGGGAGGTAGTGGAGGCAGGGACAGTTAATGCATTTAAGAATAAACTGGATGCGCATAGATTTTAGAGCAAGGTGATGTAAATGTAACTGGTTGTATACAGGCTCTGCAGGGTCTTCTAAACCAGTATAAAGATGTTAAGTTTTTGTTAACTCTCTGGCTAAAAAAATACTTCCTAATAATATCTAATCTGGACCTCTCCTTAGTTAACTTGTAGCTGTGCCCTCTTGTTCTAGTTGGTGGTTGTATTTTAAAAAACTTGTTATAGTCAACTTTATCCATTCCTCTGATCATCTTATACACCTGTATTAAGTCACCACGAATTCTTCTCTCTTCTAGACACTGTACTGAGGTCATCGAATAAATGCATTTCAAGATTATTATTGGTTGACTAAGCAGACTATTATTATTAGTATAAGTTAACAGTGCAAACAGACTAGATGAGTATGCCAACACTCGTATAAGGGCAACATATTTCAAGATTATTCTATCTTTGATGGGGTAAGTTTCCAAGAAAATTATTTACAAATATTCTTGAATCTGTAACAGTACTTACACCCTTTGGCATCAGTACCACCCCGAAGTGGATATCAAACATCAAAGGCAATGAAAGCATTGATAAACTGACAAAAACAGAAACAAATAGGCCTCAATCCAACATCCCCACCAACCAAAGAGCTACAAAAGAATAATGGATGGGCCACAGGTGTAACTGTTTTATTAATACAAAACACCTATTTGAGCAATCCTGTTCTATCACTAACATTCGTACAACAGTCTATCAATCGCTCCTCTATCAAATCAATACAAAACTCAGACATCTTTTTGGGCAATCCTGTTCTATCACTAACATTCGTACAACAATCTATCAATCGCTCCTCTATCAAATCGGTGAGCTAAATGGACTCCTATCTACAGTCTTGCATTCCTCCCCTCTCCATCCAGCCTCCTTAGCGAAACTTTGTCTCGTGTTATATACACTCAAGCAGTATCAGAGCTGACCAATGGATCTCAGGGGGGGGGGGGCTCTATTCAGTCGTTATTGGAACGAATTACTCTGAACATCTGTCACTCATCTATCGCAGCAAGATCGGCTGCCATCCCGTCTGTCACTCACCCCCCACTCCCCAAATCGGAACGCTAGTCGTCAGTTTCTACCTGTACATTCTTTCCCCAACTCCGATTCCCTTTGTTGAGACGGTGAGTGACCTTGGCATAGTGATCAGACAGAGAGTGACCTTGGCACGCATTCAGGTACCTTTGTTCTGAGTCGTCAACCACATCACCTCTGCCCTAAACTCTCTTGCTCCGACTGGAACTGTTACACTTGCTCTAATTTACACTTTCACCACCATTGGTTGCAAAAATAGGCCAATTGTATATTCCAGAGGCTACCAACCTAATAGTTGGTAACAGATACTTTGATTGACCTTGCAAGTCATCAGAAAATTTTTGCCTGTCAAAATAATATGAAACAAAGGAGATCACACCTCCCTACAACATCTAACAACATTAGTGGACTTAAGATAGATAGATAGATAGACTACTACCACCAACCCCCTACATCACCAACACATTCTATATGGAGACTATAATTAGTTGCCTGTCACAAGCAATAATGACCACATCAACAGACGGTCTTGTCTTGATGATGTAACTTGCCCTGTATTTGGATTACAGTGAAGAAGAAACTGCGCTTGTCATCAACCTCACTCTTTTGTCCTGAGCTACCTTGAACCAGTGGCAAGATATTAGTCAAGATAACTGGATGCAACTCAGGATGCAGGCATTCTGGTCCCACCTTCTGTGACGCTGCTTTCAGCTTTTGTCCAGTTGCTATATGATTCAATCTGCTTCCACTACCTGATGTGGATTCCTATTGATATATCTTCTTCTTCTTCTGCGTTCGTTCTCAATCTCCCGCTAGCAAGCTCTGAACAGAGCTTTGCAAGTAGCAGGATGTAGTCCGGAGAACGGAATGCATTGTGTCACTCGCTAGTTTACAGTTTGACTGCGATATTTGCACTTTTCGGTCCAACACATCCGTCTTCGGCAGGATTGCTATATCTATGGCGGGCCACCAATGGTTGATCATATTTGGATAAGTTTCATGCACTATATTTTCCAATGTGCTGTGTTATTCACTTTTATTGAATCAAATACATATTTTGCCATGCAGTCATTAAAGTCAATATCGTTCTTTCATCATGTTTTCAATACTCGAGTGGGATCGCACAATATTTTATATCATAACGTCAATCAATATCAATTTTGGAAATGGAATCAAGCATCAGAATCTTCCATTGTGTTTATCATTCAGTATAATATTTATTTCATATGTTACTTTTCTCCCTGCTCAACGTTCCACGTCATCCATTCAAGCCGGTTTTTGTTGTCTATGTCATTGACTGCTGTAGGCCAATGAGACCTAGTCAACTATCATCTTGTCGTCAATATTATAAGTATATGAAGACATAAAACGGAAAACAACATGCACATTCCACTACCTGACTCAAAGAATAAGAATGACAATTATTTATCCCAGTGATATAAGACAGTGCTCATAAGTCTAGTTGGTCTGATCAGACTGTCTACATATGTGATTGACACCTCTTGTTTTCTATTGATGTTTTCCAGCTGGAGATTGTCCAGGTTTCCGATGCCTCAAAAGCAAGTACTGCATTTCTCCAGCATTAAAATGTAACAGTGAGCGAAATTGTGGGAAGGGAGATGACTCTGATGAAACTGCTGAGTGTAAGTTAAGTTGTTTGTCCCTTCCATAGTTTGTTTCATGTATTTCACACACTCTCTTCAAACAACCAGACAACTCGGTAAGAACAGCAAACAAAGAAATTTGTCTTTACAGATTGGCCATAAGAAATGCAAGGAGAGAGGTCTGCAGATCAGTGGAAAGGATAAATTAGATTATATCAAGTTTTTCCAAGTACAACCACTTACAAGAACAAAGATGGCACAGTTACTAATTAATTTCAGAAAGGCTCAGATTGGATATTAGGAAATAATTTTAAGTCAGAGTTTGGTGAATGTTTTGAATACATTGCCACAGGAAGTACGGGAGGTAGAGACAGTTAATGCATTTAAGAATAAATTGGATGCGCATAGTTTTTATATCAAGGAAATGTAAAAGAAACTGGTTGTATACAGAGTCTTGTAAACCAGTATAAAGACGTCAAGTTAAGATATGGCAGTCCTAATCATAATGACAGTCTCAATCAGCACATTAAGAAGAACGACATCACCAGTTTCTGACGGCGAACCCAACATATTTCAGTTAATAATCACTTAACAGAATTCAGCCACAACTCACTCCAGAGTACCAGCAGTGTACGCATCCACACAAAACCATTGATCATCATGTATTTGAATCCCTGGCTCTCAGCAATGTTAGGTCAATGCTTCTTCCTCCGAAGCCAGATAGATGGAATACTTTGTATGGCACTAAACAACAAGTAATGAAATACGAAGATACCAATACATGGCCTTTTTGCCACAGCGCAAGAACTCAAGTACTGTTGGTTCCCAACACCAATATCATTCACTGGATCAGTTCATTCCTTTCACCAGCATTCAATGTCCTTCCTTTGAAGGGTAAAGTAAAGTAAAGTAAAGTATCCCATAGCATTACTGCCGTAGGGGTGTGAGGTGTTAGCGATCTCACATTTCAAAGGCTCGGCTATATGAGGGCAGAAGCCATCTCCTCTCCCTCGCCGCTTTTACTTCCCGGACTGAACCGGTACCCATTTAAGGCTGGGTCGACCCGGGAGCCATTGCAGTCTGAAAAAAACATTACTGCCTCAACTGGGGAATGAACCCAGGACCACTCAGATGCGAAGCCAGCGCGCTAACCACTGCACTACGCGGCTCCTTTGAAGGGTAGAGTAACATTATGACCTTCTTAAACCCATTTCAGAGATAGACTGTATCGTATGGAGTAAAGTTGTGGAGCGAGATCTATGAGATATACTTCCAGTTTTCTGAAGTAAATACATATGATTATTTGAGGGTAAAAATTGTTCACTACAGAAAAAAACCTGCAAAATAAAAGGGCAATTTAATGAGGGAAATAGTAACCCCTTTTGGGTGGATGATTCTCCAAATCATGACTTTGCACTTTCTGTCTTGGCATTTGAGTTAACATTTTTGATTTGAAAAAATTCTCTACAAACAACACTTATATATATGATACAAGAATAAAAGAGTGAATGATATGTTTTCTGGAGATCAAAAGATGAAGTTAATGGAAATGGATGTGTTTGAGAGATAAACTGTATGGAGAAAAATTTATTAAAGATGTATACAAAAGAAAAAAAGAGCGGTAAAGCTGATAGTGGGATTCCAGAATTACAGTTATGAGGAAAGACTCAGAAAAACTGGCCTACAGTGTCTAGAAGAGAGAAGAATTTGAGGTGACAATACAGGTTTATAAGATGATCAAAGGAACGGATAAATTAGACTATAACAAGTTTTTATAAATACAACCACCTACAAGAACAAGAAGGTACAGCTACAAATTAGCTAAAGGAAGGTCCAGATTAGATATTAGAAAATATTTTTTTAGTCAGAAAGTGGTGAAAGTTTTGAATACATTGCTACAAGAAGTAGTAGAGGCAGAGACAGTTAATGCATTTAAGAAAAAATTGGATGTGCATTGCTTTTAGATCAAGAAAATATAAATGAAACTGGTTTAATACTGCAGAGTTTTGTAAACCAGTATAAAGATGTTAAGTTAAGTTAAGTTAATGAAGCACTATGTAGCAATATATTGAAAGCAACACCTGCCACAAAAATGACATGAGATTGAAAATTGCATCTCCTCACAATTAACAACGTAGGTGGGCTGTAGAAATGAGATACACTCTGTGGCAACAAGAAAAGTCTTCTTCTTCTTCTTTGTACGCAGTCAGACAGTAACCATTATTTTTTCGAAAAAAGCGGCGGTCATCCTGAGGCTGTCGCCACTGCCATAGAGCTTTTCTTGCAGTTCCACTGGTGATGGCCACATCTGCTCTCTCTGATCCTCGTATGTCGGGCAGTTCTGCAGCAGATGTTCAGCGGTCATTTTACCAGTACCGCACGGGCATTCGTCGGTACCACCTATCTTCAATTTGTTGAATAGGTGGTACCTCAGTCTATTGTGGCCAGTGCGAAGTCTGAAGACAACGACCTGCTCTCTTCGGTTCAACTGGTAATAGGCATCGTTTTTGGTGTAACCAGTATGTTCGGTTTCCCATTTGGTCATGTATCTGGCTTTGATAAGCCGTTTTGACTCTTCGTACGTCATACTAGTATCTGTTTGTGGTAGTCTTGCACCTTCTTTTGCCAGTCTGTCTGCCTCCTCGTTGCCTTGGATGTTGCAGTGTGATGCGACCCACTGTACCACTACCCTTTTTGGTGCGGACTGCTGGCACACAAGAAAAGTCTGAAACCAGTTTAATGAAGGAAATAGATTTGATTATTTGAGAGACATCCTGTATGGTGACAAGACAGGCCTCAGACAGACTGCCAAGTTTATGAAGGAAATGGCTTATTTAACTTAACATCTGTATATTCATTTAGAAGACTCTGCAGAGGAGAAATTTGAGAGTAGATGAAAAAAAAAAATATTAAGATTGTCGTTCCTGATCTATGCCATAGGTTGATATTTGTTACGTAGGCCACTACAGCAAGAAAAAAAACACAAAAACTAGATGTTCCAATCCCATAAAATTCAAGCGCCTTCTTGTCTCAAAGAAGGGGAGATCATCTGCTTAGTCCTATCCATGAAGGACAATAAACTCAGAAGTCCTCTGTACACATTGTGCACGTAAAAGAAACCTTGGCAGTTGAAAATCAAAAAGAACAGACTGTCCTGGAAAGAACATTGGGGATATTCATGCAATATCTACCCAAGCTACATGACTGAAAGTAAACCCAAGAAACATATCTGCATCCTTTGCTATCTGCAGTCATTTCGACTAACACATCTTATCCACTGGATCAAAGTTACTCAAGATGGCAGAGTGCAGTTGATGAGTTTGCAAATCTTCCTAATTTAAATCTAAGTAAAGCTAAAATCACAGTGTCAGATCTTAAAAGATTCACACAAATCTCTCTAAACTGAGGCTTTCGCCAACATTTTACATTGCTGTCGCCAACATTTTACATTGCTGTCGCCAACAGTTTTTATTTATTGAGAGGAAGAGGGGAGGTGGTGGGAGGGCTTTTGTGTGGAATACAATAGAAGAGAAAGTCAAGGCAACTGTAGACTCATTAAAAGATCAAGAAGATGTCCCACAGTAGAAGAGAAAGTCAAGGCAACTGAAGACTCATTAGAAGATCAAGAAGATGTCCCACAGTAGAAGAGAAAGTCAAGGCAACTTAAGACTCATTAGAAGAAATCAAGAGGATGTCCCACAGTAGAAGAGAAAGTTAAGGCAACTGTAGACTCATTAGAAGATCAAGAAGATGTCCCACAGTAAAAGAGAAAGTCAAGGCAACTGTAGACTCATTAGAAGAAATCAAGAGGATGTCCCACAGTAGAAGAGAAAGTCAAGGCAACTGAAGACTCATTAGAAGATCAAGAAGATGTCCCACAGTAGAAGAGAAAGTCAAGGCAACTTAAGACTCATTAGAAGAAATCAAGAGGATGTCCCACAGTAGAAGAGAAAGTTAAGGCAACTGTAGACTCATTAGAAGATCAAGAAGATGTCCCACAGTAAAAGAGAAAGTCAAGGCAACTGTAGATGCCTTAGAAGAGATCAAGAAGATGTTCCACAGCAGAAGAGAAAGTCAAGGCAACTGTAGATGCCTTAGAAGAGATCAAGAAGATGTTCCACAGCAGAAGTCTGTGTAGTGTGACAGCTGCTGCATTATATTCTTTCACAATTGAAATGACAGTGACCTTCTGCTCAGTGTAAGAACATGAAAATGAGTTTGCAGACAGGCTAGCCAAAGAGCTGTGGAAGCTAAACTCAAACTGATGAAAGAGCAGTATGTAGAGAAGTAAAGACATGATGATGAGAAACAGTCTCAGAGATGAATAGGGCAAAGAACACACAGTCCAGTATAACAGATCTAAGATATGCAGATGATTCAGTTGACGTCTTGAAGAGGGCTACTAGACTGGGACAGATGATCCAGCTGTCCTCTTGAAGAGTGCTACAGGGCTGGGACAGATGATCCAGGTGACCTCTTGAAGAGTGCTACGAGACTGGGACAGATGATCCAGCTGTCCTCTTGAAGAGTGCTACAGGGCTGGGACAGATGATCCAGGTGACCTCTTGAAGAGTGCTACGAGACTGGGACAGATGATCCAGCTGACCTCTTGAAGAGTGCTACGAGACTGGGACAGATGATCCAGCTGTCCTCTTGAAGAGTGCTACAGGGCTGGGACAGATGATCCAGGTGACCTCTTGAAGAGTGCTACGAGACTGGGACAGATGATCCAGCTGTCCTCTTGAAGAGTGCTACAGGACTGGGACAGATGATCCAGCTGTCCTCTTGAAAAGGGCTACAGGGCTGGGACAGATGATCCAGGTGACCTCTTGAAAAGGGCTACAGGGCTGGGACAGATGATCCAGGTGACCTCTTGAAGAGTGCTACAGGACTGGGACAGATGATCCAGCTGTCCTCTTGAAAAGGGCTACAGGGCTGGGACAGATGATCCAGGTGACCTCTTGAAAAGGGCTACAGGGCTGTGATAAATGATCCTGTTTGTCAAACACAAAGAGAAACAAAATCTATGTATAAACATTGGCAAGACTAAAACAATGAGCAATGATAAGGTAAAAACTCAACTTAATGTTATCCTAGAGAAGCAAACAGTTGAGAACGTCACTAGTTTTGAATATCTCGGCTCGGCTATAAGCAACAACGGAGAATTCCAAAAAGAAATAGAAAAAAAGTGAGTAATGCACTGCTGGGGTTAACTAAAATGAAAAACGTGTGGCAGAACACTAAAAAAATTACAAAAATTAAGGTCCTGGGGACTTACATCTTTTCGATGTCAACTTACGGATGCGAGACGAGGTCAACCACACACACCCTAAGGAAGAAGGTTAAATCCTCCGGGCTAAAATGCTACAGGAGGGTGTTCAAAATACCTTAGATTGCAAAAAAGAAAAACACAGTAATCTTGAAGGAGCTCGATATAGATGAAAACTGGCTATTAAACAACATTGCATTTAGGAAGTTAACATACTTTGGGGACATTAGACGCCACAATGGCTTAGACAGAACGATACTGGAGGGTATGGTACATGACAAAAGAGGAAGAGGCAGACCAAAGAGAAGATACACAAGGAATATTTCAGAGGCTCTGAAGCTGACCAGGAATTGGGTGTCTTACAGATCAGCTGTCATGAGAGCGATGTTCTGCAAAGGACATGCTACATGATCATGATGATAATGTTATTCTTAAAAGAAAGTGATCAAGTGACGATATCTAGACTGTGAACAAGCAACTGTAGACTGAGAAATCATCTGTTCACCAAAATAGAAATTGTATACACAGGCAACCATACCCTTGTAGGGAAAACAAACAATAAATCAAGTTCTCCATGTCTGTTGACTCCATGAATTGAGCAGAGTAACAGCATAACCCTATCTAACCAATTTATTTTCTCTGATGTTTGTCATGAAAAGAATGTTTCGTTTTGGAACCTGGCTTGTCTCCTCTCTGAAAACCCTATTTTGTCAGTCAGACTACACGAATGCAGTCTGTTTCCTGGGCCACCACTTGGATGCAGAATAGTGTCTTGATCAGCTATGGTTCACTGACCCTAATGCAAGCATCCAACTATGAATCACTGACTGCTATCAGTTCATTCACTGCGAAATCTTCAACCTCTCAGTTGAAAGATAAGCTGTTTTGTGAAACCTGAGACAGATTGCCAAGTTTATCGGGCAAATAGACATGACTATTTGAGAGCAAACAACAAAGAAAAAGACAGAATTGAAATACAGAAGTGAAGTTGTGTTGTTATGTCTATTGAATTCCTGCAAACTTTGCTGTAAATGGTTTGTGATAGTGATTTTAGTGACAGAACGTATGTGTCTTAGATATATCATATACATCATATATTGTTGACTGTTTACATGAGACAGTACATCATATATTGTTGACTGTTTACATGAGACAGTATTCTGTATGTTGGTGACTGTTTATGTGAGACAATACATCATATGTTGTTGACTGTTTACATGTATTTTTCTCTACTTATTTTTTCCATTTAGGTTCTGGCTCAAACTTGAGTTGTGATATATTTTGTCTTGTTTACAAATTTTGTCCTCTGTTGGTTGTTCTGTTTTTGTTACAAACATTCAATTTCCAAGCTTGAGCTCATATTGAGGTAAGAGATCATGAGGCATGTAGCATGGCCCGTGGTTTAACACCTGTAGGTACATTAACTCGTTATAACAGCAATGTGCATCAGATCCTCTTGTTAACATCCTACGGAGAATGAGCAGATCCTGTTTGGATTTGCCTGGAATAACCTAATGTTTGAATCATGGAACATAACAGTTTAGTTTTTGTCTCTTTCCTCTTTGTATTCTTTCAATCCCCCTCAAAAAATGACTAATTCACTTTTTTTAATTCCTGTATAATATATGGTCTACAGAGACTGAGATGCCTGTGATGATGATATGGTGATAATATATGAGGTATTGTTTTTGGAGCTTTCTTTCAAATTCAAAAGGTTACACCACATTCACCTTAGCCTGTGGCTGTTCCTAGCCTTCCTGCAATACAGCAGAAGTTTTCCTTCAGAGTGTTCATTCTTCAGACTAAGAAGTTTCATCTACCAGAGTTGTATCAGGCTTTTTCATCTACAGTTTAAGCTGAGGTCAGACAGAGATGTCTCAAACAATCTTTGCCATAGTCATGGATTGGGTCATGTGGAATCAACAGGGCAGAAAAACAGGAATACAATGTCCATTTAATAAGCAGCTGGAAGACCTCAATGTTACAAATGATATATATATATATATCATCCTTTTACGGGCAAGTTATGAGAAGAGACAACGGGAAAAATAGCAGGAAAGAAAGACAGAGGAAGGCCAAGAGAGAAGATGTTGGACAGTCTAAGAGAATGGTGTGGGTGACAATTAACAACAGAGTTGGTAGACAACACATGTGATAGAAATGAGTGTAGGTACATGATCACTAACAAGCAGGGCACGTGATGATGATGATGATGATGATATATATATATATATATATATATATGCTGTCACATAATTAGCAGGACATACAAGGACAGACAGACAGACTAACATATGAAGCAGTATATTTGCGATTGCATATTAATGTGAACAGAACAAAGGAAATGAGAATCAGTAACAAGCAAAGACACATTAAGGATTAATGATTAGATAATTGAAGAAGTGCATAAATTTGGAACTCGGCAGCATTCTCCATGGAGAATATGATTAGGTTGTTTAATATGAATGTGAAGTTAGTTCTGCTAAATGGCTCAGAGACTGAGGTTATCGCATCCAGACTGCAGACTTTTGTTAACAAGTGTCTTCATTGCATATTTCCTGTTCAATGGTCAGAGGCAATTGCAAACACAGATCTGTGGGGAAGAGCACGGCAACAACCAATATAGCAGAAGATTGGGGAGAGAAAGTGCGGATGGATAGGACACACTCTCAGAAAGAAGCTGGACAGCATAGTGAGACATGCACTGGATTGGGACCCACAGGGAGGGGGAGAGATGAGGGGGAAGACCAAGAAACTCTTAGCGGCTAACAGTCAAAGAGGAAGCCAGTTCAATCAGGGTCTTGTAGGCAGAACTCAAGAAGGCTCCACGGAATAGAAACAGATGTAGAGCATCTGTTGCAGCCTTTTGTTTCAAGGGGAACCAGACAGATAAATGAAGATGAAGAAGTCTCAACTACCAGGGCTGTCTCAAGCTTCCTCATGTAGCTTTTTATATACCAGTACCTCATCTGCAAGGCAACAGTTTTTAAAATCAGAGTTTTCTTTCTCCTAGAAGAGCTGTCTTCTAAGCTAGGAAGTCTTTTCTACATGAGTTGTCTTGAGTTTTCTCTTGCAGCCTTTGATATGCCAGTAACTCATCTACAATACAGCAGTTTTTTCAAATCAGTTTTCCTTCTAGTTTGTCTCACCTACATGATGCATCTGAGTTTTGAGTGCCAGCGATTCGCTCAAGCTCCTTTTTCTGTTAGTCAATCAAATTCATTCATTAGAAGACTTCTTACTTACTTTCCGGATCCTAGGCACTGCATCGGACGATCCTAGGCACTGCATCGGACATCATGTTTCCAATATTTGGCCAGATTAATTGTCTTGTCGTCCTTTCTCAACATGCCATCAATTTTGCATGTTTCTAGAAGGTTTAGGCAGAGCATCAGGTGGCCTTGGTCCTGTGTTGAGAGCCCTTTGGTGTCCATTGAAACCAGCAGGAAGGTTGGTATTTCATCCATGATTCTTCAGTAAATGCTTGGTAATGAATGGATTGGTCGATTGAAAAGTCATTTCCAGGGGGCACCTGATTGCTGTGTTTATTACAATCTACTTGGATTCTTTTTTCATGCCCCAGAGAAGACTAGGAGTTTGACTTTTCTGTTAAAGGTGATTTAAGAGGCATTGCCATGGCAGCATTTAAAAGCAGATCAATCCCATCACCGCCTATTACAGCATTTAGAACTCTTCATATTGCTTTTTGTTACAGCTCCTGACATTCTACGTTTATAAAAATAAACTAAATTGTAACCCAATATTTTGTTTCCTAACTACCACTAAAATTCAGTTTGGTTTCAATTTCTCTCATTTAGTGTTTCAAACAGTTTTGTGAACTAACTCGCACCTAAATATCAACAATTGCTTATTTGTTTATTCAGGCCCAGCAAGGGCTGGTATGTACGGCTTATATTCTTGATCATTCTCACTCTCTGTTTGTTTTCTTAAACATTTACTTAATTATTTCCCCCTCTTTTGTTGTGTAGTTTTAAATTTATTTCATCATCTAAACACATTTTTGTTTTGTTTAAAAATAATTTCACTATTTGAAGACTTTTTTGTTTAGTTTTAAATTTATTATTTCAAGACTTTTTGTTTAGTTTTAAATTTATTATTTTAAGACTTTTTGTTTAATTTTAAATTTATTATTTTCAGACTTTTTGTTTTGTTTTAAATTTATTATTTTAAGACTTTATTTTAATTTTAAAATTATTATTATAAGACTTTTTGTTTAGTTTTAAATTTATTATTTTAACTTTTTTGCTTTGTTTTAAATTTATTTAATTATTTCAAGACTGTTTATTGTGTTTTAAATTTATTTCTTTATTTTAAGACTTTTTGTTGTGTTTTAAATTTATTAAATTCTTTCCAGACATTTCTGTTTTGTATTAAATTTACTTCACTAATTTTTAAGAGTTTTTTTTTTCATTTTAAATTTCTTTCTTTCTTTCAAGGTATTAATTATTTTGATATAAAGTGTCTCACTTACAAAACTTTTTTTTAGTGTTTGTTTTCAATTTATTTCATTCTTTCAAGTCATTTATTTATTTGGTATAAAGTATAATACTTTGAAGACCTTTTTTGTTCCTTGTTTTCAATTTATTTCATTCTTTCAAGGCTATTGTTGCTGTTTTGTTTTATACCCATTTAATTTTGTCAAGGCATTTATTTGTTATGTAAACAGTTGCTTAAACGTCTTTTTTGTCTTTTTTGTTTCTTTCTTCTTCTCTTCTTTCCTTCTTTGTTTCATTCTGTCAATTTCCTTGTTACTATAACTGGTACATGTTTCGTTACATCCAATACCATCCTATTACATTTTGTGTGTGACCAGTGTCTGCTGTTTGGTATTAACCTGATAACATTTGATTAATTTGTAGAATGCTTATCAATACTAATATTATTTACTTAGCTTAACATCATTATACTGGTTTAGAAGACTCTGCAGAGTCTGTATACAACCAGTTTCTTTTACTCATAGTCTTGTCTTTCCCCGTAACCCAAGAAGTTGTAGGACATTGCTTAGCGTGTGAACAATGTATCTTGAGGATTTCGTTAACCAGACAAGGCCCAATCTGTCTCGGGTGATGTGTTAATTTATTATTGACTCATGTGTACATTTCCTAGCCACACCAAAACCGGTACTGTTAGCAAACAGGGCAAAGGGCACCAACATTTTCAAGTCCAGCCCTGTGCACTCGGTCATAGAAATATAACACAGGGTAACCAGAATACTGTTTCAAATAGTCGATGACCATGCCAGGATAATTAAAGGGAAAAACACCACAAAATGAACAAACCAATTAATCCAAATGGAAAACCGCAGCACGTTTCCGTGAACACAAGTGTAAGTCATCGACTATAGGAAATTATAGTCAAATCCATGGCTTGGCAGCATCCATGATGGACTAAAACATAAGAACAAAATTAGATTCGCGGCCTTAAGATGCCATCTTTGTGGCACTTTACAATCTAGCGTGAGGAGGAAGTCTAACGTCTGGTCAGGCAAAATATACTGATCAGACATGTTAGTCAGGGTCAGGCAAAATATACTGATCAGACATGTTAGCCAGGGCCAGGATAAATATACTGGTCATGACCCTCACCCCGGCGTCCTAGTAGTCCTCCCTGTAAATGGGCTGTTTTCATGGCGGCCTGGCTAATGAGGTGAGGGATCGACGTGATCCCCATAGTAGTGAGTGACACCCAGATGAAGCCAAGCGTAGCACAACCGCCTGGAGTACCCCGGTCCAATTTTATCAGCATGCTCGAGATATGAGGAAAGCTACGGCAACCCACCACCTAACGTCCTTTTCAGGGTGCACAAAAGAGTAACTTACTCATTGTGGGCATTCGCAAACAACAAGAACAACAACAATCTAGCATATGTTAGTGATTTCTTCATTATCATTATGTCACAAGACTAGTGGCATTTTTTTATAGTAGTTGTGAAGAACGTAACCACTGCTTCCTCCATTCCTGTTGCCAAAGACAACTAAAGATAGTTGTGCATGGGATTAGCAAACCTTATGTAACACAAAATTATACTGAAACCATCGCCACTATAAGAGCACTCAAAGTGCTTTGGTTCAAGTGTCCAGCATGGAGCCATCTACAGTTGTGCCACCATGATTTGTAAGGAGCTTAACAGAGAAGAGAGAGCGAGAACTGAAAAATCATTCTTGAAAATAAGTTGTACTCATGCCTTGTTGGCTGTTTCTTTTATGTTCTGTTAGGATCTAAAATAAACAGCCCAAATTCCACCTCAGACAAAAGCAAAATCCACAGAGGGTAGAAACCATATGAGAAACAGAAAGGAAGAGACTTTACACAGATTTAGAAAAAAATTGATCACAGAAGAATATCTTAGGAGAGTGTATCCACCAGAAACATGGATAAATGTATATACAGTTGACTCAGCTAACAAAACCACATGCAGCGAAGGGAGGAGAGGTCTTTCATATACTAAGAAACGGAGAAGAAAAAACTCTAGTACCATCAACAGGAACATACTCCAACAACTTCAGGGCAGAAGACAAGATGTTGAAGTCCACGGCTAAGATTTTAATCCATTATGACGATATCCACAGAGAAAACAAAAGTATTGTAGACTGGTGCCTTATCAGTATTAGCACCAATAAAATATCATAAAGATGGCGATCTCAAGCACCTCGTGTACTCCTTGACACAGCACTCAGCAGAACACCTAATGTTGGTCAGTCCGCAGATCTTTTCCCACTGAAATATCAAAGGTAATAAAACTGCAGACGGAGTAACAAAGTGAGGGTCAGCGTCCTCACAAACAGACATGTGCATGATGTATAATGAGGCCAAGACCATAGTAAAAGTCAACTTTAGAGGAAAATAGGCTGATCAACAATACCACTTCTTAAAAGAGGACGACTACTATGATTTAACTAGAGAGGAGCAAGTCGTAAGAGGACAACTATTATGATTTAACTAGAGAGGACAAGTCGTAAGAGGACAACTATTATGATTTAACTAGAGAGGACAAGTCGTAAGAGGACAACTACTATGATTTAACTAGAGAGGAGCAAGTCGTAAGAGGACAACTACTATGATTTAACTAGAGAGGACAAGTCGTAAGAGGACAACTACTATGATTTAACTAGAGAGGACAAGTCGTAAGAGGACAACTATTATGATTTAACTAGAGAGGACAAGTCGTAAGAGGACAACTACTATGATTTAACTAGAGAGGACAAGTCGTAAGAGGACAACTACTATGATTTAACTAGAGAGGACAAGTCATAAGAGGACAACTATTATGATTTAACTAGAGAGGAGCAAGTCGTAAGAGGACAACTATTATGATTTAACTAGAGAGGACAAGTCGTAAGAGGACAACTATTATGATTTAACTAGAGAGGACAAGTCGTAAGAGGACAACTACTATGATTTAACTAGAGAGGACAAGTCGTAAGAGGACAACTATTATGATTTAACTAGAGAAGAGCAAGTCGTAAGAGGACAACTATTATGATTTAACTAGAGAGGACAAGTCGTAAGAGGACAACTATTATGATTTAACTAGAGAGGACAAGGCGTAAGAGGACAACTATTATGATTTAACTAGAGAGGAGCAAGTCGTCATCTTCAGACTGAAAACCTGGCATTCAAGGGTCATCTTTACAACAAAACGATTATTGGTACAGATAGCAGGTGTCCGTGTGGGGAGCATTCTGTGACAGTAGAACACATTTTACAAAGCTGCACTCTCACACAAGAAGAGAGAGATAAGAGACAAAAGCTGTACAGAGATAAAACAACCTTATGAACAACAGTGCCCATTGTGCGAGAAACCATGACCTTGATCTGAGGATGAACGACAAATAAAAATATGTCCTACTGTTGAGTGTCTGAGTGGCGGAGAGCTCGCATCTCCAAACAAACGTACTGTGTTTGATCCCAAATATCGACACGCTACAGTTGTCTGCAAATACTGAGATTTAGTACAATGAAACCTTTATCACTTCATCCCCCACTGCAGTGTCTGCGACAGAATTACCTTTACGTGTTATCAGTGCATGCCGGATCTGGATTAGGTCTTTGGAATGGATTTTTGAGGCTTCAATACTTGCATTAGCTCAGAGTGGTGCTGCTGGCATTTAAATATGGTGCACTTGTTCATGATGTGTGCACATAAAAATAATGCATCTGGTATTGATCTGTGAACTTGACTGTGCACATTTTAACGATTTGTAAATATGACTAGTGCATTTCTTAATGATTTGTGTACATAACCAGTGCATTTGTTAATCATTTGTGCACATTACTGATATATTTGTTAATTATATGTGCACATAACTGATACTTTATTAATAAATTTTAAAAAATTTTATTTTTTTAAAATAAAAAAAATGTTATTAAGCGGGGGCTTCGACTTCATTGCTTCGGGTTTTTTCCCCATTTTAGCTCGGTCTCTGTCGGCAGATGGGTACCCCATCTGTAGAGAGCATCGTACAACGCATGAACTCCGTAGCTCCAGCGATGAACACAGGGATCTCCGTAAAAAATTGACATCATGGACCGACCATCGCAGCTCGAAATCGAACATGAGGCAAACAGCTTGACCACTTCGCCACAGAGACCCCCAAACATTAGTTAATACTGTGGTGAGCTCGTGGCCTAGAGGTCCTGAGATTGGTTCACAAACCAAACCTGCCAGGTCCACATCATAACATGCTCAGTTTTACAGATCGAGGCATGTCGGAGGTTTTTCACTATATAACTGCTCCCAGTCTATCCAACTAGAAATTGGAACCTGATAAATTCCCAGCGGAATGAAACTGGCTATATACAGATTCTGCAGTCTTTTAAACCAGTATAAAGACGTTAAGTTAAGTTACAGAGTTTGTGCTCTGTCCTCAGCACTTTCAGCAATGAAGGGCTCAGCACATATTATGGGGCACACTGGAACAATGAAAGGGGATTAGCACATGGGGGGCACACTGGTACAATGAAAGGGGCTCATCACACATGGGGGCACACTGGTACAATGAAAGGGGTTCAGCACATGTGGAGGTACACTAGTGCAATGTAAGGGGCTCAGCACATGTGGAGGTACACTAGTGCAATGTAAGGGGCTCATCACGCAGGGGGGTACACTGGTGCAATGAAATAGGCTCATCACATGTGGGGGCACACTAGGGCAATTAAAGGGGCTCATCACATATGGAGATTAACTAGGGCAATGAAAGGGGCTCATCCCATGTGAAGGTACACTAGGGCAATGAAAGGGGCTCATCACACATGGAGGTACACTAGGGCAATGTAAGGGGCTCATCACGCAGGGGGGTACACTGGTGCAATGAAATAGGCTCATCACATGTGGGGGCACACTAGGGCAATTAAAGGGGCTCATCACATATGGAGATTAACTAAGGCAATGAAAGGGGCTCATCACACATGGAGGTACACTAGGGCAATGAAAGGGGCTCATCACATATGGAGGTACACTAGGGCAATGAAAGAGGCTCATCACATGTGGAGGCACACTGGTGCAATGAAAGGGGCTTATCATATGTGGAGGTACACTAGGCCAATGAAAGGGGCTCATCACATGTGGAGGTACACTAGGCCAATGAAAGGGGCTCATCACATGTGGAGGTACACTAGGCCAATGAAAGGGGCTCATCACATGTGGAGGTACACTAGGCCAATGAAAGGGGCTCATCACACATGGAGGTACACTAGGGCAATGAAAGGGGCTCATCACGCAGGGGGGTACACTGGTGCAATGAAATAGGCTCATCACATGTGGGGGCACACTAGGGCAATTAAAGGGGCTCATCACATATGGAGATTAACTAGGGCAATGAAAGGGGCTCATCACACATGGAGGTACACTAGGGCAATGAAAGGGGCTCATCACATATGGAGGTACACTAGGGCAATGAAAGAGGCTCATCACATGTGGAGGCACACTGGTGCAATGAAAGGGGCTTATCATATGTGGAGGTACACTAGGCCAATGAAAGGGGCTCATCACGCATGGGGGCACACTGGTGCAATGAAAGGGGCTCATCACACATGGGGGTACACTAATGCAATGAAGTCGGTTACTTGAGTCACTTAAAAAAATGTGTAATCTGTTAAAATTATGTACACCTGACTTGTGTACATGGAATACGTATGGGATCTTTTGTACATTTCATATATGGTAAATCTTGTTGAGTTGTGGTTATGATTCTTATACTGTCTACTAGATGATGCTGTCCTTAAACTGAAACTTAACCTTTTTATACTGGTTTAGAAGACTCTGTGAGTCTGTATACAACCAGCTTCTTTTACATTCATTTGATCTAAAAATTTTCCAATGCGTATGTTTTCTTGAATGCATTAATTGACCTGCCTTCACTATTTCTGGGGCCAATGCATTTCAAACATTCACCACTCTCAGGCTAAAAAAATGTTTCCTGGTATTTAATCTAGACAGTTTTATAATTAACTTGTAGCTGTGCCCTCTTGTTCTTGTAGGCAGTCGTAATTTTAAAAAACTTTTTATAGTCTAATTTATCCTTACCTTTGATTATCTTATAAACCTGTATTAAATCACCTCGAATTCTTCTCTTTTCTAGACCCTGTTGGCCAATTCTTATGAGTCTTTCCTCATAACTATAATTCAGGAAATCCATTATCAGTTTTGTCGCTCTTCTTTGTATCCTTTTCAGCATGCTTGTATCTCCTCTACGATAAGGACTCAACACCTGCATACAGTCCTGTCTCAACATGAACGGGACTTGCAGATGTAAAATATAAAACACTATGATGGGTTTTTCATAACTTAAACCGCACTGTCTACCAACTCTAATCACAAGCATAGGAGAGTCAACAGTTCACTGAACTTGAAGGCGTAACTTAACTTCTTTATACTGATTTGGAACGCTCTGCAGTGTCTGTATACAACAAGTTTTGTCTACTCACCTTAATCTATAAAGAACTAGATGCATCCAAATCTATTTTGTAATGCATTAACTGAATCTGGCTCCAACAATTTCCTATGGAAATGCATTCCAAGTATTCACCACTCTATGACTAACAAAATATTTTCTTATATCGAATCTGGTCCTTCCTTTAATTAATCTGTATCTTGTTGGGAACTTTTCAAAGTCTTCCCCTGGGATTAAGCTCATTCACTCAGAACTATTTTTTACCTTAAGATATTTTTTTATTAACATTGTTGTAGGCTAACTAGGTCTGCTGAACTGTTCACTCTTTTGCTGTCAGTATCATGTTGAAGAGTTGTTAGAAACATTTCAATGCCTCGCCCTTGTCCTTTAGCTCTTTCAATTAGGACTATTTTGGACCTTTGGACACACTATTTGTCTTAAATTATTGTTGTTGTTAATTAACTAGGTCTGCTGAACTGTTCGCTCTTTCACAGTTAAAATCATGTTGAAGAATTTGCAGGTGTTCATTTTATTCATCGTGTGAAACTCAAGCATAGTATCACTTAGTAGATAAATTAGACTATAACAAATTGTTTTCTTTTCTAAATACAGCCGCCTACAAGAACAAGAGGGCACAGCCATAAATTAATTTAAAGAAAAGTCCAGATTAGATACCTTGAAATATTGTTATAGTCAGAGAGTGGTAAATGCTTGGAATGCATTGCCATGAGAAATAGTGAAGGCAGGGTCAATTAATGCATTCAAGATAGATTGGATGCATATAGGTATTTTTAGATCAAGTGAATGTTAAAGAAACTGGTTGTATACAGACTCTGCACAGTCTTCTAAACCAGTATAAAGACATTAAGTTAAGTTAGTTGGGATCTATTTATTTTCAGTAAAGGTTTTCTGAAATACAACATATTATAAACCAGACTGCTCAGAATTGAATACCTAAAACAATAGAATACAGATATTTAATACGTGGAGATGAACATTTGTGTGAGAGGATTTTTAATATGCATAAGTTTTTGGTTTTATAAAAAATATAGTTTACAATAATTTGGATCACCAGTTTATTATTCAGCTTATTAGCAATGAATGAAACAATGGCTTTCCTTGGAATACTTGGAATTCCAATTTTCACAGGTAGATTATGCTTGCTGTTAGGCTGATTAGAAGAAGAAGATGATGACGATGATGATGATGATGATGATTATGATGATGACGATAACGATCAGGATGATATTATAATAATAATAATAATAGCTGTCCATCGTTGTCGATGAGGACCGCCGACATCATCCTTGTCACAGATTTCCCTGTTGGGTGTGGGTGCACATGTGGCTGAACAGGCCAATGCGAGCACAAAAACATCTGCTACATATCGGGCACACAAGGTTTGTAGAAGGGGATGGTGTTCCCGCCACTCGGGATTTCCGCGTCTCGCGACTGCTCTGGGCTTTCACAACACGGTCGTCTTCACCGGCAGCTACACCCGATTTGACTGCGCTTCTCCAGTCAGATCTGTTTTGCGCAAGACATTCCCAGGTGTCGATGTCTATCTGGCAACTTTTTAGTGAGTCCTTCAGACCGTCTTTAAAACGTTTCTTTGGGCACCCTCTCTCGCGCCATCCCTCTCTCAGCTCGCCGTAGAGAAGCTTCTTTGGGAGCCGCTCGTCTGACATACGGACGAGGTGTCCGGCCCATCCTAGTCGTGCTTTTTCTAGCAGTGCATGGATGCTGGGCATGTTAGCCCTCGAGAAAACCTCGATGTCAGTGACACGATCTTGCCATCGGATGTGGAATATTCGCCTCAGGCAACCTGTGTGGAAGTGGTTTAACCTCCTTGCATGTCCAGAGTATACAGTCCAGCTTTCGCAAGCGTATAGTAGGGTTGGAATGATGGTTGCACGGTAGACTTTGTTTGGTCTTGACGCTGATGCCACGACGTGCCCAGACCATCGAGCGCATTCTACCAAAGACTGTGCTGGCCTTTGCTATTCTGCTTGCCACCTCATCGTCTAAGCTGACAGATCTCGACAGCGTGCTGCCCAGATATGTGAATTTGTCTACGGCATTCAACGTCTGCCCGCTGACTGTAGTCTCTGGTTTTGTGTACGGCATGCCTGGTGCTGGTTGGTACATGACCTCTGTTTTTTTGGCATTTATGGTCAGGCCAAAATTGTTGCATGCGGCAGAGAACTGGTCCATTCCAACCTGCATGTTCAGTTCTGAGCTGCTCAATAGAGCGCAGTCGTCAGCAAATACAAGTTCCCTGATTATGTCGCCAGCCACTTTGGTTTTGGCCTTCATTCTTCTGGAATTGAGTAACTTGCCATCTGTGCAACAACAATAAAAATATCATCATTTGTTTGTTTTTTTTTGTTTTTTTTTTGTTTTTTTTATTTTAAAAAAATGATGATATTATTGTTGTTATTTCTATTATTGTTATTGAGTAAGACCAGAGTGCCTGCATCTCGAGTTACCTTCAGTCGTCTCAACTAACAGTCTTGCCACTGATTCAAGCTAACTCGGGACAAGAGAGTGAGATTAATGACCAGCGCAGTCACTTCCTAACTATAATCCAAATACAGCGCACATCACATTCGTCTTGTGGCCATCATCACTTGCGATGGGCAATAACTTTAATAACTGTTTTTGAGTAAGACCACCGTTTGGATTGATTTTCTCTCCATCATGTCTGGTCCGTTTATAAAGTCATTATTTCAGATTTCTGTAATCCGGCTTCTGATGCTGGAGTGCATTTGCCTGTTCTGTCCACAGGGCTTAAAAATTCTGCGTTACTGTGTAGATCATACCAGCTGATGTGGTTGGGGATGCAGTGTGTGAGGCTTGTTTATATGAGGTCTCAGCTATTTTAGGTCAGAAGGACATGAGTAGATTATAAAACTTGGGGAAATCTATTGTCCTAACCATGTTGGGGTTTGCGGAAATGAAATAGCTGGCATTCTGGCATCGTGGGTACCTGTATTGGAGACATTTTGAAGTTAATCAACGATTGCCTTTTGTATGAAGACACTGCAGTCGATGAACCAGCAATGAACCGGTTACAGGATTTGGAAGTTATGAGTGGGTACAACTGAAGGGGTGAGAGAATGAGCAGGGGTGTGTACAACCAGCAGGCTACAGGAACCATCAGTATTTACATTCTTTGCCATTTGCTGAGAGGGACTGACATGACCACCTATAGGTTTACCCAGATTGTAATGTTGTCGGTTCTGAACAGCAGAGGAAGGGAGACTAAAAGAGAAATCAAAATGTCGTAGTAGATTCTCTCCCAGCTGAATTGAGCCTACCCATCAGTATAGGAACTGCGGTCTGACTGGATTTGATCTTAACCATGGCAATCATTAAATTCATTGTGTGAGATCTTGCTACAGGACATTTTCCATCATCACCTCTAGCCGATTTACCAACATCAATTACTTTACGACCTGTTCCTCAGAGGCGGCTACGTCGCTGTGGGTCCCAACTTCATTTTTGTTGTCTTCTGTATTGGGCCACAGTGGACCAGTGAGTGATAAGTTTCCCATCTGTAACAACATGGATGTTGTTTCTGAGTTTGAAGGAGTCAGCCAAGTGTGTTGATGGTCTTCCCCGTGGTTATTTTCTTTTTTGTGGGTGCCAGACGTCTGTCGCTATGCTCCAACAGTCTTCAGTTCTCAAAAGCAGAGGACCAGCCCAGTGATTTTTTGCCATACCTGAGCGGACGATTGCATCTTTCATCAATTACATTTTCTATACATCAGTGTTGTGAAGACCTTTTAAATGTGGGGGGGGGGGGGGGGGGGGGGGGGGGGCATGAGGCCAATCAGAGTTTGGACTTCCCAATTTCTTTTGTAAGTAGCCAAGTTTCTGCTGTTAACACATTGTAGGAAGTATTGTGAAGTTGAAGATCGAGACATGCAGGCTCTGAACATGGGTATGGCCTAGTGCCGTCTTTGTGGATGATAAAGCCGCTCAGCCTGTGCGACTATGTCTTGTTAATTTTGAGGATATGTCGTGTATGTTCAATATGCATCTCAGGTAAAGGCACTCTTCGACGTTCTCCGGATTCTCAACATCAAGGGTGACTGGATCATTGGTAGTCTAACAGTTACAAATGACTTTTGTCTTGAGGTGTTTATTTCAAGGCCCGCTCTCACCCATACTTTGTAAAGTAGGGAGATTTTGGTGTATATTTCAAGGCTCGCTCTCACCCATACTTTGTAAAGTAGGGAGATTTTGGTGTATATTTCAAGGCTCGCTCTCACCCATACTTTGTAAAGTAGGGAGATTTTGGTGTATATTTCAAGGCCCGCTCTCACCCATACTTTGTAAAGTATGGAGATTTTGTCAAAAGCTGCGATCATGTCAACATCAATTAATTTTAAATTATTAATATAATTTTTTTAAACCATTATTAAACATTTTGTTGTTGTTTATTTGCTTAACTTTTTTTCCATTGTTTGACTTTCTATATTCTTCATCATCAAAGGCTCGAGACCGTCCGGCATCCAAATTCTTCACATTGCCATTGGGACATCCATCTCATCGTTTTTCTGCATAATTTTGCTCATCTGTGGTTTTTACCATCGGAGAAAGTTTCGCTCGGACCGAGCACCACCAGACCATGATCACGTGGAGGTGCGGTACGTGTCAGCACCCACCGGTTGTAACACCACTGACCGACTGCTGATGGAAGACAGAAACGATATTGGCAATGACCATCACAACAATAGCACCACACAAAGTCCAAGGTGTCAGAAAGTCTCTATGGTATGACAGCGGCCAAGTTATTTTATATGTTCTCTGTTCTAGGACATTATGTAAATTCATGTATTTGTTCCACAACAGTGATTCTTCAACTTGTAGTAGTCTGGACGTGGGTCAATAGTATCCGTTTTCATTCTTACACTATTGTATGTTACTCGGGCCCGAAAGGGAAGCAAAGAATTGTAATACCGTAACTTACCAGGTATGCTGTTTTAGGCAACTAATGAGGGTTGGCATGGGACTGGCTTTCCATCCTGTTGAAACATTAAGCCACATGAAAAGAAAAGAAGACCTCTACACACTTTAGTAGACGAGCAACGGCCAATTTATTCCTAGCAGCAACCCAGTTAATGAACCACTATTCTGTTCTAGTATATAAAATATGTTTCATCAAGAAGAGTGGTTCTTAAACTTTAGTAGTCTTTGAGCGCTTCAACAGTATTAGAATTCATTCTTGTATCTCCAACCGCAGCGCAGTTTACAGTTTTGTTTTATGTCTTTAACTAAATTCATTTGTTTGTTACGTGATTGAGGTTCTAAAATTGAAGTACTCTTGGTTATAAGCTGTTTTTTCATTTATTCTGACATCTCAGGTTTAGAATCTATAACTTTAAATAATTACGCACACTTTTTCTTGGAGAGTCGGTGTTAAAATTCAGTAGTATCTGTATTACTTCCTGTATCCAAGGCTTAGGATACATGGCTATTAATAATTATGCGATTTTTGTTTTTCAGAAATATGTGTCTGTTAAGCTTAAGTAGTATGCTGTAAATGGGTACCTGGCATAGGACTACAGAAGTAAAAGGCAGCGAGGAAAGGAAATGGTCACTCTACCTCATACAAGCTGTGGCTTAGTATACTGAAGTCTCTAACAACTTCATTCCGCGACAGCAGTGTAACTACTATAAGACAAACCTTTACTGAAGTCTCTAACAACTTCATTCCGCGACAGCAGTGTAACTACTATAGGACAAACCTTTACTGAAGTCTCTAACAACTTCATTCTGTGACAGCAGTGTAACTACTATAGGACAAACCTTTACTGAAGTCTCTAACAACTTCATTCTGTGACAGCAGTGTAACTACTATAGGACAAACCTTTACTGAAGTCTCTAACAACTTCATTCTGTGACAGCAGTGTAACTACTATAGGACAAACCTTTACTGAAGTCTCTAACAACTTCATTCCTCGACAGCAGTGTAACTACTATAGGACAAACCTTTACTGAAGTCTCTAACAACTTCATTCCTCGACAGCAGTGTAACTACTATAAGACAAACCTTTACTGAAGTCTCTAACAACTTCATTCCGCGACAGCAGTGTAACTACTATAGGACAAACCTTTACTGAAGTCTCTAACAACTTCATTCTGTGACAGCAGTGTAACTACTATAGGACAAACCTTTACTGAAGTCTCTAACAACTTCATTCTGTGACAGCAGTGTAACTACTATAGGACAAACCTTTACTGAAGTCTCTAACAACTTCATTCTGTGACAGCAGTGTAACTACTATAGGACAAACCTTTACTGAAGTCTCTAACAACTTCATTCCCCGACAGCAGTGTAACTACTATAGGACAAACCTTTACTGAAGTCTCTAACAACTTCATTCTGTGACAGCAGTGTAACTACTATAGGACAAACCTTTACTGAAGTCTCTAACAACTTCATTCTGTGACAGCAGTGTAACTACTATAGGACAAACCTTTACTGAAGTCTCTAACAACTTCATTCTGTGACAGCAGTGTAACTACTATAGGACAAACCTTTACTGAAGTCTCTAACAACTTCATTCCACGACAGCAGTGTAACTACTATAGGACAAACCTTTACTGCAGTCTCTAGCAACTTCATTCTGTGACAGCAGTGTAACTACTATAGGACAAACCTTTACTGCAGTCTCTAGCAACTTCATTCCCCGACAGCAGTGTAACTACTATAGGACAAACCTTTACTGAAGTCTCTAACAACTTCATTCTGTGACAGCAGTGTAACTACTATAGGACAAACCTTTACTAAAGTCTCTAACAACTTCATTCTGTGACAGCAGTGTAACTACCATAGGACAAACCTTTACTGAAGTCTCTAACAACTTCATTCCCCGACAGCAGTGTAACTACTATAGGACAAACCTTTACTGAAGTCTCTAACAACTTCATTCTGTGACAGCAGTGTAACTACTATAGGACAAACCTTTACTGAAGTCTCTAACAACTTCATTCCCCGACAGCAGTGTAACTACTATAGGACAAACCTTTACTGAAGTCTCTAACAACTTCATTCTGTGACAGCAGTGTAACTACTATAGGACAAACCTTTACTGAAGTCTCTAACAACTTCATTCTGTGACAGCAGTGTAACTACTATAAGACAAACCTTTACTGAAGTCTCTAACAACTTCATTCTGTGACAGCAGTGTAACTACTATAGGACAAACCTTTACTGAAGTCTCTAACAACTTCATTCTGTGACAGCAGTGTAACTACTATAGGACAAACCTTTACTGAAGTCTCTAACAACTTCATTCTGTGACAGCAGTGTAACTACTATAGGACAAACCTTTACTAAAGTCTCTAACAACTTCATTCTGTGACAGCAGTGTAACTACCATAGGACAAACCTTTACTGAAGTCTCTAACAACTTCATTCCCCGACAGCAGTGTAACTACTATAGGACAAACCTTTACTGAAGTCTCTAACAACTTCATTCCCCGACAGCAGTGTAACTACTATAGGACAAACCTTTACTGAAGTCTCTAACAACTTCATTCCCCGACAGCAGTGTAACTACTATAGGACAAACCTTTACTGAAGTCTCTAACAACTCCGTTCTGCAACAGCAGTGTAACTACTATAGGACAAACCTTTACTGAAGTCTCTAACAACTTCATTCTGCAACAGCAGTGTAACTACTATAGGACAAACCTTTACTAAAGTCTCTAACAACTTCATTCTGCAACAGCAGTGTAACTACTATAGGACAAACCTTTACTGAAGTCTCTAACAACTCCGTTCTGCAACAGCAGTGTAACTACTATAGGACAAACCTTTACTGAAGTCTCTAACAACTTCATTCCGCGACAGCAGTGTAACTACTATAGGACAAACCTTTACTGAAGTCTCTAACAACTTCATTCCGCGACAGCAGTGTAACTACTATAGGACAAACCTTTACTAAAGTCTCTAACAACTTCATTCTGTGACAGCAGTGTAACTACCATAGGACAAACCTTTACTGAAGTCTCTAACAACTTCATTCCCCGACAGCAGTGTAACTACTATAGGACAAACCTTTACTGAAGTCTCTAACAACTTCATTCTGTGACAGCAGTGTAACTACTATAGGACAAACCTTTACTGAAGTCTCTAACAACTTCATTCTGTGACAGCAGTGTAACTACTATAGGACAAACCTTTACTGAAGTCTCTAACAACTTCATTCTGTGACAGCAGTGTAACTACTATAGGACAAACCTTTACTGAAGTCTCTAACAACTTCATTCCACGACAGCAGTGTAACTACTATAGGACAAACCTTTACTGCAGTCTCTAGCAACTTCATTCTGTGACAGCAGTGTAACTACTATAGGACAAACCTTTACTGCAGTCTCTAGCAACTTCATTCCCCGACAGCAGTGTAACTACTATAGGACAAACCTTTACTAAAGTCTCTAACAACTTCATTCTGTGACAGCAGTGTAACTACCATAGGACAAACCTTTACTGAAGTCTCTAACAACTTCATTCCCCGACAGCAGTGTAACTACTATAGGACAAACCTTTACTGAAGTCTCTAACAACTTCATTCCCCGACAGCAGTGTAACTACTATAGGACAAACCTTTACTGAAGTCTCTAACAACTCCGTTCTGCAACAGCAGTGTAACTACTATAGGACAAACCTTTACTGAAGTCTCTAACAACTCCGTTCTGCAACAGCAGTGTAACTACTATAGGACAAACCTTTACTGAAGTCTCTAACAACTCCGTTCTGCAACAGCAGTGTAACTACTATGGGATAAACCTTGATTTATTTCAGTCATGATTGACTACAGGTACATAAGACCTTTGAGTTGTAACTCTCTGGTGAGTTTGAATCTCCTTTTCTCGGTGATGTTCTCTTATCACTACAGCATGTATCAATACCTTTACTGCTGTTTATTGCTACACAACTACAAGAGACATGTTCATTCTAACAGACTTCAGGAACGTACTTCAAGCCATCTCATGCCCCAAACAAGATAGACTCTCATACAAAATAAATATAACATTGAGTTGCTGTTCTAAAAAACAGATTTAGCCTGATAATGGATTCCTGATCACTGTGCCAGCCTTAGAAACGATAAGGCAGATGGGCTAGCAAAAGTGAGAAGTGATGGCACACAGACTCACCATCCAGAGAGCTATAAAGAAGCAAAGATACGCATCAAACGATCCATGAGGATAGAAATGAGAGACCAGCACAAAGAATACAAGTCAGAAAATGAGAACAGACAAATTTGGCGGAAATGGGCAGACAAAGATCTTCAGACTCCGAGCAGGGCATAGCAGACTCAAATCCCACCTCTACAGAATGGGTCTCAGAGACACCACCACATGCAATTGTGGAGCACCCAAACAACCACCAGAACATATCCTACAGGACTGTCCCACCTATGCAGACCAAAGAGAGGCAGTTTGGTCTTGGGAAGCGATCATGTTCAAAAAACTCTAGGGGATCAACGAAGACCTGAAACAAACAGTCTCCTTCGTTAATCTCACTGGGCTGGAAGCATAATGTCAGTTGATAGAAGAATAAGAAGAAGACTGCTGCTTTTAGTGTTGGTTATAATAGATCATACAGGAAAGGTGAGTGAGCAAGTTAAGGTAGCAGTGAAGAAGGCAAATGCAATGTTAGGTATGATAAAAAGAAATATTAAACATAGGAGCAAGGAAGTGATCGTCAAACTGTATAAAGCTTTAGTTAGACCTAGATTGGAGTACTGTGTACAGGTGTGGAGTCCTTATCATAGAGGGAACATAAACATGCTAGAAAGAATACAAAAAAGAGCGACAAAGATGATAGTGGGATTCCAGAATTACAGTTATGAAGAACGACTCAGAAAAACCGGCCTACAGTGTCTCGAAGAGAGAAGAATTCGTGGTGACTTAATACAGGTTTATAAGATGATCAGAGGAATGGATAAATTAGACTATAACAAGTTTTTTTAAAATACAGCCACCTACAATAACACGAGGGCATAGCTACAAGCTGACTAAAGAGAGGTCCAGATTAGATATTAGGAAATATTCTTTTAGTCAGAGAGTGGTGTCTGCTTGGAATGCATTGCCAGGGGAGGTAGTGGAGGCAGGGACAGTTAATGCATTTAAGAATAAACTGGATGCGCATAGCTTTTAGAGCAAGGTGATGTAAATGTAACTGGTTGTATACAGACTCTGCAGGGTCTTCTAAACCAGTATAAAGACGTTAAGTTAAGTTAAGTTAAGTATTAGAATTCACATACATGTTTCCTATCAACCCACTTGTATAAATCTGTATGCTCATGGAGTAGAAGGCCTGAACTTTTAGTAGTCGGCATAAAGTAAAGATTTCATTAACATAGCAATGTGGCATTGGGAATATGGTGTTGAGACCGTATTTTGCTTTGTCAATGGCACACTAGGGGTGATGTGGTCAAAATTACGTCAGATGTCTTTAATTTCACTGATTAATCTGGTACCCAATTTTTGAGAGTGGGTCAACCACAGGAGCCTTTTTTCAATCTCAAAAACCTGCATCAAATGGGGACCAAACCCCAATTGCTCGACTACGAAGCCAATGCACTAACCACATGCGCTACCTCAGCTCCCCCTGTAAACACTATCAGTAATATTTGAATTATTTCTTATATTCTCATCAGCAGCCTAGCTGAGACCTCTGTGTTTTGGAGTTTTGTATGTTTAGTTTTGGTGGGAAAGTGATTCTTAAATTTGAGAATCTTGGTATCAGCTCAGTAGTATTTCTATTAATTGTTGTATTCTTAGCAGCCCATTTTGAGAATCACTATTCACTTCAATTATATGTTTGCTCCAGGAGAGAATTTCTTAAACTTTAGTACTCTAAGAGACCGCCCCTCCCCCATTAGTATTTGCATTCATTTTTACAAAGCTAATATCAACACAGGTATATAACTTTATATGTCCATGGAGTAGGGAGTTCTAACTTTTACAAATCTGGGGGGAGCACCCTTTCCCCCCCCCCCCCCTCCCCTTCCTAATAGTATTTATATGAATTCTTGTATCTTTAACAGCAGGTCCAGATTAGATATTAGGAAATTTATTTTGTACTCAGAGAGTAGTGAATACTTGAAATGCATTGTCACAGGAAATAGTGGAGGCAAGGTCACTTAATGCATTCAAGAATAGATTGGATGCACATAGTTATTTTTAGATCAAGTGGATTAGAAGAAACTAGTTGTAAACAGACTCTGCAGAGTCTTTTAAACCAGTATAAAGAAGTTAAGTTAAGCAGCTAAGTTCAAAAGAACCACTGTAATATTGCTTTATTTAAAATCATGTGTTTCTTACTAGAGAGTGGTTCTTAAACTTTAGTATTCAAAGGAATTCCTACACCCTAGGAATCAACTGGTCAAGTAAATTCAAATGTGTACTCTAGCACTGAGATGTTTCATCTTTGCCTCAAGTCTAGTTATAGAATCGCTGCTCTTCGACATGTAAATTCATGTGTTTGTTCCAGAAAGTGGTTCTCAAACTTTAATAGTTTAGTGACCCCTGATGGTAGTGTATCTATTCATTCTTAGATCATATGTAACAACTGTTTTTAGAATTTCAGAGCCTTGTCTTCTTCATCTTTGACGTTCGTCCTGAAAAGGATGTTGTGTTGAAGCTTACAGCTAGGCTGCGATATCTGTGCTTTTCGGCCCAACACATCCAATTTCAGCTGCCATTTTTGGGCTCCAAGGTCATCTTCCCACTGCAATCCCTATTCTCTTAGCTAGTGCAGCCTGTTTCCAGGTCCGTCACTTGGGGGGGAGGCAAAATGGAGTCTTGGTCGGCTCTGGTTTGCTGAAGTACCTGTTGCAAGCAATCAGCTTTGATTCGTTGGCTGCCGTCATCTCATTCACTGTGCTGCATCTTTGACCCCCCAGAACTTTGTTTAAATGTATGTCGTATTAGTGGTTCTTAGTGGCCATTAGCCCAGTCATGATGTTGCTGTTTTGAATGCCCACAATGAGTAGGTTTACTTAATCTTTTGTGGGCCCTGAAAAGGACATTAAGTGGCGGGTTGCAGTAGCCTTCCTCACATCCCGAGCATGCTGATGAAGGTGGACCGGGATCATCCAGGCAGTTGCACTATGCTTGACTTCATTTGCATGTCACTCACTACTACAGGGATTAGATCAATCTCTCACCTTGTTAGCCAGGCTGTCATGAAAACAGCCTGTTTCCAGGGAGGCTGCGAGGAAGCTGAGGTGAGGGTCTTGCCCAGTACATTTTGCCGAACGCGACGTCCTGATCAGTATGTTGTGCCTGACTAGACGTTAGACTTCCACACCAGCCCACTCATGATAAATCATATGGATTGTTATTGTTGTTATTGTTGATAAATGTGTTTAGTCGTTAGTTGCTTTATAAATATCAGGATGATGTTCAAAGAACGGAAAGCTTTATGTCGTAGTTTACAACTTGACTGCGATATTTGCACCTTTCGGTCTGACTCATCCGACTTCAGCAGACATTTTGTGGTACCAGACTAGCCTTCTCTCTTCGATCCCTTATCCTTAGCAAGTTTGCTTTGTTGCAGCCCGTTATCCAGGATCACCACATGGAGGTGTAAAATTGTCTTGGCAGCTCTTGTTCACTGGCCCTGATGCTAGCAGTCAGCTTTAGGTGTCTGACCACTGCAGCTTTCTCTACCCTATTCATATATAAATACTTACAGAAGTATTTTTGTGTGTTTTTGTTTCTAAAGCTATTCATACTGAGTTCTTTGCTCTTGGCAGGTTTTCTTTGGTAGCGAGTTGTAATAGCTTTTCATAAATCCTGAAGAAGGTCCTTCTCACTGTAGTGCAATGAAGCTTCTCAGCAGGCTTGCAGGATCATAGTGTCAATCCCCAACTTGTTGGTGAGGCTGCTGTAACACAACCTGTTTGCAAGTGCAAAGTGAGAATGTGAGGTGGGGTCTTGGTCAGTATGTTTCACCTGATGTGAGGTGTGGTCTCGGTCAGTATGTTTCACCTGATGTGAGGTGGGGTCTTAGTCAGTATGTTTCACCTGATGTGAAGTGTGGTCTCGGTCAGTATGTTTCACCTGATGTGAAGTGTGGTCTCGGTCAGTATGTTTCACCTGACTTAGGCATTAACATTCACACTCTTCACAGAAAGAAGTATGGGTGATTTACGTGAGCACAAATACAAAATGACAATGCATGTTATATCAAAAGGATTTTGTCGGGCACAGAGGACAATGCACGTAAGAATAATCATAAATTTAAATGATTTGAAAGAAACAAGTTTCAGATATATCCAGTGCTAAGGAAAAATAATTAGCTTGTAAGGAGAAAGAATGCACAATGTAGAACAAAGGAAGTAAATAATTATATACATTTGGGTTAGAGATATCTGATTGAGGATGGTACGGAGAAAAGAGAAGAGTGAGAGAAGAAAACAAGAACCACAGGAAAAGGTTTGTAATGTGCAATTATTACGTTAGAGACACTTTGTACGGAAGCTTAAATGGTTTTTCATTGATGCAGCTATATGATTTTTGCAGAACAGAGATTCTGACATTTTACAGGTCTTGGGACCAGTATTTACTCTAGGACATAAATCCATGTGTTTTTTAATAGGACAGCAGTTCTTAAATGGTACTAATCTGAGGACCAGTATTTATTCTGAGACCTGTGAATTCCTGTGTATGTTCTAGAGTATCCTCTCTTTCACTATTCTTGTTTGGGGACCACTATTTACTCTCATCATAATCATTTAGCATGTCTTTTGAGAACGTCACTATCATGACAGTCGACCTGTAAGACACCCAATCTCTGCCACTGTCAATCCCAGAGCCTCTGTTTGAAAACATCACTCTCGTGACAGTCGACCTGTAAGACACCCAATCTTTGCCACTATCAACCCCAAAGCCCCTGTAATGTCCCGCGTCATCCATCTTTTTCTCAGTCTGCATCTGCCTCTTTTGTAAGGTAACATACCCTCCAGTATCATTCTTTCTAGGTCAATCTTTCTAGTTATGTGGCCGAAGTATGTTAATTTCCTAGACATAATGTTGTTTACTACCCAGTTTTATTCTATATCAAACTCCTGTTGGATTTATGCTTTCTTTCTTTTTCGCTATTCATAGTATTTTGAGTACTCAAAGGATTCAATATTTTTCTGTAGGGTTTGTGCGGTTGACCTTGTCTCGTGTCCGTAGCTCGCTACCAGGAAGATGCAGGCCCTCAAGATCTTAATTTTGTTAGCGTTCTGCCGTATGTTTTAAATTTTAGTTAACCTCTGTAGTGCCATGGCCGTTCTTTTCCTTATTCTTTTTTGGCAGCCTCCGTTGTTGCTTATAGCCGAGCAGAGATATTCAAAACTGGTGCCGTTGTGTACTGTTTGCTTCACTAGGATAACTTCAGGTCTGGTTTTCGTCTTGTCAGTGCTCATTGTCTTATTCTTACATGTGTTTATTAAAATATTTTGTTCTTTGTCGCTTGCTCTAGCACTTATAAATTCTTATGCTTATTCTAAGACAATAGTTCTTATACTTTACAAGTCTGAGGACTACATGTAACTCTAGGACTTGTAAGCACATGAAAGTCTACAAACACATTTTCACCAGCATTTATTAAATGTACTTTAGTATTAGGTGTATAAAAACTAACAAAAAAGTACAAATTTGTGACTAATAAGGTTACTATAGGGTGTGCTGTAATACTTACCTCAAAATATTTATATTGTTTGCTTATGATGACTGACAAATTTCAATTGGAAAATTGTATATTTATTGTAGAAAGACTGTAGGAGTTTGTGGAGTTTCATCTGCAGAGTCTTCAATAAATCTTTTATGAATCTGCTTGGCGAAGATGCTTAGGAATGTCTTGATGTTGTAGGCTGTTCAGAACTAGGTTGTTGGGATGATCAATGTGTCTCCTTCTTGAATTATGATAACACGAAGCTTGCTTGCCGGTATTCCCCTTCCTTTCTCTAAGCATTTCTTGATAGCGTGCGATTCCATTGGACGCCATTTTATTTACTGCTGAGCCGCTTTCAAAATGAACGTCATACTACTTGCCAAATCCTTTTTTAAATTAAGGCCAATATGTTCTTCTAATGCTTCTGTTTGCATTTCATTTATGCAAACTGGGTCTTAAACAGGTGCAGACTCCATTTCAAATAGCACCTTTCTCTTCTCTTCAACTAGAAGCAAACCTTCACCTGTATTACTCTAGTGTTGTACGCAATGTTGTTTTTATTTAAAACCAACATCACATACAGTAAATACTGTAAAGGCTTGAAAATGTATAGCACATCACAATAAACTCACATTATATACAGTACTTTTGTATAGGCATACATTGTACATATACAGTACTATTGCATACTTCTGCACTGCACATATGCAGTTCGGCATTTTTTACAGAAGTGGATTTTCTTTATTATATTGTTATTGCTTTGATGTTGGTTTGATCTTTACACTATTATTATTTTTCTTAGTAAATGATATTGATAAACGGCTGAAAAGCTCTGATGCAAAAAAAACACATTTAGAGAAGACAAGCACTAAAAATAGTACCCTGACTATAATTGAAAAGTACCCAAAATAATAACATGGATTTTATTGAAAAGCACTGCATTAGAGAAGGGCCTCACAGCGAGGAATGCCTATATCTATTTTGTCATTGCACTGAGATCTTTGTCTTGTTTTACTCTGCCATTTAGAGTGGTCAAATGTTGTGTTTGTAATTAGACACCTCTTTTTATAGACAGATGAAGAAAAAGTGCTAAGTTGCTCATGTCAAGTACAGATACAACATACTGACCAATACTCAGGGCCTAAGTTGCTCATGTCAAGTACAGATACAACATACTGACCAATACTCAGGGCCAAAGTTGCTCATGTCAAGTACAGATACAACATACTGACCAATACTCAGGGCCAAAGTTGCTCATGTCAAGTACAGATACTACATATTGACCAATACTCAGGGCCAAAGTTGCTCATGTCAAGTACAGATACAACATACTGACCAATACTCAGGGCCAAAGTTGCTCATGTCAAGTACAGATACAACATATTGACCAATACTCAGGGCCAAAGTTGCTCATGTCAAGTACAGATACAACATACTGACCAATACTCAGGGCCAAAGTTGCAGCAGCAACTCATAGCTGGCTGCTTGCATCAGGGTCAGTGGCCCATAACTCACCTAGACTCCTTTCCGCATTCAAGTGGTGACACTAGAAATAGACTGCAGCCTTGCAGCCTGGCTAAGAGATAGGGACTAGTAACTTGTAATCCTGGTATTCAAGCAGACATTGGATAGCCAAATGATGTCTAAATATATATCCGTCCTTTGCCTTAGAGAAACACATCGTACCATCTTTCTATCTCATTGGTGGACGTCATAGAGGCTGTCGAAAGTTGTAGGGCCACCAGTACATAATTATATGTGTCCATCAGTTGTCAGATAAGCGTATAACACGACCCACCCATCTGTATTTTCTTAATAGTGCTGTATCCACGGCGTCATTGAAAGAGGTCTGACACCTAATGTCAGTGTTGAGTATGTGGTCTTGTAGTGAGACTAACAGTGTTCTTCGCTCCATCGCTCGTTGGGTCACTCGAAGTTTGTCAGCATCTGTTTTTCAAAGGTTCCAGATCTCACAGCCAGATATCATGGCAGGAACGTACACGCTGTCAAATATGTGAGATCTCATCTTGTCATTTTTCATCTGCTGAAGAATGGGTTTGATTGGTTGAAAACCGAGCTAACCTTCTGCTATTCTCCTTGACATCGCACGATTCTGTTGATGAATAAGTGATAGGGATTAAAGAGGGAAATTAAACCTGGTCCCAATAATGCTCTGCTGAAATCGGATATGTTGGACCAAAAGGTGCAGATATTGTAGCCTTGCTGTAAGCTACAACACATCATGACAAAATTTCTTTTCAGGACAAGTGTCAAAAAAGAAGATGAAGAAGACCAATACTCCACGTCACATCAGGGTCAGATAAAACATACTGATCAAGACCCCCCCCCCCCCCACCTCTTATGACATGCCTGGCATGTTACAGTGTTAATATTATTTACTCCCCTTCCGAGTTTTGGTAACACTCAGGTCTTAGTCTTAGCCGACCTGTACTTCTACAGGAGCCTGGAGCAACAGTGAGCTGTCTTGCTAAGACTGGGATTACAGCATACCAGGGTTTTAATTCATGGATAATAATAGCTGTCCATCGTTGTCGATGATGACCGCCGACATCATCCTTGTCACAGATTTCCCTGTTGGGTGTGGGTGCGCATGTGGCTAAACAGGCCAATGCGAGCACGAAAACATCTGCTACATATCGGGCACACAAGGTTTGTAGAAGGTGATGGTGTTCCCGCTGTTCGGGATTTCCGGGTCTCGATTCTGCTCTGGGCTTTCACAACACGGTCGTCTTCGCCGGTAGCTACACCCAATTTGACTGCGCTTCTCCAGTCAGATCTGTTTTGCGCAAGACATTCCCAGGTGTCGATGTCTATCTGGCAACTTTTCAGTGAGTCCTTCAGACCGTCTTTACAACTTTTCTTTGGGCGCTCTCTCTCGCGCCATCCCTCTCTCAGCTCGCCGTAGAGAAGCTTCTTTGGGAGCCGCTCGTCTGACATACGGACGAGGTGTTCGGCCCATCCTAGTCGTGCTTTTTCTAGCAGTGCATGGATGCTGGGCATGTTAGCCAGCGATAACAATTTATGGATGGACAGATACAAATTTGGGCGTAGTTCATTCCTGGTATGACCGCTCCTCCATTTCACCCAGCTGTAAATGGGTACCTGATGTATGAGTTGGGGGAAGGTTAAAACAGCAAGAAAGGGAACTGGCTACCCCACCTCACATTGGCTTTGGCTTAGTACATGAAGAGTTATCTTCATCCCCGTCGGTAATTATTGCCATGGTACCCACCTTTACCTTTTACTTCTGCAGCGGTGGATGCTCCTGTGCGTGTTCTAGCTCTTGTGTGAGCTGGATGTAGCCAGGAGGAGGATTTTTTGCTTAGTGGACTAGGCTCGAGCAGCTTATTACTCCGATGCGTTGGGACAAGTGCCACGGAGAATGGTTAACTGATGTGCGGGTCCATCTTAATAGACTCAAACACTAGAGCAAAGTAAACCCGCAGCCTGTTAGGCGCCATCTATGCTGCTCTAAACAAACCATCTAACCATGGCCAGCATTATGCCATGCCACACAGTTAGTCACCTCTTACAACATACTCTTTGTGAGGCAGTGGTGCTATTCTTGTCTTTGTCATACATAAAGACCCTGGCGAACCACTCGGGTGGATAGACAAATTGCAACGTATGAAATGGAAAGTCTAGTGAGACGAGATTTTAATGTCAGCATAGATATAGAATGAGAAATGAGGACATTAAAAATCTTGCAAGAACTAGCCCTATATCAAGACAGAAAATATAATGCAACTTTGTCAGCCCTCACTGCATGCATACAACACAAAAATATTTGGCTACAGGGCTTGAGGAAAATGATATGGCAAATGGAAAGATGACATAACAGAAATGCTACAACAACACAGGATTACAACGGTCGATACAACACACTTAGCCCAAGGAAGACAACTTCTGCTCCCCACTTAACAGCATAGTAGATACACCACCGTTGCCTGCTATCATCATCTAGTTCCCCTTGGAACACAGGGCCACAACAGATGCTCTTCATCTGTTTCTATTCTGATCCGCCTTCTTAGGTTCCGTCCACAAGACCTCGATTAAACTGACTTCCTCCTCGACCGCTCGACACCAGGTGTTTCATAGAGTTCCGTTGCATGGGTATCCAATTTGTCTCCTTCCTTCTAAACAGCTGCTGTTAGTCTGAGAGTTCACACTATGAGTCACGAGAACTATCTTCAGGAGAATGTGGTTCTTCGTACACAGTCTGTGAGTGTGAGAGGTCATCTAGACGAAGAGGTTCTGCCGAAGACGGATGTGTCGGACCGAAAGGTGCAAATATCGCAGTCAAGCTGTAAACTAGCGACACAACGCATTCCGTTCTCCGGACTACATCCTGCTACTTGCAAATCCCTGTTCAGAGCTTGGTAGCGGGAGATTGAGAACGAACTCAGAAGAAGAAGACGAAGAGGTCAACATTGCAGTAGTCGCTCCTTTCATGAAGAAAAATATACCTAGGTCTAGGATGGGTCATTGGTGACATGGCCAGCTCATCCTACCCACAGTATGTGTCATAGACCTAGTCCACATTGGTGACATAACCAGCTCATCATACCCACTGTCTGTGTCATAGACCTAGTCCACATTGGTGACATGACCAGCTCATCATACCCACTGTCTGTGTCATAGACCTGGTCCACATTGGTGACATAACCAGCTCATCATACCCACTGTCTGTGTCATAGACCTGGTCCACATTGGTGACATAACCAGCTCATCATACCCACTGTCTGTATCATAGACCTGGTCCACATTGGTGACATGACCAGCCCACATTCTGACTGTCTGTATCACAGACTTGGCCCAGATGCATCAATTCAATGACAGGTTATGGCAGTGTTTGTTCTCTTGTTGGTTTTCTGAAGCTACCCATACTGAGTTATTTAGTCTGAATTAATTTTCTATGGTAGTGATACAGTGGCTCTTCATACATTGTAAAAAACAAAGTGAAAACAAATTTATAAATATGTTAGATCAGATACTGCACTGAGACAAAAACATGAACAAAACCTACATTATGACCAATAGGCCTTCATTAGGGACAACGAACAACAACAAGAATTAACTAACGAATCAAAGAAGGCATTAATACATAAATTGGGGGATGTCAATACATAGAGCTGAAAAAAGGGTTTACCAAAGAAAAAGATCACTCTTTGCATGAACCAAAATGACGAACAAAAGCGGGAAGAAGTGGCCAGGAGGACTTAAGAAGTGGGAAAAGGCTGAATAAGCCAGTGGCGGCCAGATATAGAGAAAATAAAAAGTGGTTTAAGTAGAGACAAAAAAGAGAAAAAGGATAAATAAATAAATGAAGATTGGTATGAGATGAGGATTCCGTGGCGAAGTGGTTAAGCCATTGGCCTCGTGATCAGGTAGTGTGGGTTCGACTCCGGACTCCGCCGTCTTTTTCACGGTTGCTTGATGCGGAGTTCCCTGCATCTCATAGTCGCCCCCTTGTCGTCTTGTCCTTGACTTGCCACTGGGGTCGAGCGACATGAGACGAGAAAATGAGGACAAAAAGTAGCACAGTTAATCCTTACTAAAAATAGCGCTAGCAAAATTAATTATGCCATCATCGTTTACGATGGACGGCGGCCTTTGCCTGGTTTGAAATGAAGACTCACGAAAAAGTGTGGAAGATATTAATGCCAAGTGGCTGGTGGCAGCCCATGCAGGAGATCAGTTTGTTTTCAAGGGCTCTTGTCTTAGTCTGTACACTGAAGAAGCTGGACATGGGTCATGCTTACTGTAGTGAAATACAAGGATTCTCAATAGGCTCACTATTATGGGAATCACAGTTTTGACCCCCAACTTTTTGGCCAGATTGCTATAACACAGCCAGGTTCAGGAGCATGGCAAGGACATATGGTGGGATCTTGGTCAATATGTTTCACCTGACGCTGACGTGAAGTAGGATCTTGGTCAATATGTTTCACCTGACGCTGACGTGAAGTAGGATCTTGGTCTGTATGTTTCATCTGACATGAAGTAGGGGCTTGGCTTGTATGTTTCACCTGACGTAAGGTAGGAGTTTTGGTCTGTATGTTTCACCTGACGTGAGGTGGGGTCTTGGTCTGTATGTTTTACCTGACGTGAGGTGAGGTTTTGGTCTGTATGTCTCACCTGACATAAGGTAGGGCCTTGATCTGTATGTTTCACCTGACGTGAGGTGGGGTCTTGGTCTGTATGTTTCACCTGATCTGAGGTGAGATCTTGGTCTGTATGTTTCACCTGACGTGAGGTGGGGGTCTTGGTCTGTATGTTTCACCTGACGTAAGGTAGGAGTTTTGGTCTGTATGTCTCACCTGACATAAGGTAGGGCCTTGGTCTGTATGTTTTACCTGATCTGAGGTGAGATCTTGGTATGTATGTTTCACCTGACGTGAGGTCGGGTCTTGGTCTGTATGTTTCACCTGACGTAAGGTGGGGTCTTGGTCTGTATGTTTCACCTGATCTGAGGTGAGATCTTGGTCTGTATGTTTCACCTGGCATGAGGTAGGGTCTTGATCTGTATGTTTAACCTGACCCTGACATTAGTCTTGGCTTCCAGGTTATGGCAGGGGAGGAGAGCCCATAAATTTGTGTCAGTTATCTACAAAAATGGTGTCTTGTCCGTGATGGAATTCTGAAAGTGTATTGCATATAAGTCGAAACCCTGGTTGTAATGTACTTGTTTACCTAGCTCTTAATAGGTACCTGTTCTTACTTACAAGGCAATGGAAAATAAAAACCAGTAATCCACGCTCTTAAAACCAAAGACCTAGCATAATAAATAAAAATCACTTCATCTCCAACAACATCATCTGGTATGTGAAGGCCACTACCGGTACTTTATTTACGAAAAAGTAATTTTTTTTTTCTTATTAAAATTTATGTTTTCAATTTGTTATATTTTTTAAAAATGTTTAATGTTTATTTAGTAATTTAGCAGTCTAATTTTATTATAAAAAGGAGCTATTATTTTTAGTTAGGTAGTCTCTTGATGTTTTTATTGTAATTGACTGACATGTATTACAGTTATCCCTAAATGGGGAAGTTGTCTATAACAAGAACCTAGGGGTTATAATAGATCATACAAGAAAGGTGAGTGAGCAAGTTAAGGTAGCAATGAAAAAGGCAAATGCAATGTTAGGTATGATAAAAAGAAATATTAAACATAGGAGCAAGGAAGTGATAGTAAAACTGTATAAAGCTTTAGTTAGACCTAGATTGGAGTACTGTGTACAGGTGTGGAGTCCTTATCATAGAGGGGACATAAACATGCTAGAAAGAATACAAAAAAGAGCGACAAAGATGATAGTGGTATTCCAGAATTACAGTTATGAGGAAAGACTCAGAAAAACCGGCCTACAGTGTCTCGAAGAGAGAAGAATTCGTGGTGACTTAATACAGGTTTATAAGATGATTAGAGGAATGGATAAATTAGACTATAACAAGTTTTTTTTTAAATACAGCCACCTACAATAACACGAGGGCATAGCTACAAGCTGACTAAAGAGAGGTCCAGATTGGATATTAGGAAATATTTTTTTAGTCAGAGAGTGGTGTCTGCTTGGAATGCATTGCCAGGGGAGGTAGTGGAGGCAGGGACAGTTAATGCATTTAAGAATAAACTGTATGCGCATAGCTTTTAGAGCAAGGTGATGTAAATGTAATTGGTTGTATACAAACTCTGCAGGGTTTTCTAAACCAATATAAAGACGTTAAGTCAATTTAAGTTAAGAACTGTAAGCCCTGGTAATCACTGCTAGCCATAAAATGGGCTGTTTCTACTTGGTTATGTAACTTATTACAACATGAATGAAATTCAAAATAATTATGAATAGCTCCAGAAGTGATAATTGATTATATCAACCCTGCCATGATATTGATGATATCAACCCTGCCATGATATTGATATCAACCCTATCATGATATTGATGATTTCAACCCTATCATGATATGTAGGTCAACTCTGGCATGAAATGGATTATATCAACCCTACCATGATAGTAATGATATCAACCCTGCTCTACTATATCCAATTTCATTCACTGGTTTAGGTTTTTTGTTGTTGTCTTATTGTACATTTTATATACATCGATTTCACAAAACATTTGTTGATAACATGGCTCAACATTGATGCATGTGAGATTGGGTCAAATGTGGTCGTGAGATGAAATATAGACTTTACAAATGGGTTATTGGTGTTCTCTTTTCCTGTGCTCCTGCAGAGGCATTGGGGATACTGTTGTCATCAATATCAAACGCCATATCAGTCAGAGTAGGGACTGTTGTTTGTTATTATTTCAATCTTCATTTAGAGAAGAAACGCTCTTTTCAACCACATACATTCTGACAAATTATTATCTGAGAGAGCTTGAGTTATGTGTACTTTATCCTACCCTTGTGCAGACATTGTTCTGATCTTGATGAAATAGTTAGACACCTACTCATTGAATGCAAGACGCTTGCGGACATGAGGAAAATATTCTTAAAAGCACTGCTGACAATTGCCAACACACTGTACGGAGCAGTGAAACAACTTAAGAAGACCTGTATTTATATAAGAATAGCATGGGGCTGCCAAGAACAGGCTTCCTCAGCAGCTATAGGATAATGGGCAATAACAACATCCTACCTAACCATCCTGAGCAGTCGTCTGTGAAGACACACGAAAAGTCTGTGACCTATTTTTGCTGTTACCCCAGTCCCGAGTGGTCCGCCATGGTTTCTGTTTATGACAAAGACAAGAATAGCACCACTGCACCACATAGAGCACGTTATAAGGGGCGACAAACTGTGTGACATGGTATAACACCGGCCATGGTTTGTTTAGAGCGGTATAGATGGCGTCTAACGGCTACAGATTTACTTTGCTCTACTGTTTGAGTGGAGCCGCGTAGCGCAGTGGTTAGCGCACTGGCTTCGCATCTGATATTTTTTTCCGACCGCAATGGCTCCTGGGTTGACCCAGCCTTAAATGGGTACCGGTTCAGTCCAGGAAGTAAAAGTGGCGAGGGAGAGGAGATGGCTACCGCCCTCATATAGCCGAGCCTTTGAAATGTGAGATCGCTAACACCTCACACCCCTACGGCAGTAATGCTATGGGATACTTTACTTTTTACTGTTTGAGTCTATTAAGATGGACTCACACATCTATTAACGACCCTCTAAGAAACTGGTTGTATACAGTCTCTGCAGAGTCATCTAAACCAGTATAAAGACGTTACGTTAATGTAGGTCTATTCAATGTAGTGCGCTTTGTCTATATTTAATGCAGTGATGATTTGCCTGTATTGTGTGAGGGGTGTTTTCAAAACACTGAAAATTCTTCAAACACTTACAGATGAACTGACCTGACTGTGATAACTTAATATGATGGAAGACAGACTTGCCTGTATAAATATTTTCCTAACTCAGCCTGGGATCAACGAAGCAACAAGACATACTTATATTACGGTACCAATTAAAAAATATCCTGAAATGTGAACTTTTTTACACCTGTATCTGTAGTGAAGTTTTACTGTCCTCAAGTGGATCCTAGAGTCTTTTGTCCTCAAATGGATGCTGGAGTCTTTTGTCCTTAAGTGGATGCTATAGTCTTTTGTCCTAAAGTGGATCCTGAAGTCTCTTATCCTCAAGTGGATCCTGGGGTCTTTTGTCCTCAAGTGGATCCTTGGACCTCTTGTTCTCAAGTGGATCCTAGAGTATTTTGTCCTCAAGTGGATCCTTGGACCTCTTGTTCTCAAGTGGATCCTTGGACCTCTTGTTCTCAAGTGGATCCTGGGGTCTTTTGTCCTCAAGTGGATCCTTGGACCTCTTGTTCTCAAGTGGATCCTAGAGTATTTTGTCCTCAAGTGGATCCTTGGACCTCTTGTTCTCAAGTATATCCTTAGACCTCTTGTCCTTGAGTAGGTCTCAGAGCCTCTTGTCCTCAAGTGAATCATGTGTCTCTTGTCCTTAAGAGAATCCTGGGACCTTTTGTTCTTGAGTAGATCCTAGTGCCACTTGCCCTCAAGTGGATCCTGGGGTCTTTTGTCCTTAAGTATATCCCTGAGCTGTTTGTTCTCAAGTATATCCTTAGACCTCTTGTCCTTGAGTAGGTCTCAGAGCCTCTTGTCCTCAAGTGAATCATGTGTCTCTTGTCCTTGAGTGGATGTCAGAACGTCTTGTCTTCAAGTGAGTCCTGGGACCTCTTGTCCTTGAGTGAATCTCAGAGCTATTTGTCTGTCCGCAAGTAGATCCTGGGGGCTTTTGTCCTCAAGTGAACTCTGGCACTTCTTGCCAGAGATGACAGAATATAACCATCGTGTCCCCATACATGTTGTAAAAAGTGACTCTAGAGAGTTGTGTACGCAGGTAGCAACTCCATCACGTAAAACAAATTGATACAGAAACCACCACTGCAAAAGTACACAAAGAGTTTTAGTACAAGCTTCCTAAAGGAGGCAAAGTCTAGTAGTGACCCTATACTCTAACTGGAGCTATGTAGGGACAAGAAGTTTGACTGAAGTTTCACAAACAAAATACTGTTTCTGTTTATAAGAATCGACATCACTGCACTTCAAGCTAAAATTGGATCCATCACCAATGTGTATGTGTGAGCAGGCAGCACAGACATCTGGACATATCCTGCAAGACTGTTGTATGCTTAGCCAACTGCGTACTGAACACTGGCCCATGGAAACAGATATCCACACAAAGTTATTTGGAAGCCCCGAAGAACTTTTCACTAGATCAGCCTTTATCCAGAGAACTGGACTTCACATGTTGATGTAACAGCAAAACGCATGGTGAACGAGAAGAAGAAAAATGCACTTCGAGCAGCCTATCCATAGGTGCTCGGTCTCTCTCTCAGAAAACGGTGCACGGTCTGGTTGCTGATGGTTCTTGTAGCTTGCTGGTTGCACACTCTCCTGCTCCGTCCTCTCATGCGCCTCACTTTGCTCGAATCTCAATTGATGTAGAAACTTTGCAGTCTGGGGATTGCTGCTTCATCTACTTTGGTGTCATCCACCATTTGGTCGTTGAATGATTTTCATAATGTTGCTCCGATCCATTTCTAACTTGCCCATGACGGGAGCTTGTGAAGCCAAGTTGTCAGCTCTTTCATTGCCCCGAACACCAGCATTACCAGGACAGTAGATCCATGTCAACACTGGTTTCATTTGAACACACCTCGTATAACCATTCTTTTCTGCTCTGTTAAGAATCAACATCACTGCATTCCTGGCAGATCCATAGATGTAGAGTCTCTCTCAGCAAATGGGGACAGGTTAGGATGCTAATGACTCCTTTAACTCACTTGGCGAACGAGAAGAAAATCTTTTAGCTCAATGACTGTACAAGTTTTTAATCTGCCCTTAAAGACACACACTCCCCCCCCCCCTTCCCCCAACCCTACCCTTTCTGAGACACATCTGATTTAAAAATTTTACAATCTACGGATTGCTGTTATATAATTGCCACAGAATAACTCCTGGTTGAATGCTATTAGTGCGAAAGTGTAACGTTTCCATATTTTCACACATCCTCATTATCATACAATGGCTGCCACTAACTTGTTCCACAGCAATTTTTTTGTGGATAAATACTTTTGTTTTTTTCTATTATCACATTTGATATTATAAACTGTATATATTTACTTGCATCATATAATGAAATATCTTACAGCATGTTTGCTTTTATGTATAATCTGACCAAGTACAAGACTGAGGTAAATGTAAGCTTGTACGACTGTTTCACTATAAACTTCTTCACTCCAGAATATGTTTGGATTCTGGAGTGATTGATGTTTGGATTGTGAAAATATTGGTGATTGGATTCTAGAATCATTGATTTTTTTTGTTTTTTTTTTGTTTTGTTTTTTTGCGTTCGCCTTATTTTTCAATTCCCCAAGGCGGTGTGCGTTGCACTGTGGTTTTTATTTTGCATCTGTCTGCCCAGTGAATCAAACTTCAGCTTGCATTTTATGTAAGGGTCTGCTTCCTCCTGTATTTTCAAAGGGTTTGCTTCCCCGGGGTAACGGCCGGTGCCGTGTTACTTAACCACTAGCCCACACCGTCCCCCTTATAGATTTTTGGGGGGATGTTTTTATTCTGAAGTGATTTGTCATCTTCAGCATTTGTACTGAAAAGGATATTTTGTTCTGATGTGCTGTAGTTTACAATGATGCTGAAATATATGCATCTTTCAGCCCGACACATCCGATTTCAAAATGGTGTTTTTAGGATAGGGTTTGCCTACTTCATCAATCCGTATTCACTCAGCCAGGCTACAGTAGCAGAATGTTTCCAAGGCTACCACTTGTAGGCAGAATAGTGGCTTGATCATGACCTCGATGCATCATGCCAGATAAATGTTGCTGGCTGCAGTCAATTGTTTCTCTCTGCTTTGACCCCTCTAGAGTGTTCTGTGTTTGGATTGTGGAATGATTGATGTTTGGATTGTGGATTGATTGATGCTGGGATTGTGGAATGATTGATGCTTGGATTGTGGAATGATTGATGCTTGGATTGTGGAGTGATTAATGTTTGCTATTTACAACTCCTCCCCGAGTGGATCCCTGGGAGGACAGAAAATGTCCACTGCACCTCATCTAATATTAAAAAGCGGAGGCCTAACACTTCATCCTCAACAGCAGTGAACACTATGGGAATATCTATACATTATGAAAAGGACTCAACACAAATCATGTACTTGAGACCTATTGACCTTCAGTCAACTTTTAGTAACTTCAACGCAATTTTACTTAATTGAGACCTACTGACCTCCAGTCAACTTTGACTAACTCCAACACTATATCAGGCACTTGAGACCTATTGACCTTCAGTCAACTTTGACTAACTCCAACACTATATCAGGCACTTGAGACCTATTGACCTCCAGTCAACTGAGTAATTTCAGCACAATTTCATTTACTTGAGACCTATTGACCTCCAGTCAACTTTGACTAATTCCAACACAATATCAGGCACTTGTGACATATTGACGTTCAGTCATCTGAGTAACTTCAGCACAATTTCATTTACTTGAGACCTAATGACCTTCAGTCAACTGAGTAACTTCAGCACAATTTCATTTACTTGAGACCTATTGACCTCCAGTCAACTTTGACTAACTCCAACACTATATCAGGCACTTGAGACCTATTGACCTTCAGTCAACTGAGTAAATTCAGCACAATTTCATTTACATGAGACCTATTGACCTCCAGTCAACTTTGACTAATTCCAACACTATATCAGGCACTTGAGACCTATTGACCTTCAGTCAACTGAGTAACTTCAGCACAATTTCATTTACTTGAGACCTATTGACCTCCAGTCAACTTTGACTAACTCCAATACAATATCAGGCACTTGAGACCTATTGACATTCAGTCAACTGAGTAACTTCAGCACAATTTCATTTACTTGAGACCTATTGACCTCCAGTCAACTTTGACTAACTCCAACACTATATCAGGCACTTGAGACCTATTGGCTTTCAGTCAACTTTGACTGATGTATTACGTTATAGGCCTGCACCAAACTGCTGAGAGTTGACATCGGAATAGTAGATGGTCAAGTAAAAAGCTAGCATGCCGATTGTGATTACTCATGATTTTTACCAATGTGCGAGTCTATCTTAATAGATTCAAACACTAAAGCTAAGTAGACTCACAGCCAGTTAGGTGCCATCTAGAGCTGCTCTTAACAAACCCCCTTGGGAAAGGTACAAGTAACTTGGGTAGATTTTTCATTTGAATTTTTGTCCAAGCAGCGACCGTTTAGCCTACTCTTTTCGATTTACAACTACCAAGAAATTTGCAACATGCTCGACACTGAACACGGGAGTTCAAACTCACTACCCAGATATCAGGAGAATTTTTTACCAGAAGCTGCACATGAAAAAACTCAAGGTCTCCACCGTAATTAGAACAAGTGGCCTCCGACATTCAAGGCCGACACCTTACTTCAAGACCACTGAGTCCCAATAACTTAGTTTAGCTACTAACAAAGGGAGCTAGGTGACAATGTCAAGGCACCAGGCGTGATGTGGGCCAAACTGGCTCGGATGGCTCATGATATGAAGACTTGGCAAGTATTTGTTGAGGATCTTTGCTTAACAGGGAGATGATAGGATTTTGATTGATTGATTGATTCTTTGTCTAACAAAGAATATAACCAAGGTTCCAACATAAACAGTTGCCCGTGGGACAGCTTAGTGGTTCCTATTGCAAGGGCAAGCATATTTATAAAAGGTGATTAAGTAAGGTTGTGCATGTGGCTAGCAATCTCATCATGTAAAACTACCACTGCAGATTGAAAATTGCCGTAGCAAGAATCACTTCCTTTTTATACTTGTCAATGCATATTATAGCCTAAAAACATGTTTACACCAGGGCACCATAGTGCCTAGAAATAATATTATGGCCCCTAACATTTTAGGAACAGTATCACATTTACACGCACAATTTCCTCCATCGCATATTTCCCCTTTAGTTTTACAGAAAATATCAATTTTTTGCCAAATAATTTAATTTCCTTCCATTGACTTTCAAGGTCAGACTGCCAAAGTCATATTACACAACAGCTAAGGCCAAATATAAATAAGGAATGGCAGAAATAGGTCAGTATTTTTTTATTTTTTTTTATTTTTTAGTTTGCCTTATTTCTCTATTCCCTAAGGCAGTGTGCATTACACTATGGTTTTATTTTGCTGCAAAGTTCTGACATTAAACAAGGTGTTAGCAGAGTAGGCGCAGGAAGGGCAGAGCAAGAGTGTGTACAACCAGTGAGCTACAGGACCACCTGTATCCATACCATGCGCCATTTTGTGAGAAAGACTGAGCATCTATGGGTGTGCCCAGAGTACAGTGACGTTGATTCTTAGAAACAAAAACAGAAACACTATCATTTGTTATGTGCTTAATAACACTAGACTCAAAGATACTACATGAAAGTAAAATATATTTCACATTGTTTGCTTACATTAAAATACATTTCACATTGTTTGCTTTCATTAAAATACATTTCACATTGTTTGCTTACATTAAAATACATTTCACATTGTTTGCTTACATTAAAATACATTTCACATTGTTTGCTTACATTAAAATACATTTCACATTGTTTGCTTACATTAAAATACATTTCACATTGTTTGCTTACATTAAAATATTCTTCCTTTGCATTTGGGGACTGACAAATGCATATTTGAAAATGAAGTTTATTATTAAAGATGTTGTTGTTACTGATACAGCAGCATCTGCGCTCTCGCCCTTCATCCCAATGCCATGTAATGGTGTCTGCACAAGCTTGTTAGTTGTTTTTTAGTACCATAAAATGTTTTCCATTTATCTAGCCTTGGAGGAAAAGGCATTTTCGTAAGATTGTTTAGTGCCAGGCACTCAATGAGAATATGATCAACAGTTTTGTATGAGTGTGTGCACAGCTGGCACTCTGGAGAGAGTTGTGTTTGGATTCTGTTCAGGTGTTTGTTGAGTTGGGCGTGTTAGGTTACCAGCTCGAAGATTGTGCTCTAATCCTTCCTTGTGAGTCCATTGATGCTGTCATTTTGATTGAGGCTTGCCATGTCTGTAGACTTCCCTCCTTGTGTTTCCTATGACCCTTTGTTCGGCCAAGTTTTCTTGTTTGCTGTTCTTATGAACTGTTTGTATAGTTATTGCTGTGTTTGGCTGTTTGTAGAGCTATTGATGTTTAGTTGTTCTTGTTTTGGCTATTTGTTGAGTTTTTGCTGTATGTGGCTGTTCTTGTCTTGGCTGTTTGTTGAGTTTTTGCTGTATGTGGCTGTTCTTTTCGTGGCTGTTTGTTGAGTTTTTGCTGTATGTGGCTGTTCTTTTCGTGGCTGTTTGTTGAGTTTTTGCTGTATGTGGCTGTTCTTTTCGTGGCTGTTTGTTGAGTTTTTGCTGTATGTGGCTGTTCTTTTCGTGGCTGTTTGTTGAGTTTTTGCTGTATGTGGCTGTTCATGTCTTGGCTGTTTGTTGAGTTTTTGCTGTATGTGGCTGTTCTTTTCGTGGCTGTTTGTTGAGTTTTGCTGTATGTGGCTGGTCTTGTCTTGGCTGTTTGTTGAGTTTTTGCTGTGTGTGGCTATTCTTGTCTTGGCTGTTTGTTGAGTTTTTGCTGTATGTGGCTGTTCTTTTCGTGGCTGTTTGTTGAGTTTTTGCTGTGTGTGGCTATTCTTGTCTTGGCTGTTTGTTGAGTTTTTGCTGTATGTGGCTGTTCTTTTCGTGGCTGTTTGTTGAGTTTTGCTGTATGTGGCTGGTCTTGTCATGATCCCTTCTTTGCTAGTCTGTCTATCTTGTCATTTCTTGGTGTATTTGAGTGTCCAGGGATCCACTGCATAACTATTTTAACAACATGAGAGGTGATAGTGTGATCAATGTATAGGGCTATTTGAATAAGATCAGATCTACATGGTGCAGTATCTTCTAAAGGCTGATGGAGATGTGAGGAGTCATAATCTCTGAGACTTTAACAAGCCTTATTTATTGAAATATTACAACGAAGTTTGCTTCATGCATTGACACTTTCCTTGTAACAATTTCCTTGTAACGTGTTATGATGTTTAACACACTTCTATTCACTAAAGAGCTACTTTCGATATTCATTTCCATTCTCGTAAAATCTGCCAATTTATTTTCAATATACTCTTGCAGCTCATTTGTAGACATTTCTGACATTGTAACAGGATCATCATCTGTAATAGACTTTGTTCCTTCTTTGTCGTCATTCGTTCTCAAACTTCCGCTACCAAGCCCTGAAAACGGCTTTGGAATTAGCAGTCCAGAGAACAAATGCATTGTATTGTAGTTTACAGCTTGACTGCGATTTTTTGACCTTTCGGTCCGACACATCCAACTGTCATTTGTTGGTACCGGGTTAGCCTCCCCTCTTCGATCCCTTCTCCTTAGCCAGTCTGGGTACCAGGTTAGCCTTCCCTTCTTTGATCCCCTCTCCTTAGCAAGTCTGGGTACCGAGTTAGCCTTCCCTCTTTGATCCCCTCTCCTTAGCCAGTCTGGGTACCGGGTTAGCCTTCCCTCTTCGATCCCTTCTCCTTAGCCAGTCTGGGTACCGGGTTAGCCTTCCCTCTTCGATCCCTTCTCCTTAGCCAGCCTGCCCAGGTTAGCCTTCCCTCTTCAATCCCTTCTCCTTAGCCAGCCTGCCCAGGTTAGCCTTCCCTCTTTGATCCCTTCTCTTTAGTCAGTCTGCCCTATTGCAGCCTGTTATCCAGAACTACCAAATGGAGGTGTAGAAGGGTCTTGGCAGCTCTGGGTTACTGGCTCTGATGCTAGCAGGCATCCTTAGATTGCTGACTGCTACAGCTCATTAACTGTTCAGCATTTTGATCTCCAATTTATATTGATATAATTTTGATAATAAATTTGATTTGTTTAGAAAACCCAGACTGTTGAATGCATTTTATAACTCAAGTAAGAGTACTAGCCACTACCTAATCTAGGTGAAGGTTGTGTTATTATTCTATACAAAAGTGACTTATTGTAGTAATTAAGCATTAGTTTATCAGCTATATAGTCTACATTTTAATTGCTTCTATTATATTATACATAGTTTAGCATTGTATTTACATTTGTAGCTTAGTTTGATATCTGTAGTTTAGTTTTACATCTATAGCATTAGTAACCTGAGTTTCTCTAGGCTAAGGAAACGAGCACCTATATAGTGAATCCCAGTAGATGAGGGTACACCAGTATACACTAAATAAAAGTAAAGAACAGGGCAAGTCATTAAAAGGGAGAAAAAATAACTTCAAAACCATTTATTATTGCACTTACATTGTCTCTTATTTCTGAACATATTTTGCACCAACATTGATACACTTGACCCATCATTTTGTCAGTGTACCAAAACATGCAGCATAGAAGTCTTTGGTCTGCTGTTTCAGCCACATTTGCAAATCACATACAACCTCTTCGTCATTTGCGAGACGTCTCTCACCAAGGTGGATTTTTAGTGCACCAAAAAGGGGGAAATTGATCAGGGCTGAAAGGTGGATATTCAAGAAGTTGCCACCCTAGTAGGTAATTTTTCACTTGGGTTAATCGAACCGTATTTTGTCTGGTATTGTCAAGATGGATCAGTACTCAAGTACTTCTCTAGTCAGCAGACGTGGACATTTTCTTTGAATTGCATCCTGAAGCATCAACAGAACTTCACACTGTCAACTCAAATCAGCTCCCCTACCTGCGCACAGATGGTTCTGTTACTATCGGAACAAAACAACTAGATCGGACTTCAGCATCAATTGTTTAGAAATCCTTGAGAAAATGTATTGACCCAGATACGCACTTCTTTACGCGACAAACACTTCTCAACAGAAACGGGAAACATTTCCTAAAAATATCCTTAGCACAAAGTCCTCCCCCTGACCCCCATAAAAAACGCACAGCAGCAGAGTGTTCTTTGATTGTACAATGTGAGCATGTACACAATTTGATATCTCAGCTGTGCATGTGCATGCGACACCTAGCGTGTGCTACCTATAATAATCACAATGTTGCTGCCACATAAAGACACCTTTAGAAACTACCAACTACTTTTTTCAACTGCCCCATATCAGTTTGTGACCTACTTACTGATTTACCCCCATAATTACCACTCCAGAGATTTGAATCTTGCCCTTTCACGTAATGACCTGACCTTGCTATATGAAGGAAATGTGTTTGTGTGATTGGATAATTCAACATATAAAGGGTCAGTATTATCAGATAACAAGTTCAAGACATCCCCAAGACTGAAAAATGTGTTTACAAAGGGTGGTAGAATATATTTTTCCTTTGTTTGTGAAGTTAAATGGTGTAGAGTATCATCACCATTCACCTGGTTCCCCATGGAACATAGGGTCACAACTGATGCTATCCATCTGGCTCTATTCTGAACCATCCTCTTAGAATCCACCCATGAAATTCCAGATACACTGGCCTTCTCTTCAACTGTTCTTTACTAGGTGTTCCTTGACCTTCCCATTCATCTCTTTCCCTGTGCGTTCTAGTCCAGCACATGTTTGGTAATATTGTCTTGCATCTTTCTAAGGATATGTTATATCCATCTCCACTTTCTTCCCCCATCTGTTTCTTTAATAGATGATCATGGATTACCTAAGCTGTTTATCCATAGTTCTGTGGACTCTCATCCATAGTTCTGTTGACCAAATCTGTTGTTGACTCTCATCCGTAGCTCTGTTGCCCCTCTTCTTCTTCTTCTTGTTCTGCGGTATTTGCACCTTTTGGTCCAACACATCCGTCTTCTACAGTCTGTTGATCAAATCTGTTGTTGAATCTCATCCGTAGTTCTGTTGACCAAATATGTTGTTGGATCTCATCCATAGTTCTGTTGACCAAATCTGTTGTTGGATCTCATCCGTAGTTTTGTTGACCAAATCTGTTGTTGGATCTCATCCGTAGTTCTGTTGACCAAATCTGTTGTTGGATCTCATCCGTAGTTCTGTTGACCAAATCTGTTGTTGGATCTCATCCGTAGTTCTGTTGACCAAATCTGTTGTTGTATCTCATCCATAGTTCTGTTGACAAAATCTGTTATTGGATCTCATCTGTAGTTCTGTTGACCAAATCTGTTGTTGGATCTCATCCGTAGTTCTGTTGACTAAATCTGTTGTTGAATCTCATTCGTAGTTCTGTTGACCAAATCTGTTGTTGGATCTCATCCATAGTTCTGTTGACCAAATCTGTTGTTGAATCTCATCCGTAGTTCTGTTGACCAAATCTTTTGTTGAATCTCATCCCCATAACAATGTTGAATTGTCCAATATCTTCTCTTTCTCATTCCGTCAACTTTATTCTATGCCATGATATTAAACTGCCGACCAACTTCCTGCTTTGTTCAAGCTCCCTTGTGGGATGTCTCAAGCATCACAGTCAGCACAAATTTGGCTCGGCTTCGTTCATTCTCAAACCCGGAAAGGGCTTAAGTAGCAGAATGTAGTCCAGAGAACGGAATGCGTTGTGTCGTAGTTTACAGCTTGACTGCGATATTTGCACCTTTCGGTCCAATACATCCGACTTCAGCAAGCATTTTTTGAGTACCGGGTTAGCATTCCCTCTTCGATCCCTTCTCCTTAGCCAGTCTGCCCTGCTGCAGCCTGTTATCCAGGATCACCGCGTGGAGGTGTAGAAAGGTCTTGGCAGCTCTGGTTTGCTGGCCCTGACGCTAGCAGTCAGCTATGGGTCGCTGACCACTGCAGCACATGCGCTGCTCAGCATCTTCATCCCAAAACACATTTGAAACATTCATCTAGGATCCTCTGTTTACATGTATTCTGACCCCAAATCTGTTTCCAATCCACCTTTTACTCTCCTGTCCACTGTTATTCTCTTGCATTCATTTCCCTGACTTCACATCTGCTTCTTTCTATTTCTTTGTCAATTTCATGTATAGCATATAAGATAGTACATTTCTCTATCCGTATTATCCCTTGTCATTTAGATTAGTTAATTATTCTCTTATGAGTTGTCCTTTGTTCCTGACAACGACCTTTTGGTTGCAACGGAAGTCATTTTTTGTTGTTGTCAAAACTGAACTGATTCGTACTTGTTCATGTTAATATCAACTTTCTCTTTTTACTCAGCAATTCATTCAACTCATTTTCTACCCTTTCATTTCTTTATTTTATTCCTCAGTTGAAAAAAAAACACACAAAAAATGAGAATGTCTACAAGTTGACATGGGGGTGTGTGTGTGTGAGGGGTACCTTTCCTTCTTATAATTTTGATACAGATATGGGATTATAGCCAAAACAAAACTCAATATGTGAGCTTTCAGATGACATGTTTTTGTATGCATGTATACGAGAGCTGATGATACTTAATATGTGTTTGAACAATAATTTGTACAGCTAATAATATATAACATGAAATATTAAACATTATTTATACTCCAGCACTTGTAAGTATTATTTGTTATAATGTTATTACTGTTTTGTTGTGATCTTTGTTTGTCGTTGCTGCTGTTATTTTTCATAATTCTGGCGGTTATCACCTAGGCCTCAAATGATTTCAATCAATTAACGTATGTGTGGAAATTAAGATCACTTAGTTATCGGACTTGGGTCATTTCGCTCCAATGTCATTTCAGTATTAACATAAGGCTGTGACAGCCAGAAGATGACAAAGACACTTGAAAATACGAGCGAGGCGTGTTCAAATGAAACCGGACCAAACTGCAACAAATGAACAAACGTACGATGTGCATGATGACGTCACTTCTGGTGTAAACAGGACATACCAACTGTCAAGTTTGCTAAATTTCACTACCTTCCAACTCATAGTTTCCTCAGCAGATCGTTGAAAACATGGCGGGTATGATACAGAATCAGTCCAGAGTTGATCAACGAGCGGCGATTCTGTTTCTGTTGACATTCATCGCAGAATGCAGACAGTTTATGGTAACAAAAGTGTGTCGGAGACAACAGTGAAAAGCTCGATAACGATGTTTAAAGAAGGATGTGAGTTAACGAAAGATCTTCCGAGACCAGGTCAGGCCCATATTGTTGTGTTAACTCACGTTCTTCTTTAAACATTGTTGACCAGTTCTTCACTATTGTCTTCTACACACTTTTGTCACCATACACTGCCTGCATTCTACGATGAATGTCAACTGGTCGACATCCTTCAGCTATTAGAAACTGAATCACCGCTCGCTGATCAACTCTGCTCTCTGATCAACTCTAGATGGATTCCGTATCACACCTGCCATGCTTTCAACACTCTGCTGAGGAAACTATGAGTCGGAGGATAATTAAATTTTCCAAACTTGGCGAACATACGTATGTTCACTTGTTGCAGTTTGGTCCGGTTTCATTTGAACACGCATTGTATGGTGAATGCATTTGAAAATAAACAACATAGGCCCTAATAGACATAGACTAAATAATTCCTGACTAACGAGCAAATACGGCTAAAACTACAGGTAAAGGTCAGTCCCATAGCAACAATTGCCGTCGGGGATGAAGATAACTCTTCACGTACTAATCCACAGTTTATGTGAGGTGGGGTGGACAGCTCCCTTCCTTGCTGTTTTTTACCTACCCCAACGTATACATCAGGTATCCATTTACAGTTGCGGAGGAGCGGTCGTACCAGACACAAACCACGGCCTCGGATTTTTTTTCTGTGTGTCCATGAATTCGAACTCTGTCACGCTATAATGCCAGTCTAGTAAGCCAGTCTACATGCTCCACATACAGAAATACGGCTGCAGACAAACCAAAATAATGTTTCTAATGTCATGAGGGAAAAAATGATGGATGGACACAGGACCGACGGGTGAGCAAGAAACAGACTCCCATTTTAAGTTATTTAGTGGAAACCACATGGCAAAAAACAGGGATAAACACCTAGAGAGATATTATGCAGAACAATCACCAGAGAGACTTCAGCCATGGGGCTAGGAAACATGCAAGAACTACAAGAGGACATAGCTACAAATTAAATAAAGATAGGTCCAGATTAGATATTAGGAAATATTTTTTTAGTCAGAGAGTGGTGAATGCTTGGAATGTATTGCCACAGGAGGTAGTGGAGGCAGGGACAATTAATGCATTTATGAATAAATTGGATGCGCATAGCTTTTAGAGCAAGGTAATGTAAATGAAACTAGTTGTATAAAGACTCTGTAGAGTCTTCTAAATCAGTGCAAAGACGTTAAGTTAAGTTAAGACGTTAAGTTAAGTATACAGAGAGTGGTGGTGTACCGATCCAGATGGAGCACTGATATCTGCCTTATGCGCTGTTTTTGGTGCTGAATGACCAGAGAGAGAGATAACCAGATTAACTAAGACAAGTATGTAAATAGGGGCTGAAATTGCAGCAGTGAATGAGCTGACAACAGCTAGCTGGTTGCATCAGGGTCATCAAACCATAGCTGGCTGGTTGCATCAGGGTCATCAAACATTAGCTGGCTGGTTGCATCAGGGTCAGTGAACCATAGCTGGCTGGTTGCATCAGGGTCAGTTAACCATAGCTGGCTGGTTGCATCAGGGTCATCAAACCATAGCTGGCTGGTTGCATCAGGGTCATCAAACCATAGCTGGCTGGTTGCATCAGGGTCATCAAACCATAGCTGGCTGGTTGCATCAGGGTCATCAAACCATAGCTGGCTGGTTGCATCAGGGTCATCAAACCATAGCTGGCTGGTTGCATCAGGGTCCTCAAACCATAGCTGGCTGGTTGCATCAGGGTCATCAAACCATAGCTGGCTGGTTGCATCAGGGTCATCAAACCATAGCTGGCTGGTTGCATCAGGGTCATCAAACCATAGCTGGCTGGTTGCATCAGGGTCATCAAACCATAGCTGGCTGGTTGCATCAGGGTCATCAAACCATAGCTGGCTGGTTGCATCAGGGTCATCAAACCATAGCTAGCTGGTTGCATCAGGGTCATCAAACCATAGCTGGCTGGTTGCATCAGGGTCATCAAACCATAGCTGGCTGGTTGCATCAGGGTCATCAAACCATAGCTGGCTGGTTGCATCAGGGTCATCAAACCATAGCTGGCTGGTTGCATCAGGGTCCTCAAACCATAGCTGGCTGGTTGCATCAGGGTCATCAAACCATAGCTGGCTGGTTGCATCAGGGTCATCAAACCATAGCTGGCTGGTTGCATCAGGGTCATCAAACCATAGCTGGCTGGTTGCATCAGGGTCATCAAACCATAGCTGGCTGGTTGCATCAGGGTCATCAAACCATAGCTGGCTGGTTGCATCAGGGTCATCAAACCATAGCTAGCTGGTTGCATCAGGGTCATCAAACCATAGCTGGCTGGTTGCATCAGGGTCATCAAACCATAGCTGGCTGGTTGCATCAGGGTCATCAAACCATAGCTGGCTGGTTGCATCAGGGTCATCAAACCATAGCTGGCTGGTTGCATCAGGGTCATCAAACCATAGCTGGCTGGTTGCATCAGGGTCATCAAACCATAGCTGGCTGGTTGCATCAGGGTCATCAAACCATAGCTGGCTGGTTGCATCAGGGTCATCAAACCATAGCTGGCTGGTTGCATCAGGGTCCTCAAACCATAGCTGGCTGGTTGCATCAGGGTCATCAAACCATAGCTGGCTGGTTGCATCAGGGTCATCAAACCATAGCTGGCTGGTTGCATCAGGGTCATCAAACCATAGCTGGCTGGTTGCATCAGGGTCATCAAACCATAGCTGGCTGGTTGCATCAGGGTCATCAAACCATAGCTGGCTGGTTGCATCAGGGTCATCAAACCATAGCTAGCTGGTTGCATCAGGGTCATCAAACCATAGCTGGCTGGTTGCATCAGGGTCATCAAACCATAGCTGGCTGGTTGCATCAGGGTCATCAAACCATAGCTGACTGGTTGCATCAGGGTCAGTGAACCATAGCTGGCTGGTTCAGCGAACCATAGCTGGCTGGTTGCATCAGGGTCAGTGAACCATAGCTGGCTGCATCAGGGTCAGCGAACCATAGCTGGCTGGTTGCATCAGGGTCAGTGAACCATAGCTGGCTGGTTGCATCAGGGTCAGTGAACCATAGCTGGCTGGTTCAATCAGGGTCAGTGAACCATAGCTGGCTGGTTGCATCAGGGTCAGTGAACCATAGCTGGCTGGTTGCATCAGGGTCAGTGAACCATAGCTGGCTGGTTGCATCAGGGTCAGTGAACCATAGGTGGCTGGTTGCATCAGGGTCAGTGAACCATAGCTGGCTGGTTGCATCAGGGTCAGCGAACCATAGCTGGCTGGTTGCATCAGGGTCAGCGAACCATAGCTGGCTGGTTGCATCAGGGTCAGTGAACCATAGCTGGCTGGTTGCATCAGGGTCAGTGAACCATAGCTGGCTGGTTCCATCAGGGTCAGCGAGCCATAGCTGGCTGGTTGCATCAGGGTCAGTGAACCATAGCTGGCTGGTTGCATCAGGGTCAGTGAACCATAGCTGGCTGGTTCCATCAGGGTCAGCGAACCATAGCTAGCTGGTTGCATCATGGTCAGCGAACCATAGCTGGCTGGTTGCATCAGGGTCAGCGAACCATAGCTGGCTGGTTCCATCAGGGTCAGCGAACCATAGCTGGCTGGTTGCATCAGGGTCAGTGAACCATAGCTGGCTGGTTGCATCAGGGTCAGTGAACCATAGCTGGCTGGTTCCATCAGGGTCAGCGAACCATAGATGGCTGGTTGCATCAGGGTCAGTGAACCATAGCTGGCTGGTTGCATCAGGGTCAGTGAACCATAGCTGGCTGGTGTCATCAGGGTCAGTGAACCATAGCTGGCTGGTTGCATCAGGGTCAGTGAACCATAGCTGGCTGGTGTCATCAGGGTCAGTGAACCATAGCTGGCTGGTTGCATCAGGGTCAGCGAACCATAGCTGGCTGGTTGCATCAGGGTCAGCGACCATAGCTGACCAAGACCCTATTCCACCACCAAGTGGCCGCCCTGAAAACAGGCAACGCTAGTGTATAGAGAATAGGAATCATAGTGGAAAGACAAACCCGGTTAACTCCTCCCTTCCCCCCCCCCCCTCCCCATTCCCAAAAAGAAAAAGAAACAGCTCCAGCAGGGGAAACTGGATGTGCCGAGCCGAAACGCACACATATCGCTCCCTCTCTGTAAAGAAAAGAAAAAAAAAACACAACCACAATATCAAGAAGAAGAAAAAACTGGCATATTATCCCTGTTGCCATGTAGTCGAAGCTATCTGTGGTACGCTCTTTTTACGATTTTATTTCATGTGACTTAATAGACCTATGGCCAATCATATATGAATTTCTTATGTTTTCAGGCAGCGACTAATAGTCCGCTTCTTTTTATTTTCACATGCGAGAAGTTATTTTGCGTGCACAGCGTGTACACAGGACCTTAGAGTTTTTTCGTCAATCTCCTATATGACTAGGGAGGCTTGATACTCGAGGGGCTCGAAACCCCACAATGTCATGGTTTTGTTCTTGAGAGGCGCGCGCTTAGCTTTTCGGTATATAGTTCAGTATTGTTTTGTATGACTGATTAAACCTTCAACAACAACAACAGCAACACCAACCTGATATTTGTGTTTTAAGAGATACCTTTACATCTCCAACAACAACAGCAACACCAACCTGATATTAGTGTTCTAAGAGATACCTTTACATCTCCAACAACAACAGCAACACCAACCTGATATTAATGTTCTAAGAGATACCTTTACATTTCCAATACCAACCTGATATTATTGTTCTAGGAGATACCTTTACCTCTCCAACAACAACACCAACACCAACCTGATATTATTGTTCTAGGAGATACCTTTACATTTCCAATACCAACCTGATATTAGTGTTCTAAGAGATACCTTTACATCTCCAACAACAACAGCAACACCAACCTGATATTAGTGTTCTAAGAGATACCTTTACATCTCCAACAACAACAGCAACACCAACCTGATATTATTGTTCTAGGAGATACCTTTACATCTCCAACAACAACAGCAACACCAACCTGATATTAGTGTTCTAAGAGATACCTTTACATCTCCAACAAAAACGGCAACACCAACCTGATATTAGTGTTCTAAGAGATACCTTTAGATCTCCAAAAACAACGGCAACACCAACCTGATATTATTGTTCTAAGAGATACCTTTACATTTCCAATACCAACCTGATATTATTGTTCTAAAAGATACCTTTACATTTCCAATACCAACCTGATATTATTGTTCTAAGAGATACCTTTACATTTCCAACACGAACCTGATATTATTGTTCTAAGAGATACCTTTACATCTCCAACAATAACAGCAACACTAACCTGATATTATTGTTCTAAGAGATACCTTTACATTTCCAATACCAACCTGATATTATTGTTCTAAGAGATACCTTTACATTTCCAACACGAACCTTTATATTATTGTTCTAAGAGATACCTTTACATCTCCAACAATAACAGCAACACCAACCTGATATTATTGTTCTAAGAGATACCTTTACATTTCCAATACCAACCTGATATTATTGTTCTAAGAGATACCTTTACATTTCCAACACGAACCTGATATTATTGTTCTAAGAGATACCTTTACATCTCCAACAATAACAGCAACACCAACCTGATATTATTGTTCTAAGAGATACCTTTACATTTCCAATACCAACCTGATATTATTGTTCTAAGAGATACCTTTACATTTCCAACAACAACCTGATATTATTGTTCTAAGAGATACCTTTACATTTCTAACACCAATCTGATATTATTGTTCTAAGAGATACCTTTACATCTCCAACAACAACAGCAACACGAACCTGATATTATTGTTCTAAGAGATACCTTTACATTTTCAACAACAATCAGTTATTATTAGAATTGTTTTGCATATATTACATACGGTAAACACTCCCTCGAATTATCATAATTTTAACTTTACTAGGAAAGAGCAAGTCATCATCTTCAGACTGAGAACTGGTCATAACAGATTCAAGGGTCATCTTTACAACAAATTGAGGTTTGGGACAGATGACAGGTGGGGAGCATACCATGACCGTGGAACACATCCTACAAAGCTGAATGCTCGCGCAGGAAAAGAGAGAACAGTACTAGCCTAGCGAGACAGATATGAGACAAAAGCTGAATGGAGATAAAACAGCCTTACAAACAATGGTGTCCTTTATAGGAGAAACCGGGACCTTGATCTGAGGATGAACGAAGAAGAAAAAGGAGAAGATGTAATGCTAAAGGTAATGTTCTGTTGCCTACCATACATTATCACAGCACCAACCGCTATCATGGGGAAACAAACCCTTAGGAAATGCAAGAGGAAGCAGACCCTTACATAAAATACTTGCCGAAGTCGGATGCACTGGGCCGACAGGGGCAAAATAAAAACAGTGCAAAGCACACCGCCTTGATGAATAGAGAAATAAAGCGAACGCAAAAATAAATAAAATATTATGACTGTTTGGCTTTGATATGCTGCGAAACACCATCATCATGTGATTTAATCAAACGAGCAGTTGTGGTTTCTAGCGCATAGAGCCGTGACAGAAGTTCTGCTGTATTCTGTCTCAAGCCACATATATCATTCCACTTAAGTTGTTCGTCTTGTATGTTATCTTTGATAGTCAAAATCTCTAAACTGTGCTGATCAAGCACACCAGAGTAATTATTAATCATTTGTTGCAATTTTGCAACTAAGCTGTCAAACTTGAAGGAAACTAGACAATTCAGTGTTTCTCCAACTGTTTGAAATTTGTTTTCTTGTTCATCTTTAAATGATAGCATCTGTGCTGCTTGTTCCTCAGAAGTTCTCATGCATTTGGACATGGTCATCTCGAGGGCTTCCATGCGACATACCACTTTGGAGATATCTGATTTTTCTAAACAAAAACAACAAAAATACATGTAAAGTGGTCATATAGGATAGTCATAGAGTGGGCATGAAAGTATCTTCACTATCACACAAGGTTTCTCAATCAATGTTTTATCAACGCTGGGGGTTTAGCAACATATCGCGATTCAGGCACATACAAGTTGCAGTTGTGGGCAGAGACTAAACAACCCTGCATGTCTGTCAGTGCACAGAGACTGGACAACCCTGAATGTCTGTCAGTGCACAGAGACTGAACAACCCTGAATGTCTGTCAGTATACAGAGACTGAACAACCCTGAATGTCTGTCAGTACACAGAAACCAGGCAGCCATGTATGTCTGACAGTGCTCAGAGACCAAGCAGCCATGTATGTCTGTCATGCACAAAGACCAAGCGCCCCTGTACGTCTGACAGTGCTCAGAGACCAGGCAGCCATGTATGCGTGTCAGTGCACGGAGACCAGGCAGCCCTGTATGCGTGTCAGTGCACGGAGACCAGACAGCCCTGTATGCGTGTCAGTGCACGGAGACCAGGCAGCCCCGTATGTCTGTCAGTGCACAGAGACCAGGCAGCCATGTATGTCTGTCAGTGCACAGAGACCAGGCAGCCATGTATGTCTGTCATTGCACAGAGACCAGGCAGCCATGTATGTCTGTCAGTGCACAGAGACCAGGTAGCCATGTATGTCTGTCAGTGCACAGAGACCAGGCAGCCATGTATGTCTGTCAGTGCACAGAGACCAGGCAGCCATGTATGTCTGTCAGTGCACAGAGACCTGGCAGCCCTGTATGCGTGTCAGTGCACGGAGACCAGGCAGCCCTGTATGTCTGTCAGTGTACAGAGACTGAACAACCCAGAATATCAGTGCACAGAGACTAACAAGTTATCTATATTAGTGCAAAGAGACTTGGCATCCCTGTATGTCGGTGCATAATGAATACATTATAATTTATATTAATTCTATTTTCATCTTTGACGGTTTACCTTTCAATTATGCTGCCCAAAGATTTAAATTGTTATTGTATGAGTCAAAAGAACTTACTTTCTTTTCAATTCACTTATGCCATTATGCGATGTTTGAAGCTCAAGTCGCCTCTTTTGGGCCAAATATGTTGCGTTTATTGTTATAAGCACATGTTGATTAACTGTCATGACTCTCTTGTGCGGTTTTCTTTTTCCTTGCTCCGTTGTCATTTCACTTTTCCGTGTTGAAAGAAGCCTTTTCAGTCAAAGGCTGTGAGAGCATACGGCTTGGGAAGTAAAAGGCAGCGAGGGAGGTAACTGGCTATCCTACCTCATACAAGCTGTGGTTTAGTATACTGAAGTCTCTAACAACTTAATTCCCCGACAGGAGATCAAGATGCTGAGCAGCGCATGAGCTGCAGTGGTTAACGACCCATAGCTGACTGCTAGCGTCAGGGCAAGCGAACCAGAGCTGCCAAGACCCTTCTATATCTCCACGCGGTGATCCTGGATAACAGGCTGCAGCAGGGCAGACTGGCTAAAGAGAAGGGATCGAAGAGGGAATGCTAACCCGGTACTCAAAAAATGCTTGCTGAAGTCGGATGTATTGGACCGAAAGGTGCAAATATTGCAGCCAAGCTGTAAACTACGACACAACGCATTCCGTTCTATGGACTACATTCTGCTACTTAAGCCCTTTTAGGGTTTGCTAGTTGGAGATTGAGAACGAACGAAGCCAAGCCAAGCCATTCCCCGATAGTAGTGTAACTATTATGGGACAAACCTTGACTTAATATACTGAAGTCTCTAACAACTTCATTCCCCGACAGTAGTCTAACTGCTATGGGACAAACCATGACTTTACTATTTCGGTATTTTTGCTAACCTATGTCGCTTTTCCCAGGCCTAATAAGCTACAAGAATGAAACCACCGACATACTTACTATAATAAATAAATGATCTTTTTCGTCTATGCAGACGATCATGAAACAGGTATGACTTTTTCACTAGACGGCTCTTTTCTCCTTTCCACGTATACGATTATTTTTGAGTTTCTCTCTCCGAGTAGATTTAAGTTTCTCTCTCCGAGTACCTTCAAGTTTCTCTTTCTGAGTAGATTCAAGTTTTTCTCTCCAAGTAGCTTTGTTTCTCTCTCTGAGTAGCTTCAAGTTTCTCTCTCCGAGTAGCTAAAAGTTTCTCTGTCTGAGTGGCTTCAAGTTTCTCTCTTCGAGTAGCTTCAAGTTTCTCTCTCCGAGTAGCTAAAAGTTTCTCTCTCCGAGTAGCTAAAAGTTTCTCTCTCCGAGTAGCTTCAAGTCTCTCTCTCCGAGTAGCTAAAAGTTTCTCTCTCCGAGTAGCTAAAAGTTTCTCTCTCCGAGTAGCTAAACGTTTCTCTCTCCGAGTAGCTAAAAGTTGCTCTCTCCGAGTAGCTAAAAGTTTCTCTCTCCGAGAAGCTAAAAGTTTCTCTCTCCAAGTAGCTAAAAGTTTCTCTGTCTGAGTGGCTTCAAGTTTCTCTCTTCGAGTAGCTTCAAGTTTCTCTTTCTGAGTAGATTCAAGTTTTTCTCTCCAAGTAGCTAAAAGTTTCTCTCTCCGAGTAGCTAAAAGTTTCTCTCTCCGAGTAGCTAAACGTTTCTCTCTCCGAGTAGCTAAAAGTTGCTCTCTCCGAGTAGCTAAAAGTTTCTCTCTCCGAGAAGCTAAAAGTTTCTCTCTCCAAGTAGCTAAAAGTTTCTCTCTCCGAGTAGCTAAAAGTTTCTCTCTCCGAGTAGCTAAAAGTTTCTCTCTCAGAGTAGCTAAAAGTTTCTCTCTCCAAGTAGCTAAACGTTTCTCTCTTAGAGTAGCTAAAAGTTTCTCTCTCTGAGTAGCTAAAAGTTTCTCTCTCCGAGTAGCTAAAAGTTTCTCTCTCCGAGTAGCTAAAAGTTTCTCTCTCCGAGTAGCTAAAAGCTTCTCTTTCCGAGTAGCTTCAAATGTCGTTAGGCCTTTTCGGAGTGATGTTTTCGATGTGGTTCGCACTGCGGCTGAGTTTTTCTACACACTGTGGTCGATGGAAAAGTATGTCATTGATGCCTTGTGGTCGATGGAAAAGTATGTCATTGATGCCTTGTGGTCGATGGAAAAGTATGTCATCGATGTCTTGTGGTCGATGGAAAAGTATGTCATTGATGTCTTGCAAACATCTTTAATATCTGAGCAGGGATCTGTTTGGGAGTCTCCTCACCTCTGAAAGCTCACCCCACAACACCTGTTTTGGAATGGTGCCCATTGTCCATTCTACTCACGTGACCCAGCCATGGCAGACTTCTAGCATGTAACAATCCTATAGCACAAGAAAGATTCTAGCGTTGCTGTATAGTGTACTTCTGTGTTTGTTTTCTTGTTCTGCCATCTGATGTTCACAATTTTCAGCAGGTAGCGGAGGTAAAAAGTGTTTAGCCGTCTCTCGTGCATAGAGTATGTCGTCCACGCCTCTGATGCGTACAGCAGGTGCTGAGAACAATGGCCCAATATATCTGCATTTTTGTCTGCAAAGTCAGTTTAATATTTCTCCACGCCATCTTGAAAAGGCCGCCAAAAGTAGTCGCTGCTCTTCCAATTCTGATATTTATTTCCTCGTCTAGAGAGCGCTTGTAATTGTTGACCCGAGGTAGCTGACATTGTTGGTTGATGCTATGAGATTGCCATTAAGAGCGATGTTTGCTGGATTGACGGTACCTGACTCCAGAACCACCGTCTGCCATAAAATACAAACTTACTACTAATAGCCAAATGTTAGTCCCAAAGGTAAACCAGGTAAGACACAGGCTAGCAGCTTCTTTGGCTAACCAGATGGATATGCAGAACATGCAGAGAGATTTTGGCTAGCTAGCATCAGACACTCATCTGCCTGATTTCTTCATCTTCTTCTTCGCCGTTCTTTCTCTAACTCCCACTACCAAGCCCTTAAAAAGGCTTTGCAGGTAGCAGGAGAACTGAATGCAGTGTGTGTTCTTTGATTCCTTCTTCTTAGCCATTCTGGGTACCAGGTTAGCTTTCCCTCTTCGATCCATTCTCTTTAGCCAGTCTGGATACCAGATTAGCCTTCCCTCTTCGATCCCTTCTCTTTAGCTAGTCTGGGTACCGGGTTAGCTTTCCCTCTTCGATCCATTCTCTTTAGCCAGTCTGGATACCAGGTTAGCCTTCCCTCTTCGATCCATTCTCTTTAGCCAGTCTGGATACCAGATTAGCCTTCCCTCTTCGATCCCTTCTCTTTAGCTAGTCTGGGTACCGGGTTAGCTTTCCCTCTTCGATCCATTCTCTTTAGCCAGTCTGGATACCAGGTTAGCCTTCCCTCTTCGATCCATTCTCTTTAGCTAGTCTGGGTACCGGGTTAGCCTTCTCTCTTCGATCCCTTCTCTTTAGCTAGTCTGGATACCAGGTTAGCCTTCTCTCTTCGATCCCTTCTCTTTAGCCACTCTGGATACCAGATTAGCCTTCCCTCTTCGATCCCTTCTCTTTAGCTAGTCTGGGTACCGGGTTAGCTTTCCCTCTTCGATCCATTCTCTTTAGCCAGTCTGGATACCAGGTTAGCCTTCCCTCTTCGATCCATTCTCTTTAGCTAGTCTGGGTACCGGGTTAGCCTTCTCTCTTCGATCCCTTCTCTTTAGCTAGTCTGGGTACCGAGTTAGCCTTCTCTCTTCGATCCCTTCTCTTTAGCCACTCTGGATACCAGATTAGCCTTCCCTCTTCGATCCCTTCTCTTTAGCTAGTCTGGGTACCGGGTTAGCTTTCCCTCTTCGATCCATTCTCTTTAGCCAGTCTGGATACCAGGTTAGCCTTCCCTCTTCGATCCATTCTCTTTAGCTAGTCTGGGTACCGGGTTAGCCTTCTCTCTTCGATCCCTTCTCTTTAGCTAGTCTGGGTACCGAGTTAGCCTTCTCTCTTCGATCCCTTCTCTTTAGCCACTCTGGATACCAGATTAGCCTTCCCTCTTCGATCCCTTCTCTTTAGCCAGTCTGCCCTGTTGCAACTTGTTTTCCAGGATCACCACGTGGATGTGTAGAAGGGTCATGGCAGCTCTGGTTTGCTGGCCCTGACGTTAGCAGTCCGATATGTGTCGGCTGAGCGCTACAGCTCATGCACTGCCCAGGATCTTGATCTCTTCTGCCTTATTGAAAAACTAGAATTCGAGTATTCACCGTCCCTTTTAAGCACATAGAGTCCTTTTGGTTAACTTAGGACAGTATTACCTTCTCAGTGTGTGTGTGCCAGCCAGCCAGGCGCTATACAAGGAATGCATAGTATCATTCGTATTGATCTGACTACACTTTGACCTGTTTCTTCACTCACTGACAAAGCGATAGATGACCATCACACCTGACAACGTCTTTTTTTTTAACGTTCGCCTTATTTCTCAATTCCCCAAGGCGGTGTGCATTGCTCTGCGGTTTTTTATTTTGCGCCTGTCAGCCGATTGCATCTGACTTCGGTATGCATTTTATGTACGGGTCTGCTTCCTCCTGCATTTTCGAACGGTTTGCTTCCCCGGGGTAACGGCCGGTGCTGTGATGAGGATCGAACCCAGCACCTTTGGGTTGTGAACCGTGCCACTTAACTACTAGGCCACGCCGTTCCCTTATGACGACGTCTGAAATAGCATCAACGATCTCCCTTCTCCTCCTCCGGTCCGCTAACCCCCTTCGTGAGGTATCCACGTCTGGCTAAGCTTGGTATCAACATTCCAGGTTCAGATCGCGTCATGCTCAGTTGGACAGACCGGACATTTCATGGGGGAGATTTTTCATGGCATAAATGCTTCTTCCATTTGACCTAACGTAAATAGATAACCGACATAGTCGGTACGAAATTTTGAAGCCGCCGTGGAAGCTTCAGAGTTTCTGTTCTATCGTTAGCACTTTCAGCAATGAAATGGATGAGCACAGATGGAAGCGGCCAGGAGCAATGAATTCTTATTCTGGGATCATTTCTCCCTGCTTCGCAGAATAAGAAGGAGACTTCATTGTTCATTCAGATTGGAACTCCAGTGTCTTCATTTTATTTGGAATCCTTTGTCCCACTCATATGATAACATGATATATGTCACACCTTGTAATGCGCTGTCATAGTCAAGTGCATCCGATTTATGCTAGCTTTTTTCGGGTTTGCCTTCCCTAGCCTTTAGTTGTACCCCAACCTTCCTGCGAGGCAGTAGTTTGTATTTTCTGTTATGGAATGCTGTCATTAGATGGAATACTGTCATTAGATGGAATACTGTCATTAGATGGAATACTGTCATTAGATAGAATACTGTCATTAGATGGAATACTGTCATTAAATGGAATACTGTCATTAGATGGAATACTGTCATTAGATGGAATACTGTCATTAGATGGAATACTATCACTACATGGAATACTATCACTACATGGAATACTGCCATAATATGGAATACTGTCATTAGATGGAATACTGTCATTAGATAGAATACTGTCATTAGATGGAATACTGTCATTAAATGGAATACTGTCATTAGATGGAATACTGTCATTAGATGGAATACTGTCATTAGATGGAATACTATCACTACATGGAATACTACCATTATATGGAATACTGTCATTAGATGGAATACTGTCATTAGATGGAATACTGTCACTACATGGAATACTGTCATTAGATGGAATACTGTCATTAGATGGAATACTGTCATTATATGGAATACTGTCATTAGATGGAATACTGTCATTAGATGGAATACTGTCACTACATGGAATACTGTCATTAGATGGAATACTGTCATTAGATGGAATGCTGTCATTAGATAGAATACTGTCATTAGATGGAATACTGTCATTAGATGGAATACTGTCACTACATGGAATACTGTCATTAGATGGAATACTGTCATTAGATGGAATACTGTCATTAGATGGAATACTATCACTACATGAAATACTATCACTACATGGAATACTACCATTATATGGAATACTGTCATTAGATGGAATACTGTCATTAGATGGAATACTGTCATTAGATAGAATACTGTCATTAAATGGAATACTGTCATTAAATGGAATACTGTCATTAGATGGAATACTGTCATTAGATGGAATACTGTCATTAGATGGAATACTATCACTACATGGAATACTATCACTACATGGAATACTACCATTATATGGAATACTGTCATTAGATGGAATACTGTCATTAGATGGAATACTGTCATTAGATGGAATACTGTCATTAGATGGAATACTATCACTACATGGAATACTATCACTACATGGAATACTACCATTATATGGAATACTGTCATTAGATGGAATACTGTCATTAGATGGAATACTATCCCTACATGGAATACTATCACTACATGGAATACTACCATTATATGGAATACTGTCATTAGATGGAATACTGTCATTAGATGGAATACTATCCCTACATGGAATACTATCACTACATGGAATACTACCATTATATGGAATACTGTCATTAGATGGAATACTGTCATTAGATGTTCTGCCCTCCCGGATTCTTGAGCTTCCATCTGCTGAGACTGTAGAGTTTTCCCTCTCTTATGTGGTCTGTCTTCCTGGAAACTTGTGGAATATCACCAGCTGCCATTCTTAACCTGGCCCCTTTCCAGTGACCTTTCCGGCTTGGGTGGCCTTACCAGGAACATGCGCTACCGGCGGTGTAACTCACAAATCTACTGAGGCGTGCAAGATCTCTAAGATAATGGCATCCTGGGGAGGGGAAGGCAAAGATATTGGTTCTATTAACCCTTTTCCATTTCAGCTGCTATTGTCAATTACCAAATTGTCTTAGGTATTCCTCTCTGTCTCTTTCCCTCTGATGTACGTGATCATGTCATACAAAGGTGTATGATCAAGATGCTGAGTAGCGCATGAGCTGCAGTGGTCAGCAACGGATAGCTGACTGCTTGTGTCAGGGCCAGCGAACCAGAGATGACAAGACCCTTCTACACCTCCACGCGGTGATTCTGGATAACAGGCTGCAGTAGGGCAGACTGGCTAAGGAGAAGGGATCGAAGAGGGAATGCTAACCCGGTACTCAAAAAATGATTGCTGAAGTCGGATGTGGTGGACCGAAAGGTGCAAATATCGCAGTGAAGCTGTAAACTACGACACAACGCATTCCGTTCTCTGGACTAGATTTCGCTACTTAAGCCCTTTCAAGGTTTGGTAGTGGGAGATTGAGAACGAACGAAGCCAAGCCAAGCCATACAAATGTGTGACCTTGACATGAATGCCGTTGTGATGTTATGTGTGTATCTCACCTTGATCAGGCTCACGTGAACTTTGTGATGGCAGGACAGTCTGTGGCTCTATCAGGGATGATGACGTTGTTGCAGAATTCGGTGAGGATAAACCAGATAGAGTTTCTAATTGTGCTGCAAACCCTAGGGGAGAGAATTGAGAATGCAAGCAGAGTTGTCCGCGCTCATTATAAATGGTTTCATCGAATCATCAAACACAAAAGCTTACACTTTTGTTGCCCCCCCCCCCCCCCCACCCTTAACCCTTAAGGTTTATTGGTGTTGGTTTTTTTTTATGCAGAGTTGGACAAACTTGTTAACACAAGAGGCATATTGATATTCCCGAGTGGTGTCCGCTTGTTAACAGAACACAGACTTGGTGCCTTGTTAACAGGTTACAGACTTGGTGACTTAACTGAACGTCTTTATACTGGATTAGAAGACTCTGCAGAGTTTGTATACAACCAATTTCGTTACATTACCTTGCTCTAAAAGCTTTGCGCATCCAATCTATTCTTAAATGTATTAATTGTCCCTGCCGCCACTAATTCCTGTGGCAATGCATTCCAAGCATTCACCATCTCTGACTAAAAAAATATTTCCAAATATCTAATATGGACCTCTTTAGTTAATTTATAGCTATGCCTTCTTGTTTTTGTGGGTGGCTGTATTTTGAAAAACTTGTTAAATAATTTATCCATTCCTCTGATCATCCCTAGGTCGCATTCCTTATCTGTCTTTCTAATATTGTTCTCTCTTTCTTTAGATTTGCCTGCTTCTATATATTTTGTCCTAGCTTTATTATTAGCTCTTCTACATTTAACTACAAATCTATTTATCCACTTTTTATGCTTTCATTCCTCTTTTAGCGTTTCTAGAACTGTTTTAAAACTCTCCCACTCTTGTTCAACATCTGTTCCTCCTACAATATCTTTCCAGATTATGTGGCTCGCTGCCTCTTTCATCCTCTTAACATCTGCCTTATAATAGGCGTATGTTCGCGTGCTTATGTTTACTTCTTTCCCTGCAATAAGATCCCAACGGATGATTTGATGGTCACTTGAGCCAAACAGTTCCCCAACAGTAACGTTTTCAATCATATTTTCCTCCTGTTGAAACTCCAGCTGACTTGGCCTCCATTTTCCACAGCTCTTCAAAAGCTGCTCTTTGGTCGACCACTTGTCCACTCCCCTGCAGGTTTTAATCCGTATTTAAATATGTACTTACTGTGTAAGTACCGAGTGGTTTGCCGGGGTTTTTGTGGATAAAAAAAACAAGAATAGAACCACTGTCCCATAGAGAGCATGTCGTAAGAGGCGACTAACTGTGTGACTTGGCCTAATACCTGCCATGGTTAGGTGGTTTGTTAAAAGCAGCATAGACTACGCCTAACAGACTGCGGGTCTACTTTGCTCTAGTGTTTGAGTCTATTAAGATGGACTCACACATCAATTAACCACCCTTTGTGTCCCTTGTCCCAACGCGGCCGTGTAAGAAGATGCTAGAGTCGAGCACGCTATGCAGGAAATCCTCCTCCCGGCTACATCCAGCTCACGCCAGAGTTGGGACCTCCTCATGGGCACATGTCCCTGTAGAAGTACAGGTCAATTAAGACTAAGACTTACTGTGTATCTCAGCATACAGGTAGACTAAGACTAAAACTTACTATGTATCTCAGCATACAGGTAAACTAAGACTAAGACTTACTGTGTATCTCAGCATACAGGTAGACTAAGACTTACTGTGTATCTCAGCATACAGGTAGACTAAGACTTACTGTGTACCTCAGCATACAGGTAGACTAAGACTTACTGTGTACCTCAGCATACAGGTAGACTAAGACTTACTGTGTACCTCAGCATACAGGTAGACTAAGACTAAGACTTACTGTGTATCTCAGCATACAGGTAGACTAAGACTAAGACTTACTGTGTATCTCAGCATACAGGTAGACTAAGACTTACTGTGTATCTCAGCATTTTTTGCAATGATAAAACTAAGAGCAGCGTCAAGTTTGAAGTTAATATTTGCAGCACTCTGAAAGTCGTTCTCCTTAACATTGTTTACGGCTTCTGTTTCCTGTCCAGAATAAACAGATAAGAATATGTATTTAACTACAGTCATTGAGCACTTGGGAAAAATTCGTTTAAAAGCTCATTTTATGAGACTTGAGAACCTAAGGTCTACCCGGACTGCAGTTATGTCATTTTTACATAACCTACCACAACATAACGTACCACAACATAACGTACCACAACGTAACACTACGGACAGGAAGTTGTGGAGACAAAGTATTGCATATGCCAGTCAGGATGGAATGTCCATGAAGGTCGCCAACAGTTATCTAACCCTTCCTTCTATGGATCGAGGGAGGATGGTGATGATGTTGTGTACAACGCCACGGTTCACACCTCCATCCTTGATCTAATTATCAGCCATCTCATTCCGAGTGCTTCTGACCTCCACATCTTTGACAGCTGTTTGGATAAACTTAATCGACCTGTACTTCTTCATGGGCATAAACCTGTCACACACATCACTCCAGCTGAGACGATAGCCAAAGGGGGACATGTCACTCCAGCTGAGACGATAGCCAAGGGGGGACATGTCACTCCAGCTGAGACGATAGCCAAAGGGGAAGAATGGGTCCACACGTGATAGAATGATAGAGTACCAGAGAGTCATCATAACCTTAGTTAAGGAATGCAGAGAACGGAGCAACGGGAGACCAGAGCACGAGGTAAATCAGCTGATAACTGAGAACACCCAGGAGAGTGACGCTGTCATATACACCGACGGATCAGTCGTGTGCAGTCGGACATCAGGCTTGGGTTTCTCGGCTAGAGTGAGAGGAGAGGTCGTTGGTGAGCGCAGTAGGGCATATATGTCAACAACTTCCAGTATGAGAATGGAGACGGAAGCAGTGACCTCAGCACTGAAATGGATATCTGGGACTTATATAACAAGGTCAGTCATCGTGACAGACGCCCAAGCCGTTCTTCAGAAAGTACAGAAGGGATAGCTTAGGTACAAGTGGATAGCAGCTGTTCAGGCCTCAAACCTCCAGGCGTTGACCTGGATCTACTGTCCTGCTCATGCCGGGATTCAGGGAAATGAAAGAGCTAACATCATGGCTTCACAAGCTACCATTATGGGCACATTAGTGATGGATAGAAGTGACATTTTGAAATCAATCAATGACCGCCTGCTGGATGAGGACACGTAATAGATGAAGCAGCAATCCACAAGCTGCAAAGTTTCCACATTACACGAGATTCGAGTCATGAGAAGACGGTGCAGGAGCGTGTACAACCAGCAAGCAACAGGGACCATCAGCATCCATACCTTACGCCATTTGATGAGAGAGACTGAGCACCTATGGTATGCCCGCAGTGCAGTGACCTCGATTCTTAGAAACAAACAGAAATAAGCCCCTGTGTAGGTCCCATCTCTAGTGTTAGCTGGATGTAGCTGGAGGAGGAATATTTCCTGCTTAGCGGGCTAGGTTCGAGCAGCTTTACTCCACTATGGAGGGTGGTTAACCGATGTGCGAGTCCATCTTAATAGACTCAAACACTAGAGCAAAGAAGACCCGCAGCGTGTTAGGTGCCATCTATTCTGCTCTTAACAAACCACCTAACCATGACCGGTGGTATGCCACGTCACACAGTTTGGATAAACTTTCATTTTAAATGATTCAATAAATCCACAAGTTCAATAATCCCGGCAGATCCATTGTTTCGACTTGCTCCTGTCCTACTGAACGTTTATCTCCCTTCCTTGACACCAATTTCCAGCTCAAAGTTCAGTATCTACTCTCATTTCATAGAACATAAACACGCATAGACTACATTCTCTCTGACTGTGCTCAAAGGAATTATATTGTCACTTCTTCGACCACGTCAGTGGAGGAGAAATATGCAGAACATGAGCTATGCCTGTTTATTTATGGACCATTTGCAATATCCCATTTGATCTCTGGCTATGAAAGTTCATTTCATGTGTATGATGTGCTACAGATGCACCAAAGACTATTCTGACATATCTGAGCTGACCTCTCTATCCTCATTTGTTTTGTTCTTCTTTCTAACAATCCGTTTCACATGTCATACGAGATATATTATATATATATTGCATCTGTCTACTTTCTCAACACTACTGTCTGCGTCCTTGACATTACTTTCTCCGTCTGTCCTCTTTGCCTCTTCCCCATCATCTACTACAAACATACAGACACAGTTATCTCCTTCGCGCCTTTGTCATCTCTAATCTTGATGTGACTGTCAACATTTATGCTCTCTCACAGAACAGATAAACACTTTCTGCATCAGAATCATGACATGCATGACTTCCTCCGCAGGCGTCTCTACATACTCTCAATGGTCATTCACGCCACAGACGGCGCCTCAGACAGAACTCAACATTCTCCGGTTCGATCGGACCACCACCATTCTCTGTAGTGCTTGCATGTTTTCTAGCCCCATGGTTGCACTCTTCCTGGCGGTAGTTCTGCAGAGTGTATCATTGGGTCTATCCCGCTTCCTTTTGCCTCCAGGGTTCCACATAATCGCATGTAACGGGTGTCTGTTATTGTTAATCCAGGGCACGGGACCGGTTGACGCCCAATTGTGTCTTTCTGTTGACATTAGAAACATAATTTTGGTTGGACTGTAATCATACTTGCTCATGAATTCTTTCCATCCAATGCTCAATAGACGTCTGACATTTATTTTCAAATGGATTCAATCTATTTTCAAGCGTCTTTGTCATTTTCCAGCTTTCGCAACCAAATATTAGCACTGAGATGATGTTAGAGTTAACTACCGTGATCTTGACCCATTTACTCAGAGATGTAGATCTCCAACTACACTGATCTTTACCCATTTGCTCAGAAATGTAGATCTCCAACTACCCTGATCTTGACCCATTTGCTCAGAAATGTAGATCTCCAAATATTCGTTAATTGTTTGAGAGCATTGGAGACCAAGGTGATTCGGGTGAGAATTGTCCGTTGTTGCATGCCAACTTTTGCGTCATTCTACTGACTAGATAAGAAAGTTCTAACTTTTTTTGTATCACTTGACCATTGAGTTGGACATCGGTTCCTCTGTGTATAAGGCTCATTGTTTTAGTTTGGGAGGCATTTATCTCAAGACCTATCTGTTTGGCTTCTCTGAAGCTATTCTTATATGTGCCTTGCAGCTGGTCATTCTTATCTCTGGTCTGCAGTTGGTCATCCTTATCTCTGGCCTGTAGCTGGTCATTCTTATCTCTGGTCTGCAGTTGGTCATCCTTATCTCTGGCCTGTAGCTGGTCATTCTTATCTCTGGTCTGCAGTTGGTCATCCTTATCTCTGGCCTGCAGCTGGTCATCCTTATCTCTGGCCCGTAGCTGGTCATCCGTATCTCTGGCCTGCAGTTGGTTATCCTTTGGTAATGTGTTTCAGAGTAGAAACGTGTGTGATATTTTAATTAGAAGCTGCGGACTCAACATTCACCTCGTGACCACCACTGTGCCCTGGTCTGCAGCAACAATAGGCATGGTTGCCTAACATGTCCCTATACCAACCAGACACGTTCGATACACTTTCCTACCTGTATAGAATTAAAGATGGGTTCACCTGTAAGTCGCACAACATAATGTATGCTATAATTTACCAATGTTGCAACACGACACTGACCTTGAATGCTGTGCTCGCTTCCACCAACACTTCTAAGATATTTATTATTTCTAATAACTCTGGGTCTTCTATTACCAACCACTTCAGCGGTCCCGGACAACAGGGCATGGTTGATATTAGGGTCATTGGCATCATCATCTACACCTCTCATCATCGACACCAGTTTGAGTTGAAGAATTGTTTAAACTTCCTTATGGGATGCAGGTAAAGAGCAACAGTTGTAAATATATTCTCCAAGGGGACTAGACCTTGTGGTTTGAATACACTCTATACCTTAGAGTACGCTACTCTGTCCATTACACACACACACACACACACACACACACTCTCTCTCTCTCTCTCTGTCTTTCTCTCTCTTTCTTTTTTCTCCCCTCTCCTCCCATTTATTATGTTTACTAATTTATGTATGTATCCTTGGATACACGTATCTGTATGTGCACATATGTTTGTACGTATATATGTGTGTCTCTACATATACATAACGGGACGATGAGGCTAACGTCTGGTCAGGCAAAACATACAGATCAGAGAATGTTAGCCAGGGTCTGGAGAAATATACTGGCCAAGACTCTCACCTGACGGGACGATGAGGCTAACGTCTGGTCAGGCAAAACACACTGATCAGAGAATGTTAGCCAGGGTCAGGAGAAATATACTGGCCAAGACCATCACCTGACCTCCTCGTTTGTCGTCCTGGAAACGGACTGTTGCAGAGGATAACAGTCTGGCTAACAGGGTGAGGTTCGACGTGATCCCCGCTACCAACCCATTGTGGACATTAGCAACAAAACAACATATACGTACATGTAAGAGTATGTGTTAGTGCATACTGATTCCGTCAAGTCATATCGTATTCTCTATAGAGTCAAGTTAATTGTTGCCATTATAATTCATTAGATATTTTAATTTGTTCTTTTTCAATGACAATGGTTATGTGGAATTAAGGAATGTTTCGTTTTATTTTTGTCTGGGTGTTGTAAATGAGCCATACATATGTATACAATTATCAACAGAAGTAGAAAAAGAGACAGATAGAGAGATGAAGAAGAAGAAGAAGAAGAAGAAGAAGAAGGAGAAGAAGAAGAAGAAGAAGAAGAAGAAAAAGAAGAAGAAGAAGAAGAAGAAGAAAGGTCTAGATTAGTTACCATAATATATTTTTTTCAGTCAGAAAGGGGTGAATGCTCGGAATGATTTGCCACAGGAACTAGTCTAGACGGGGTCAATTAATGCATTGAAGAATAGATTGTAGGCACAGAGTTATTTTTAGATTAAGCGAATGTAAAAGAAACTGGTTTTATGGAGACTGTGCAGAGACTTCTAAATCAGTATACAGACGTTAAGTTAAGTTAAGAGGAGAAGAAGAAGAAGAAGAAGAAGAAGAAGAAGAAGAAGAGGAAGAAGAAGAGGAAGAAGAAGAGGAAGAAGAAGAAGATAATCAAGAACAAGAAATGATGAAAAAGAAGAGAAAATAAAAAGAAGTAGCTAGTGTCTTAAAATGCTACTGTCCTACCAAAAAAGCTAGCTTATTTTTTAAGCTAACAGATTTCATACCTTGTCAATGAAAGCATACAGTGGGCCACGAAGGGCATCAGAATGAGATTCCATACCTTGTCAATGAAAGCAAACAGTGGTCCAAGAAGGGCATCAGATTGAGATTTCACCAAACACAATTTTGTCCTCAGCATGTTAGCCTGTGCCTCCGCCATATTTGATGCCTGTAAAATACGTTGTCATGGTTAAATAAGAGATACTGGGATAAACTTAATTGGGCTTACCTTTTCTAGCCCCCTTGGAGCATGGGTCTACAGGTGTTGCTTTTTACCTGTTCCTTATTTGGACATGTTATGCTGATTCCCACGCATGAAACTACAGTTGCCTTTGTTTCCTCATCTACTCATTTTTACCAGGCGTTATTTTATATTCCAACTAACCTATTTCCTCTTGGGTTCCAATTTAGTGTTTTGTTAGGTTTCTTCTCGAGAGTCCAAAACCCCTGCTAAAAGTTGATATTTCTTTTTTTTTGGGTGAATTTAGACGCAAGTACCACTGTTTCTATCTTGAATGTTTTTACGTCTAACATGACATTTCTACCACTCTGATGCCATGGTAACCGGAATGAGTAATATCTAGTGTAAGAAATGATTTATTTTAAAACATGATATTGTACCAGTGAGAATAATAGCAGTACTGTAACAACTTACAAAATTAGATTAATTAGTTGTTCAAATAGTTTGTTTACAAATGTTGTAATTACAAACTAAAATAAGGGAGATTATGAAACAGTAGCATAACCAGCTTTACAAAACAATTAACGAAACAAAATATTACACTCATTTACAGCACACATACACATTTATATAACTCTAAGTTGAAATAACTAAAGACACTAACTGTTATAAACATTTTACATACGTGGGCATATAAACATACAAACATCCCTGCCAGGCTTTCTTTTTTAAATCCATCTGTGATTGAGTTATGATAATCGTCTTGCCAGTTATTTGAATGGACTTCTTTCGTATTTGTGGGGGTTGTTGCTGTGTATTTTATATTCGTATTATTTATTTCTTATAAGTGCATTATATTTTCATCTGTGTAGTTGATAGGAACTGCTTGGTTAACATTTTCATTAGAAGATAATAACATGAACCGCAGTTCATGTCACCAAAAATAACGTAACGTCAGGGGAGATACGACTAACGTATGTGCAGGCAAACCATGCTGATCAGATTATGTTAGTCAGGATCAGGCATAACATACTGATCGGGTAATTTTAGTCAGGGTCAGGCATAACATACTGATCGCACAATGTTAGTCAGGATCAGGCATAACATACTGATCGGGTAATGTTAGTCAGAATCAGGCATAACATACTGATCGCACAATGTTAGTCAGGATCAGGCATAACATACTGATCGGGTAATGTTAGTCAGAATCAGGCATAACATACTGATCGCACAATGTTAGTCAGGATCAGGCATAACATACTGATCGGGTAATGTTAATCAGGGTCAGGCAAAACATACTGATCGGACAATGTTAGTCAAGATTAGGCAAAATATGCTGATCAAAATACCCACTTCACTTCCACGTAAGTCTCCATGAAAACAGACTGTTTCACGGCAGGCCAACTAACGGACGGGGAAATGGACGTGATCCCCGTAATCAACATGCAGACGAAATCAAGCATAAGCAGAACCGTTAGAATAACCCTGGTTCACCTTCATCAGCATGCTCCGGATTTGAGGAAAGCTATTCTACTGTAAACATCCACTTAACGCGCTTTTCAGATCGCACTATAGCGTAAACTTATTGTAGACGTATACCAATAACAACACAATGTAACGACCATCAATATGACGACCATCAATATGACGACCATCAATATGACGACCATCAATATGACGACCATCAATATGACGACCATCAATATGACGACCATCAATATGACGACCATCAATATGACGACCATCAATATGACGACCATCAATATGACGACCATCAATATGACGACCATCAATATGACGACCATCAATATGACGACCATCAATATGACGACCATCAATATGACGACCATCAATATGACGACCATCAATATGACGACCATCAATATGACGACCATCAATATGACGACCATCAATATGACGACCATCAATATGACGACCATCAATATGACGACCATCAATATGACGACCATCAATATGACGACCATCAATATGACGACCATCAATATGACGACCATCAATATGACGACCATCAATATGACGACCATCAATATGACGACCATCAATATGACGACCATCAATATGACGACCATCAATATGACGACCATCAATATGACGACCATCAATATGACGACCATCAATATGACGACCATCAATATGACGACCATCAATATGACGACCATCAATATGACGACCATCAATATGACGACCATCAATATGACGACCATCAATATGACGACCATCAATATGACGACCATCAATATGACGACCATCAATATGACGACCATCAATATGACGACCATCAATATGACGACCATCTCACAACAATAATTCATTTGTCCACATGATGTCTGAAATAATTAAATTATTATTATGTCATGAATGTCATGCAATAAAGAAGTGTTCAATAAAAATACAAAAGTTTTGTATTTAGTATTATGTTTATCCACGCGTTTATACATTACAGCTGTTTAGACACAGTAACTATTAACTAGTTAGTCACTAGTTAGTCACTTTAATTACTTGCCTGACAGGACGTTCACAAATGTCTAACACAAACGAGAACCTGCGCACTAATTTCACTACACGTAACTACTAGGCCTTAGTTAAACTTTAACTACTCATAGACGTGCGATATATAGGCACTGTCTGATTCATGAAACCGAAACTCGTGACATGATTGGGCAGATCTGATTTACTTTCAAATGATTATTTACACTTTCTTCCAACTGGTAGCTTCAAGCTATAACTTTAACCTCGGAATAAACATAATTTATCTACAATCAACTTCTACGAAAGTACGGGCTTCGGAAAATCCCAATCAGTGGGCATTCCCCTCCAGATCCGATAGATAGATTGATATTATTATTATATCACCGCTATTTTAATATGCCATGATAACTGTAAAGGTATATTGACTCGTCTGTAGGCTTATATATATGTGTGTGTGTATTTCTTGTTAGTGCAGAGTTTCAGTTTCGAAAGAATTATCCAAAAAGAAAATATACGTGGAAAATGATTCATAAAATCATAGAACTATAGTATTAGTATTAGAACGGACAATCATAATGACATAGTAACAGCAATGATTCAGTTTCACAATCTGACAATAATAGCGACTTCGTTCGATTGAGGGGCCCCCAAACACTGATTGGTATATCGATGTTCTCAGTACCTCTCATTGTTGAAAGTGTTGATGACAGAGCACGAACTACATAGCTTCTACAAACATATTACAACTACCCACTAAATGCTTAGACTAAGTCACGGAAAACCGAGCTTGACAGTATTTGAACATATTGTACGTTGCGTTTGTAAGCCAATCTCTCAAAACTTAGGCCACACGCTCAACCAGAAAAAAAACCATAAGGTACACCCGGAATTTTCCTGACAACGTAGTAAATGAGAGAACCGCCGTCAGCGAATCGTAACTGACTTCTTGCGTCAGGTTAAACGTACCAAAACTGTCCAATTCCATATTTTCCAAGCGGTTTCCATAGAAACAGGCTATCGTGCAGTCTGGCTGGAGAAAAGGGGTCAGAGGGAAGGTAAACACGAACCCCAAAATGTGTCAGTGCTGAAACCGGATGTGTCGAGCCGAAGGCGCAGATACCATAACCTCACTGTAAAGTACCACTTAACGTCACTAAACGTTCTTTTCAGTAGGAACGTCGAAGAAGAGGAAACCCGATACAGATGTTGCACGAAAAGGTTCTAAATGCGCGATTACCAAACCATGTAACCCAAGAAGACGGCAGGTGTGACAGGATGAATCAAAGACACTGCAGGTGTGACGGGAGGAATCAAAGACACGGCAGGTGTGACGGGAGGAATCAAAGACACGGCAGGTGTGACGGGAGGAATCAAAGACACGGCAGGTGTGACGGGAGGAATCAAAGACACGGCAGGTGTGACAGGATGAATCAAAGACACTGCAGGTGTGACAGGATGAATCAAAGACACTGCAGGTGTGACAGGATGAATCAAAGACACTGCAGGTGTGACGGGAGGAATCAAAGACACGGCAGGTGTGACAGGATAAATCAAAGACACTGCAGGTGTGACACGATGAAACAAAGACACTGCAGGTGTGACGGGAGGAATCAAAGACACGGCAGATGTGACGGGAGGAATCAAAAACACGGCAGTTGTGACAGGATGAATCAAAGACACTGCAGGTGTGATGGGAGGAATCAAAGACACGGCAGGTGTGACGGGAGGAATCAAAGACACGGCAGGTGTGACGGGATGAATCAAAGACACTGCAGGTGTGACGGGATGAATCAAAGACGCTGCAGGTGTGACGGAAGGAATCAAAGACACAGCATATGTGACGGGAGGAATCAAAGACACAGCAAGTGTGACGGGATGAATAAAAGACAATGCAGGTGTGACAGGATGAATCAAAGACACTGCAGGTGTGACGGGAGGAATCAAAGACACGGCAGGTGTGACGGGAGGAATCAAAGACATGGCAGGTGTGACGGGAGAAATCAAAGATACGGTAGGTGTGACCGGATGAATCAAAGACACTGCAGGTGTGACGGGAGGAATCAAAGACACTGCAGGTGTGACAGGATGAATCAAAGACACTGCAGGTGTGACGGGAGGAATCAAAGACACAGTAGGTGTGACGGGAGGAATAAAAGACACGGCAGGTGTGACGGGAGGAATCAAAGACACAGCAGGTGTGACGGGAGGAATCAAAGACACGGTAGGTGTGACAGGAGGAATCAAAGACACGGCAGGTCTGGCAGGATGAATCAAAGACACTGCAGGTGTGATGGGAGGAATCAAAGACACAGCATATGTGACGGGAGGAATCAAAGACACGGCAAGTGTGACGGGAGGAATCAAAGACATGGCAGATGGTTTTGGATGAATCAAAGACACGGCAAGTGTGACGGGAGGAATCAAAGACACGGTAGGTGTGATGGGAGGAATCAAAGACACGGCAGGTGTGGCAGGAGGAATCAAAGACACTTCAGGTGTGACGGGAGGAATCAAAGACACAGCATATGTGGTGGGATGAATCAAAGACATGGCAGGTGTGGCCGGATGAATCAAAGACACGGCAGATGGATTTGGATGAATCAAAGACACGGCAGGTGTGGCGAGATGAATCAAAGACATGGCAGGTGTGGCCGAATGAATCAAAGACACGGCAGATGGATTTGGATGCCTCAAAGACACGGCAGGTGTGGCGAGATGAATCAAAGACACGGCAGGTGGATTTGGATGAATCAAAGACACGGCAGGTGTGGCGGGATGAATCAAAGACATGGCAGGTGTGTCCGGATGAATCAAAGACATGGCAGATGGATTTGGATGAATCAAAGACACGCAGGTGTGATGGGATGAATCAAAGACATGGCAGGTGGGGCCGGATGAATCAAAGACACGGCAGATGGATTTGGATGAATCAAAGACACGGCAGGTGTGGCGGGATGAATCAAAGACATGGCATGTGGGGCTACATGAATCAAAGACACGGCAGGTGGAGTTGTATGAATCAAAGACACGGCATGTGGAGCCATGACTGACTGTATGATGTAACCTTGAAGTGATAACTCTCCTGAGTTTTTGGTTTTCTTTCTCCCTGCGATGTTGTCGTTTCACTTCTCCATGTTGCAAGAACTTATTTTCACCCAGAACGAGGTGGCTCTTTGGGATACATCTCCACTTGGATCGGTCCGTATTTCTTCTTCCCGGGATGTCAGACTCTTGTCCTGTGGTCAGCCAACTATTCTCTTGACATCCGCCAATTGTCCATGGAGGATATCTTTGGGGATGTGACCATCTTCCATGCGATGAATATGACCAAGCCGTTCTAGTGTTCACTGCCTAAGGAGAAGTTACTTCCTTGGAAGACTCATGAGATAGTGGACCTCTGCCTTTCTCATATTTGTAACAAGAGATCGTAAGGACATCCATCACACGCTGGTTTTTGGTTATTTACTTTTACTAATTAACTATAGCTGAATCAGATTAATGCATACACTGGTCCTGTCAATATTCCTCATTGTGTGTGAGACATAGACAGTTACAGCTAATCTTCAACCAAGGATACAGGCCTTGGAGATGAGATGTTTCCGAAAACTTTTAGGCGTCACGTACAAAGATCGAGTTACAAATGAGGAAATACGAGATAGAATTACAACAGCAATAGGGCCTTTCGAAGATCTCTTGGCAACTGTCAAAAGAGGGAAACTCACTTGGTGCGGTCACATATCGAGATCAGATGGTCTTGCAAACACAATCATCCACGGAAAGGTACATGGCAGACGACGAAGAGGCCGGCCCAAAAAGAGATGGGAGGACAGCATAAAAGAATGGACCAGTCTCCGACCAGAGGAGTCACGGGCAGCGGCATCTGACACAGAGGGGTGGCGTGGGGTTGTGAGGATGTTTTCATGTGTGCCCCAACGACCTCACCGGTTACGGGATGACCTGACTGAGCTGATAGCTGAATGTGGCTCGCCATCCAATCACATTTAAGTGTCCATGTTTCAGCCCCATACGGTGCAATTGGCCATTCATGAGTAGTGATTATTCTTTTCCTTAGTTCTATATTGATATTCTTTAAGGTTAGCACTGTCTGATTTTCTCTGAAGGCCTGTTCTGCAGTTGCCATCTCGGTCATAAATTCCGTCTTGGGATCAAGATGCTGAGCAGCGCATGAGCTGCAGCGGTCAGCGACCCATAGCTGAATGCTAGCGTCAGGACCAGCGAACCAAAACGGCCAAGACCCTTCTACACCTCCACGTGGTGATCCTGGATAACAGGCTGCAGCAGGACAGACTGGCTAAGGAGAAGGGATCAAAGAGGGAATGCTAACCCGGTACTAAAAAATGCTTGCTGAAGTCAGATGTGTTGGACCGAAAGGTGCAAATATCGCAGTCAAGCTGTAAACTATGACACAACGCATTCCGTTCTCTGGACTACATTCTGCTACTTAAGCCCTTTTAGGGCTTGGTAGCGGGAGATTGAGAACGAACGAAGCCAAGCCATATCTTTGTTGAAGGACACGTGTCGAATATGTTATCAGTTATTGTGGATTACTCTAACAACTAACTTTAACGAATTGTCAACATTTCGTAGTACTGACGTCACTTAGTAACGCGTAGGGGGGAAGGAAGACAAATAGATGGGGGCCAGTGTGAGGGTTTAAGAAAAAGTATGGAAGATATTTATACCATGTGGTTGGAGACAGCCCATACTCGAGATAAGTCTGTTCTCAAGGGCGATTCGATGACGATCGTCAGAGAAGCACGAAACTAGACCAGTGACACTGACGTCAGCCATACCTCGGTGCTCAGGACCATTGAAGTGGCTGGCAATTGGGGAACCAGTGCTGTTGCGGATGTCGTTGAGGTGTTGGCAGAAACGCTCCCGTAGTTCCATACCAGTTTCCCCAATGTAAGTCATACCACACTGGCGGCAGATGATGGAATAGATGAGGTTACGAGATTTGCATGTGAACCCCTCTTTGATGAAGAATTCAGCCTTAGGAAAGGTAATGGAGCGAGAAAGGATGACCGATCCTATTTCAGTTTCTATCGAGTACTTGGCACAACCGGTCGCTTAGACAGAAAGCGTCTCCCACCTGAAACAGATGAGTTGACCATTTTTTCTTAAATGTTGATTTGTTAGTTCAGTGTTGTTGTCCCTGATGAAGGCCTATTGGTCGTAACGTAGGTTTTGTTTGTGTTCTCGTCTCGGTGCGGTATCTGACCATACCCATTTTAAAATTTTGATTAAGCTCAACCTTAATCAACTTTTACTAGTTTTTTTTCATGTTTTTTTCCCATTATACACATCCACAGAGCCGCTGCAGCCTCGCCTTATTTTAATTACAAGATGGGGTACTTATCCCCATGCCCAACCTCAGTCCCCTCTTTGACATGCCTGATAGGTTACAGTGTATGTATTCTTTGCTCTCTCTGGTCCAGGTAACACACAGATGCTTGGAACACATACCACCTGTGGCTAGCATCATTTTATTCAATTGTCCATGAAGGAAAGATTAACGAAATACTTATACAGAATAACAAAACAAAACACAAATAACAATAAGTCATTGAGATTTTTTAGCATTATATTTTTCTACATTCCAGAATTTTTTAGCATCATATTTTTTCTACATTCCAGAATTTTTGAGCATTATATTTTTTCTACATTCCAGAATTTGTTAGCATTATATTTTTTCTACATTCCAGAAAACTGTTGACCTCTGAATACGTTAATTCTTGCAATATAATTACTTGCCATTAGGAAGAGTACAGGTATATGTATAAGTTTAGGAATCCCTGGTATGGATACAATTTTAGGTAAAAGTATGATAACTGTTCTAGCCAATATATCAGCTCTACAGCATTGTAAGGAAGTTTGGAAGCCCATATATCAGCTCTACAGCATTGTAAGGAAGTTTGGAAGCCCATATATCAGCTCTATGGCAAGGTAAAAAAACTTTTTTGAGCCAATATATCAGCTCTATGGAAAGGTAAAAAAAATTTTTGAGCCAATATATCAGCTCTATGGAAAGGTAAAAAAAATTTGTAGCCGATATATCAGCTCTATGGCATTATAAGACAGTTTTGGAGACAATATGTCAGCTCTATGGCATTATAAGATAGTTTTGGAGACAATATATTAGTTCTATGTCATTATAAGACAGTTTTGGAGACAATATATCAGCTCTATGGCATTATAAGACAGTTTTGGAGACAATATATTAGCTCTATGGCATTATAAGACAGTTTTGGAGACAATATATTAGCTCTATGGCATTATAAGACAGTTTTGGAGACAATAGATCAGCTCTATGGCATTATAAGACAGTTTTGGAGACAATATATTAGCTCTACAGCATTATAAGACAGTTTTGGAGACAGTATATTAGCTCTATGTCATTATAAGACAGTTTTTGAGACAATATATCAGCTCTATGGCATTATAAGACAGTTTTGGAGACAATATATTAGCTCTATGGCATTATAAGACAGTTTTGGAGACAATATATCAGCTCTGTGGCATTATAAGACAGTTTTGGAGACAATATATTAGCTCTACAGCATTATAAGACAGTTTTGGAGACAATATATCAGCTCTACAGCATTATAAGATAGTTTTGGAGACAATATATTAGCTCTATGGCATTATAAGATAGTTTTGGAGACAATATATTAGCTCTACAGCATTATAAGATAGTTTTGAAGACAATATATTAGCTCTATGGCATTATAAGATAGTTTTGGAGACAATATATCAGCTCTACAGCATTATAAGATAGTTTTGGAGACAATATATTAGCTCTATGGCATTATAAGATAGTTTTGGAGACAATATATTAGCTCTACAGCATTATAAGATAGTTTTGAAGACAATATATTAGCTCTATGGCATTATAAGATAGTTTTGGAGACAATATATCAGCTCTATGGCATTATAAGACAGTTTTAGGAGACAATATATCAGCTCTGTGGCATTATAAGACAGTTTTGGAGACAATATATCAGCTCTACAGCATTATAAGATAGTTTTGGAGACAATATATTAGCTCTACAGCATTATAAGATAGTTTTGGAGACAATATATCAGCTCTACAGCATTATAAGACAGTTTTGGAGACAATATATCAGCTCTACAGCATTATAAGACAGTTTTGGAGACAATATATCAGCTCTACAGCATTATAAGACAGTTTTGGAGACAATATATCAGCTCTACAGCATTATAAGACAGTTTTGGAGACAATATATCAGCTCTACAGCATTATAAGATAGTTTTGGAGACAATATATTAGCTCTATGGCATTATAAGATAGTTTTGGAGACAATATATTAGCTCTATGGCATTATAAGATAGTTTTGGAGACAATATATTAGCTCTACAGCATTATAAGACAGTTTGGGAGCCAATATATTGACTCTTCGGAGTGAATCCGTTAACTCATTCACAACATTGAACCAATACATCAGCTTGAGACTAGGCTCGATATCTTATCCTCGCATGCTAAATGCCGTTCTTGCTTCGTATTCTGCTTTCATTTCTAAACGCTTTGGTGTCTAATAAGATATGATACTTTAGTATAGCACCACTTGACCTTCAAGGACAGCATACATCGCCAAAATACATGTATTTATAAGTCAAAAATATTCAGAAATCAATGAACTAACATACAAGTTAGAATGGAAATACATATTGAATAAATAGATAATAAAATGTGAATATTTACGCAAGAGTAAAAGATCAAGAAACCATGGTTCACTAGCTAGGAAAAGATATCCAAAATAAGCTTATCTATCAAGTGCTATAAAACAACAAAATACAAACTTATCTATCAAGTGCTATAAAACAACAAAATACAAACTTATCTATCAAGTGCTATAAAACAACAAAATACAAACTTATCTATCAAGTGCTATAAAACAACAAAATACAAACTTATCTATCAAGTGCTATAAAACAACAAAATACAAACTTATCTATCAAGTGCTATAAAACAACAAAATACAAACTTATCTATCAAGTGCTATAAAACAACAAAATAAACAGTTAAAAGCTGAAACCAAAGACAGTGAGCAGTACTGGCTGTATGACCAGGCAATAGTTAGCCAATGACAACCTCAGATCCATCAGACTCCTCCACGGCCAGCATGACTACCACTGATGACATTAGGTCTTCACTTGATGTCACGTCATGACTTGATGATGTTAGATCTTGACTTGATGATGTTAGATCTTGACTTGATGTTAGATCTTGACTTGATGATGTTATGTCTTGACTTGATGATGTTAGGTCTTGACTTGATATTGTTAGGTCTTGACTTAATGTTAAGTCTTGACTTGATGATGTTAGGTCTTGACTTGAAATTGTTAGGTCTTGACTTAATGTTAAGTCTTGACTTGATGATGTTAGGTCTTGACTTGATAATGTTAGGTCTTGACTTGATGTTATGTGTTGACTTGATGATGTTAGGGCTTGACTTGATAATGTTAGGTCTTGACTTGATGTTATGTCTTGACTTGATGATGTTAGGTCTTGACTTGATGTTATGTCTTGACTTGATGATGTTAGGTCTTGACTTGATGATGTTATGTCTTGACTTAATGATGTTAAGTCTTGACCTGATGATGTTAGGTCTTCACTTGATATTGTTAGGTCTTGACTTGATGATGTTAGGTCTTGACTTGATGATGTTAGGTCTTGACTTGATGTTAGGTCTTGACTTGATGATGTTATGTCTTGACTTAATGATGTTAAGTCTTGACTTGATGATGTTAGGTCTTCACTTGATATTGTTAGGTCTTGACTTTATGACATTAGACCTTGACTTGATGACATTAGATCTTGACTTGATGACATTAGACCTTGACTTGTTGACATTAGATCTTGACTTGATGATATTAGACCTTGACTTGTTGACATTAGATCTTGACTTGATGACATTAGACCTTGACTTGTTGACATTAGATCTTGACTTGATGACATTAGACCTTGACTTGATGACATTAGATCGTCACTTGATGATATTAGATCTTGACTTGATGACATTAGATCTTGACTTGATGACATTAGATCTTGACTTGATGACATTAGATCGTCACTTGATGACATTAGATCTTCATTTGATGAGTTTGGTGATCAGTTCCCTTCCTCGCAGTCTTCCTTGACTCAGAATGGATTATACACAAGATCCGACAATCCATGTCATGAAAAGCAACTAAGGAGCGTTACACTTGGCACTAAAGCGTATTACAATATTCTACAGAAACCACTATAGAAGTGGCAGATAAATGGCTTGCCTCAAGCTTCTGTCAATTAGTCAGTTACAGTAGGGATCTCACGTTCCCATCAGTGAAAGGACATCACAAAAAAAGAAAAAGTATCACACAAAATTACCATACAAACAACGACACAAGCATACATTTTGATAAACACTTGAAAATCAACCAATAAATACACATGAGAAGCTAGAATAAAACGAGAGCCTGGGTTTTAACTCAACTTCCATTACGGCGACAAAAAGTGTGTCCCCCGCCTTCATGTAAACAACACCAGTGTCAGAACAACAGGCCGAGCCTGTGCCAGTGAACGACTTGCACACAGTTCTCGTACTGCTCACTACGAAATGTCTGTATCTGGACATCCTGATGTGAGCATTAACTTTGCCTTCATCTCTCTGCCTCAGTGTCAGCAGCGCCAGATAAAGGCCGTTGTATGGAGCCGTAAAACTGCCATTTGTACTGTTGTAACAGTTACCTTCGTTACATAGAACATCTGTGAAAATAAGGGTAGTGTTTGCGGAGATGTGGGCGTGGTCACCCCAGTATGATGTAAACCCAATAGGTGGCCTCCGTCCTTTGGGCCCTGAAAGTGAGTGAGAAAAACATATATAATTAATCATTACATAAATTGTCCCCCATTACTGGGATTTATAATTCCGAGGAATAAAAGTCACTGTGTGCAAGCTAGGGGGTTAGCCTCTTGTGAAACCAAAGTGTGAAAAGATGGGTTTTCGAATGAGTGGAATGAGTGGATGATAAGAGAAATGGATGTAAAGCATGGATGATATGAGCAGTGGAACAAGTGGATAAGAACAGTGGATAACATGACTAGAATAGCAGAGTGAGTGGATAAGAACAGTGGAGTGAGTGGATAAGAATAGTGGAGTGAGTGGATAAGGACAGTGGATAACATGACTAGAATAGCAGAGTGAGTGGATAAGAACAGTGGAGTGAGTGGATAAGGACAGTGGATAACATGACTAGAATAGCAGAGTGAGTGGATAAGAACAGTGGAGTGAGTGGATAAGGACAGTGGATAACATGACTAGAATAGCAGAGTGAGTGGATAAGAACAGTGGAGTGAGTGGATAAGGACAGTGGATAACATGACTAGAATAGCAGAGTGAGTGGATAAAAACAGTGGAGTGAGTGGATAAGAACAGTGGAGTGAGTGGATAAGGACAGTGGATAACATGACTAGAATAGCAGAGTGAGTGGATAAGAACAGTGGAGTGAGTGGATAAGAATAGTGGAGTGAGTGGATAAAGACAGTGGAGTGAGTGGATAAAGACAGTGGAGTGAGTGGATAAGGACAGTGGATAACATGACTAGAATAGCAGAGTGAGTGGATAAGAACAGTGGAGTGAGTGGATAAGAATAGTGGAGTGAGTGGATAAGAACAGTGGAGTGAGTGGATAAGAACAGTGGAGTGAGTGGATAAGAATAGTGGAGTGAGTGGATAAAGACAGTGGAGTGAGTGGATAAGAACAGTGGATAACATGACTAGAATAGTGGAGTGAGTGGATAAGAATAGTGGAGTGAGTGGATAAAGACAGTGGAGTGAGTGGATAAGAATAGTGGAGTGAGTGGATAAGAGCAGTGGAGTGAGTGGATAAGAATAGTGGAGTAGTGGATAAGAATAGTGGAGTGAGTGGATAAGAGCAGTGGAATGAGTGGATAAGAATAGTGGAGCAGTGGATAAGAATAGTGGAGTGAGTGGATAAGAATAGTGGAGTGAGTGGATAAGAGCAGTGGAGTGAGTGGATAAGAACAGTGGAGTGAGTGGATAAGAGCAGTGGAGTGAGTGGATAAGAATAGTGGAGTAGTGGATAAGAATAGTGGAGTGAGTGGATAAGAATAGTGGAGTGAGTGGATAAAGACAGTGGAGTGAGTGGATAAGAATAGTGGAGTGAGTGGATAAAGACAGTGGAGTGAGTGGATAAGAATAGTGGAGTAGTGGATAAGAGCAGTGGAGTGAGTGGATAAGAACAGTGGAGTGAGTGGATAAGAATAGTGGAGTGAGCAGGTCCAAAAACAGAGTGGATTCAGTTGAACTGATGAAATTAGAGTGGATTCAATCTGTGTGCTACCAGAGCCCGGAGGGGCAAAGAATAGTCAAACTGTAACCTGTCAGGCATGTTGTACGAGGTAGCTAAGGAGTGTTGGGCATGGGGCTGACTATTCCATTCTGAGAAATTATAAGCCATAAGGAAAATAAGAAAAAACCAATACCTTAAGGTAGAAGAGGAGCGATTACGTCCAGTGCAGATAACACAAGACCCTGCTTTAGTCATAAATGGTATGTAGAAGATGCTACACAGATGATGAGCCATTGACCAATGGCAATCAGTCTGCAGCCAGCGATCAATACAAAATGTAATATGTATAAATTATGATAAAACACAATGTCAGCGTACATTTACAGTGGGTGGTGAGGAAATAGATCAGGTTACACATTTTGAATATCTGGGCTCCAGAATCTACAAAAATGGCGACTGCTCGAAAGAAATCAGAAGAAGACTAGCTATGGCAATGCAGAGACTGAACAGCCTGAAGAAATTATGGCAGGGCACCAACAAAACGATAAAAGTAAAAGTCTTGAGAGCTTGTGTTTTTCCTGTGGCAGCTTATGGCTGTGAAGCATGGACGATTACCAAAACTTCTAGACAAAGAATCGAATCCTTCGAGTCAAAATGTTACAGAAAGATCCTCAGAATACCCTGGACAGAGAAAAGAACAAATGTAGACATTCGGCAAGAGTTGAGCATAGAGGAGAACTGGTTTATCAATTCCATTTTGGCTAGACAATGCAAATACTTTGGTCACATCAAGAGACACAACGGTCTTGAGAGGACGGTGATGGAAGGTATGGTGCCAGGCAAAAGAGGAAGGGGTAGACCAAGAAGACGATGGCACCAAGATATCCAGGAATACCTGAGTATGACAGTGGCGGAAGCTGGAGTTTTGGCAAGAGAACGAGTTTCTTTCAGACAGACTGTGATGGGAGCGACGTTCTACAAAGGACATGCTACATGAGAGATAAATTATGATAATATTTTCTATTATTCTAGCTGCAGGGCCTGACGATGCCCAAGTTGTTTTGTCAAGGTCACTACCAACTAACTAACTTAGTCGTTCCTCTTCTACCGTGAGGCGTAGAGGTTTGCCAGAGAGAAAGCCATACTGTTCTATTTACTGTCTTTTTCCTGGTCTCTTTCCAATCCAGCCCCCCAGTCACTTAGGGACTGTCATATGTTGTCCTCCAAATGTACTTTGGGACGTCCCGGGGGGTCTGCGTCCTTGAGTTTTTGCCTCCATTGACCGCCTTGCTATCAAATCTTCTTCCATTCTATGGATATTGCCGAACCACTGTTCTGTTCACATCTGCAGGGGTTAGACTTTGAGATCGGTATCCATTGTCTGATTACGGATCTTGTCCCTTTTCGTCACCTGAACCACCTTTCTTATGTACCTTATTTCTGAAGTTTGTAGTTGCCTTTCTTGGGCTGTGGTCATTGCCCACGACTCACATCCGTATATCAGGACAGGCACATAGGTCGAGCGGTATACATCCATCTTTGTTTTCCTGCTTATTTCTTTTCTACTGGGGAAACCTCTGTTTATTGCATGGAAAAGTCTACCAGCTGATGCCCTTCACGCAGTTAACTCCTCTTTGATTCCTCCCCTGCTGTCTATTACCACTCCTAGATATTTAAAGTGGCTGAACTGCTCCAGTGGCTGTGTTCCCAGTGTTATCTGATGTCTTTTCTCATCTCTTGCGATCACCATGGTTTTTGTTTTGGAGTTGCTGATGTGCATTCATCTCTTCTTCAACTCTTCTTCCCAGACCTGCAAGTTGATCTGGAGATGTGCCCCCCCCCCCCCCCTCATTTTGTGATCAGGGCCAGGTCATCTACAAATGCTAGCACTGATATGCAACTTGGTCTCACCTTCCAGTACCCTACTTCATACTTTTCACTACCAACTTATAAAACAAAAATCTTCATGATATAATCACTCATTCAAATATAAGTCAACTATTTGTGGAACATTTTGAAGCTACGCTTATAATTAATGTGGTGGTATGTGGGTTGTGCGTCATTCAGGCATGTTATGTGCCCTATGCCAGGTAGCCAAATGTTGTCTAAACTCATCTCTGTCCTTTGCCATTAAGTACCATGCAGGACCAAGGTCTTGTCGCAGGCCATCTCTCCATCTCATTGGTGGACGTCCGAGGTGACGATTAAAGGTGTAGGGTAACAATGACATCACTTTACGTGTCCATCTATTGTCAGGCATGCGTACTACGTGGCCTGCCCACTTCTATTTTCTTATCAACGCTGTATCTACGACGTCATGGAAGCAGGTTTGACTCCTGATGGCGGTGTTGCGGATGTGGTCTCGTAGTGAAAATGACAGAGTTCTACGCTCCATTGCTCGTTGTGTAGCTTGGAGTCGCACCATGTCACTTTTACGTAGGCTCCGCTCCTCGCAGCCTCATTGGATCATATATTTTCATTTCTTGCTTGGCCCTATTTTGTCCTATGTGGCATACTATGATTCACACATTCTCTGCCACCTCTCTAGTTAATATGACTGCCCTCTTGCATATTGTACATTGTTTGTCTTTGCTTAATTTGTGATTTTCTAGGTGTTTTCATTTGTTCTTTATCCCTTGTGGTCCTAAAGTGTCCATTTTGTTTATGTCTCATGTCTCAGTGTGGTAACTGAACCAAACCTGTAAATGTTTTTATCAGCTTAAAAATTAATTCCAATCTGCCACATAAAACAGTTTTAGTAGAACTAATCAAGACTTCTTCCTTATAGTCCATCAACCAATCCCATTCAAATAGTTGTCATGTGCAACTTTATCCAGTTCAGTCCAGCTTCTCTGAGTATCTAGGCCTCTTCTCTGTGTTTATTGACATTCATTTACCTCTTTGTATCTGGCGGTTCTATGATCTGGTCTGTTGATACAGCTGAGGCTTTCGTAGTGTGTAGTCTATCCAATTTTTTTTTTTTTCGTTCACCTTATTTCTCTATTTTCCAAGGCGGGTGTGCGTTACACTGTGGTTTTTATTTTGCGCCTGTCGGCCCAGTGCATCTGACTTCAGCATGCATTTTATGTAAGTGTCTGCTTCCTCCTGCATTTTCTAAGGGTTTGCTTCCCCGGGGTAATGGCCGGTGCTGTGATGGGGATCGAACCCAGCACCTTCTGGTTGTGAGCAGTGCCACTTAACCACTAGGCCACGCCGTCCCCTAGTCTATCAAATGACATCTTCCTAAGATTTCCTGTTCTACCAATTTTTGTCTTGTTCTCTTCTATAAGCTTTCACCCCTTGTCAAACCATTATGGACAAGTATCAGTCTCAGAAATTTGTTGATGAAGCCATATAATCTCTTAATATTGACTACATCCTACCTAAGACACCAGCTCCAAGAGAAGTATCACTGACATCCGTTGTAGCTGAAGTTGTCTGTGAATGAATGCAAGTCGCAATAAATCAGTTCATCAAAATAAAAATCCTAGGGTAAGCAAATGTGGTATATACAGCTGGGGAATAAAGGCAACTTGCACTGTCAGTCACTAGACAGTATGTAGGTTAGGTTTGTTTTGTTGCCTTCCTAGATAACATTAGCAGAAATAGTGAATTCAGTGTTAGATATTTTATGTGCCAATGAAAGATATGTTATGAATCATTGAAAGATATTTTATGTGGCAATGAAAGTTATGTTATGAATCATTGAAAGATATTTTATGTGGCAATGAAAGTTATGTTATGAATCATTGAAAGATATTTTGTGTGGCAATGAAAGTTATGTTATGAATCATTGAAAGATATTTTGTGTGGCAATGAAAGTTATGTTATGAATCATTGAAAGATATTTTATTTGGCAATGAAAGTTATGTTATGAATCATTGAAAGATATGCTTTTATGTGGCGATGAAAGTTATGTTATGAATCATTGAAAGATATTTTATGTGGCAATGAAAGATATGTTATGAATCATTGAAAGATATTTTATGTGCCAATGAAAGTTATGTTATGAATCATTGAAAGATATTTTATGTGGCAATGAAAGTTATGTGGCAATGAAAGATATGTTATGAATCATTGAAAGATATTTTATGTGCCAATGAAAGTTATGTTATGAATCATTGAAAGATATTTTATGTGCCAATGAAAGTTATGTTATGAATCATTGAAAGATATTTTATGTGGCAATGAAAGATATGTTATGAATCATTGAAAGATATTTTATGTGCCAATGAAAGTTATGTTATGAATCATTGAAAGATATTTTATGTGGCAATGAAAGTTATGTGGCAATGAAAGATATGTTATGAATCATTGAAAGATATTTTATGTGGCAATGAAAGATATGTTATGAATCATTGAAAGATATTTTATGTGGCAATGAAAGATATGTTATGAATCATTGAAAGATATTTTATGTGGCAATGAAAGATATGTTATGAATCATTGAAAGATATTTTATGTGGCAATGAAAGATATGTTATGAATCATTGAAAGATATTTTATGTGGCAATGAAAGTTATGTTATGAATCATTGAAAGATATTTTATGTGGCAATGAAAGTTATGTTATGAATCATTGAAAGATATTTTATGTGGTAATGAAAGATATGTTATGAATCATTGAAAGATATTTTATGTGGCAATGAAAGTTATGTTATGAATCATTGAAAGATATTTTATGTGGCAATGAAAGATATGTTATGAATCATTGAAAGATATTTTATGTGGCAATGAAAGTTATGTGGCAATGAAAGATATGTTATGAATCATTGAAAGATATTTTATGTGGCAATGAAAGATATGTTATGAATCATTGAAAGATATTTTATGTGGCAATGAAAGATATGTTATGAATCATTGAAAGATATTTTATGTGGCAATGAAAGATATGTTATGAATCATTGAAAGATATTTTATGTGGCAATGAAAGTTATGTTATGAATCATTGAAAGATATTTTATGTGGCAATGAAAGTTATGTTATGAATCATTGAAAGATATTTTATGTGGCAACAATGAAAGATATGTTATGAATCATTGAAAGATATTTTATGTGGCAATGAAAGTTATGTTATGAATCATTGAAAGATATTTTATGTGGCAATGAAAGATATGTTATGAATCATTGAAAGATATGTTATGTGGCAATGAAAGTTATGTTATGAATCATTGAAAGATATTTTATGTGGCAATGAAAGATATGTTATGAATCATTGAAAGATATTTTATGTGCCAATGAAAGTTATGTTATGAATCATTGAAAGATATTTTATGTGGCAATGAAAGATATGTTATGAATCATTGAAAGATATTTTATGTGGCAATGAAAGATATGTTATGAATCATTGAAAGATATTTTATGTGGCAATGAAAGATATGTTATGAATCATTGAAAGATATTTTATGTGGCAATGAAAGATATGTTATGAATCATTGAAAGATATTTTATGTGGCAATGAAAGTTATGTTATGAATCATTGAAAGATATTTTATGTGGCAATGAAAGTTATGTAATGAATCATTGAAAGATATTTTATGTGGCAACAATGAAAGATATGTTATGAATCATTTAAAGATATTTTATGTGGCAATGAAAGTTATGTTATGAATCATTGAAAGATATTTTATGTGGCAATGAAAGTTATGTTATGAATCATTGAAAGATATTTTATGTGGCAATGAAAGTTATGTTATGAATCATTGAAAGATATTTTATGTGGCAATGAAAGTTATGTTATGAATCATTGAAAGATATTTTATGTGGCAATGAAAGATATGTTATGAATCATTGAAAGATATTTTATGTGGCAATGAAAGATATGTTATGAATCATTGAAAGATATTTTATGTGGCAATGAAAGTTATGTTATGAATCATTGAAAGATATTTTATGTGGCAATGAAAGTTATGTTATGAATCATTGAAAGATATTTTATGTGGCAATGAAAGATATGTTATGAATCATTGAAAGATATGTTATGTGGCAATGAAAGTTATGTTATGAATCATTGAAAGATATTTTATGTGGCAATGAAAGATATGTTATGAATCATTGAAAGATATTTTATGTGCCAATGAAAGTTATGTTATGAATCATTGAAAGATATTTTATGTGGCAATGAAAGATATGTTATGAATCATTGAAAGATATTTTATGTGGCAATGAAAGATATGTTATGAATCATTGAAAGATATTTTATGTGGCAATGAAAGATATGTTATGAATCATTGAAAGATATTTTATGTGGCAATGAAAGATATGTTATGAATCATTGAAAGATATTTTATGTGGCAATGAAAGTTATGTTATGAATCATTGAAAGATATTTTATGTGGCAATGAAAGTTATGTTATGAATCATTGAAAGATATTTTATGTGGCAATGAAAGATATGTTATGAATCATTGAAAGATATTTTATGTGGCAATGAAAGATATGTTATGAATCATTGAAAGATATTTTATGTGGCAATGAAAGTTATGTTATGAATCATTGAAAGATATTTTATGTGGCAATGAAAGTTATGTTATGAATCATTGAAAGATATTTTATGTGGCAATGAAAGATATGTTATGAATCATTGAAAGATATTTTATGTGGCAATGAAAGATATGTTATGAATCATTGAAAGATATTTTATGTGGCAATGAAAGATATGTTATGAATCATTGAAAGATATTTTATGTGGCAATGAAAGATATGTTATGAATCATTGAAAGATATTTTATGTGGCAATGAAAGATATGTTATGAATCATTGAAAGATATTTTATGTGGCAATGAAAGTTATGTTATGAATCATTGAAAGATATTTTATGTGGCAATGAAAGTTATGTTATGAATCATTGAAAGATATTTTATGTGCCAATGAAGTTGTCTGTATTGCTACCAAGATATTAGAATGATTATACATATTACAGCAATGTATCTCTCAAAACAATCTGATTGTTGTTAGTTCCATTTATTCTCATAATCTTTGTTTTTTTTTCCTATGTATTTTCAGTCCAAATTTCTATGACCTATCATCAAGTTTACTTATTTTTCTTTTGCATTTGAATACGGTTATGGGACAGATGAGTCTGGTTATCTGCAAAGTCCAGATCATCGAATTGTTTTGTCAGGGACCATAGAATTACATTTTTGCTTTTCCCTAAATTTAGTTGAGGCATAGATTCGGCACTAAATATGTCCCCTGACCCTTTTAAAGGAAGCCTGTAGCATATCTACTGAAGTGGCGGTTTTGAATGTAATAGTTTTACATGATGAGGCTGCCAGCTTTATACACAACCCTCTTTAGTCACACTTTACGACATGCTGGGAAGGTTACAGTGGTCTTATTCTTTTCAACCTGGGTACAACTATATTACTCCATTACTTATCCCCATTATAACAGAACATTTGTAGAGACAAAAGGCTAACCAGGGTCAATAGAAACACAATGACCAAGACCCCCACCTCCCATCTCTGTCAGTCTCCTTAGAAAAAGGGTGTGGCACAGTGGTCTGACCAAGGAGATGGGAATTGACACTGTCATCCCCATAGTGGAGAGCTTACTGAGGAGTCTCACATTGCACTACAGCCAGTAGGACCCTGAATCGCCTACTCAAGTATGTCTCGGGATGAAAGAAGAGCCTCTGTAACCCGCTACCAAAGACAAAATGTAAAGTGATAACTCATGAGTAGCTTTGAGCAGCAGCAGTTCATTTTTACTAATCAATACGGAATATTCATGTAATGTTCCAGCATTACAATATCATTCAAGGTGGTGCGAAAGAATCTTCTTTCTCTGAGTGTGTTCAAAAAGAACAAAAATAGAAAGAAAGTCCAGTTCATGCTAAACACCTTTTGCCCAAAAGGAGATATGAGATTTGGATATTGTCCCGTCGAAAACATATTTACGTTTATCTACTTGGGCCAAGAGATCACGAACTCCCATTTAATAAATTGGCAGATCTCACGAACGATAACAGTGGGCTGGCTCAGCTTCAACCTATACTGCAACAGATGCAAAACGTCAACGTTAGGGCTCACACTTTCAACAGTGTGGTTATTCCAGACATGGTAAATGGCTGCGAGGTGTGGAACCTATGGAAAGCTGATGCAGGTAGACTACGTGTTGCCCAAGGAGTGATGAAGCAAAGAACATTGAAGATTTTCATTCGAGACTAAATCCGCAACGCAGAGATCAGATGTTGAACTTCCTTCTCTGACATCATAGATGTCGTGCTGTTATGAAAATACGGATGGGCTGGCCATGTGGTGCGCATGCCGGATAACAGATGGACACGTAGAGTGACGTCGTGGTGGCCATACAACTTTAGCCGCCCTCGCGGGCGACCGAGGATGAGGTGGAGAGATGGCATAATGGAGGCCCTGGGTCCAACATGGTACACCAAGGCAAAAGAGTGAAATGAGTTTACTCAACATTTGACTAACTGGCATCAGACACATGCCTGATTGAATACCTGGATTTTGAGTGTCCAAAAGACCGGAAGTTTAGGAATTCATGGTCTACATATTTACCTGTAAAGCTGTTTCCTCTTGCAACTCAATTGTCTGATGATACTTAATCAGAATATCCTGTAGACGATGCAGTGGTTGCACCTTGGAAGCAACCATCTGGCACACCTGCTTGTACTGTAGGATGCAAAGTTTACAAATATTAAACACACCTTCCTCAGTTTTATACAATTAATGAATTGAGATAATTGCAGAAGAAGTCGGAGTCGTCACATGAGACAGTAAGAAAAGAGGACACAAATATATCCATCATCATGTCGTTTATTCTGTTTCTTCTTCTATCGTTCGATTGGAGTGTGTCTACATCTGCAAAGTTGTCTCTTGTATGAACCTCACTGTCTTCTGCAGCTCAAACATAGGTCAATATAGTTTCACTTCCAGTGTTGTTTCTCTTAGCCAGTATGTCCGCCTCAGTATCTCATACTCTGGACAGTCCTGAAGTATATGCTCCACAGTCTGAGTTGCCTGTCCACATGTACACATACTTGAGCTGCCAATCCTAAATTTTGTATGTATGTGACTGCAGAATCGGTTGTGTCCTGTTCTGAGGCGCAGTATGACAATCTGCTCTTGCCTACTTATATTGTGATATGTGATAGTCATCTTGTATTTGTGTTGGAAAGCTTTCTCATTGATTTAATCCTCGTTTTCTTTTGATGGTATGTAACTGGTACATCTGGTTGCTCGTCTGCAGCACCTTCCCTCACCAGTGTGTCAGCTCACTCATTTCCTGGTATTTCGCAGTGAGACGGTATCCACTGCATTGAGAATTTGCGCTGGTTGCTCAATGTTGACAACAAAACTTGTAGATCTGACAGATTCCCGAATGATAGTCCTTGGAGTGCTGATTTTGCATCTGTCAGAAATAACACAGGATACGGGCCAAGGTTGGTGATCAGCAATTTTTCCGTCGCCAATTTCATCGCTTGTATCTCTGCATCGTAATTATGGCAGAATTTCCCTCTTGGTGCTGCAACTGTTTCCAGCATGTTATTTGGGTATTCTATATACACTCCTGCTCCTCCATTCTTTACTGCATTCTGTGCTGACCCATCTGTGTATCCTCGGACCTATTCTTCATCCAAGAAACAGAGAGCAATTGTCTTACGTTGCACACTGTTCTGTTCCTTCTTGCCTAGTATTCCTTGAACGGTTGTTTGGACTCGTACTGATAGTCTATGCTGCTCTCTCCAGAGTGTTTGTTCTGTCACAGTTGTTAAAGTAATATCAATTTCAGGCAGTTCTGTGGCGTGCCTACGAAGTCGTTTGGCTTGGTGTACAAAGCGACTTCTTATCAGTCATCCCATTGCTAGGTTCTGGAATCTCTCCTTCATTGGCTGACTCGGCATACAGTTGAACTTTTCTGCCTGTGTTAGCACCTTTGTGTCTCTACGTTCCCCTAATGCTTACATCCTCCCTAGTTTCTCCATCTCCACTATAGGCGTTGATTTCATTGCCCCTGTAATAACTCATAGCGCCTGATTTTGTACCTTATCTAACTCTTTCAATGTAGCATTTGATGCTGGACACCAGGCAGCTGATCCATATTCCAGGTGTGGTCGTATGCCCTGTTGGTAAACACTGCTAAGTATTTTTTCTCCGGCTCATGTGGTTCCACTTAGTTTTCTCAGGATGGCTAAATTCCTTCCGGGTCTTCCTGCTGCCTTGTTGATGTGTTGTCTCCAAGTCTGCCTATCATCACATGTAACTCCGAGGTAGGTGGGTTGTTTATCTTCTCTTAGTAGCTCTCCATCTATCTTGATGTCTCCCACTATTTTTTTTGGAGAGAGGGTGAAGAACGTAGTGCTGCATTTATCTGTGTTGATGCTGACACACCATTTATTTACCCATAGGATTAAGGCATCTATTGCACTTTGTAGAAATTTGGGGATGACTGTTGCATATTCATCAGTGCACCATATCACCAGATCATCTGCATACATTGCCACTTTCACTCCACTTGGCAGTTCGGTAATCAGGTCGTTAATGTAGACTAAGAAAAGTGTGGGGGAAAGCACACCACCCTGCAGTACACCATGGCGTAGTAACATTCTCTTACTCTTCAGTCCATCTAGTTGTACTCTGGCTCTTCTATTATGCAGCTATGCTTTTAACCATTTGTACATCCTACCTTTTACTTTATTGTTTCTCAGTTTCTTCAAGAGTCCTTCTTTCCATACCTTGTCAAATGCTTTGCTTAGATCTATCCATGCTGCTTTAACCTGTTTCTTGTCTTAGAAAGCATCCTCAATCTCTTGGGAAAGATAAGTTGCTTGGTCCTCAGTAGAGAGGCATTTTCAAAAACCTGCATAGCATTCCCTGCCACCTGGGACGTCGTCACAAAGGGGTAGAGGTACAATGTCCGCTGGCCTGCATCTCTTCGGCGTCCATTGGGATGACTGATAGAAGACAAAAGTAAAGAACGAGGCAAGAATACATTTAGCCCATGAAGTGGGGGGAGTGGATTGGTTTAGCCCAGAGAGTATACCACTCGCCGGTGGGTTCTGCAGCTCCACCAGCTCCTCGGCCTCTTAATCTGGCTCCTCTACAAGGACCTGTCCGATTGGGTGACCCTAAAAGGAATAAATCTCCCGCTGACATAGCTTCCTGGATCATTGGGGCTCGCAAACTCTCCCGTAGGGTTGTTGGTGTGTATTGTTGTTCTTGACTTTCTGCCTTGTCATTGCCAGGTGTATTTGAGTGACCAGGGTTCCATTGTATAACTATTCTAACTTTATGGGATGTGATAAGTTGGTTGACTCTAGGGATGCTTGGGTCCTAGGGATACTTGGGTTCTAGGGATACTTGGGTTCTAGGGATAATTGGGTTCTAGGGATACTTGAGTTCTAGGGATAATTGGGTTCTAGGGATACTTGAGTTCTAGGGATACTTGAGTTCTAGGGATACGTGGGTTCTAGGGATACTTGAGTTCTAGGGATAATTGGGTTCTATGGATAATTGGGTTCTAGGGATAATTGGGTTCTAGGGATACTTGAGTTCTAGGGATAATTGGGTTCTAGGGATAATTGGGTTCTAGGGATAATTGGGGTTTATGGATACTTGAGTTCTAGGGATAATTGGGTTCTAGGGATACTTGAGTTCTAGGGATAATTGGGTTCTAGGGATACTTGAGTTCTAGGGATACTTGAGTTGTAGGGATACTTGGGTTCTAGGGATACTTAGGTTCTAGAGATACTTGAGTTCTAGAGATACTTGGGTTCTAGGGATACTTGGGTTCTAGGGATACTTGAGTTCTAGGGATTCTTGAGTTCTAGGGATGCTTGAGTTCTAGGGATACTTGGGTTCTAGGGATATTTGAGTTCTAGAGATTCTTGGGTTCTAGGGATTCTTGGGTTCTAGAGATATTTGGGTTCTAGGGATTCTTGGGTAAGTTCAGGCTTACAATGACCACCATCTTATCCAGTTCTCAAAGGGCAGATAATGATTCTGTAAAGATTACGTTGCTTTGAGCTTTTTTGCAGTTTGTTTAAAATCAACGCCTTAAACAATGAGCCAGTCATGCTTGGAGGCGAATCACTGGAAGAGGTGGACACCTTCACATACCTGGGCAGCCCCATAGGCACTTCAGTGGGCACAGAGGCAGATGTAAGGCTAGAATTGGTAAGGTAATTGTTGTACGTTGCATACTGTTCTGTTTCTCCTTGCAGCGATACATAGCTGACTCCTAGCATCAGGGCCAGTGATCCATAGCTGACTCCTAGCATCAGGGCCAGCGATCCATAGCTGACTCCTAGCATCAGGGCCAGCGATCAATATCTGACTCCCAGCATCAGGGCCAGCGACCAATAGCTGACTCCTAGCATCAGGGCCAGCGATCCATAGCTGACTCCTAGCATCAGGGCCAGCGATCCATAGCTGACTCCCAGCATCAGGGCCAGCGATCAATAGCTGACTCCTAGCATCAGGGCCAGCGATCAATAGCTGACTCCTAGCATCAGGGCCAGCGATCAATAGCTGACTCCTAGCATCAGGGCCAGCGATCAATATCTGACTCCCAGCATCAGGGCCAGCGATACATAGCTGACTGCTAGCATCAGGGCCAGCGATCCATAGCTGACTCCTAGCATCAGGGCCAGCGATCCATAGCTGACTCCTAGCATCAGGGCCAGTGATCCATAGCTGACTCCTAGCATCAGGGCCAGCGATCCATAGCTGACTCCTAGCATCAGGGCCAGCGATACATAGCTGACTGCTAGCATCAGGGCCAGCGATCCATAGCTGACTCCTAGCATCAGGGCCAGCGATCCATAGCTGACTCCTAGCATCAGGGCCAGTGATCCATAGCTGACTCCTAGCATCAGGGCCAGCGATCCATAGCTGACTCCCAGCATCAGGGCCAGCGATCAATAGCTGACTCCTAGCATCAGGGCCAGCGATCAATAGCTTACTCCTAGCTTCAGGGCCAGCGATCAATAGCTAACTCCTAGCATCAGGGCCAGCGATCAATATCTGACTCCCAGCATCAGGGCCAGCGATACATAGCTGACTGCTAGCATCAGGGCCAGCGATCCATAGCTGACTCCTAGCATCAGGGCCAGCGATCCATAGCTGACTCCTAGCATCAGGGCCAGTGATCCATAGCTGACTCCTAGCATCAGGGCCAGCGATCCATAGCTGACTCCTAGCATCAGGGCCAGCGATACATAGCTGACTGCTAGCATCAGGGCCAGCGATCCATAGCTGACTCCTAGCATCAGGGCCAGCGATCCATAGCTGACTCCTAGCATCAGGGCCAGTGATCCATAGCTGACTCCTAGCATCAGGGCCAGCGATCCATAGCTGACTCCCAGCATCAGGGCCAGCGATCAATATCTGACTCCTAGCATCAGGGCCAGTGATCCATAGCTGACTCCTAGCATCAGGGCCAGCGATACATAGCTGACTCCTAGCATCAGGACCAGCGATACATAGCTGACTGCTAGCATCAGGGCCAGCAAATCAGAGCTGCCAAGAGCCTTCTATACCTCCCTGCGGTGATCCGGGATAACAGGCTGTAACAGAGCAGACTGGCTAAGGAGAAGGGATTGAAGAGGGGAGGCTAAACCGGTACTTAAAAATGCCTACTGGAGTCGGATGTGTCGGACTGAAAGGTGCAAATATCACAGCCAATCTGTAAACTACGATACAGCATAATCCATTCTCCAGACAACATTCTGCTACTTGCAAAGCCCATTTCAGGACTTGGCAGCGAGAGTTTGAGAACGAACGAAGAAGAAGAAGAACAATGATGTAGATCATAGAATGTAGGGTAGACTAAGAAAAAAACAAACCTAGTGCCTTGCAGGATAAACAAGAGCTACTCTGTTCTACTGTATTAAGAAATGAAGGCAAACCCATAGGTGCTGAGTCTCCCTCTACAAATGGGAAAGAGTGTAGATACTGATGGTTGTAGTAGACTGTTGGTTGTACAAACTCCTGCTCCCCCCTCTCAGACACCCTCTCTGCTTAACCCGTGGCTGATTTCACAATTCTGCAGCATATGGAATCTAACAGCTATGTAAGATAACCTAACAAAGTTAGGTTCTGTTGAAATCAGAAACACTAGGCTATATGCTTTAGGAAATACTGCAATGTAATTCTTGTTTGAAGTTTAGTGTACAAGGAAGAAGTTGATTGAATGGGACTTAACAATCAATTATTGAATCATAAACAATTAGGTCTGTCCAATCGTTAGTCGATATGGTAGAACACAGATGGATGGAAAGTGTATAGATTGAGAGAGTATATTTTGTTGTTATGAATCTAGCAGCATCAGGGCTCTTGCCCTTCAGTCCAAAGTCATGTAATGGTATCTGCACATGTTTATCAGTGAGAGAGTTTATGGATTAAGAGAGTATATAGATTGAGAGAGTTTTTAGTTGACAGAATGGTAGAACATAGATGGATGGAAAATGTACAGATTGAGAGAGTATATATGTTGAGAAAGAGTGCATATAGATTGAGAGAGTGTATAGATTGTGAGAAAGCATACACAGAATAACAGAGAGTCTGCATAGAATTACATAGAGTATATAAATTCTAGTGTTTGGGTCTATTAAGGTGGACTCACACATCGGTTGACCACCCTCCGTAAGCGGTCATCTCAACGCAGTGGAGTATTAAGCTGCTTGAGCCTAGCCCACTAAGCAGGAAACCCTTCTCCCAGCTACATCCAGCTCACACCAGAGCTTGGACCTGCACAGGGGCATCTGCCCCGGTAGAAGTACAGGTCGACTAAGGTCGTCATTGTGGCTACGAACATCATGCTGAACAGGGTCGAGTACACATCGTCTTCCTCTGTTACTTGAAAAGTTTTAGAGGTAGCTCCACTGTCCAGTACATCAGCACACATGTCTTCGTGTAGCTGTTTCACCATAGTTATGAACTTGTTAGGGCATAATCATCCACAGCCCTCCTCTGTTTACTGTATCAAATGCCTTTGTCAAATCCTGACCCAGGTTTCTCGACAGTACTCCACAGCAGAGTTCATCACACTTCGATCAGCACACTATATTTCTATATTTCAAACTCAGATCTACAATGGTTGCGGGAGCTTAAAATACATTTAACCAAGGTGGCATCGAAACTAACAAGTAAACATTCAATTTGCAAGACCAGGGGAAAGAGAGGCGGAAGAAAAGCAGCATAGATGGCGCCTAACAGACTGTAGGTCTACTTTGCTGTAGTGTTGAGTCTATTAAGATGGATTCGCACATCGGTTAACCACCCTCCACGGCACTTGCCCAAATGCTGCGGAGTAATAAAATGCTCTATTCTAGCTCGCTAAGCAGGAAATCTTCCTACATCCAGCTCATACGAAAGCTGGGACCGGCACAGGGGCATATGCCCCTGTTAAAGTACAGATCGATTAAGAAAATGTAGAGTTATAGAGGGTGCATATATATATATGCACCCCCTATAACTCTCTAACTCTCTCTATGTATAGTTAGAGAGAGAGGGAGATAGTATATGTAGATTGACAGTGGTATGATACAATTGGAGACAGAGGATACATATGGAGAGAGTGATAAATGATACGATGTGGTATGCGAGGACTCACCAAACAATCAACTTCGCTCAGCTTCCCTTCATAGCTCTCCAAATCCTGACGTCTGCTCTCCTCAACCGCACGGACTCTCTCCTGCAGTTCCAACACCCCATCTTCTTCATTCATACGAGATTCTACAGATGTACCGTCCAACTCACTAGTGTCCATTTTAGAAGACAAACTATCAAGTGATACCATAACTTGGTTGTATTGGTTCGTCAGCGTGTTCAACTGTAAGGTCAAGTCTTCACTTGTCCTCTTCAAATCGGCAGCTTCTTTGTCCTTCTTCTGGAGCGAATTTTTGATTTCAAAGCATTCGGATTCAACCCGTTTTATGAGACTGTGCATGGTAATCGTTCTAGATTTAATTTCTTCGGACAACTCACAGTTACTGGCAACCATATGCCTTATCTTATCTTCAATATTCTCAAGTTTTTTTGTTTGAACACTACCTTGTGTCTCATACTTTTTTTTCTTGACATAACCTGCACTTCCAGAGTAATGCACATTGTCCTTTGTAATTTGAGATATCAAGTTTTCCAATTTTTCTTCTATAATCTGGACCTTTGCTTCATTGACGTCTCTGATCTGTCCTAGTTCAGAGACCCGCTGGCTAGCTGTGGACACTGATAGTTCTACAGCTTCAACACGGTCAAACAACTTGGGGATATCTGAAAAGTTTAAACAGGGCACCATGTATCAGAATTATTATTTGGGTTTTACTAAGGGTACACCAGAATTTTTCAAGCAAGGTTTCATAAAAAATTGTTAAAGCTTCAGCAAAAGACTGTTATTGGACAAAATAATAAACGTGTTTATTTTTTAAACTTTGCGGGGAGTGAAGAGTAATCAGGGTCAGGTGAAACATGTAGATTAAGACTCCACCTCATGTCCTTGTTTATGCTCCTGGAAACAGGGTGTGCTATAGCAGCCTGGGCAAGGAGGTGGAGATCAATACTGTAATTCCCAATAGTGAGATTAGTGATTAGCCTCACACTGCATTACAGCCAGGACGGTCCTGGTCCATCTTCTCAAGTCGCCTCAAGATGTAAGAAGAGCCACTGTAACCAGCTACCAAAGAAATTTCTTGAATACTTGAATCCTGGTTTTCAATCAGGCAAGGTTGTCTGATGCCAGGTAGCCAAAAGCTGCTTGAATCTGTGTCTGTCCTTCGTCCTGGAGTACTAATATGGTCCAAAGGCATGATGCAGGTCATCTCTCAAACCTGGCTGGCGAGTGACCCCTTGTAGTTAGTATGGCCACCAGAAACTCACCCTCCTTGCTCATCTATCATCAGTCATGCAGATCACATGTACTTTTGCATTGATGCAGTCGATGACATGCAGGAACTCTTTTTGGTCAAGAACGTTGGTATTTCGGATGTGGTCTCTTAGGGAGATATTTAGGACTCTTCGCTCCTTTACTCTTTCGGTAATACGGAGCTTCTCTGCGTAAACTACAAACCTCTTCCCCCCACCCACCCACCCATACCATGATGCCAGGTAACTCAACTTAGCATGAATATCTTTGAACAATATCTTTGAACAACAGTTTAACTTTCTGCGCAGATCAATCATCAACGTGTCCGTCGAACCCATTCTTGGTTTTCAGCACTAGACTATACAATACAATACAATTCAATGTAATACATTACACTACAATACAATATCCTTGACTTCAGTCCTGTGTGTCATATTCGAGGTAGCCAACAACGTCCTGTATGCAGTCCGATCCTTTGGCGTGTCGCACCATTTCTGACCTAGATCTCTCAGCAGACCATCTAGCTATCGTATGGGTGGGGGGGGCCGCATGGACATGTATAATCCTAAGCCAACAAAACGTCGTTCTGATTGTCCATCTGTTATCTGGCATGTGCACCACGTGTTCAGCTGATTGGTATTTGTGAGACAACGCTGCCTCCACGACATCTCGAAATAGGGTGCATTATCTGATTTCCGCATTGTGCAAATTCCACACTTCACATCCGTAGATCATGGCTGGCATGACCACAGAATTGAAAAGGTGCACCCTTGCCATGGTGTATAAGCTTTATGGTATTGAAGCTAGACCAGGCTGCAGCTCTACGTCTGGAGATTTCCTGGTCCAGGGTGTGAGTGGCATTTATTTCCCGCCCCAAGCAGGCTATTAATAGTAATAATTAAAATCATTGAAAAGATAACTAGCAATGATTATCGGATAATTGTATTAACAATTTACTGGAACATTAGCTTACGATGTCTTATTCTTATTGTTCTTCTATATTACAGCTGAGGCATAAGGCCGCACCACCCCAGCTGGCCTCCTTCATGAAGCATTATTTTACATGCTCTTGCAGTGGTAGTTTCTGCAGCAATGTTTTACATGATTAGGTTGCCAGCTCCATGCACAACTCTCTTTAGTTGTCTTTTATGACGCGTAGATGTTCACTGGTCCTATTCTTTTCTCTCTAGCAAGGAACCCCAGGATCCACTCAGGGAACCCCAGGATCCACACAGGAAACCCCTGGATCCACTCAGGGAACCCCTGGATCCACTCAGGGAACCCTGGGATCCACTCAGGGAACCCCAGGATCCACTCAGGGAACCCCAGGATCCACTCAGGGAAACCCGGGGATCCACTCAGGGAAACCCGGGGATCCACTCAGGGAACCCCAGGATCCACTCAGGGAACCCCAGGATCCACTCAGGGAGCCCCAGGATCCACTCAGGGAGCCCCAGGATCCACTCAGGGAGCCCCAGGATCCACTCAGGGAACCCGGGGATCCACTCAGGGAACCCCAGGATCCACTCAGGGAAACATATAGTATTTGTTATACAGGAGTTCCTTGTGACCCACAAATTATTTCTTTTTTCTTACAATCCCTAGTATCATGTATATTTTTCTATCTTCTTCTTTTTCATTCATTCTCAATCTCCCGCTATAAAGCCCTGGAATGGCTTTGCAAGTAGCAGGATGTTGTTCAAAGAATGTAATGTGTTTTGTCGTAGTTTATAGTTTGACTGTGATATTTGCACCTTTCTGTCCGACACATCTGACTTCAGCAGGCCTTTTTGAGTACCAGGTTGCCTTCCCTCTTCAATCCCTTCTCCTTAGCCAGTCTGCTCTGTTGTAGCCTGTTATCCAGGATCACTGCATGGAGGTGTAGAAGGGTCTTGGCAGCTCTGATTCGCTGGCCCTGACACTAGCAGTCAGCTCATGCGCTGCTCAGCATCTAGATCTAAGAGCCGGTTCAAACACTGCTCTCAAGGATGAAGTTTTAGAGACTAAATTGCACTAAGTCTCAGCTTTTCATGAGGTAGAGTGGCCAGTTAGGTACCCATTCCTAGCTGGGTCAACTGGAGCAGGTCAATAACAGAGGTGAAAGTCTGTAGCATTATCATGGGAAGCAAGCACTTGACCATTACGAATACTCAGACAAGTTCTACTTTTCATGAATATGAAATCCCAGCTTCAGTATAAATGAGCACATACAACGAAAGAGGGGCCTGTAATATACTGAAAAAATATTTTCTACATGCCAACAATTTTCTCTTCTTGTGTGAATCCTGAGGGTTCTTGCTGGGGTGAAAAGAATATGTCCACTGTCCTTTCATTAATGTAAGGGCTGACTAAAGAGTTCTGCATATTTAAGTAATCTTACTAGAATTAATAGAGATTTGGGTGCTTTTATTGAATTAATAGAGATATGGGTTATTTTACTAGAATTAATAGAGATTTTGGATGATTTTACCAGAATTTATAGAAATTTTGGGTGATTTTACTAGAATTAATAAAGATTTGGATGATTTTATTAGAATTAGGGAGTAAGACCAACTTCTGGTCAGGCAAAATATACTGATCAGCAATGCTAGTTAAGGTCAAGCAAAACATACTGGTCATGACCCTCACCTTGGATTCCTTGTAGACACTGGAAACGGGCTGTTTTCATGGCAGTCTGGCTAACGAGGTGAGTGATCAATATGATCCCCACAGTAGTGAGTGACACACAGATGAAGCCAAGCATAGCACAACTGCCTGGAGGACAACGGTCCACCTTCATCAGCACGCTCGGGATGTGAGGAAAGCTACTGCAACTGCCACTTATCGTCTTTTTCAGGGCGCACAAAAGAGTAACTTATTCATTGTGGGCATTCGCAAACAAAAAACAACTAGAATTAATAAAAATTTAAGTGATTTTACTAGAATTAATAAAGATTCGGGTGATTTTACTAGAATTAATAGAGATTTGGAAGGTCTTACTAGAACTATTAAAAATGTGGCTAACATTCCTTTTTTTTCTTTTTTTTTGCATTCGCTTTATTTCTCTATTCCCCAAGGCGGTGTGCGCTGCATTGCGGCTTTTATTCTGCGCCTGTCAGCCCAGTGCATCCGACTTCGGCATGCATTTTATGCAAGGGTCTGCTTCCTCCAGCATTTTCTAAGGGTTTGCTTCTCCAGCAACGGTCGGTACTGTGATGGGGATCAAACCCAGCACATTCGGGTTGTCAGCCATGTCACTTAACCACTAGCCCACGCCATCCTCACGGCTAATATTACTAAAACTAATAGAGATGGAGAGAGATGGGCTCTGTCAGGTGTGTAGCGAGTCAAGACACACTGTTGTTGTATGGCAGGAGCTGGTACTACTAACTGCAATAACAGTGCCTCAACGACCTTCTAGGTTATGGGACTGATGATGATGAAAAGAGATTTAAGTGAGTAATCTTACCAAAACTTCTGGAAAAAGTGTCTGATGCAGGATCACTTATTTTAAGCTGTTGTCGCTGGTAGTCTGGAACTGACCCAGTAGTAGATTCTGATAAAAGTAAAAACAAAACAAAAATCATATTCAGAACAATCATAAATTTTTAATACAATATTTACAATACAATACAATATCCTTGATTTCAGTCCAGGGGGTGTGCCATATGCGAGATAGCCAACAATGTCCTGTATGCAGTCTGACCTTTCGCTGTGTCGTACCACTTTGGATCTAGGTATCTCAGTAGACTATCTCGCCATCGTATGGGTGGGCGGCCACATGGTCCTGTATCATCATATGGCCACCAAAATATAGTTCTGAGTGTCCATCTCTTATCTGGCATGCACACCAGGTGGCCAGCCCAGTGGTATTTGCGAGACAACGCATCCTCAACGACATCTCGAAATAGAGTGCGTTCTCTTATTTCAGCATTGTGGATTCGATCTCTGATCGAGATCCCAAGGATGCGTCTTTTCATAGCTCGCTGGGTAACTCGTCGTTTCTCTGCATCCATGTTGCGTAGATTCCACACTTCACATCCGTAGATCATGGCTGGTATGACCGCAGAATTTAAAAGGTGCACCCCTGCCAAGGTGTCTTTCAGCTCCAGGAGTATAGGCTTTATGGTATTGTAGCTAGACCAGGCTCTTCGTCTTGAGGTTTCTCGGTCCAGGGTGGCATTCATTTCTTGCCCTAAGTATATGTAGGAGCTGACATCTTCAATAGGCTCATTTCCCAGCTTGATCTCGAATTTGCGGCAGTGAGGCTTTCAAAGACATTGCATTTTCTTTTTGTTCATCCATAGTCCGACACCTCTTCTAACCTCATCTAGTTCGTTCAGGGAGTGTTGTGCCTCCTCGGTGGTGTGGCTGATGAGCACAATGTCATCCGCAAAGCCTCAGGTGGGTGAGCCTTTTTCCAAATATATTTATGCCTCTACCGCATAAACTGAATAAAAGAATACGTCATCTGCTTAAAGTTGGCTATTACCAGCATCAAACACAGATTGGTCAAGGTAGTTGAAAACAGGCACAGTAGAGTAAGATCACGTAAGAGCATGTGCAGAAGAAAACCATTCTTCAAACACTGAAATTGGCTGATAACACCATCTCAACAGACAGACAGCGTGCCAACAGTACTATACTAACCTTTTCTCATCGAAGAAGATGGTCCACAAGGTACTGGCGACACCTAAGTTAGAAACTGTTCAATTGATTGAACCTGATGACGTCACCCATATGATCCAACAGGCAAAGTCAGGAACAGCCCCGGGAGTAGATGGAATTACCATAGACATCCTTAAGGCGGGAGGTGACATTCTAACACTACAACTCTCTCATTTATTTAACAAGTGCTTTACAGAGGAGCAAATTCCAGATCAATGAAAACTTCAAAAACTATACACATCCACAAGAAAGGCGACACAAAACTCCTGGAGAACTATCGCCCCATCTGCTTACTGCCGATGATATACAATATATTCTCCAAAGTCCTGGTCACCAGGATCAGCCAACAACTGAACCTCCAATAATGCTGTGAGCAGGCTGGATTCAGAAGAGGGTTCTCCACTACTGATCACCTACACACAATCTACCAGCTGCTAGAGAGAGCACATGAACTACGTCTGCGCATATGTCTAGTGTTTACAGACTGAAAAAGCCTTCAACAGTATTGAAATCAATGCCGTAATAAATGCCCTAAGAAACCATGTCGTGGCCAAAAATTACGAATAAAATAAAACAAAACACACTTTACAGCCACAAAGACCTTGTGGCTGTAACATGAGTTTCATTCTGTATTTGTCCTTGTCACTGGGCCATTACATATATATGTTTGTATCGCCTGGTACACATCTCGTAATGTTTTATTCTTAAACTGAATTATGTTTATACTTTAGACCAACAAAAATTACAATTTAAAGTCTAATTATATGTAATATTTTTTAACAAAATATATTCCGACAAATATTACTTTTGGGAAAAGTTATCTTTAAAAAATGAATTTGTATAATGGTTATTTAAAATAAAACAACAATAATAACATACTGTCTATTTCTGAACATTTCTCCAGCAAAAAATCCAAAACTGTGTCAAGTCTAGAATTGATCTCTCTGACTTTGGTTAGATCTGGCTTCTCAGAGTCCACAATTACTGTTGCAGTAGCAGTTTCCTGTGAAGAGGGAAAAAATGTATTGATTGATGGATGGAACTAAACAACAACTAATAAACACATGCAGAAACCATTATTTGGCACTGGGTTGAAGGACGAGAGCTGCGAGTTATGTTGGATTCATAACAACAAGTTTTCCTATTTGCTCAAAGTGAAGCACAGGGCCACCACTACAGCTGAACCCTTTACAGGAAGCCTGTATCCTAGCATTTTCAGTAGTAGTTTCAACAGTAATGGTATCACATGATGACGGAGATCAAGATGCTGAGCAGTGCATGAGCTGTAGCGGTCAGTGAATCAATGCTGACTGCTAGCGCCTGGGTCAGACACTCAGAGCTGCCAAGACCAAGGACCCCCTCCACATGGTGATCCTAGAAAACAGATTGCTATAGATCTGATTGGCTAAGGAGAAGGGATCGAAGAGGGAAGGCTAACCCGGTTCCCAAAAATGCCTGCTAAAGTCGGATGTGTCGGACCGAAAGGTGCAAATAATGCAGTCAAGCTGTAAATTATGACACAACACATTCCGTTCTCTGGACTACATCCTGCTACTTACAAAGCCCTTAGGGCTTGGTAGAGGGAGTTTGAGAACGAACTATGAAGAAGAAGAACATGATGACATAGTCACACGCACAACCTTTTCTAGTCATCTTATGGCCTGCTTGTGAGGTTCCAAGTGTTCTATTCTTTCCCCCCAGGGCACCACTCTGCTGATGGTACTCAGTACGCTAAAGTAAATGCAAAGAAATACAAATGACAAATCCATACAAGTGACATTAATGTTCTTCACTCTCTGCCTGTGATCAGGAAAGAGCAAAATACATTCTAGTGTCTACCCATTGAGAAAATTAAAGTCAAAGAGCATTCAGCACTATTATCTAGAGTCCCAAGAGCTAATCACTCAGAGAAGCTGATTAATAAGAACTTAAGTAAGTTATTCAATGGTTATTTCAGCAATGATTTACGGATGCCAAGTGTGGAACCTGCACAAAATAGGTGCTGAGAAGCTCAGTCGGACTAAAAATTTTGATATGGAATAAGATCTGGAACGAAGAAATTTGACATCAAACTTTGTTTCGGGACATGCAAGCAGCGATATCACACAAACATCGTTGGGCTGGACATGTGGTACGCATGCCTGACTACAGATGGACAAGTAGAACAACGTTTTTGTGACCATATGCCTGTACACGTCCACAGGGTCGCCCAGGGTCGCAAGATGGACTAGCCAAAGATTGAGGCCTGCATTGGTACGTTACTGCAAAGGATTGGGATGTATACAGAATATTGTTGGCTTCCTCACATACAGCACATCTGTCGGACTGGCGCCGAGGTTGATGTGAAAACTTAACTAAACATCGTTATACTGGTTTAGAAGACCCTGCAGAATCTGTTTACAACCAATTTGTTCTACTCCTTGTTTTGTCTTTCGCATAACCCCATGAGGTCATCAGATCATCACTCAGCGTGTGAGCGATGTGTCTTGGGCATATTGCTAACTTGGTAGAGTCCAATCTCTCCCGAGCGATGTGTTAGTCCAGTGAGTCATCAACTAATGTTAATTCCAGTCAAATTCATGGCCAGCCATTATCCATGATGAACTAAAACACAAAAGTAAAATTAGACCCTCAGCCTGGTAGGTGCCATCTTCGCTGCTCTCTCAAGAAAATGAAAAAGAAAAAGAAAGTACAAATGCATAAGTTCTGATTACTTACAAGAGAAGACAGCTTTTTCATTCTGAAAATTGAGTACTCCCTACCTTTTTAATAAAGATATTCAGTAATTCATGAAGCTCATCCACTTGAGATTTGACAAACTCTATTTTAGTTTTTACAATGTTGGTCAGCATACTTTTCTGAGATATCACAGGTGATTGTTGTTGCATATTTTACTCTCAGCTATTTATAACCATTTATCTGAAAAATAAAAAATATATTGATGCATTACAAATACTACTTAAACAGGACATATCAAAGCTCGATGCCTGTCATATGTGCAACCAGCGATGCACCCTCGGTATCCAGTGGTTCGATCTCGTCCATAATGTCAATGTGTCTGCAAAGACTAATATTCCCTCCATCTCAGATACTCTGGTCCGCCATCGCCTGTCTGTGTTGGTCACGTGGTTCGACTGGACTAGGAAGTTCCAGCTTACCAGATAATGTCCAAGTCAGTTAAGTGTAAGATGGCTCTGACAGGGTTTGGCTACGAGCCTCAGCAAGTGGACATAGTAGTTGTCGTCTGACACAATGGGCCCTATATACCTAGGGAACATTATTATTATATATTATTACATATACGTTGGGACATTTGTAAGAAAAGTGTTAAAGCACTTCCTTCTCATGATAAAGGTACCAAGCCTAATTCATATATTTGACACTCTACGGTAGTCTACCAAGCTGTAAATGGGTACCTGACTTACTGTTAAAGCAGGCAAGGCAGCAAATAAGGGAAATGACCCTCAGCAAACAATTGGATGCCGAGTACAATGAAGTCTCTAACACTTCATCCCTGACAACGGTGACTGTTACTAAACCATTTTTATCTTTTACCACATAAGTGTTATCTGGGCCGGAAAGGGAAGCAAAGAATAGTAACACTGTTACCTGCCAGGCAATTCATAAGAGCTAACTAAGGATGGTTGGACATAGGGTTGTATATCCCATCCTGTATTTTAGCCACAAAAACGTCAACATATAGACATGTCAACATTTGATGACTTTTCTTGTATATACTGAAGACCTATGCTCCATTGGGAGCTGAAAAAGATTTAATATTGATTGATTTAACTTTTACACAAAGATGTTACTGATAGTGTAAATATAAGATTTGATACAGATTGATTTAACTTTTACACAAAGATGTTACTGATAGAGTAAATATTATGTAAAAGGATTTTACTGAGTGATACATTAACTAATATGTCAAAATGGAAGTTAGTCATCATCATCATTTAGTTGCTCAGTCCTAAGACTGGTTGCTAGGTTGTCCGAGTATGTTTCTCCCTATCCTTTGCAGCTCCCTTAATTTCAGCATAGGCACGTACTTTATAATGTCTCCGCATGTCTGAGATGTAAAGGTGAGTCTTGGTTGCCCCCTTCCTCTTGAATCATGTCCTCTATGAGGAGCGCATGGCCGAATGGTTTCAAGGCCTGCCTGCCGATAAGGAGGGCAGCGATTCGAATCCCCGGTATGGCATATGTTGTTTTTCTGTTGAGGGTAAAATAAACAAACATAACCAGCACGTGGCGAGGCGGTAGTCCTCAGCCTTTAAAACCCCTTAACTACTCCAGGGATAGGAAAAATGTTGTATGACAGTTTATTTGGTTTTTTTTTCATGTCCTTTATTATCTTATGTAGAAGACTTTCAGGTCGCCTATTCTGTCCCAGCCAACTCAACTGTATCATTTTCAGTATTTGTCTTTGTGTGCCTACCTCAGAGAGTACATTGTCATTAGATCTTCTTTCTGTCCAACTCAGTCATTCCATTCTAAAATAGCACGAAATTTCAAACACTATTTTTTTCATCAGTCTTTGCTAAAGTCCATGTTTCACCCCAAACAGTGCATTTGTCAAACATGAGTAGTGATTATTCTTTTCATCAGTTCTATCCTGATATTCTCTGAGATTAGCAACTTCTGTTTTTCTCTTAAGGTCTTATTTGGGCAATGCAATCCTTGTCTTAATTTCCATCTCATTGAAGTTAGTGATACTTTTTTTCTACAAAGGTATTTCCATTGCATATAAAATATAGTCTACTGCTGTCACACATGAAGTGTTTGAGGCTTGAGTTCACTAGGTCTCAACTAGGTGGAGGTGACCAGTCTAACTGTCTATAGCCACCGTATTAGGTCAGGTACCAATTTACATCTGCTTAGACTTTAACGAGTCATAACTGGCGGGACATTCAGAATCAGTGCTTGTCTAAGCGTTGTAACTATAACAGCTCCGGTTTTAGGATGCTCCAGCCAGAAGAGTATATAATGCATATTCTGACGATTTAGAATGTAGGAAGTGTATCTGCATTGTCTTATTAAATTTGGTTAGACTATTCGGTAATACAGGTTTATAAGATGATCAGAGGAATGGATAAATTAGACTATAACAAGTTGGTTTTTTTTAATACAGCCACCCCCAATAACAAGAGGGCATAACTACAAGTTGACTAAAGAGAGGTCCAGATTAGATATTAGGAAATATATTTTTTAGTCAGAGAGTGGTGAATGCTTGGAATGCATTGCGGCAGGGGAGGTAGTGGACAGTTAATGCATTTAAGAATAAATTGGATGTGCATAGCTTTTAGAGCAAGGTGATGTAAATGAAACTGGTTGTATACACTGACTGTGCAGGGTCTTCTAAACCAGTATAAGTATAAAGACGTAAGTAAAGCGATCAAATATAATTTGAATAACAATTATTAATATTATAATTAATTAAATAACAACTACCCACCAGCAAAGAAGGTTTGGTCAGTAGAATTCACTCAATTCACTGTAATATTGATATTCAGAGAAATATAGACTAAGCTAAGTAAGTAAACTAAAAGTTATTATTAATTATAATAATATTAATCAATTTAATGTTAATAACATTGTTATTGTTTAGTAGATCTACCACCTTATAAAAACTTAAAGTTAAAGATATCCCCGGCATACTACATGATTTATTTTATGATACGCGTAGCGCATGTATCTTAAATAGTCATAAATGTTACAATACCGACAGCTAATCTAGTTTTAAATCTTCTTGTAGATAGGCACGACACTTCGACCCCAATTCTTAGTCTCGTATTATGATATTCTGATGTGACTTGTAAATTGTTTTACGACTAACTACAAAAATACAAACGAGATTGGGAATTTACTTCCCATTTACAAAGAAAGAAGTAATCAATCATCGTTTGGTGAAATGGTTGCCAAGCTGGGCTACCAACTTGGCATGTTTTATAGATATGTTCATTAATAGAGAGAAAGGCAGGTAAAGAAAGAATGGCCAAATCTATTTCCCCCAACATGAACCATATATTGAGCGTCAAACAAATAACTCACAAATTAAAAATGAGAGTGATCAGATTTTGTTTTTAGCGAACTCCCACGATGAGTAGATTACTTGCCCTGAAAAGGACGTTAAGATGGCCGGTTGCAGTAGTCTTCCTCACATCCCGAGCGTGCTGATGAAGGTGGACCAGGGTCCTACAGGCGGATGTGCTATGCTTGGCTTCATTTACCTGTCACTCGCTACTATGGGGATCACCTCACCTCGTTAGCCAGGCTGCCATGAAAACAGCCCGTTTCCAGGAGGGCTACTAGGAAGCAGAGGTGTGAGTCTTGGCCAGTAAATTTTTCCTGACCCTGGCTAACATGTCTGATCAGTATATTGTGCCTGACCAGGCGTTAGTTTTGTCGCACGAGTGATCAGATGTTAGGTACCTTTTATCCGCCATGTTGGGTGTTGAAATGTGGAAAACCCATAGAATGGTCACGGAAACAGCGAATTGCTCATAAGACTGTCTTCATTTGCAGATGGGAGTTCTCGCGTGTGCCAAGTTCCCTCTATTAGCATTGGTATTTTTCAAGATGTTCAGATGGTCGGGGTTCGATTTCAAGCTGCGACGGTCGGTCCATGATGTCAATTTTTTTCCGGAGATCCCTGGGTTCATTGCTGGAGCTATGGAGTTCGTGCTTTGTGCGATGCTCTTGGGAGATGGGGTACCCATCTGCCAAGAGAGACCGAGCTAAAATGGGGAAAAAACCCGAGGCAATAAAGTCCAGCCCCCGCTTAAAGTTAAAAGTTAAAGTACCAACGGCAGAGAAGAAACTTAACTTAATGTCTTTATACGGGTTTAGAAGACTCTACATAGTCTGTATACAACCAGTTTCTTGGAGGTTGGTTTTTGCAGATATCCGAGTCCATCTTAATAGACTCAACCACAAGTCGCCAGTTAGGCGTCATCTACAACTGCTGTTAACAAATCACCTGGAGAACGGTACACATAACTTGGGTAGATTTTTCTTTGAATTTTGTCCGGGCAGCGGCCGTTAAGTCTACTCTTTTCGATTTCCAACTGCCAATTAATTTTTAACGTGCTCGATACTGAACACGGGGGTCCAATCTCATTTCACAGAGATCATGGACATTTTTACCAGAAGATCTACATGAAAACAAATTCCTGTGACCTCCGTGATTTGAACACGCGACCTTCGACACCCGAGGCGGACACTTTACCTCGAGACCAAAGCTCCCTCGGAGGTTCTGAAATGTTCACTTGGTTCGTCAGATAACCATTTACAATTGGGGCAACTGTGAGAATCGGTCATGTTATGAAAAGGAAAAAAAACCACGTCTTGCCAGGTCTGTCAAACCTAGCTTTTTATGAGAATAACTGGCGCCAGAAACCTTTGTTTGGTCTTTCCTTTATTTTCATAAGCTTTTATTTAACTGTGACATACCGTTGCTTATTTATGTGGACACAGCCTGTACTGGTACGACCTGTCAACCTATCAAAACGACACTCCTGAAGACCCAAAAACAGACAAAACATGTCTTAGAATAAATTAAAAGCGTGCACCTACAAATGCTTTTTAGTTAAAAAAATATTTACTTGTTTAAAAATCAGGCCAAAATTACTTCCACATAATAAGTTCTTCCTTTTCGGCGCTCGTCTTAAAAAGGAGGTTGTGATATTATGTGGTAGTTTAGAGCGAGGATGCGATATCTGTGCTTTTGGTCCGACACCTTCGGTTTGAAACTTAACTTCTTTCTACTGATTTAGAAGGATCTGTAGAGTCTATATTCAACCAGTTTCTTCCACTCAGCTGGCTTCTTGTTACTCTTCGTAAACTTAAAGTTCGGCTACAAGCTCAATACAAAATTAAAATCTCAAAAATTGCTCTTTGGAAAGTTGTAAGAGGCCGCTGTTTCACTTTTCGTAAATCTATAAGCGGCCGGAATATCGTCTGTGACAAGGATCACCTGATTGTTGCCTGGTGCTTTTTCTTCTTCTTCTTCATCGATCAACTGCTAGGCTTTTAGTCCGGTGAGGTTCATAATCAACTGATGCTGTGCTTCTAGTCCGGTGAGGTTCACGATCAACTGATGCTGTGTTTCTAGTCCGGTGAGGTTCACGATCAACTGATGCTGTGTTTCTAGTCCGGTGAGGTTCACGATCAACTGATGCTAGGCTTCTAGTCCGGTGAGGTTCACGATCAACTGATGCTATGTTTCTAGTCCTGTGAGGTTCACGATCAACTGATGCTATGTTTCTAGTTCGGTGAGGTTCACGAAGGAGACTGAGTTTAAGATCTTCGCCGGTCCCCCACAGCTTTTCGAGCATGGTCGTTCACCCAGGCCAGACTGCACTCTTTGGTCTGCATAGACAGGGCAGTCCGGCAGAATATGTTCTGGTGTTTGCTTGGGTGCTCCATAATCGCACGTGGTGGTGTCTCTGAGACCCATTCTGTGGGGATAGGCCTTGGTTTACAATGTCCCGTTTTAAGTCAAATATGTCAAGTTTGTCTTTGCTGTCATTTTCTGGCTTGTATTCTTTGTGCTGGTCTCTCCATTCTGTCCTCGTGGATCTTTTGAAGTGAGTCTGCGGTGCCGTCACTTCCGGCTTGTGCGAGCTCATCAGCTTTATCGTTTCCAGGGATCCCACAGAAGGCCGGAATCCACTATAGGACTAAATCTTTTTTTTAAATTTTTTTTTAGACAGCAATCCTAAGTTGTATTTTAGCTGCCTGGTGCGAATACCTCATGTAAATTTGTGAGCGAAGGATAGAAGTCTGCGATATTGTATATTTGAACGAATTGTAGATTAATGCCACAACCATGGGGGAATCTCACTTGCGGCAAAATTCATAACCAGTGACCTTGAGCAGAGTCTATTTCCATAGAATTGGTGTGGTTTTCGTGAGAGCCATGTGGCGGTCGATATGATATAAGTAGCGTGTCAACTCCAGGAGATGTGTGAAGGACATCACTGCGACCTGTACACAGTTTTTGTCGACACGAATACGGCCTTTGACACCGTCAACAAGGAAGAGGTCTGGCAAATCATGGCGAAGTGGGATTGTCCTGGCATATTTATGGTCCGTCAGTTTCAAGATGACTCAACTACTGTGCGTAGAAGACTTGTCTGTAGTCTCCCAGTCACCAAGGAGGCCAAACAGGATTGTGTGCTGGCGCCGACACTATTTAGCATCGTCTTTACAGCTTTTCTCTCTGATGGTGTTTGTACATGGCGATGTTACTGGCATGCATATCAGGTATAGGACGTAAGCTCGGCTGTTCAATTCTAGGCGCATGAAATCTTACACCAAGGTAAGTGAAGCCAGGATCTTGGTTGTATTTTTTGTTCACCGATGAATGCGTTCCTAACCGCTCATCAGAACAAGATACGCAATCCACCATGACGGAGTTTTTGACCGCGTGCAGTAACTTTGGTCAACACTAGAAAAACGAAGGTTCTCTTCCAGCCCGCTCCTGGGAAACCATTCTTTGAACCAAATATTGCCGTACATAACCAACATTTCGAGGCGGTCGATAGCTTTACCAACCTATGCAGTGGCCTCACTAGAGAGTCGGTAGCTTCACCAACCTAGGCAGTAGCCTCACTAGAGAGGCGATAGTTTCACCAACCTAGGCAGTAGCCTCACTAGAGAGGCGATAGTTTCACCAACCTAGGCAGTAGCCTCACTAGAGAGGCGATAGTTTCACCAATCTAGGCAGTAGCCTCACTAGAGAGGCGATAGTTTCAACAATCTAGGCAGTAGCCTCACTAGAGAGACGATAGTTTCACCAACCTCGGCAGTAGCCTCACTAGAGAGGTGATAGTTTCACCAACCTAGACAGTAGCCTCACTAGAGAGACGATAACTTCACCAACCTGGGCAGTAGCCTCACTATAGAGGCGAATATCACTTTGCGATTTACAGCGGGATTGCAATGGCGAGCTCAACGTTTGAGAGGCCGCAAGCAAACGTTTGGAGTCGACAGGGCATTAGTATCGCCACCAATGTTAACGTGTATAGTGCTATAGTGTAAACCACTCTGCTGCGTACTTGCAAAACATGTACAGCGCAGCAAACACGCCAGACAACTAAATCGTTTTCACTTGAAATCCCCGCGAGGTTGCTCAGGATCTGGTGGAAGAACAAAGTGTCTAAGATAGGATGGAAGAGACAAGCAGAATGTAAGTATCTCCAAGCACCTGTCACACGGTGAGCTCAGAACAGGCAGACGCTGATTAGAAGGAAAGAAAAAGCACTACAGAGAGTCCTTGAAAATGTATCTGATAAGCTTAAACAATGATGTCACCTGCTGGAAGTTGCTTGCAAAAATCGTTCGATATTGTGTGCTAGTATTACCAAAAGTGCTCACATCGCAGAGCGAAACACCATCACGGAGGCTAAGAGTAGGTGTACTGACCAAAAGAACAGAACGCATGACGACTCCAGTGAGTGTGCTGGGTGTCTGCCGTGCCAGGATTGGTGTCCATCGCCAAATGAGAACACCTCTCGCAGCACAAGTCTGATACTGTCGACATCTTCGCTTGCGATGAACACTTGTTTTTATTATTACTACTATGGGGTAATGTGCGCTTTACACATATGAGAAAGAATAGCAATCACTGGCAGGAAACAAGATCATGGAAATTCAAATGATCAAAGAACAACAAAGAGCATGGTCTTGTCAATGGCGCAGAGTTTCTTTTTCAAGCAAAGTCTACAAATGTAGGGACTACCACAACAAAGAAATGGACATAATTTCAGCGAACACAGTACTCCTCACTCTGGATAGACCGTCATGCCTTGAACTGGACAATGCATGATATCACAATGTTGTAGCGAAGAAGAACACAGTTCCAAGTTAAGCAAGCACAAATCATCAAATAATGCCGTCTCTTACAAAAGGGAAATGTCACTTTTTCTTACATTCGTTTAAAATCTGAGTTATTGCAGCTTGCGAAACAGTCTAGGAAGACAAAGATGTATCTTATTGACAAAATCATTGCAGAGCATTGCCAGACTTCTCTTCGACTCACACTTTATCATTCACCTTTTAGCCCTATATAACTTGTATGGGCTGCAGTCAAAGGGAAGTGGCTACATAGAACACGACTTTTAAATTGTGCGATGTTAAAGGATTGACACGTGATGCCCTCTCAAAAATGGACATTGAGTACTGGAAGAAATGTGAAGAGCACGTGCTCCGAGACTAGGAAGCATACTGGCAACGAGATTGATTGCAGTTTCTCCAGCTATTAACGGGTGTGAATCTCTTAGAGTCGTCAGATTCGGAATAAAATAGTTAACACGTCAATCTTTGTTGATGACACCTCCACCAGTTGCCTCACTATATCCATCACAACATGGTTATGAATCCCTATTATTTACTGTTAATTTAGGGGTGTCGGCGAAGAGAGAGGGCACAGATAGTGGGATTCCAGAATTACAGTTGTGAGGAACGACTCAGAAAAACCGGCCTACAGTGTCTCGAAGAGAGAAGAATTCGTGGGGACTTAATACAGGTTTATAAGATGATCAGAGGAATCGATAAATTAGACTATAACAAGTTTTTTTTAAATACAGCCACCTACAATAACACGAGGGCATAGCTACAAGCTGATTAAAGAGAGGTCCAGGTTAGATATTAGGAAATATTTTTTTAGTTAGTCAGAGAGTGGTGTCTGCTTGGAATGCATTGTCAGGGGAGGTAGTGGAGGCAGGGACAGTTAATGCATTTAAGAATAAACTGGATGCGCATAGATTTTAGAGCAAGGTGATGTAAATGTAACTGGTTGTATACAGACTCTGCAGGGTCTTCTAAACCAGTATAAAGATGTTAAGTTAAGTTAAGTTCCTTCCTTCGCGAATGTCAGCAATTTCCTTGGTTCCCATCTCTCCACACATCACTACCCCACATACATAAACCAAAGAACCGAGGACTGGTACTTAGGGGCGACCCTGTATGACAAACTGTGGGGGAGCGGCAAGAGTACGGTCTCGTTCATCCGCATGTCTGAATAGAAGCATATTACAAGTTGATCATGGAAGAAGAAGAAGAAGAAGAAGAAGAAGAAGAAGAAGAAGAAGAAGAAGAAGAAGAAGAAGAAGAACTATTCGTTTAACATTAGTAATGTTGTGTTCATGAAGTAAATTCTCCTAGGTCACATATAGAGTTAGCACTCTTACATATGTGGTAAAGATACGCCCTTGAAAAGCCTTGACATCGTTTTGTTGAAAGGTACTGTAAAATCTAAAGTATGGATGAAACTGTTTTGAAATTTGCAATGTTATATAATAAATATGGCTCTGTGCTCAAATCACGTTTACTTTAGATTATTTGAACATAAAAATTTATGGTCATGGAAAATTTAAGACTATTTGCAAAAGATCACTGCTATACATTAAGTGGGTTTCGAGAAAATTGATGTAAAGTATGGGCATGAATTTTTGGAACAGGCATAACAATAATTTAGCGGGTTTTCTAACACGGTTGCCAGCTTGGCTTTTTAAAGCCACATTTTAAATGAGAATGCATTCCTGAAGTTATTTTTAGGTGTCGTTCACATATTGTTTGTTTTTTTAGTTAGTTTTCTTTACACTTATGCCGTAAAACGCCGTGGGGAGCTTGAGTCGTCTGTTCTGCGCCAAGTTATTATTTTTTTTAAACAAAATGTAAATGTATGTTAATCGGGTTCTTTTCTGTTAAGTTATGAATCGCCGTCACTGCATTCCAGGCAATGCCACAGGTGCTCAGTCCACCTTAGTAAATATACAGAGTATGGATACAGATAGTTCTAGTAACACACTGGTTGCATATACTGATTTTCTGTCAACTCGGACTTCCCGCTCAGCTTAATCCTCAATTCATTTTTCAAAAATATGCAGTCTGGGAATTGCAGTTCCAACGTCCAAGAGACGGCCATTGATCGGCCATATAATGTTATCTGCTTCCATATCCAAAGCTTCCATTACGAGCGCCTCTGAGGCAATGCCTGCTGCCAGGTAGCAGAAGGCTATTATTTTTAGTGCTTTCTGTGGATTATTATATCTGTACCTTGAAAGGGGGGGGGGGGCAGGGTGTGGTAGATTTCCTGTTGAGTAGAAATTGCATTACGTTTTATAATCTTGCACGGACAGCGGCTGACAGCTATGGTTTATCGATTTTCATCTGTCAGGGGTTCCTTTTACATGCACAGCGTGTATACAGGATCTGTTTTTCGTCAATCTCCAACACGATTAGATGCTGATCTCATCTCTCCAGGGAACGCTTGACACGTGACGATTCGAAACCCACAGTTTTATGCAATCGTTTCTGGACAGGCACGCAACTGTATCTATCAGCTATAGCGACCCCCCTTCAACAGTAGACTTAAACCCGTCCAGGGCTAATGATGAGCTCCAGGCAATGGCCGAGTTCATCACGAGAACTCGTCTAGGGGTGTAAGCATAATTAATGCGATCACAAGAAGAAAAACAAGTAAGAGAGCCGGGATCAGTAACATTTTCATAAAAGATATTCTAAGTATTAGTCGACCTGTACTTCTTTAGGGGCAGATGTCCCTGTGCCGGCCCCAGCTCTGACGTGAGCTGAATGTAGACGGGAGGAGTATTTCGAGCAGCTTATTACTCCACTGTGTTGGGACAGGTGCTGCAGAGGGTCGTTAACAGATATGTGACTCCATTTTGTTGTTTCAAATGATCGCTATGAGTAGGTTTACTCTTTTGTCCGGCCTGAAAAGGACGTTACGTGGCGGGTTGTAGTAGCTTTTCTCACATCCCGAGCGTGCTGATGAAGGTAGACCGAGGTCTTCCAGGCGGTTGTGCTATGCTTGACTTGATCTGCGTGTCGCTAACTACTATGGGGATCACGTCGATCCCTCACTTTGTTAGCCAGGTTGCCATGAAAACAGGCCGTTTCCAGGGAAGGCTACGAGGAAGCTGAGGTGAGGGTCTTGGCCAGTATATTTTGCCTGACCCTGACTAACATGTCTGATCAGTAAATTTGCCTGGCCAACCGTTAGTCTTTCTCCCCTGTGAGTCCATCTTAATATACGCAAACACTAGAGCAAAGTAGACCCTTAGCTTGCTAGGCGCCATCTATGGTGCTCTTTTTATTTCACCGTGTCATGTCACACATTTATCTAGATTTTGCAAAGGTTTGATAGAGTACCTCATCAAAGATTATTTAAAAAGTTAAAATCATATGGAATAGGTGGGGAGGTTGCCGAATTGGTTGAAAGTCGGTTAACGGGAAGAAGGCAGAGAGGGGGCATAAATAAGGAAAACTCTGAGTGGTGTGAAGTAAAAAGGGAAGTGCCATTGGGCTCGGTTTTGGGACTGATTTTGTTCCTGATATTTTTAAACGATTTGGACATTGATATGGATCCATGATTGCAAAATTTGCAGATGACACAAAACTATGTAAAAGTGTCTAATCTATAGCAGAAGTGGATATATTGAGGTCGGATTAAGATAAAATTCGAGACTGGTGTGTGAAATTGCAAATGGAGTTTAATGTAGATAAATTTACAGTCATCCACGTGGGTAGATCAAAAATGGAACATAATTACAGAATGGGCGAGAACAATATTAGAATGATAGATAAGGAAAGGGGCCTTTGGGTTATAATAGATCATGCAGGTAATGTGAGTGAGCAAGTTCAGGTAGCAGTGAAAAAGGTAAATGCAATGCTAGGTATGATAAAAAGAAATATTAAACATAGGAGCAAGGAAGTGATAGTTAAACTGTATAAAGCATTAGTTACACCTAGATTGGAGTACTGTGTACAGGTGTGGAGTCCTTTTCAGAGGGGATATCAGCATGCTGGAAAGAAAACACAAAAGAGCGAGAAAGCTGATAGTTGGATTCCAGAATTACAGTTATGAGAAAAGACTCAGAAAAACCAGCCAGAAGAACTCGAGGTGACAACACAGGTTTATAAGATGATCAGAGGAATGGATAAATTAGACTATAACAAGTTTTTCAAAATACAATCACCAACGAGAACAAGAGGGCACAGCTACAAATTAACTAAAGAAAGGTCCAGATTGGATATTTGAAAATATTTTTTTAGTCAGAGAGTGGTGAATGCTTGGAATGCATTACCCCATGAGGTGGTGGAGGCAAAGACAGTTAATGCATGTAAGAATAGATTGGATGTGCATAGTTTTTAGAGCAGGGTAGTGCAGATGTGACTGGTTATCTACAGACTCTGATGAGTCTTCTAAACCAGTATAAAAACGTTAAGTTCAGTTAAGTTAGCTGCCTCTTACGAGATGCTCTCTGTCAGTCAGTGGTGCTGCTCTTGTCCGTGTCATACATAAAGATAAAATAACAATAAAACATTGCTACTGTCAAATAACTTCACTGGGATCAAGATACTGAGCAGTGCATGAGCTGCAGTGGTCACCGACATATACCTAACTGCTAGCGTCAGGACCAGCGAACCAGAGATGTCAAGACCCTTCTACATCTTCAACGAGGTAATCTTGGATAACAGGCTGCAACAGAGCAGACTGGCTAAGATGACGGAGTCGAAAAGGGAAGGCTAACCCGGTAGCCAAAAATGCCTGCTGAAGTCTGATGTGTTGGACTAAAAGGTACAAATATCGGAGTCAAGCTGTAAACTACGACAACATAATACTACTTGCAAAGCCCTTGTCGGGGTCTAGTAACGGAAGTTTGAGAACAAACGAACGAAAAAGAAGAAGAAGAAATGACTTAACTTAATCGCTTCATTTCTGCCAAGACTGTGTAGATATCTTTATCGTTTTCTTGCCTGACAGATTACGGTGTTACTATTCTGCGCTCCTCGGTAACACACTGACGGCTACTGTCAAATAGAAGGTTAAAGTAGTTCAAAAGCAGACACTGCTGTCGGAGATAATGTGTTAGAAACTTTGTTGTTCAAGACCCCAGATTTTTGTGTTTTAGGTGACCAGTTCCCTTCCTCGTTGCTTATGCTTCTCGAAAAGTAAGTCAGTTAACTATTTACAGCTGGGTCGACTGGAGTTCTATTTGGAAAAGCAGAACATATCTCAGAAAGCGAATAAAACAGCAAAAATAGACTTTGAAAAAAAACTTGCTCAGAGGATCAAGACTGACAGTAAAAGCTTCTTCTCTTAAGTTAGAAATAAACAAAGAACGAAAGACAAAGTAGGCCCTCTCATAGACAATACAGGGAAAATAATAAGTGAGAATATGGAGGCAGCTAATCTGCTCAATCAGTACTTTGGCACAGTCTTCACAAAAGAGGACTGCTCCAAGATCCCAGAGCCTATAGATATTTTTCAAAGAGACATGGATACAGCGGGATTAAGATCAATCTGTATTACAGAGGAAATGGTATTTAAAAAATTGGAGGGGTTGAAAGTGAATAAATGTCCAGGTCAAGATGGTATTCATCCAAAATTGCTGTATGAAATTATAGACCATCTAGCAAAACCATTGGCTATATTATGTTCTCAATCACTGACAAAAGGGATTGTTCCACGGGATTGGAAAGATGCAGGAGTGATCCCCTTATTCAAAAAAGGCAAAAAATCAGATCCAGCAAATTATAGACCGGTGAGTTTAACGAGCATAGTCTGTAAATTGTTAGAGTAAATAATCAAAGAAAACATTGTAATCCATTTAGACAAATTTAATCTAATTAGAAATAGTCAGCATGGGTTTACTAGAGGGAGATCAGGCTTAACAAATCTATTAGAATTCATGGAGGAGGTTATTTATCTAGACTTTGCAAAGGCCTTTGATAGAGTACCTCATCAAAGATTATTTCGAAAGTTAAAATCACATGGAATAGGTGGGGAAGTTGCCAAATGGATTGAAAATTGGTTAACGGGAAGAAGGCAGAGGGTGGGCATAAATAAGGAGTACTCTGAGTGGTGTGGAGTGAAAAGTGGTGTGCCACAGGGCTCGGTTTTGGGACCAATTTTGTTCTTGATATATATAAATGATTTGGACATTGATATGAGATCCATGATTGCAAAATTTGCTGATGACACAAAACTATGCAGTAGTGTCTCATCTAAAGCGTAGGTGGATATATTGAAGTCGGATTTAGATAAAATTCGAGAATGGTCTGTAAGCTGGCAAATGGAGTTTAATGTAGATAAATGTACAGTCATCCACATGGGTAGATCCAATATGGAACATAATTACAGAATGGGAGAAAATAATATTAGAAAGATAGATAAGGAAAGGGACCTAGTGGTTATAATAGATCATACAGGAAAGGTGAGTGAGCAAGTTAAGGTAGCAGTGAAAAAGGCAAATGCAATGTTAGGTATGATAAAAAGAAATATTAAACATAGGAGCAAGGAAGTGATCGTCAAACTGTATAAAGCTTTAGTTAGACCTAGATTGGAGTACTGTGTACAGGTGTGGAGTCCTTATAATAGAGGGGACATAAACATGCTAGAAAGAATACAAAAAAGAGCGACAAAGATGATAGTGGGATTCCAGAATTACAGTTATGAGGAACGACTCAGAAAAACTGGTCTACAGTGTCTCGAAGAGAGAAGAATTCGTGGTGACTTAATACAGGTTTATAAGATGATCAGAGGAATCGATAAATTAGACTATAACAAGTTTTTTAAAATACAGCCACCTACAATAACACGAGGGCATAGCTACAAGCTGACTAAAGAGAGGTCCAGGTTAGATATTAGGAAATATTTTTTTAGTCAGAGAGTGGTGTCTGCTTGGAATGCATTGCCAGGGGAGGTAGTGGAGGCAGGGACAGTTAATGCATTTAAGAATAAACTGGATGCGCATAGCTTTTAGAGCAAGGTGATGTAAATGTAACTGGTTGTATACAGACTCTGCAGGGTCTTCTAAACCAGTAAAAAAACGTTAAGTTAAGTTAAGAGAGTGTTGAAATCTGGGATAGAACGCAGTACTTTTGCCGTGAGACGCTAGGGCTCTGCCACTCCACTCCTTAGACGCTTGTAAAGGATAATATGAGTTATATGACTTGATTTTGTCGCTTCTGTCAAGACGATAGAATTTACGGTTATAGTTTCCACTATTTAGTATACTAGATCGATGCCCAAATCTCCTTAGTAGTCACTTACCACATTCCTGGCATGTTACAGTGTTTCTTTAATGTGCTCCCCACGGACACAAGGGCCGCTATTGTTAAATACGTTCCATTATTTACTTACGACAAATCAATCAATGATTATCTCCCTCGTGCGTATTCAACTGACGAACAGCTTGATAAGCATATCGATAGACTAAGTATCCGGTTGGTAATACTTTTCCAACTGTGGTAAGGTTATGTGTATAGATACACCAACCTATGTATCACATACGTTTCTATAAACATATGTTGGTAACATTTGTTATGTAATAATTTAAGAAATAAATAGAAGCTGTGTTATTTGCATTTTCTTGTGTTCCTTGGTTTACCCTGTCGGGCTTCCTGGGCAAAATATGCACAATTGTTTGCCTGGGACCATTTTGGGAATGAGTATATTTATTTTTCTTCATAATTGATCCGGACCTCTTTTATTTAATTTTTTTTTCCTGATTTAAATATATATATATATATATATTAACATATATATATATATATATATATATTTATATATATATATATAATTTTTTATATATATTTAAGATCAAGACGCTGAGCAGCGCATGAGCTGCAGTGGTCAGCGACCCATAGCTGATTGCTAGCGTCAGGGCCAGCGAACCAAAGCTGCCAAGAGCCTTAACGCGATGATCCTGGATAACATGCTGCAGCAGGGCAGACTGGCTAAGGAGACGGGATCGAAGAGAGAATGCTAACCCGGTATTCAAAAAATGCTTGCTGAAGTCGGATGTGTTGGACCGAAAGGTGCAAATATCGCAGTCAAGCTGTAAACTACGACACAACGCATTCCGTTCTCTGGACTACATTCTGCTACTTAAGCCCTTTCAGGGTTTGGTAGCGGGAGATTTAGAACGAACGAAGCCAAGCCATTTGTATTTTTTTTTTAAATTGAATATATTTTTTCTTTTAAATATCAAATCATCATATATTTACAAAACATTGTGAAGAGGCAATGTAGTGAGGTGTACAGCGAGGATGAATGAAATGGGGTGAATATGAAAGATGAAAAAATATATGCTGAATACATAAGAATTAAGAGTTTAATATTGGATAGATAAATTAAATGATTTGGGTCTTCCTTCTGTTGTGAGGCCCGCGAGGATGCCACATATTGGCCGACAGTATGCTGGACTTGAAGAATTGCTGGGCACACTTAAATGTCTCTCCGTGTTTTAAAATGGAGACATTGAAGCTGATACCAGATCACTGTGGTATCACGAGCAACAATGTGACACACATGCTTGCCAGACAGGGAGGACTTATTGAGTCATTGCTCTGTCAGTAATTCGGAGCTTCTCTGAGTCTGATTTGCGTAGACTCCAAACCTTACACCCATATATCATTGTTGGAATAATCACGCTATTCAAGGTGTGAGCCCTGGCCTTGACGTCCTTCATCTGCGTGAATGACGGTTTAGTGCGGTTGAAGCTGAGCCAGCCCGCCGCTCTCCTGCGTGAGATCTCCTTATTTATATTGTGGTTGTTGATGTCCTGGCCAAGGTTGTTTGCGAATGCCCACAATGAGTAGGTTACTCTTTTGTGCGCCCTAAAAAGGGCGTTAAGTGGCGGGTGGTCGCAGTTTTCATCACATCCTGAGCGTGCTGATGAAGGTGGACCGGGGTCCTCCAGGCGACTGTGCTATGTTTGGCTACATCTGCATGTCGCTCACTACTACGGGGATCACGTCGAACCTCACCTTGTTAACCGGACTGTTGTCCTCAACAACAGCCCGTTTCCAGGACGACCAACGAAGAGGTAAGGTGAAGGTCTTGGTCAGTATATTTCTCCTACCCTGGCTAACATTGTCTGATCAGTGTGTTTTGCATGACCAGACGTTAGCCTCATCGTCCCCCTGGCGTAGGTAGACATGTTCGATGGGTTTATTATCCAATCACAGTTTCCCCGTAGGGCCGAAATAGTTCCTTAGAAATTAAGTCTTCTTTATATTTATGTTCAAGCCAATAGCATTGTCTGTTTCATTCAGCTCGTTTGTGAGAAGACGTGGGCTAGTGGTTAAGTGACACGGCTCACAACCCGAAGGTGCTGAGTTCGATCCCCATCACAGCACCGATCGTTACCCTGGGGAAGCAAACCCTTAGAAAATGCAGGAGGAAGCAGACCCTTAGATAAAATGCATGCTGAAGTCGGATGCACTGGGCTGACAGGTGCAAAATAAAAACCACAGTGCAACGCACATCGCCTTTGGGAATAGAGAAGTAAGGCGAACGCAAAACAAACAACAACAACCAACAAACAAAAATAATTCAGCTTATTTAGGCGTGTTTCAACTTCTGCAATGCTGTGGCAGACGATCATAATGTCGTTGTCAACAGGTAGTTGTGAGAGCATCTCGCCCTCTATGTTGACACTTCGATCCTGCCATTTTAGAGACCTAAAGACTTCTTTAAGTATAGCTGTGAACAGTTTTGGGGAGATGGTATCTTCTTGTCGTTCTCCTCGGTGTAGATGTAGGGAATGTGGCTTGTAGGAAAGGGTAATCTCAGTTGAGCATCCCTCGTTTTTCTTTAAAAGCTGGGCGCACTTTTCGTCGATTCCCTTGTTCCTCGAGGCATTTGGGGAGAAAGACTAATGTCTGGTAAGACAAAATATACTGGCCAAGACCCTCACCTTGGTTTCCTCGTAGCCCTCTCTGGGAATGGGCTGTTTTCGTGGCAGCCTGGCTAACGGGATGAGGGATTGACGTGATACCTGTAGTAGTGAATGACACGCAGATAGTCAAGCATAGCACAACCGCCTGGAGGACACCGATCCACCTTCATCAGCATGCTCCGGATGTGAAAAAAGCTATTGCAACCCGCCACCTAACGTCCTTTTCAGGGCGCACAAAAGAGTAATCTAATCATTGTGGACATTTGCAATCAACAACAACAACTCAAGACATTTACCACTGCAAATATTTCCACACTATCAAAGGCCTTTTCCTAGTCTACAAACACAATGCATAGAAGCAAACTGACTTCCCGTGATCTCTCCGTCAAGTGGTTGGTTGTGTGAAGGTGGTCATTGGTTGAGTAACCTTTCCTGAAACCTGCCTGTTCTCTCGAATGGATCTCATCAAATGGCTTTTCTAATCTGCAGGTAATGGCTTTTGTGAACGGTTTATAAATAGTTGATAGCAAGTAGTTTGGACGGTTGTTCGTCAGAATATCTATGTCACCTTTTTTGTAGATCAGGATTGTCTTGAAGCACTTCTACGGGTCTAGAATTTACTTTTCTTTATTCCTAATATTATTATCTCCCATTCTGCATTTATATTCCATATCGGATCTACTCATGTGAATAACATTACATCTAACTATATTAAACTCCATTTGCCAGCGAACAGACCATTCTTGAATTTTATATAAATACGGCCTCAATATATCAATTTTGGCTTTAAATGAAACACCCCTGCATAGTTTTGTGTCATCCGCGAATTTTGCAATCATGGATTCTATATCATTGTTCAAATCATGTATATATATCGAGAAATAAATTGACCTCAATACCAAACCATGTGGCACTCTACATTTTACCTCGCACCAGTCAGAGTACTCCTTATATATGTCCACTTTGTGCCTTTTTCCAGGTAACCAATTGTCTACTCATTTTGCAATTTCCATGTGATTTTAACTTCCTAAACAATCTTTGATGAGGTACTCTATCAAAGACTTTTGCAAAATCTAGATAACTAACATCCACTAGCTCACTTTCATCTATAACTGTGGTAACATCCTCCATGAATTAAAATAGATTTGTTAAGCATGATCTTCCTTTAGTAAACCCATGCTGTCTATTACTGATTAGATTACATTTGTCCAAGTGCATTACAATGTTTTCTTTGATTATTGACCCCAAAATTTAGCAGATTATGTTTGTTAAACTTACCGGTCTATAATTTGCTAGATCTTACCCCACTCCCCACCCCAACTCCACCTTTTTGAACAAGGGGATCACTTCTACGTCTTTCCAATCCACTGGAATAATCATCTTTGCAAGTATTTGATAATATAATATAACTAATGGTATTGCTAACATGTCTCTTATTTCAAACGACAATTTGGATGAATACTATCTTAACTCCGGAGACTAAAATTAATATTAGAGCTTGTGTGGGCTAAAGTCAAATGACAAGTTGCCGAACAGAACAGGACATTTAAAATGTGTGAAGTTGAAGTGCTGACACGTGAGTAGCTTTTAAAAAAAAAAGACATTCAGTTCTGGAAGAAGTGTGTTGAACATGTGCTCCGGGAAGGAAAACAGTACTGGCAACGAAATGGATTACAATTTGTCCAGCCAGTAACAGTTATCAATCTCTTTGAATCGACAGATTCGGATAATTAATATAATATTTTGTGGACATACTGATTAGCAGACTTTGATGAATTAGCGTATGTTTATAAAAAAAAAATTAGGTGTACATACAATAGCAATAAATACATTGCAATATTAAAATGCGTTACAAAACATAAAATTAGCTGCGGCGGTGATATAACCTTGGGGGTCTAAGGGTGACCGAACGGCTGTACTAATTGTTGCATATTGGTGCAAGTTTTTACGATTTTACATAAAAGGCAACTCAAACAATCAAGATATTTAGGAGATACGCCTTTGAACACAATGCTGAGAAATTCAGCTGCGTACTGTAAATGTAATGCCCTTTCTTTGCAATGGGTCCTAAAGATAAAAAGAATTCGCCGATGTGCAAATGTCTTAACATCTATGGACTAAATAATATCGATCTTTTAGCGTCATGGATATTCTAAGACTCCATGCGAAAAATCATTTGGATCTGACATACAGTTTAGCAGAAAATTGCTTCGGACCTTGTTCATGAATTATAAAATGGACTATAGCAGCATTCATATTCTCACTCATGATTTTTCTGGTCTACCTTTGAGATGACCTACTTTGTCTTTCGTTCTCTGTTTTTTTCTAACCTCAGAAAATAATCTCTGCCGTCATTGTGTCGACCTGGAATATTGTTGTTATTTTACCACTCTCAGCTGTTTGTAGGCGTATTAGCCTTTCACTGGTGTATTATGTTTCTACAATGAACTTAATTTTCTCCATGTCTGCAAGAAAACCTACACGTTGAACTTTTCCTTTGTGTCTACACCGCTAAGTGCTCCATGCCAGTACATAGTTTCCATGAGTCTCCTAGAAATAATTATATACATCATTTTTTTGAAATCCATTTTTTGTGCAAGCGCAAACACTTGCTGAATATTATCACAGGGGATACAAATTAATATCACTATAAAATGTACATGTAAAATATGACTAATCGCATCTATGTCTTTGATATTACATTGATCTGTTGATGAAGCACATACCTGGCCAATATTATACAAATCTTCACTTCTGCAACTTTTTTAGGATGAGCTGTAGCGGTGAAAGAGAACTGTTACTTACTATTGCTTGCTGAAATTCAATCAATTTTCCTGTTGTTGTTAGATATAAAACATGAAATACAGAAGGAGGAAGACGCTTCATTTTGGGTAACTTGCGTTACGGTTACGGATTAAAACATTCGATTCGTTGAGAAACGATTTCCATTTGATTCACAACCTGAGTGTGTCGGCAGTCGTCAGTGTTACTACACAGAACACACACACTTCAAACGTGAGTAAACAAAACAACACAACAGTTACAGTAGTATAGTGTCATGTATTTTTCGTTAACAAAAACACATTCATATGGTAGTAGTCTACACTACAGTGCTTGTTTCTGTTAGATAATTTTGCTACTTAGATTCTATACCGTTTGTTAGTTGTAAGCCGAATTTCCTATGCCTATAGTCTACTAAATACTATTGATTAATTGTCTTTGCAGAACTGCGAAGTACTGAAGTAGAGTAGATCAGTAGTAGTAGTCATGAGTATGGACATGGTTATCTGCTAAATTATAGTACCATACTAGGCTCCGATAACAGTCGCCATAAAAGTGGGCGTAACCAACCGAGTATTGTATTCAATATAATGTTTTATCAATAATATTATATTATCGAATGAGCTATTGCTATTATCTATTTTTACTGTGTAACAACTGTACAACTTTACACGTGTGTGGGTCGTGGCACCATGTGTGAGTTTTAAACCCATTTTGTTAAGTGTAGATAGATCTACAGGGAATGAGTTATATAGTCTATTGATTTTATTGTCTTTCTTTTCATTTCCTTTGTTTTAATTTAATATATGAATTGTTATTAATAACGTACTATTAAGTGCAATTTTATTTTTATTAAATAAGAGTGGAACATCATAAAGACACATAAAGTAATTATATATGAAATACATTCCTCAGTGTTTGGTTACGATGAATACTGAAATACACCAGTGGCCTATCAGTTAGCTAAGACCTAGGGGTTATAATATTAATAGATCATACAGATAAGGTAAGGTGAGTGAGTAAGCCCAGGTAGCAGTAAAAAAGGCAAATGCAATATTAGGTATGATCAAAAGAAATATTAAACATAAGAGCAGGTAAATGATAGTAAAACTATATAAAGCATTTGTTAGACCTAGTTTGGAGTACTGTATTCAGGTGTGTCGTTCTGATTGTAGAGCATATATACACATGCTGGAAAGGATACAAAGAAGAGCGACAAAACTGATAGTGGGATTTCAGAATTATAGTTATGAGAAAAGACTCAGTTTTCTAAACAGTATAAAGATGTTGAGTTGAGTTGGTTGTTCTTAATTAAAATTATAACTCTAAATTGCTATTTTGGTCAACATTCTTGACAGTTACTGTTATTTATGTATTTTTTGCATTGATGCAGGTTGGTGAAACAGTTGTTTGGAAACAAATCAAGCTAATAATTGTTACTTGGAGCATTGAAACATGTCAGGTACACAGAAAAAAAGAAATAAGTTTTCTCGTTCCAATGCATCATCTAAAGCTCAAGATGGAACAGAAAGTAATTTTTTGTCAGAGGGAACTAAAACAACAGCAAAAAAACATCAGAAGCACGTTGTCCAACAACACAAAAGCAAGGAGAAGGATACATCTTGGACCATCAAATCAGCAGTCAATATCGTGGTTGGAGTGGTTGCCATGGTAGGAGTCAGTTATGCTCATGCCCGATACATGTATCAAGTTCATGAAAATCAGCTGTGGTTTACCAACATTAAGGTGAGATTATTTTGTTTTTAAATGTGATAGAATATACTAGATTTTATGAAGCACACAGGGGATGCAGATGTAAAGACTAGATTTGGAAAGGCAAGAATGGCACTCCTGATACTAAACAACATATGAGATCTAGAAAAATCAAGATTCACATGAAAGTTAGAATATTTAATGCCACTGTCAAATCAGTGCTGCTGTATGGAGCTTGGCTTGGCTTTGTTCAATCTCAATCTCCCGCTACCAAGCTCTTAAAAGGGCTTAAGTACCAAAATGTAATCCAGAGAACAGAATGCGTTGTGTCGTAGTTTACAGCTTGACTGTGATATTTGCACCTTTCGGTCAGACATGTCCGACTTCAGCAGGCATTTTTTGAGTACCGGGTTAGCCTTCTCTCTTTGATCCCTTCTCCTTAGCCAGTCTGCTCTGTTGCAGCCTGTTATCCAGGATCACCACGTTGAGTAGTAGAAGGGTATTGTAAGGTATGGTTCGCTGGCCCTGACACTAGAAGTCAGTGTCTTGATCCCGTATGGAGCTGAAACATAGAGATTGACTAAGACAATACAACAAAGACTCCAGTCCTCGATTAACGGATTCTTAAGAAGGATAATGGGTTTAAAGGGGTAGAACATAGTGTGGAATGAAGACCTGTGGAAAAGGAGCCAACACCAGCCGCTGGAACAAGTTTTAAAAAAAAAATGTGGCTGGAAAGGAGATTCACTTAGGAAATATCTGTCCAATATAGTCGGGCAGGATCTTACATGGAATCCTCAAGAGAAGAGAAAGAGAGGTAGACTAAAAATACACGGAGAAGAGAATGTGAGAAGTAACTAAGATTAAAGGGTTGCACCTGAAGAGAGGCAGAAAGAGCATCCCAGAACCTGAATGTTGGTGAGATATTGTAAATGGTTTACACACTGAGACAAGCGACGGACTTTGATTGATATCTTTATATACACGTGTCTCTTGATAATTGTTATTTTTTTGTGTGATTTGTATTTTGTGATTTGTTCATGTTTTATCTGTTTTTGCATGTATACAATCACATTGACCATTTCTTGTTTGGGGCAATCTATTTCATAACTGGCATGCCATGTCTCACACTTTTCTGGCACATCTGGTTAATTGTGGTGAACTTAAACCGTTCATTTTACATCATGTCTTTTTTTTTTGTTGGCTTGTTAGTTTTTTTTGGGTCCCTGATGAAGGCCTTGTGATCGTAATGAAAGTGTTGTTTTGTTTTTGTCCTGGTGCAGTCGCTGAGCATTACCTATAAATGTTTTTATCAATATTTAACCTTCACTACAACTGCAACTTTGATCTATTTATTTATGTCCTTAATTTAACATACACACACAATAATTACATATACTTTTTCATTTTCAAGGAAGTGGAGAGAGAGATTTCTTTCCGAACAGAATCTGGTCTGTACTACTCGTACTTCAAACAAGTTGTAAATTCTCCTTCTTTGTCACAAGGTTCGTCAATTTTATTTTATTGATAGTTTTCATTATTTTGAATACATTCAATGAATACTGTGTGTTTTCTCTTCTCTTCTCATTTCTATAATGAAAAGGATTGGTTTTTTTTTTCAGAACTTCGTAATGCAGATATGAGTTAGATTTCAAATATTTAATTGTCCACTTTTGACCTGCCTATCGGGAAACTGAGATGCTAGTATGGTCAGGTACAACATGCTAATCAGGACGCCGCAGCAGGGTCAGGCACAATATACTGACCAAGACAACTATCTCTCTCCCATGTAGAGTTCTCTATCTCTCTCCCATGTATAGTTCTCTATCTCTCTCCCATGTAGAGTTCTCTATCTCTCTCCCATGTAGAGTTCTCTATCTCTCTCCCATGTAGAGTTCTCTCTCTCTCTCTCCCATGTAGTTCCTTATCTCTCTCCCATGTAGTTCCTTATCTCTCTCCCATGTAGAGTTCTCTATCTCTCTCCCATGTAGAGTTCTCTATCTCTCTCCCATGTAGAGTTCTCTATCTCTCTCCCATGTAGAGCTCTCTCTCTCTCTCTCCCATGTAGAGTTCTCTCTCTCTCTCCCATGTAGAGTTCCCTAGGAAACAGGATGTTTTCTAGGTAATCTGGTTGACGAGATATTGATCGATGTGATCCTTGTACTAGCGAGCGTTCCTCAGATGAAGTTAAGCATAGCACAACCGCTGGGAGGACAGCGGTTATTCTTTATCAGCACGCTCGGGATGAGAGGAAAGTTACCACAACCTGCCACCTAATGCCCTTTTCAGGGCGCTCAAAAGAGTTGTAGTTGTTGTGTGCCCATAATGAGTAGGATTACGCTTTTGTGCTCCCTGAAGGAGGACGTTAAGTGGCGGGTTGTCGCAGCTTTTCTCTCATCCCGAACGTGCTGATGAAGGTGGACTGGGGTCCTCCAGGCGGTTGTGCTATGCTTGGCCTCATCTGCGTGTCACTCACTACTACAGGGATCACGTTGATACCTCACCTTGTTAGCAAGGCTGCCATGAAAACATCCCGTTTCCAGGGAGGACAGCGGGGAAGTCAAGCTGAGGGTCTTGGCCAGTATATTTTGCCTGACCCTGACTAACATGTCTGATCAGTATGTTATGCCTGACACTAACTAGCATGTCTGATCAGTATGTTATGCCTGACACTAACTAACATATCTGATCAGTATATTTTACCTGACCCTGACCAACATGTCTGATCAGTATGTTTTGCCTGACCAGACATAAGTCTTCCTCCCCGCACAAAAGAGATAACTTACTCATTGTGAGCATTAACTAACAACGACGACCTGTCTGTCCTATGACCTCTATATATGTTTACCTTCTTATTATTGCACTCCTTATTCACTCATAAAAAAACAAAATTATTGACACATACACAGATATGCTCTGTCTTTATGGAACTTCGTCTATTTTCATATAATGAAGGTGTACAAGAACTGATGGAGGATAAACTGACGGAACATCCAGACACAATTAATGTCTTAGAAAGAATGAATATCTACCAAGACGTCATTCTGGCAATCATTTACAGAACATTTGGAATCTCAGTGAGTTCATATCATTTCATTTATAGCCTCAATATACATGATAGCTGGTTACAGATTTGGGGGAGGAAGACTAACGTCTGGTCAGGTAAAATATACTGGCCAAGACCCTCACCTCGGCTTCCTAGTAGCCCTCCCTGGAAGCGGGATGTTTTCATAGCAGCCTGGCTAACAAGGTGAGGGATTTATGTGATCCCCATAGTAGTAAGTGACACACAGATGAAGCCAAGCATAGCACAACCGTCTGGAGAACCCTAGTCCACCTTCATCAGCACGCTCAGGATGTGAGGAAAGCTACGGTAACCCTCCACTTAATGTCCTTTTCAGGGCGCACGAAAGTGTAACCTACCCGTTATGGACATTTGCAAATAGTCACAACAACATTACAGATTTTCTTATCTGGTGTTCAATCAGACATAACAAATGTCTGATGCCACAAACAACAACATTACAGATTTTCTTATCTGGTGTTCAATCAGACATAACAAATGTCTGATGCCACAAACAACAACATTACAGATTTTCTTATCTGGTGTTCAATCAGGCATAACAAATGTCTGATGCCACAAACAACAACATTACAGATTTTCTTATCTGGTGTTCAATCAGGCATAACAAATGTCTGATGCCACAAACAACAACATTACAGATTTTCTTATCTGGTGTTCAATCAGGCATAACAAATGTCTGATGCCACAAACAACAACATTACAGATTTTCTTATCTGGTGTTCAATCAGACAAAACAAATGTCTGATGCCACAAACAACAACATTACAGATTTTCTTATCTGGTGTTCAATCAGACATAACAAATGTCTGATGCCACAAACAACAACATTACAGATTTTCTTATCTGGTGTTCAATCAGGCATAACAAATGTCTGATGCCACAAACAACAACATTACAGATTTTCTTATCTGGTGTTCAATCAGACAAAACAAATGTCTGATGCCACAAACAACAACATTACAGATTTTCTTATCTGGTGTTCAATCAGGCATAACAAATGTCTGATGCCACAAACAACAACATTACAGATTTTCTTATCTGGTGTTCAATCAGGCATAACAAATGTCTGATGCCACAAACAACAACATTACAGATTTTCTTATCTGGTGTTCAATCAGACATAACAAATGTCTGATGCCAGGTAGTCAAATGTTGTTTAAACTTTCAATATTTTGCCTTGTGTTGGGTCGAGGGTTTTACTCAGGTCATCTTCCCATCTCATTAGTGGACGTCCGGGTAGGTATGTAAAGTTGTAGGGCCACCAGGATACCGTATCTAATAAAGAGATCCTTAGATAGACTTCGGTCTGGACTGACCCAATTGAAAAAAAACCTGATGAGATTGGGATACAGAGATGATGATACTTGTGAATGCTGGACTATCCATGACCAAATCTGCCACATGCAATGACGATGGAGAACTGCTTGAGGGAAATGGCAGCACTCAGAGTGGCTGAACACTGGACCTCTTCTGCATGACGGGGTGCAATGGACATGGAAAGTAAGTATCTATTTCTTGCGGAGTCACATAGAGGTTACTTTCTTTTCTGTTGTTTATTGTATTGTCATAAAAACAGGTGAGATACAAAAACTGTACGGAGATGAAACAGTCTTCAAAACAACGGGAACTATTGTTAAGAGGGATCAGGTCTTTAATCTCACGATGAGCAATGAAGAAGAAATACAGTTATGTGCCATATAACATCCAGTCGGTCAACATCCAACCGCATATACGCCCGTGGTCCCATACAGAGTTCAGAAATCTCGATCGCAGAGCGGTTCGTAACTTGTAACTTGGCATAGTAAAAGCGACAACTTCCTGCACGCAACACATGTATCTCTTGTAAACTTGTACAGTACAAAGTAATTGCCATGCCAGGCTTGTAATGGTACAGTACATATGCCTGGAGGTCAGAACTGGCAGACGCTCATCCCCTTGATAAAACGTTACAGGGACTTATTGAAATGTCTCTGAAAAGCAAAGTATATAGTATTGTGTTACAGCTGAAAGCAGTTGTGTCAGGGTCGGAAGGCGCAGATATCGAAGCCTTGCTGTAAACTACGACACAACATCCTTTTCAGGACGATTGCTGAAGAGGAAGTATGGTGTACGCACATCAAAATCACACGTCATATTTCACAGAAGGAATCATGGAAGCTGAGCGACGTATACCTGTATATGTTTTCTGAGTACTACAAATATATGTTTGTGTGGTTGTATTTATTATAATCATACTTTGTTTACAACTTATTGGCTCAAGAGTTTCTCTATTTCCTTAAATATTTTTGGAAAGCGGTATTTGCAGTTATTGATTTGAAAAGCCAGATTTTAACCTGAGTAGAAATTGAAGTATTAGTATTTGTGACCTAAGAGTGGCTAAGATGCAGAAGCGAATGAGCTGACAGCAGCTTATAGCTGACTTCTTGCATCAGGGTCAGCGGACCAGAGCTGACCAAGACCATATTCTGCCGCCAAGCGGTTGCCGTGGAAACAGACTGCACTAGTGTAGTCTGGCTAAGAGAATAGTGGAAGGAAAATCCAGCACCCAAACAAATCAGCCAAAATCGGATGTGTCTGGTCGAAAGGTGCAGACATAGTAAACTATAAAACAACGTCACAATGTTTTTTTCACAGAAGTGGGACCTAATTTTAAAAAATCCATTACTGTTGCAGATGCGACCTATTTTGTTTTACACCTACTCCATATTTGGCTTGCATGCTTTTCTGATATCTGGCCTCTATTTGATGTCCTGGCTACTGAGTGGCTCTTGGCTTGCTGGCTTGCTTACTGCTGCATTTTATATATTCAATCGGTGAGTCCATGCTGTTCATAAAGTTAACTATAACTGCTTTGTGCCTGCTCTCCATGTTATTAATACATTAAAAAGAATTTTATAATATATTTAATATCGGCTTATTAAGTTTTTTGTGTGTTTAAAATATCTTAGAGTGCATTGCCACAGGAAGTAGTGGAGGCAGGGACAATTAATGCATTTAAGAATAGATTGGATGCGCATAGCTTTTAGAGCAACGAAATATAAATGAAACTGGTTGTATACAGACTCTGCAGTCTTCTAAACCAGTGTAAAGACGTTAAGTCAAGTTAGGACATAAGCATTTTTTATGACTTAAGACATGTCAGGCTGCTGCATTTCTTGCTGATTAAATTATTTGAAAATGTCACTAAAATAAATATACACTTGCACTTCCAAAAAAACGACTACAAGTCAAAACATAGAGAAAACCGGACTGACCTCAACGGCGACCAACAGGCAAGAAAAAAGGACCACGATTTACGGAACATGGAATGTACGAAGTATAAACGGAAAAGAACAAGAACTAATAGAGGAGATGAAGAGAGCAAAATTGAGCAAATTTGACACTTACAGAAACAAAGAAAAAGGGACAGGGCGTTCTGGACCATGACGGCAACATGTTATACTACAGCGGAGTTCCCTTGAGTGACACGAGTGGAGCAGTCCCAACTACAGTGGTTTGGCCATGTCTGTAGAATGGAAGAAGATCGGATACCAAAGTGGTCATGGGAGATCAAAAGTAAAGGACGCAGACCCCGAGGACGTCCCAAAGTACGTTGGGAAGACAACATACGACAGTCCCTAAGTGATAGGGGGCTGGATTGGAAAGAGGCCAGGAAAAAGACGGCGGATAGAGCAGTGTGGCGTTCTCTTTGGCAAACCTCTACACCTCACGGTAGAAGAGGAGCGACTAAGTAAGTAAGTAAGTACTTACAAATAGGCCTGAAAAACTTTCTTTAATGAAATAAAAGGAAGAAAGGCAGTCAAGCTGTAAACTAGCGACACACCACATTCCGTTCTCCGGACTATATCCTGCTACTTGCAAAGCTCTTTTCAGGGCTTGCTAGCGGGAGATTGAGAACGGATGAAGAAGAAGAAGAAAAAAAGGGAAGAAAGCAAAAACCGATAACAATGCTAGAGCAATGTTTTTCTATTTAAAATGATTGTTTCTGGGCTTAAAAATACAGTTGGGGGAAGATGAGAAGATAACAATTTTGGAACATTGTCTTTTGTCCTGAAGTATTGTTTTCTGTCCTAGACTAGACACCACGCGTGTGGACAGTTCGGTTCCCCTCCGGGAGAGCTTTTCTCTCCCATTTCTCTGGATGCAAGTAGCAGCTCTTACTGTTTATTTTAAACCTAAAGTTCCTGGACATTTCAAGGTTTGATTTATGTTTATTTTGCTGTTTAAGAAAAATCATTTCAATTATTTTTGTCCTCACATTTTGATTTTATGCATTGTTGTTTGTTTATAGAATAATATAAAAATCTAGCCATTGATATGTCAGTCTATGAATGTATGTCATTTCAGCTCAGTGTGTGTATAAATAGCCCATTTCTGGAGCTACCAATTTGTCGGTGTGACGCGTGGACGTTATTTTGAGGTGTATTTTAAGCTGTACTGGTTGACTTTTGACCATTAATATGACTTGACGACTTCATTCGTTCTCTATCTCCCACTACCAAGCACTGAAAAGGGCTTAAGTAGCAGAATGTAGTCCAGAGAACGGAATTCGTTGTGTCGTAGTTTACAGCTTGACTGCGATATTTGCACCTTTCAGCAGGCAATTTTTTAGTACTGGGTTAGCCTTCCCACTTCGATGCCTTCTCCTTAGCCAGTCTGCTCTATTGCAGCCTGTTATCCAGGATCACCGCGTGGAGGTGTAGAAGGGTCTTGGCAACTGGTTCGCAGGCCCTGATGTTAGCAGTCAGCTATACATTTCTGGAGTTACTTTACAATGAGGACGTTTTTATTGTACACGTTTTGCAAAGTTGTTATTGTTTCATGATGAAAAAGCATTTGAAAATTTGGGAAATGGTCGTCCTAACAGGTTAACAATTGAACATGCTGTTAACTTATTCTTGAGGATTCTGAAATTTTAAAATTAGATTTAAATGGTGATTATTCTGAGAATGATAAATGGAATCTGATGATCATTTGAATGATGAAATGTAGGAATCAGATTATGATCCAGAAAAACACTGAGCTTAATGACTTAAGAGCAGCACTCTGCAAACTGTGCCAGCAGTCCGCACCAAAAAGGGTAGTGGTACAGTGGGTCCCATCACACTGCAACATCCAAGGCAACGAGGAGGCAGACAGACTGGCAAAAGAAGGTGCAAGACTACCACAAACAGATACCAGTATGACGTACGAAGAGTCAAAACGGCTTATCAAAGCTAGATACATGACCAAATGGGAAACCGAACATACTGGTTACACCAAAAACGATGCCTATTACCAGTTGAACCGAAGAGAGCAGGTCGTTGTCTTCAGACTTCGCACTGGCCACAATAGACTGAGGTACCACCTATTCAACAAATTGAAGATAGGGTGTACCGACGAATGCCCGTGCGGTACTGGGAAAATGACTGCTGAACATCTGCTGCAGAACTGCCCGACATACGAGGATCAGAGAGAGCAGATGTGGCCATCACCAGTGGAACTGCAAGACAAGCTCTATGGCTGTGGCGACAGCCTCAGGATGACCGCCGCTTTTTTCGAAAAAATAATGGTTACTGTCTGACTGCGTACGAAGAAGAAGAAGAAGATTATGATCAAACTAGATGTGTTCTTGTCTCTCAGAGGATGAGATTCCAATCCAGGGGCACATCTCATGTAATGTATCAAGTAAATTTGATGCAGGATGGTTTTCAAAAAATATATTCCTAAATCTGCTGGCATAACAAGCAGAAACATTGGAGATGATCAGGTTAGTTAATTTGAGATAGAAACAGTTGCTGAATGATTAGCTAAGAACAGGCAGTCACTAGCTGGGCTTGGGAGCAGAAGACACGTTACAAAGACTCTTTAAAAATATCTTTGAAAAGTATCAATGTCACCTCTTTGGAGACGCTTGTACAGAGCCGCCCATCCTGGCATGTGAGCATAACACTCGGAGAAAGTGAGCTGCCTGAACGAACGACAACCCTACATTCTACTCCTTGCAAGTGTTTCCCATGTGCGGCAGAGCCTGCTGTTCTAAGTTAGGACTCAACAGCCATGTGAGATCACATCTCACAGAACAAGTTTGATGCTGTTGTCATTTGACTTGTGATGGGAATATTGTGTTTTGGGGGTCGCTGTAGTCAAGAAGTTAAGGCACTCGTCTCTCACTGTGATGAACGGAAATGGTGGGCGATAGATCCCGTAAGTTTCAAGTGACCCCTGGTCTCACGGGAGGTAAGACCAAAGTGCTTGCATCTCGAGTTACCTCCAGTCGTCTCGACCAATAGTCTTGCCACTGATCCAAGGAAACTCGGGACAAGAAAGTGAGATCGATGATCATCGCATATTCTTCCTCACTATGATCCAAATACAGCGCACATCACATTATTAAGACAAAACCGTCTGATGTTGTAGCCAACATCGCTTTGCGATGGGCAATAATTTATTGTATTGTATTACATTGTTTCTTACAACATGCTCTCTGTGTGACAGTGGTGCTATTCTTGTGCTTGTTATACACAAAGGTCCCGGCAGACCACTCGGGATATGCATGATCATTGACCTGATCAAATAATAAATAATTTCTCCGCTCTTGAAGTCCTAATTCCATTGCGCAGATGTCACAAGCTAAAAAATTACCAGAATCATAAATGCTGATGAATGACAAAAAATATTTCACTAAGCAAAATCTGCACATGCTCTGGAAATTCTGCCATGCTCACAGTAATTTCAAAACCCTAAATGTCTTTGGTAAGCGACATGTGTGAAATACAGGTGTTAGATACTGATTTATGTTCTGACTAGCTGAAACTAGACGTGAAGATATCGCAGCCGTACTGTAAACTACGTCATAAAGTTCTTTTCAGGGCGAACGCCCAAGAAAAACATTTCTGTCCCATCTGATGGCAACTGATGTATTGCACGCTGTTGTTCGCAATCAGATGGGATTGTAAATAGTTACGTTATACTTCTTCTGCGTTTTGTCCTGAAAAGGACTTTGTTTCGTAGTTTACATCGAGGCTGTGATATCTGCACCTTTCGGCGTAACACATCTGTTTGCAGCTGACTTTATTGGATATTGGTTTTATGATCCTAATTCTCTTAGACTTTGCTAGTGCAGCTTGTTTTCAGGGTCGTTGATCAGAGGCAGAATAAGACCTTGGTCAACTCGCTGACCTTAATGCAAACAGCCAGCTATGAGTGTGCTGTATCTTCAGACTCGTTAAGTTATACAATTTGTTAAAGGCAGCTACTTAAGTCTTATTTGTATCTCCAGGTGCTGAGTATGGTTACAGTATTACTGAACACATTTTTGTTCTGTCTGTGCTGGCAGTTCAATCAGTTCATTATGCTTCTGCAAGCCTTCTCGTTGTTTGGGGTCTGGGTGTTGGGTCTGCTGCCTGCCCATAAGGTTAGTCTGAAACTGTTTCTTAACACATTCCGGACCAATGACCGATATAACGGACTGTTATTTAAACCCTAGAGGACCATTAACCGATAATTCGGTTTTTGTTTTGTAGAGTCGTAATTCGGGTTTTGTGTTAACCAAACTACTTAAATATTACAACTAGAACTAGAACAGCTTCCGTTCGTAACATTTGAGTTGAAACAAGCGTGTTTAGGTACTGAATAAGTGATATATTTGTGTTTTGAAGTAGCTAAACTGTTTTGTTGATTCCTAAAAAATAATGGCGACGCCCACTGCTTCTACTAGACCAAAACGATATAGTGCAGAACAAGCTATAGCTGTGTTTCAAAGCTTATTAGTTAGTGATTCTGATACAGAATTAGACGATTCAGAGGATAGCGATTACAGTGATGGTACTACTACTAGTAGACCTAGTGCCAAGAAATCAAAACAGTCTAGCTTAGGGTTAGTTGTTGGTTGCTTCCAGTCAGGGACTATCAGTGCTCCTGAATCATCAAGCAGCACGATGAGACTGATTTAGAGGATATACCAGGTACGTCTAGAGTTGATGGTGATGGAGGCAATTCTGCAAGGAGAAAGGCAAATTCCATACCACAGAGGACTACTAGGCCTGGTGATGGGTGGCGTGATGCCTTAGATGGAGAGGCCATTGGAGCATCGAACATCAGGCAAATAAATTCTGGCAGCAGACTAAATCTGGATGAAAATTGCACACCTCTTCAATGCTTTCTCTCCTTGCTGAAAGAACCAATTGTTGACAACCTCATAAGAAATGTCAATGAGTATGTCCAGCAGAAACTTGACATGAATACACCAGCACGAAAACATTCAACGTTGAGCAAATGGACACCACTTGATAGGAATGGTTTTTTTTACAGTTTCTGCCGTCCTGATTGCTATGGGGTTGAATGCAAAACACTCAATTAAAGATTATTGGTCCACCAAACCTCACAGAAGTAGGCCCTGGTTTAGGTCAATGTTCAGCAGAACCAAATTTTTATTGATTTATCAATCAATGCTTCATGCAGCTGTTCCAGATGCTCAAGGGAAATGCAAAATTGAGCTATTTGTAAATGCACTCGTTGCCAGTTTCCAAGAAGCCTTCTACCCATTTGAAAACATATGTATCGATGAGATGGTCATAGGTCACAATGGGCGATTTAAGTACAAACAGTACAATCCTAGCAAGCCCAAAAAATACCACATCAAATCCTACGGACTCTGCGACTCCATCACCGAATATGTATTTTGGAGCTGATACAGCTTACAAAGCTGAAACGGACCCAAATTCTTCCCATGCTGTTAAAGTTTTTGATAGACTACTGGAAGGCATCACAGGACATCACCATTTGTTTGCTGACAGGTACTATTCTTCCCTGCCTCTTGTTCAGTTTTTGCGACAGAGAAACCACCACTACACTGGAACTCTGAATGTAAACAGACGAGGTTTTCCATCAGAGATAAAGAACAAGAAGATATCCCTGAATCAAGCAAAGTGGTTTATCAACGATGAGGAAAAGGTTATGTGTGTCAGCTGGAGAGATAAGAAATCTAAGAAGCCTTGCCAGCTGGTGACAACACGTGGAAGTGCCACATATGAGCAAAGGATGGAGGGTAGGAGTCAAGTTATGAAACCATCACCCGTTCACAGCTACAACCTTTCAATGAATGGATGTGACAGAGTGGATCAGATGATATCATATAATGGAAACCACACAAGAAAACAGGCAAGTGTTGGAAGAAAGTGGTTATGTGGGTGATGAAAATTACTCAACTCAATGCCCACATTTTGTACACCCTGAGCCGCCCTCACACCGAGAAGCCTTTGCCCTTTGCGGACTTCAAAGATATCCTGATAGGGGAACTCTGTCAGTTAGTCGGAGCAGAGACACCTAGCAGCCTTCAGGCTGTTCTATTGTCCAAGCCAGGGAGAAAACCAATGAACATGGAGCTTGAGAGATACCAGGGCGCAGCCCATCTCATTGACTATGATGGAAAAGACTCACTGTGCGTACATTGTGCTGCTCAGAAAAAAAGAAAACGAAGCAGCTATTACTGCACAGGTTGTTCGCACAAGCCGCATCTGTGTGCTAAAACATGCTTTAGAGAATACCACACAAGATAAGCACAGCTGTGCTGAACAAAACAAAAAACTTTTGGAAATAATGGAAAAAATTATGGAAGTTGTGAATTTGTTTATATTTTTATTGATTTTGGTCATTGAGGAAAATTGTACATAATTTCAACATTTTTGGAGATAAATGCATCAAATAAACAGTGTTTTGAGGGACTTTGGATACTATTCTGCAAAATTACCAGACAAATTGAAATCAACAATTCAGGCCAATGAAAAATGATGGTGAGTTACAATATTTTGACTTATAAATTATCTACCTCTGAAATTATTTTTTGTACAACATAATTATTTTTTCAAATAATGAAATATCAGCAATTTACAGATATTTTCATTTTCTGTACCCATTTCTCTTGACAATGATATATAATGAGTACTGTATTTGTCTATGCTATGGTGTGGAATAGTCAGTTGTAAAAGGGATGCAGTGACATTGTGCTACAGCTGAAAATTAATTTGGTCCAAACCTAAAAAGAATCAAGTCCTGAAAGAGTTAAATTGTCATTATATGCGCGTTTGAAATGGGGTGCTACCATAGAATAGAAACAGTGAGTTGGACAGAAAGCAGATCCAATGACAATGTACTCACTGAAGTGGGCGCACAAAGACAAATGGTGCATATGATACAAAAACGTTGGTCGAGTTGGCGTCTAGGTGTTATGCCTACTTTTTTTTGGTTTTTTTTTGCGTTCGCCTTATTTCTCTAATCCCCAAGGCTGTGCGTTGCACTGCGTTTTTATTTTGTGCCTGTCGGCCCAGTGCATCCGACTTCAGCATGCATTTTATGTAAGGGTCTGCTTCCTCCTGCATTTTCTAAGGGATCGAACCCAGCACCTTCTGGTTGTGAGCCATGTCACTTAACCACTAGGCCACGCCGTCCACTGTGCCTACTGTTTGAAACTGATTATATTAAATTGTCACTGCCTGGTCTCCACAGTGAAAACATCCATGGCTGTCATTATTAGTTGCTGATTATTGTCAGAAAGTTTTGGGGAGAGTACTTGAAGTCGTTTTATTAGTGTCGGCATATATGAACTGTCTTGCTCCTAGGCTAACTTATTGATCGTTGGTATATACATTGTATAACGTATGGACCAAGACACTTTCTTGTGCTAGGCAATTCATCTGGTTACGCCATCTACTGTCCATATTTTTTTGCTTTTGCTTGTACCCATCCTCAATATGTTGTATAAGGTTAAGGATCTGTCCACAGCACGATTTTCAGGATTAAAACCTGTCTGTTCTGGAATAAGTTTATCGTAGATGATGCCTAAGACTCAACCCAGTATCACTGACCATGTGAAACAGGCCAAAGGTTGCCCAAATAAAATGAGCCCAAGGTTGTACATATGAAATGGTTCGAAGGTTGCCCGCATGAAATTATTCATACGTTGCCCACATGAAATGAAACCAAGGTTGTCCACATGAAATGAGCCCAAGGTTGTACATAGGAAATGGTTCGAAGGTTGCCCACGTGAAATCTAACTAAGATTGCCCACATGAAATTATTCATACGTTGCCCACATGAAATTATTCATACGTTGCCCACATGAAATGAAACCAAGGTTGTCCACATGAAATGGACACAATGATTGCCTACGTGAAACAGGCCAAAGGTTGCCCAAATAAAATGAGCACAAGGTTGTACATATGAAATGGTTCGAAGGTTGCCCACATGAAATCTAACTAAGATTGCCCACATGAAATTATTCATACGTTGCCGCCCACATGAAATGAAACCAAGGTTGTCCACATGAAATGGACACACTGATTGCCTACGTGAAACAGGCCAAAGGTTGCCCACATGTGTATTACACAGATGAAGATGATATAAAATATACATGGAATGTATTTTGTGTGTGATGGTTGTTGTTATTTATATTCTATAGGTCAAGTTTGTAATGGGCTGTCAGCTGGCCTCATTACTGGCAGTGTGTCTTCTACAGTTTGGAAACCAAATGATCTTGTCATCCCTGGCTGTCTCTTTTATTATCAGCTCCCTTCTTCTCATGACATTGTTGGTAAGTTATCATCCACTCTCTTTCTGTGACCTCTTTGTTTTTTGCTGAGTTACGAACACCACTATCAGTGACACAGAATAAACAGGGAGATGGATATAACACACCCTTATGAATAAACCGAACAATATAGCTAGACATGTGCTGGATTCAAACTCAAGGGGAAGAGAAGAGTGAGGATGCCACCAAATATTTGTTGATGAATAACATGAAGGGAGAAGCCAAGGTGACTTGAGCTTAAAAGGCAAACAGAATTTAATGAAACAACTATGGCAGCCTTATTTTCATAAGAAGCCAGAAACAATGGGTGAGATTAAAGTTTGACCCTTTGAGAACTGGCCAACCGTTAGATAAAATCCCATTCCCATTTGCCCTGGAGAAAATACATACAAGGTAGACATCTGGTGAAAGCTATTTACTATGACAAAACTTAGTGCTCAAATTTCTTGATTCTATCTCAAATAGACTGACCTCAACTTCTTCAATGTTCCTACTTGATATTCTGGTAAATTGTGGAATATATTTATTGAAGACCGTCTTGTATCAAAAATACTTGATACATTACGTCAGATACACCCCCTTGGACCGTAGCCTCATTCTCCAAAACAACAGGAAAGGTTTTACTATCTTCCTCACACATGTAATTCAAATAATCACTTGTCCTTTTAAGAATAAACACTATCCAAATCCAATTTTTCGGCCTTCAAATTTGTGAGAAAACTTTCAATGGCTTGTTCTGTCGTTAGCCATTTAGAAAAGCTATTTTCCTAATCTTCAAAACTACTTTCCATCACGAAAATTGCAAATTCATCAATACAATTTCCTATTTTGTGGATGCCGTCATATTTGTTATCTCCGAAAATGTGTGTACTGTGTAGATGTTATGGTAGTATGGCCAAAATCTAAGCAGTACAGCCGAAACACGTCTTAGAATAGTCTTACCGATTCATAGGTGTCGCTGGGAGTGGGATAGTTACACACACGACAAGTGCTTCGGTGTCACTGGTTCAAAGTCTTAAAGACATTGACTACTGGTTGAAAAACATTAATCAATAAGATCCTTTACTATCCTCCTGTGGTACCCACATCTTCAACAAATAGATGTCTTCTTGTCGTGGGCCGTCTGCGTCAGCAGTGCACATGTCTTCCCAGACGCTTTGATATTTACCTCAAGCTCTCTCCACCACAAATGAGTAGAGGCAGCCTCTATTTCTCTTGCTTTTGGGGTTCCAGAAGAGACTGTTTTGAAATGTCATCAACTAGTTGAAAAATATGGTATAGCTAATTTTAATTAAATTTTTTTTACCTTCAGGTGAGTGTACAAATTAAACTATAGTTTTCTCAATTGTGAACAGATTCTTATGAATCGAATACCATTTTGAAGATAGTGGAATTACTGTTTTAACACTACTTGATAAACTATTCTGGTGTTGTGGGTGGCTTATGTTAGTTGTCCATCGCAAGCGATGATAACGCCATTAATAGACGGTTTTGTCTTGATGATGTAACGTGTGTTGTATTTGGATTATAGTGAGGAAGAAACTGCGCTTGTCATCGACCTCACTCTCTGGTCCCGAGCTACCTTCGCCCAGTGGCGAGATATAAGTCATATGACTGGAGGAAACTCAGGATGCAGGCACTCTGGTCCCACCTCATGTGAAACCAGGGGTCACTTTAAAACTTGCGGGATTCGATCACCCACCGGTTTAGTTCATTACTTTGGGAGGCAAGTGCCTGACCTCTCAACCACAGCGATTTCCAGAGGAGTCGTAGACAACCAGTGTTACATTCCATTCGTCTAGTTTCGTCACAAAGTGACCAGTGGACGACTGGAATGTCCATGCCCGCCGAAGTCGCCTCCGCGCAGTCATGCTGGCGCTGTAGGGGTCTGGACTGATAAATCTGGGGTTGCCATTGGCCACCTCTTTCCTGATCAGAGGGCCACTATTGATCAGGAACGATGGTTTAACTAGTTCTGCCCGGCTCCAGACCACTCCGTCTGCCTCCGCCCGGCTCCATATCACTCCGTCTGCCTCCACCCTCTGTTGTTTACCTGGAAATTTGCTGCCCCTTGAGATGTGTACTTATGATGATGCTAGAACGTGATTTATGTTAGTTAATGTGTTAAGTAAGTGAAGTGATACATGTGATGTTAGTTAATGTGTTAAGTAATTGAAGTGATATATGTGATGTTAGTTAATGTGTTAAGTAATTGAAGTGATATATGTGATGTTAGTTAATGTGTTAAGTAATTGAAGTGATATATGTGATGTTAGTTAATGTGTTAAGTAATTGAAGTGATATATGTGATGTTAGTTAATGAATAGAATATTAAAACAAATCCATAAACTCTATAAAAGGATTACCAAAGTTGTTATCTCTGTACAGTCCAGCCTAATTGACTAGATGTGTGTATCTCACAATCCAAGGCAAGAGTCGCTTCTCCTTATGTTAAAACTTATTCCACTCTAGGTTCAAAATTTAACTCAATTTCATCAGCATTATTTTTAGCACGTCACGTTTTACTGAAGTTATTGACTTTGAGAGCCTGTAATATTTCTGTTTGTTGGTCTATAAATATTTTGTTTCCGTGTGTAGAGACATACATGAATGAAGAACTTGTTGGTGTTATTGTTTTTTTGTGTGTTTGTTAGTTTCTGAGATTCAAGAAGATAGTGATAACGTTGGAAAAAAAGCACAAACATTTACACTCACCAAAACATTTGAAACAACAACTGTACTTTAGGTCATTCCAAAAACTAAAACATTGATGATAAGGACAGAGCACACCCCAGGTGTTACTTTAGGTCATTCCAAAAACTAAAACATTGACTATAAGGACAGAGCACACCCCAGGTGTTAAGTTTCAATTTCGTTCTCATTGATGGTACCTGATGATTTTGATGCTGTCAATTACAATCCAATGAGACTGTAAAAAGTTACACACACACACATATATATATATATATATGTTACATCGAATGTATATCACTGCGCTGTGGACAGACCCATAGGAGCTCTGTCTCTTTTAATGATTGGTGAAGGATATAGATACTTATGATACCTGTACCAACATTCCAGCTGTACACACTCCTGCACCATCTACTCAGCCTTTCCAGCTCAGCTCACACGTCTCCATTTCATGTGGATTGTTGATTTATTGTTCACTGCGTCGTCATCTAACAGGTGGTCATTGATTGATTACAGTACTTCTCTTCCCCACATTACATATATAATTTTCTCACAATGGTTGGGGTCAATTAGTAATCAGGATCAGGTGAAACATGCTGAACAAGACCTCTCCAAACGTCCTCGTTAGTGCTCTTGGAAACAGGTTGTTGCACAGCAGTCTGGTCACTGAGGCGAGAGTCGACATTCTAATCTACATAGTGGTGAGATTAATGAGGAACTTTGCATTGCACTACAGCTAGGAGGACCATGATCCATCTTCTCGTGTACACTTTTGGATTTAAGAGGAGCCACTGTAACCTGCCACCAAAGAAGCATCAAGAGTTGAACTAACTTAAGTGGTTTCCATGACAACAACAATGTGGGTCACATGGTTTTCACTGGGGACTAAAGAATAGGCCCACTGCCTCTTCATACATGTCATCAAAGGCAACTAATGAGGATTGTGCCTGGGACTAGCATTGCTATCATGTAAAACAGATTGCTGCTGAAACTACCAAAGCAAGAGTATACAAACCGCTTTAGCAGTCTTCCCCGTAAGGAGCCATATATTTTCCTATGCTTAATAAGGAACGAAGTGAAAAAGATGAAGAAATTAAGGGAATGGGAGATAGGCGAGTCTATGAACATATGAGTTAAACAAATACTACAGTACAAAGCACATTCACATACAGTCTGTGTTGGTTGTACATAGTAGTGTTGGTGTTGTAGATAGTGTTTGTGTTGTAGATGGTATTTGTGTTGTAGATGGTATTTGTGTTGTAGATGGTATTTGTGTTATATAATAGTGTTTATGCTATATATAATAGTGTTTGTCTTGTAGGTGGTATTTGTGTTATATAATAGTGTTTATGCTATATATAATAGTGTTTGTCTTGTAGGTGGTATTTGTGTTATATAATAGTGTTTGTGCTATATATAATAGTGTTTGTGTTGTAGATAGTATTTGTGTTATATAATAGTGTTTGTGCTATATATAATAGTGTTTGTGTTGTAGAGGGTATTTGTGTTATATAATAGTGTTTATGCTATATATAATAGTGTTTGTCTTGTAGATGGTATTTGTGTTATATAATAGTGTTTGTGCTATATATAATAGTGTTTGTGTTGTAGATGGTATTTGTGTTATATAATAGTGTTTGTGTTGTGGATAGTGTTTGTTCTGTAGATAGTGTTTGTGCTCTAGATAATGTTTGTGCTCTAGATAGTGTTCATGCTCTAGATAATGTTTGTGTTGTAGATAGTGTTTGTGCTCTAGATAATGTTTGTGCTCTAGATAATGTTTGTGTTGTAGATAATGTTTGTGCTGTAGATAGTGTTTGTGCTCTAGATAATGTTTGTGCTGTAGATAATGTTTGTGCTGTAGATAGTGTTTGTGCTCTAGATAGTGTTTGTGCTCTAGATAGTGTTTGTGCTCTAGATAATGTTTGTGTTGTAGATAGTGTTTGTGTTGTAGATAATGTTTGTGCTGTAGTTAATGTTTGTGTTGTAGATAGTGTTTGTGTTGTAGATAATGTTTGTGCTCTAGATAATGATAATGTTTGTGCTCTAGATAATGTTTGTGTTGTCGATAGTGTTTGTGTTGTAGATAGTGTTTGTATTGTAAATGGTATTTTTGTTATATAATAGTGTTTGTGTTGTAGATGGTATTTGTGTTGTAGATGGTATTTGTGTTATATAATAGTGTTTATGCTATATATAATAGTGTTTGTCTTGTAGGTGGTATTTGTGTTATATAATAGTGTTTATGCTATATATAATAGTGTTTGTCTTGTAGGTGGTATTTGTGTTATATAATAGTGTTTGTGCTATATATAATAGTGTTTGTGTTGTAGATGGTATTTGTGTTATATAATAGTGTTTATGCTATATATAATAGTGTTTGTCTTGTGGGTGGTATTTGTGTTATATAATAGTGTTTGTGCTATATATAATAGTGTTTGTGTTGTAGATAGTATTTGTGTTATATAATAGTGTTTGTGCTATATATAATAGTGTTTGTGTTGTAGATGGTATTTGTGTTATATAATAGTGTTTATGCTATATATAATAGTGTTTGTCTTGTAGATGGTATTTGTGTTATATAATAGTGTTTGTGCTATATATAATAGTGTTTGTGTTGTAGATGGTATTTGTGTTATATAATAGTGTTTGTGTTGTGGATAGTGTTTGTTCTGTAGATAGTGTTTGTGCTCTAGATAATGTTTGTGCTCTAGATAGTGTTCATGCTCTAGATAATGTTTGTGTTGTAGATAGTGTTTGTGCTCTAGATAATGTTTGTGCTCTAGATAATGTTTGTGTTGTAGATAATGTTTGTGCTGTAGATAGTGTTTGTGCTCTAGATAATGTTTGTGCTGTAGATAATGTTTGTGTTGTAGATAGTGTTTGTGCTCTAGATAGTGTTTGTGCTCTAGATAGTGTTTGTGCTCTAGATAATGTTTGTGTTGTAGATAGTGTTTGTGTTGTAGATAATGTTTGTGCTGTAGTTAATGTTTGTGTTGTAGATAGTGTTTGTGTTGTAGATAATGTTTGTGCTCTAGATAATGATAATGTTTGTGCTCTAGATAATGTTTGTGTTGTCGATAGTGTTTGTGTTGTAGATAGTGTTTGTATTGTAAATGGTATTTTTGTTATATAATAGTGTTTGTGTTGTAGATGGTATTTGTGTTGTAGATGGTATTTGTGTTATATAATAGTGTTTATGCTATATATAATAGTGTTTGTCTTGTAGGTGGTATTTGTGTTATATAATAGTGTTTATGCTATATATAATAGTGTTTGTCTTGTAGGTGGTATTTGTGTTATATAATAGTGTTTGTGCTATATATAATAGTGTTTGTGTTGTAGATGGTATTTGTGTTATATAATAGTGTTTATGCTATATATAATAGTGTTTGTCTTGTGGGTGGTATTTGTGTTATATAATAGTGTTTGTGCTATATATAATAGTGTTTGTGTTGTAGATAGTATTTGTGTTATATAATAGTGTTTGTGCTATATATAATAGTGTTTGTGTTGTAGATGGTATTTGTGTTATATAATAGTGTTTATGCTATATATAATAGTGTTTGTCTTGTAGATGGTATTTGTGTTATATAATAGTGTTTGTGCTATATATAATAGTGTTTGTGTTGTAGATGGTATTTGTGTTATATAATAGTGTTTGTGTTGTGGATAGTGTTTGTTCTGTAGATAGTGTTTGTGCTCTAGATAATGTTTGTGCTCTAGATAGTGTTTGTGTTGTAGATAATGTTTGTGCTGTAGATAGTGTTTGTGCTCTAGATAATGTTTGTGCTCTAGATAATGTTTGTGTTGTAGATAATGTTTGTGCTGTAGATAGTGTTTGTGCTCTAGATAATGTTTGTGCTGTAGATAATGTTTGTGTTGTAGATAGTGTTTGTGCTCTAGATAGTGTTTGTGCTCTAGATAGTGTTTGTGCTCTAGATAATGTTTGTGTTGTAGATAGTGTTTGTGTTGTAGATAATGTTTGTGCTGTAGTTAATGTTTGTGTTGTAGATAGTGTTTGTGTTGTAGATAATGTTTGTGCTCTAGATAATCATAATGTTTGTGCTCTAGATAATGTTTGTGTTGTCGATAGTGTTTGTGTTGTAGATAGTGTTTGTATTGTAAATGGTATTTTTGTTATATAATAGTGTTTGTGTTGTAGATGGTATTTGTGTTGTAGATGGTATTTGTGTTGTAGATGGTATTTGTGTTATATAATAGTGTTTATGCTATATATAATAGTGTTTGTCTTGTAGGTGGTATTTGTGTTATATAATAGTGTTTATGCTATATATAATAGTGTTTGTCTTGTAGGTGGTATTTGTGTTATATAATAGTGTTTGTGCTATATATAATAGTGTTTGTGTTGTAGATGGTATTTGTGTTATATAATAGTGTTTATGCTATATATAATAGTGTTTGTCTTGTGGGTGGTATTTGTGTTATATAATAGTGTTTGTGCTATATATAATAGTGTTTGTGTTGTAGATAGTATTTGTGTTATATAATAGTGTTTGTGCTATATATAATAGTGTTTGTGTTGTAGATGGTATTTGTGTTATATAATAGTGTTTATGCTATATATAATAGTGTTTGTCTTGTAGATGGTATTTGTGTTATATAATAGTGTTTGTGCTATATATAATAGTGTTTGTGTTGTAGATGGTATTTGTGTTATATAATAGTGTTTGTGTTGTGGATAGTGTTTGTTCTGTAGATAGTGTTTGTGCTCTAGATAATGTTTGTGCTCTAGATAATGTTTGTGCTCTAGATAATGTTTGTGTTGTAGATAATGTTTGTGTTGTAGATAATGTTTGTGCTGTAGATAGTGTTTGTGCTCTAGATAATGTTTGTGCTGTAGATAGTGTTTGTGCTCTAGATAATGTTTGTGCTGTAGATAGTGTTTGTGCTCTAGATAATGTTTGTCCTCTAGATAATGTTTGTGTTGTAGATAGTGTTTGTGCTCTAGATAGTGTTTGTGCTCTAGATAGTGTTTGTGTTGTAGATAATGTTTGTGCTGTAGATAATGTTTGTGTTGTAGATAGTGTTTGTGTTGTAGATAATGTTTGTGCTGTAGATAATGTTTGTGTTGTAGATAGTGTTTGTGTTGTAGATAATGTTTGTGCTCTAGATAATGATAATGTTTGTGCTCTAGATAATGTTTGTGTTGTCGATAGTGTTTGTGTTGTAGATAGTGTTTGTATTGTAAATGGTATTTTTGTTATATAATAGTGTTTGTGTTGTAGATGGTATTTGTGTTGTAGATAGTGTTTGTGCTCTAGATAATGTTTGTGCTGTAGATAGTTTCCTACTAACTGTTTCATGTACATTGTCTTCCTCAGGGTGATCAGGATAAGCCGCAGTCATTGATGTTAAACATTGCTAGAGTTGTTGGTTTGTCCCTGCTGTCGCTGGTCCTCATGATTGCGTTAAGCACAATCATAAAAGTAGGTCACTGCTGATTTGATTGATCATGTTGTCTTCTTCTTCTTCGTACGCAGTCAGACAGTAACCACTATTTTTTCGAAAAAAGCGGCGGTCATCCTGAGGCTGTCGCCACTGCCATATAGCTTTTCTTGCAGTTCCACTGGTGATGGCCACATCTGCTCTCTCTGATCCTCGTATGTCGGGCAGTTCTGCAATAGATGTTCAGCGGTCATTTTACCAGTACCGCACGGGCATTCGTCGGTACCACCTATCTTCAATTTGTTGAATAGGTGGTACCTCAGTCTATTGTGGCCAGTGCGAAGTCTGAAGACAACGACCTGCTCTCTTCTGTTCAACTGGTAATAGGCATCGTTTTTGGTGTAACCAGTATGTTCGGTTTCCCATTTGGTCATGTATCTGGCTTTGATAAGCCGTTTTGACTCTACTAGTATCTGTTTGTGGTAGTCTTGCACCTTCTTTTGCCAGTCTGTCTGCCTCCTCGTTGACTTGGATGTTGCAGTGTGATGGGACCCACTGTACCACTACCCTTTTTGGTGCGGACTGCTGGCACAGTTTGCAGAGTGCTGCTCTTAAGTCATTGAGCTCAGTGTTTTTCTGGCTTTTTAGCGCTGTGACTACGGCGAAAGCATCTTTAAGCAGGACTATATGGCTTTCATTTTCATTGTGTGTCACCATTTCTTCCACTGCCGCCCTCGGTGCCTCTGCCTCTGCTCTGAAATTGCTTGTGTACTTACCAGTAGCGAATGACAGTGTTATTTGTCTGCCATTTGGTAGGTTCAGGAATGCTCCTGCCCCTCCGTTCTGTGTAGTGTTTGTTACAGAACCGTCGGTGTATGCATGGGTCCAGTCCATGCTTGGGTAGCTTTTCGATATGAAGCTTAGGGTAGTATCTCTCCTTTCTTTTTCAGTCTGGCAGTTTTTGTTTCCAATACCTGGTATATTTTCTACCACCTCTGGAAATATATCCTGCCTCCAGGTAGGTTTTCGTACAGTAGTGATGGGTTTTGGTGTTGTTAGTGCGTTTATGGGATCTTCGTGCATCTTTGCTTTGGCTATTTCTGCAAAGTTTCTCCGCTTTAGTTTCCCATTTCCCAAATTGTTTAGTCTCTGGTGCATTGGATGGTCAGTCAGTCTTCGGAGTTTCTCTGATTGCAGCTGGGCTCTGCAGTCTCTTCTATCGGTCATGGATTGCAGTTTTGTAATCTTTTCAAGTTCTACAATTGGCGTTGATGATCATGTTATACATGTTATTATTTCTTTGTTTTTGTACATTCACAAAATTACTTTCCTCTGTTTTGTCATGCATGTAGTCTAATTTGTCCAACTTCTGATGTTTCTAAGAGTACCTTGTTAGATCCTAGTTTTTGATGCATTTCAATCAACCTTTTTTGAAAATGGATGCCTTTATTCCTAGGGAAGAAAAGGTGACGAGGAAGGGAACTGGCTACTCCACATTATAAACAAGCTGAGACCTAGTACAATTAAGTCTATCACTCCATCCCTGCAAGTAGTGTATGATATGGAACTAATTTCTTAACTTAACATCTTTTACTGGTTTAGAAGACTCTGCAGTCTGTATACAATCAGTTTCTTTAACATTCACTTGATCAAAAAAAAAAAACCTATGCACATCTAATCTATTCTTGAATGCATAAATTGACCCTGCCTCCACTACCTCTTATGGCAATGCATTCCAAGGATTCACCACTCTGACTAAAAAAAAATCTTTCCTGGTATCTAATCTAGACCTTTCTTTAATTAATTTGTGGCTGTGCCCTCTTGTTATTGTAGACAGTTATATTTTGAAAAACTTGTTATAGTCTCATTTATTCTAATGTTAGTTTCTCTATGTAGATCCCGGAGCCCCTTACTGAGGAAGATATAATAGATCCATATAAAAGATGTCTAACTAGGGTTGTGCATTGGGCTGGCAATTACATGAAGCTAAATAACGTGAAAAAGGAACATTGGGGTGGCATTTTGATGTCTTATCAATGACCGTCTGTTGGATGACAACACTGCAGTAGCTGAGTCAACAATACACAGGCTGCAGAACTTTGAAATCAAGCGAGGGTTTAGTGGAGTTGGGCTTTTTAGAGGACGGAGCAGGAGTGTGTTGAACCAGTGAGCTACAGGAGCGATCAATATTTACACTTTTCACCATTTACTAAGAGACTGGAACAATAGGAATATCCAGAGTCTAGCGGGTTACAGTGTTACTGCATTTTGTTTCTCCTCAATCAGGCCCTGGTAAAAAACAAGTGACATAACATTCATAACTACATAAACTTCAAAAACACATCAAATGTGTTGGAGCAGGGTTTCTGAAAGATATATAGTTAGAGTGGCATCTTTCTGACCATAAGAAGTGAACAAATGTATGGGATCAAGATGCTGAGCACCGCATGAGCTGCAGTGGTCAGTAACTCATAGCTGACTGCTAGCGTCAGGCCAGCGAACCAGAGCTGCCAAGACCCTTCTACACCTCCACGAGGTGATCCTCGATAGCAGGCTGCAGCAGGGCAGACTGGCTAAGCAGAAGGGATCGAAGAGGGAATGCTAACCCGATACTCAAAAAAATGCTTGCTGAAGTCGGATGTGTTGGACCGAAAGGTGCAAATATCGCAGTCAAGCTGTAAACTACGACACAACGCATTCCGTTCTCTGGACTACATTCTGCTACTTAAGCTCTTTCAGGGTTTGGTAGCGGGAGATTGAGAACGAACGAAGAAGAAGAAGAACAAATTGATTATCTTTTGTTGGGAAATTCTTCATTGTTATCAAATGACATTTGGGGTGAACATGCTGAGTAGTGCATGAGCTGCAGCGGTCAGCAACCCGAAGCTGACTGCTAACATGATGAACAGCTAACCAGAGCTGCCAAGACCCTTCTACACCTCCACATGGTGATTCTGGATAACAGACTGCAACAGAGCAGACTGGCTGAGGAGAAGGCTAGCCTGGTACCCAAAAATGCTGTTGCGACACAACGCATTTCGTTCTTTTGAAAACATCCTGCTAGTTGCAAAGTCCTTTTCAGGGCTTGGCAGCAGGAGATTGAGAACGAATGAATGAATGAAGAAGAAAAAATGACATGACGGCACAAATTCCATTATCTGTTTCTTTGTCTTCATTTTCAGATTATATTGAAGGTAGACTCAGATGAGCACATCTTCAAATTCATTCAAAACAAATTCGGCGTTGGTAATGTCAGGTAATTCCTTTAACCTAAGTACAAGCCAAATTTATTAATCTATGATGAGGGTAGAATCCTTTCCACTTCTTGTCATTACATATATACTTTATGATACACACAGGCCAAATTTGTTTGCTTGTTTCAGTTGAATGTTGAGTACATGCCATTTTTTTGGCATGGTTAGTTTTGCTGAAGTATGTTGTTTTTATCTTATTTTTGCAGAGACTTTGACTCTCGTATGTATCTGTGCCTGGGGATATTTGGTTTCATCACACAAGATACTTTTGAGAGGCTGACACAGAACTTTGTCCTGCCATTCTATGTTCCAGTTCATGTGGGTCTGGTTTGCTGCTTAGCCTACAGTGTCATCAGTAGATGGATAAGGTCTCTATCTTTTTATAAAACATGTTTGTATGTTTGTGAATTATTGTCTGATGTTCTAGAGGTAATATTTTGTTTTCTTGAGTTAATGTTTGATGTTTATGAATTATTTGTAACATGAGACTAGTGGGAACAACACCAGCATTGGACTACATTAAAAGACAGCAACTTAAATAGTTTGACCATGTAACAAGACTACCACCACACAACACCCTCCCAACAAGCAATGATATTTAGATACACCGAATTCAAAGGCAGACCATGAAAAAGGTGGCTTACAGAAATATCTGAGGAAGTAAATGCTACTGTGCATGATGCACACAGATGGGCTCGTTCTGGAGATCTCTTCATAACCTGATGCTGAAAGGTATAACAGGATAAGCGAAAAGAAAGAATGAATTGTTTGGTGTTCGTGAATTATTGTTTTGTGTTTTTGAATTTTTGTTTTGTGTTTTTGAATTATTGTTTGGTGTTTTAAATGATTGTCTGATGTTCATGAATTATGAATAAATAGTACAAGTGGCAGGATGTGATGTTGTAGCGATCCAAGACCACATTCACCAGTCACATTCTCATTAAGAGGGAGTGATTGTGACATTATACAGCACTTTATGCTAGTGCACGTCATCTGCTGTTCCTTTCACTCCTTGTAGATGAGCCACTGCATTTGGTTTACCCTTACTAGCTTTCAGAGAAGCAGTGGTTTTTACATGATGAGTTTGCCGACCCAATGCACAACATTCCTTCTTTCCTTTTTTTTTTGTTTTGTCACTGTTTCACTCAAATCGGAGTCTAGGGATGCCATGAATGTTGGCCTCCCTTAGGAAGCCTGTGCCAAAAGCACTGTTGCATTAGTGATTTCTGTTGTAATGTGTTTTACAGGAGGATGTTGCTAGCCCCATGCACAGCTCTCTTTGATTATCTTTTACAACATGCAAGGAAATACGTTGGACCAGTTCTTTTCTCCACAGTAAGGGGTCTCGAGACCCATTCTGGGAACAACCTTCCTTAGTCGGCTCTTACTACATACTTGGAAGGGAGCAGTGACTCTATTCTGTTTTCCCTTGTAACAACGCGAGCGAGCGAACATCAAGTGCAGGGCCATAATCATCTTGTGCCTGTCTGGTGTATGCAGTCTCTACAATTTGCAGCCTCCTGTGCTGTCTATTATTTCTGCTATTGCAGTCCACATGATTTGATGTTTAGCTGTCCAGCGTTATCTCTCTGTGTCGCCATCTGATGTGCTAAGGTCCACATGATTTGATGTTTAGCTGTCCAGCGTTATCTCTCTGTGTCGCCATCTGATGTGCTAAGGTCCACATGATTTGATGTTTAGCTGTCCAGCGTTATCTCTCTGTGTCGCCATCTGATGTGCTAAGGTCCACATGATTTGATGTTTAGCTGTCCAGCGTTATCTCTCTGTGTCGCCATCTGATGTGCTAAGGTCCACATGATTTGATGTTTAGCTGTCCAGCGTTATCTCTCTGTGTCGCCATCTGATGTGCTAAGGTCCACATGATTTGATTTTTAGCTGTCCAGCGTTATCTCTCTGTGTCGCCATCTGATGTGCTAAGGTCCACATGATTTGATGTTTAGCTGTCCAGCGTTATCTCTCTGTGTCGCCATCTGATGTGCTAAGGTCCACATGATTTGATGTTTAGCTGTCCAGCGTTATCTCTCTGTGTCGCCATCTGATGTGCTAAGGTCCACATGATTTGATGTTTAGCTGTCCAGCGTTATCTCTCTGTGTCGCCATCTGATGTGCTAAGGTCCACATGATTTGATGTTTAGCTGTCCAGCGTTATCTCTCTGTGTCGCCATCTGATGTGCTAAGGTCCACATGATTTGATGTTTAGCTGTCCAGCGTTATCTCTCTGTGTCGCCATCTGATGTGCTAAGGTCCACATGATTTGATGTTTAGCTGTCCAGCGTTATCTCTCTGTGTATCCATCTGAGGTGCTAAGTTTCTTGTGCTGGTGTTGATGCCACGTAATGACCAAGCCCCCACTTCACGTCCACATCATGTACCTGGAAAAGCAGGCTGTTTTACAACATCCAGATAGGGATTTTCACTGTGGTCTCCTGTAGTAGTGAGCCTGCTGAGAAACCTTGCATTGCACTGCAGCCAGAAGGACCCAGCCCACCCTCTTCAGCATACTCACCTTCAGAATGCTCACCTTATCAACATGCTCACCTTATCAACATACTCACCTTATCAACATGCTCACCTTATCAACATACTCACCTTATCAACATACTCACCTTATCAACATACTCACCTTATCAACATACTCACCTTATCAACATACTCACCTTATCATCATGATCACCTTATCAACATACTCACCTTATCAACATACTCACCTTATCAACATGCTCACCTTATCAACATGCTCACCTTATCAACATACTCACCTTATCAACATACTCACCTTCAACATACTCACCTTATCAACATACTCACCTTATCAACATACTCACCTTATCAACATGCTCACCTTATCAACATACTCACCTTCAACATACTCACCTTATCAACATGCTCACCTTATCAACATACTCACCTTCAACATACTCACCTTATCAACATACTCACCTTATCAACATACTCACCTTATCAACATGCTCACCTTATCAACATACTCACCTTCAACATACTCACCTTATCATCATGCTCACCTTATCAACATACTCACCTTCAACATGCTCACCTTATCAACATACTCACCTTCAACATGCTCACCTTATCAACATACTCACCTTCAACATGCTCACCTTATCAACATACTCACCTTCAACATGCTCACCTTATCAACATGCTCACCTTATCAACATACTCACCTTCAACATGCTCACCTTATCAACATGCTCACCTTATCAACATGCTCACCGTCCTCAGCATACCCCAGGATATAAGAAGACCCAGTGCAAACCTGTGGCAGAGAAAATCCATCAAAAATGAAGACGACCTCATGAGTAGCTCAGCAACAATATGTCACCCTCTGTCTCTTTGCCCAGCAATTGTTTCCTTTGCTAGTGTGCTTCAACCTTCATCTTTGCTACCTTCATCTTTGCTAGTGTACTCCAACCTTCATCTTTACTAGTGTGCTCCAACCTTCATCTTTGCTACCTTCATCTTTACTAGTGTGCTCCGGCCTTCATCTTTGCTAGTGTGCTCCAACCTTCATCTTTACTAGTGTACTCCAACCTTCATCTTTGCTAGTGTGCTCCAACCTTCATCTTTGCTAGTGTACTCCAACCTTCATCTTTGCTACCTTCATCTTTGCTAGTGTGCTCCAACCTTCATCTTTGCTAGTGTACTCCAACCTTCATCTTTGCTAGTGTGCTCCGGCCTTCATCTTTGCTAGTGTGCTCCAACCTTCATCTTTGCTAGTGTACTCCAACCTTCATCTTTGCTACCTTCATCTTTGCTAGTGTGCTCCAACCTTCATCTTTGCTAGTGTGCTCCAACCTTCATCTTTGCTAGTGTGCTCCAACCTTCATCTTTGCTAGTGTGCTCCAACCTTCATCTTTGCTAGTGTACTCCAACCTTCATCTTTGCTAGTGTGCTCCAACCTTCATCTTTGCTAGTGTGCTCCAACCTTCATCTTTGCTAGTGTGCTCCAACCTTCATCTTTGCTAGTGTGCTCCAACCTTCATCTTTGCTAGTGTACTCCAACCTTCATCTTTACTAGTGTGCTCCAACCTTCATCTTTGCTAGTGTACTCCAACCTTCTTCATCTTTGCTACCTTCATCTTTACTAGTGTGCTCCAACCTTCATCTTTACTAGTGTACTCCAACCTTCATCTTTGCTACCTTCATCTTTACTAGTGTGCTCCGGCCTTCATCTTTGCTAGTGTACTCCAACCTTCATCTTTACTAGTGTGCTCCGGCCTTCATCTTTGCTAGTGTGCTCCGGCCTTCATCTTTGCTAGTGTACTCCAACCTTCATCTTTGCTAGTGTGCTCCAACCTTCATCTTTGCTACCTTCATCTTTGCTAGTGTGCTCCGGCTTTCATCTTTGCTAGTGTGCTCCGGCCTTCATCTTTGCTAGTGTACTCCAACCTTCATCTTTGCTAGTGTGCTCCAACCTTCATCTTTGCTAGTGTGCTCCAACCTTCATCTTTGCTAGTGTGCTCCAACCTTCATCTTTGCTAGTGTGCTCCAACCTTCATCTTTGCTAGTGTGCTCCAACCTTCATCTTTGCTAGTGTGCTCCAACCTTCATCTTTGCTAGTGTGCTCCAACCTTCATCTTTGCTAGTGTGCTCCAACCTTCATCTTTGCTAGTGTGCTCCAACCTTCATCTTTGCTAGTGTGCTCCAACCTTCATCTTTGCTAGTGTGCTCCAACCTTCATCTTTGCTAGTGTGCTCCAACCTTCATCTTTGCTAGTGTGCTCCAACCTTCATCTTTGCTAGTGTACTCCAACCTTCATCTTTGCTACCTTCATCTTTGCTAGTGTACTCCAACCTTCATCTTTGCTACCTTCATCTTTACTAGTGTACTTCAACCTTCATCTTTGCTACCTTCATCTTTACTAGTGTACTTCAACCTTCATCTTTGCTACCTTCATCTTTACAAGTGTACTCCAACCTTCATCTTTGCTACCTTCATCTTTGCTAGTGTACTCCAACCTTAATCTTTGCTACCTTCATCTTTACTAGTGTGCTCCAACCTTCATCTTTACTAGTGTACTCCAACCTTCATCTTTACTAGTGTGCTCCAACCTTCATCTTTACTAGTGTGCTCCAACCTTCATCTTTGCTAGTGTGCTCCAACCTTCATCTTTGCTACCTTCATCTTTACTAGTGTGCTCCAACCTTCATCTTTACTAGTGTGCTCCAACCTTCATCTTTACTAGTGTGCTCCAACCTTCATCTTTACTAGTGTACTCCAACCTTCATCTTTACTAGTGTGCTCCGGCCTTCATCTTTACTAGTGTGCACCGGCCTTCATCTTTACTAGGGTGCTCCGGCCTTCATCTGATTTTATTTTCAACTGTTGTGGCATTTTGCTTATGTCCGCTTGGAGGATTTATACGTCTGAAAATAAAGGCTGCTTGGCCAAGCAGTGTACAGACTATATTTGACCCTTGATAGGAATAAAGCATGCTACACCAGGGTTTTTAACTGATGACACTGTGGTAAGAGTGCCAACATACAAACCACTCGGCCACCAACTTAAAGCAGGTTTAAAAAAGTTTATTTCTTTAGTTATCTTTGCACAGTGGCCTTCCTCAGTATATTATCATTAGTCTTCTTAGCTGTTAGTGGAGCTTCAAAGGGGAGCATAGAATAGCTGCACTGTAACATGCCAGGAGCTAGCAACCTCATCATGTAAATAGTATTTCATTTGTAATCACCCACTGTAAAATCTTGGACACAGTTTTTCTGTAAATGGGTCAGCTGCAATGGGGACCAATGCTCTCACATTAAAGCGGAAAGTTGAATGATTGACAAACCGGCCAGGTAGGAGGTGAATTAGGCGGGTAAACATTGGAATGCATACTTCATCTTGTAGAAACTATTGGCCACAAGAATGAAATAGGAGACCTCTAGACCCTATGGTAGAAGAGGAGCTGCTAAATGGTCTAGCTATCTGATTCTTAACACTCTTCTGTACACCAATATTTGTGTGGCATCCAATTATCTTGTTTGTTTGCTGAATAACTTAACTTCTTTAAACTGGTTTAGAAGACTCTGTACAGCTTGTATACAACCAGTTTCTTTTACATTCACTTGATTAAAAATACCTATGTGCATCAAATCTATTCTTGAATGCATTAATTGACCCTGCCTTTCACTATTCTCTGTGGCAATTCATTCCAAGCATTCACCACTCTCTGACTAGAAGAATATTTCCTGGTATCTAATCTGGACTTTTCCTTAATGAATTTGTGGCTGTGCCCTCTTTTAGTAGTAGGTGGTTGTATTTTAAAAACAAACTTGTAATAGTCTAATTTATCCTTTCCGTTGATTATCTTATGAACCTGTATTGTCACCTTGAATTTTTCTCTTTTCTAGACACTTTAGGCTGGTTTTTCTTTCCTCATATCGAATTCCGGAATCTCACTATTGTTTTTTTTGTTTGTTTTTTTTCCTGTATCCTTTCCATAATGATTAGATTGTCGTGACAAACTGTCTTTTTAAAACATGTTTAAAATGTGATTTTCCACCAGATCTGGAAAGAAAAGTACAGATACAACGATAGAAGCAAAGAGAGCTTTTATTTCTAGCAATGAAGAAACAGATGAATACTTTGTTCAGAGACCTGAATTGGCCTTTCATACTGGTAAGTACATGCCTGTATGTGTGTATACCATCATGATTAGGGCAAATGCTTCTGTCAGCACACATGCTGGGTTCAACCTCCGGTCTGTGCACACACTGGTCTACCAAGCTGTAAATTGGTAGCTAAATTACTATTAGACAATGTGGATCCTGGGGCTTCTTACTGGGGAGGAAGGAATAGGGCCATTGCACTTTCTTGCATGCCGCACAGGCGACTAAAGAGAGTTGTGCATGGGGCTAGTGACTGCATCGTGTAAAACAGTTTGTTATTGAAACCGCAACTGTAACAATATGCAAACTGCTTTGGTGCAGTCTTCCTAAAGGAGCTCTTTTGTATTGGTGACCCTGTGCTCTAGCTGGAGTTAAAAATGGACAAACAAGAAGAAGAAGGCAGCAGCAAGGAAGGGAACTGGTTACCCCACATAAAATGGGAGAGACGAGACTAACATGCTGATCAGACTATGTTAGTCAGGGTCAGGTAAACATACTGATCAGACTATGTTAGTCAGGGTCAGGTAAACATACTGATCAGACTATGTTAGTCAGGGTCAGGTAAACATACTGATCAGACTATGTTAGTCAGGGTCAGGTAAACATACTGATCAGACTATGTTAGTCAGGGTCAGGTAAACATACTGATCAGACTATGTTAGTCAGGGTCAGGTAAACATACTGATCAGACTATGTTAGTCAGGGTCAGGTAAACATACTGATCAGACTATGTTAGTCAGGGTCAGGTAAACATACTGATCAGACTATGTTAGTCAGGGTCAGGTAAACATACTGATCAGACTATGTTAGTCAGGGTCAGGTAAACATACTGATCAGACTATGTTAGTCAGGGTCAGGTAAACATACTGATCAGACTATGTTAGTCAGGGTCAGGTAAACATACTGATCAGACTATGTTAGTCAGGGTCAGGTAAACATACTGATCAGACTATGTTAGTCAGGGTCAGGTAAACATACTGATCAGACTATGTTAGTCAGGGTCAGGTAAACATACTGATCAGACTATGTTAGTCAGGGTCAGGTAAACATACTGATCAGACTATGTTAGTCAGGGGCAGGTAAACATACTGATCAGACTATGTTAGTCAGGGTCAGGTAAACATACTGATCAGACTATGTTAGTCAGGGTCAGGTAAACATACTGATCAGACTATGTTAGTCAGGGTCAGGTAAACATACTGATCAGACTATGTTAGTCAGGGTCAGGTAAACATACTGATCAGACTATGTTAGTCAGGGTCAGGTAAACATACTGATCAGACTATGTTAGTCAAGGTCAGGTAAACATACTGATCAGACTATGTTAGTCAGAGTCAGGTAAACATACTGATCAGACTATGTTAGTCAGGGTCAGGTAAACATACTGATCAGACTATGTTAGTCAGGGTCAGGTAAACATACTGATCAGACTATGTTAGTCAGGGTCAGGTAAACATACTTATCAGACTATGTTAGTCAGGGTCAGGTAAACATACTGATCAGACTATGTTAGTCAGGGTCAGGTGAAACATACTGATCAGACTATGTTAGTCAGGGTCAGGTAAACATACTGATCAGACTATGTTAGTCAGGGTCAGGTAAACATACTGATCAGACTATGTTAGTCAGGGTCAGGAAAACATACTGATCAGACTATGTTAGTCAGGGTCAGGTAAACATACTGATCAGACTATGTTAGTCAGGGTCAGGTAAACATACTGATCAGACTATGTTAGTCAGGGTCAGGTAAACATACTGATCAGACTATGTTAGTCAGGGTCAGGTAAACATACTGATCAGACTATGTTAGTCAGGGTCAGGTAAACATACTGATCAGACTATGTTAGTCAGGGTCAGGTAAACATACTGATCAGACTATGTTAGTCAGGGTCAGGTAAACATACTGATCAGACTATGTTAGTCAGGGTCAGGTAAACATACTGATCAGACTATGTTAGTCAGGGTCAGGTAAACATACTGATCAGACTATGTTAGTCAGGGTCAGGTAAACATACTGATCAGACTATGTTAGTCAGGGTCAGGTAAACATACTGATCAGACTATGTTAGTCAGGGTCAGGTAAACATACTGATCAGACTATGTTAGTCAGGGTCAGGTAAACATACTGATCAGACTATGTTAGTCAGGGTCAGGTAAACATACTGATCAGACTATGTTAGTCAGGGTCAGGTAAACATACTGATCAGACTATGTTAGTCAGGGTCAGGTAAACATACTGATCAGACTATGTTAGTCAGGGTCAGGTAAACATACTGATCAGACTATGTTAGTCAGGGTCAGGTAAACATACTGATCAGACTATGTTAGTCAGGGTCAGGTAAACATACTGATCAGACTATGTTAGTCAGGGTCAGGTAAACATACTGATCAGACTATGTTAGTCAGGGTCAGGTAAACATACTGATCAGACTATGTTAGTCAGGGTCAGGTAAACATACTGATCAGACTATGTTAGTCAGGGTCAGGTAAACATACTGATCAGACTATGTTAGTCAGGGTCAGGTAAACATACTGATCAGACTATGTTAGTCAAGGTCAGGTAAACATACTGATCAGACTATGTTAGTCAGAGTCAGGTAAACATACTGATCAGACTATGTTAGTCAGGGTCAGGTAAACATACTGATCAGACTATGTTAGTCAGGGTCAGGTAAACATACTGATCAGACTATGTTAGTCAGGGTCAGGTAAACATACTTATCAGACTATGTTAGTCAGGGTCAGGTAAACATACTGATCAGACTATGTTAGTCAGGGTCAGGTGAAACATACTGATCAGACTATGTTAGTCAGGGTCAGGTAAACATACTGATCAGACTATGTTAGTCAGGGTCAGGTAAACATACTGATCAGACTATGTTAGTCAGGGTCAGGAAAACATACTGATCAGACTATGTTAGTCAGGGTCAGGTAAACATACTGATCAGACTATGTTAGTCAGGGTCAGGAAAACATACTGATCAGACTATGTTAGTCAGGGTCAGGTAAACATACTGATCAGACTATGTTAGTCAGGGTCAGGTAAACATACTGATCAGACTATGTTAGTCAGGGTCAGGTAAACATACTGATCAGACTATGTTAGTCAGGGTCAGGTAAACATACTGATCAGACTATGTTAGTCAGGGTCAGGTAAACATACTGATCAGACTATGTTAGTCAGGGTCAGGTAAACATACTGATCAGACTATGTTAGTCAGGGTCAGGTAAACATACTGACCAAAACCCCCACTTTACTTCCATGCAGTTCTCCCTGGACACATGCTGTTTCGTAACTTAACTTAACATCTGTATACAGGTTTAGATGACTCTGCAGAGTCTGTATATAACCAGTTTCCTTGCTGTAAAAGCTGTGCACATCCAATCTATTTTTTTAATGCATTAATTGGCCCTACCTTCAATACTTCCTGTGGCAATGCATTCCAAGCATTCACCACTCTATGACTAAAAAAATATTTTCTAATATCTAATCGTGAGGGAGCCGCATAACGCAGCAGTTAGCACGCTGGCTTCGCATCTGAGTGGTCCTGAGTCCATTCCCCAGTTGAGGCGGAAAGGGTTTTTCAGGCCGCAATGGCTCCCGGGTCGACCCAGCCTTAAATGGGTACCCGTTCAGTCTGGGAAGTAAAGGTGGCGTGCGTGATGCTGAGCACATCATCCACTAAGTGCTGTGGGTTACAAAATAATATGGGCCTAACACCATATTTCCTATGCGCTGCATGCCATGATGGGATCTTTAGTTTTCCTAATCATGACAGCCTGGCTACCGAGGTGGGGATCAATGTGATATTAATTTTAGTGAACAACACGCAGATGAAGCCAAGTATAGCACAACAGCTTGGAGGGTACTCGTTCACCTTGATCAGCTAATTCGGGATGTGAGGAAAGCTACTACATCACTAATTCCCTTTTCAGGGCACACAGAGTAAAGATACTCAATGTGGGCATTCAACAAAACAACAAACCCATATAAAATAGCTGCAACAATTAAGTTTCTAAAACTTCATCCTCGACAACAGCATCTCTTTTAATACTTTACTTTAGCCTTTTTAAGTATTTGTGTGTCTTCTCGCGTCTATTTTTTATATCAATCGGGGGTCTGTTTGTTTGTTGTTTTTTTTGTGTTTGCCTTATTTTTCTATTCCCCAAGACGGTTTTCTTTTGCACTATGTTTTTATTTTGCTCCTGTCAACCCAGTGCATCCGACTTCGACATGCATTTTATGTAAGGGTCTGCTTCTTCCTGCATTTTCTAAGGGTTTGCTTCCCAGAGGTAACGGCCGGTGCTGTGATAGGGATCGAATTCAGCACCTTCGGATTGTGAGCCGTGCAATTTAACCACTAGACCATGCCATCCCCGATCAGGGGGGTATAACTACAGTATTGCTCAGATATGTTGCGGATGTATCTTTTTCAGTCCAGGCAGTGTTTTTTGGTGCACTAGCTGTGACAACAATGAGAATGAAGTACCTGTGGACACCTTACATCTGCGTACTGGCTGCAGTAGGGATTAGCGACGAGATCGTCTGGACTAGGCTCTTGTCAATACTGAAAATTACCAATAAATTTATGGTGAGTGTCATAATTGTTGTTGTATTATCCTGAGCTACTATTTACCATGCTAATGTCTGAATGGACAGACCCAAAAAATGTCCGCCATCCTCCTAAAGGCTGTGTAAACAGCCGAGCGATAAGGAAATTTGCCGATCGCCATAAGAAAATTATTCTAGAGCGTTGTCGTGTATTAACATCGGTTGAAAGCGGGCAATTTTGAATCTAAATATAGGGACTGCTGTCATTGTAGATGTAAGCAGCCAAAATGGACAGATTAGTTAGTTTGAAAGAGATTTTGAAACGATGTGTTTTCTTTTTCTGGACGACTTGCGGATTATCCATTATTGCGGGTGATGATGATAAGTTGTTGCGACATATTTTTCTGAGATAGATCTGTTTCATTTGTTTATTTAGCAGTATTAAATGTGTTTGTAAGGGAGAATAGCAGATATACCGATCTTGTAAGAAACAATGTTGGTGTTCGGCGACGATTTTTACATTCCGAAGGTCCCAATTCCCTGCGAAATGGGCCCCAATTCCTCACGAAATGGGCCCCGATTCCCCGCGAAATGGGCCCAGATTCCCCGCGAAATGGGCCCCGATTCCCCACAAAATGGGCCCCGATTCCCCACAAAATGGGCCCCGATTCCCCACAAAATGGGCCCCGATTCCCCACAAAATAGGCCCCGATTCCCCACAAAATGGGCCCCGATTCCCCACAAAATAGGCCCCGATTCCCCACAAAATGGGCCCCTATTCCCCACAAAATGGGCCCCTATTCCCCACAAGATGGGCCCCAATTCCCCACAAAATGGGCCCCAATTCCCCACAAAATGGGCCCCGATTCCCCGCGAAATGGGCAAGTCTAAATGTTGTTGCGGTTTTTTTAATTTTCACATTCATCATCTTGTATCTCAGAAACTAACACACACACAACAAAAGCAATAACACCAACAAGTTCTTTATTCATTTATGTCTCTACACACAAACTAATCATTTATACGACAAAAAAAGAAAGACAGGTTGTCAAAGTGAACAACGTAGAAAAACGTGACGTGCTGAACAATAATTCTGTGGCTCGGAGAACTTTCGTACTTTTTTATTCAGAGTGATAAAGGCTCTTCATGGGTGTTTTCTGGAAGCTGGTTGTAGTGACTCTTCTTGTTATATCTCGAAGTGTACTGACGAAGGGGGACCAGTGTTCACCTGGCTGAAGTGAAATGCAAGGCTTTTGAGTAGGCTTAGCTGTATGAAGATCACAGTGATGATCAGGACTTTGTTGACTTTGTTGACCATGACTATGACACAGCCAGCTTTCCAAATGTGTTGCAGACATGTAACTGCATATTCTCTCGACATGACTCCCTGCAATTTTTGGCTGTTTCCCAAGCTCAAAATTCAACTAAAAGTGAACGGATTTGAGTCACGAGAACACGTGCTGTACCCCATTCCCAAAGAGGTCTCTTGAAATGCTTCCAATAATGGTGGAAGCGCTGGTAGAAGTGTGTGGAGTTCAAAGGAGAGATTATTTGAAGGGGATTCGGGTTTTAAATCTCAAAGTGAGTGATTGTACATTTCCGGCCCAAATGTCGGATACTTTTTGAACACACCTCGTACACGCTATTTTTCCAAATAAAATCTCAGTCCACTTCTATAGACTTATTTCAGTGCGAAACAGGTTAGCCATATGCACGAAGATCAGATTAATGCGTACATTGGTACTGTCAGTATTCCTCTATGCTAATGAGGACTGGACAATTACAGTTGACCTGCAGCGGAGGATACATGCCTTAGAGATGAGATGTTTCCTAAGACTTCTAAGTGTCACATACGAAGACCGAGTTACAAATGAGGAAATACGAGAAAGAATTACAACAGCAAAAGGGCGTTTTGAAGACCTCGTGGTCTGCGTATGATGAAGAAGATGAAGTGGGTACGATGAAGAAGACCTCTTGGCAACTGTTAAAAGAAGGAAACTTGCTTTATATGATCATATATCGAGATCAAATGGTCTTGCAAATACGATCCTGCACGGAAAGGTGCAAGGCAGATGACGGAGAGGTCATCCCAAAAAGAGATGGGAGGACAACATAAAAGAATGGACCAATCTCTGACCAGAGGAGGCTCAGGCAGTGGCCGCTGACAGAGAGGGGTGACATGGTGGTGTCTTCATATGTCCCCCAATGACCTCACCGGTTACGGAATGACCTGACTTGACTTCCTTTTATTTACTTGTGTATTCTATTTTTAGGTTCAAGTTGTCAAGTCTTCTATCACAGTGATTATTCTCTCCGTTATGATGAAGATTGTAAGTACACTTAATTTGCTTCGTCATCAGTTTTGTGTTTGTTTCTTTTCCCAAGCTGTATTGTTTTTAAATGCCTGTTTTCATATGGAATTATTAAATTGTGTGTGAGCATTTCTAATTAACTTATTTCTAATTAATTGACATCTTATTAATTAATGAAGAGCGGCTGGCCTATGGTTTGTGAGCTTGATTTACAATCCCGTAAGCTTGATTTACAATCCCATGCGCTTGATTTACAATCCCATGCGCTTGATTTACAATCCCATATCCTCGATTTATAACCCTATGAGCATAATTTACAATTTCATGAACTAGATTTACAATCCTATGAGCTTGATTTATAATCCCAGCGGACCAGGATTATATCATGCCAGGGACCAAAGATGTCGCAGTGAATGAGCTGACAGCAACCAGTGCAGTGACTCATAGCTGGATGCTTGCATCAAATTTAGCCAACCATGGCTAATCAAGACCCTTTTCCACCTCCAAATGACAGCCCTGAAACAGGCTGCACTAGTCACTTGTGTAGTCTGGCCATCAGACAGGGATCGTAGTAGTAAGGAAAACCCGGTTCCCCCAAAAAGCCAGCGGTAACCAGATGTGCCGGGCTGAAGGATGCAGGCATCGCAGCCTCGATGTAAACTACGACAAAACGTCGCCATGTCCTTTTCAGAATAATTGCCAGAGGAGAAGAAGAAGTAGAACTGCACACTAATTTAAAGATAGAAATGGTACACATTGTGAAAACCTTTGATATAAGTTTACATTTGTGTGTAAATGTAAAAGACTTAGTAGATTTGCATATAAGTGTAAATGACTTAGTAGATTTGTGTTTAAGCGCAAATGACTTAGTAGATTTGTGTTTAAGTGTAAATGACTTAGTAGATTTGTGTTTAAGTGTAAATGACTAAGTAGATTTGCGTTTAAGTGTAAATGATTTAGTAGATTTGCGTTTAAGTGTAAATGACTAAGTAGATTTGCGTTTAAGTGTAAATGATTTAGTAGATTTGCATATAAGTGTAAATGACTTAGTAGATTTGTGTTTAAGCGCAAATGACTTAGTAGATTTGCATATAAGTGTAAATGACTTAGTAGATTTGTGTTTAAGCGCAAATGACTTAGTAGATTTGTGTTTAAGTGTAAATGACTTAGTAGATTTGCGTTTAAGTGTAAATGACTAAGTAGATTTGCGTTTAAGTGTAAATGATTTAGTAGATTTGCGTTTAAGTGTAAATGACTAAGTAGATTTGCGTTTAAGTGTAAATGATTTAGTAGATTTGCATATAAGTGTAAATGACTTAGTAGATTTGTGTTTAAGCGCAAATGACTTAGTAGATTTGCATATAAGTGTAAATGACTTAGTAGATTTGTGTTTAAGCGCAAATGACTTAGTAGATTTGTGTTTAAGTGTAAATGATTTAGTAGATTTGCGTTTAAGTAAATGATTTAGTAGATTTGCGTTTAAGTGTAAATGACTTAGTTTATTTCTGAACTTCTGTTTCAATGTATTCCTTGTCAAGCTGTTACCGGCTGTGCTGAAAGAATTAGAAACTGAAACAGAGTTCTGGGACCCAGACACGGTTGAGCTCATGGATTGGGTTATGTAAGTGATTACATTACATTTTCTTGTTATACTTTTATTGTAACTGCCATTGTAACTTTTATTGCAACTGTTGTTGTAACTTTTATTGTGACTGTCATTGTAACTTTTATTGTAACTTTAATTTTATATTTTATTGTAACTGTCGTTGTAACCGTCGTCATGTATTTCAATCGATTTATTGCTAACAAAACGGGCCATTACAAGAAGCTGCTAGAGGTACACTGTGGCGGAGGAATAAAGGCTAGCAGTGTGAAGGCTCGATTGTGATTTTGTTCCTGTTTGAAGAACACTAGACCATATTGGAAATCTTCTGCTTCATAAGGTCCCAGACCTCGACTTGAATGTATCTAAAGGTCATAGTGGTTAGCCTGAGGTTATTAATATCTCCATAGAGCTTGTCCAGGAATGGTGTTGGTGATGGCCACACGTGCTTTGTTTGTTCCTCGTATGTTAGACACTTAGGAAGGGATCAAGATGCTGAGCAGCGCATGAGCTGTAGCGGTCAGCGACCCGTAGCTGACTGCTAGCGTCAGGGCCAACGAACCAGAGCTGCCAAGACCCTTCTACGCCTCCACGTGGTGATCCTGGATAACAGGCTGCAGCAGGGCAGACTGGCTAAGGAGAAGGGATTGAAGAGGGAATGCTAACCCGGTACTAAAAAAATGCTTGCTGAAGTCGGATGTGTTGGACCGAAAGGTGCAAATATCGCAGTCAAGCTGTAAACTATGACAACGCATTCCGTTCTCTGGACTACATTCTGCTACTTAAGCCCTTTCAAGGTTTGGTAGCAGGAGATTGAGAACGAACCAAGCCAAGCCAGACACTTAGGTAGCAGAGCCTCAGTAGTCTTTCTGTCAGTACCGCAGACATATTCATAGGTATTTCCTATCCTTAGTTTATGGCATCTCAGTCTGTTGTGGCTTGTACGGAGTCTAAAGATTACCATCTGCTCACCTCTGTTGAGCTGGTAATATGTGTCATTTGGTCGTTGACCTGTGTTCTCTGCTTCCCACCTGGTCCTGTATCCACACCTGGTAAACCTCTTGGCCTCTTCATAAATTATACCTACATCAGGTTGAGGTAACTTTCCACCTTGACAGTCTGCCAGCCTCTTCATTGCCAAGATTGTTGCAACGAGATGACATTCACACCCGTGTCTCCTGACTAAGAGACTAGTGTCCTAGCTGCACTGCCACCGATACCTCATTCTGCTAAAGTAGAAGAAACATCCATAGTAGACACTGCTGTGAGGGATGAAGTGTTAGAAACCTCATTTTACTAGACCACAGCTTGTTTATAAGGTGGGGTGGGGGGTGGCTAGTTCCCTTCCTCACTGTCTGTACTTCCCTAGCAGTAGCCATGCACCCATTTACAGCTGGGTCAACTGCAGCATGTTGATAACAGCATTCGTCCTGAAAAAGACATTGTCTCATTAGATATCTGCCGTTTCAGCTGACTTTTTTAAAATACCTGGTGTACCTTCCCAATGCGATCCCTATTACCTTAGACAATCTAAACTAGTGAATCCTGTTTTCAGGACGCCACTTTAAGGCGGAATATGGTCTTGGTCAACTGTGGTTTGCTGACCCTGATGCAAGCAGCCAGCTATGAGTGGCTGACTACTGTCAGCTCATCCACTCCTACATCTTGAGCCAAATTTATTAGTTTAGTAATTTAGAGTTCAGAATTTACAAAATTAACACCCATATGTTACCAGGTCCAGAAAGGGAAGAAAATAATAGTTACATGCCAGGCATGAGGGGACTAAGAAGATTTGGGCATAGGGCTAGCCACCCCCCATTCTGATGAAACTTTAAGCCACAAGAAAAGCAAATGAAGACCTATGCATCGCGGCAGGGTAGGGGATGTTGCGGTTAACGTCAGAGTCAGATAAAAAATAAGGACTGAGGCCTCCACCTCACGTCTATGCTATGTACTTAGAAACAGACAGTGTTACACCAGCCTGGTCAACAAGGTGGGGATTGACACTGATCTCCCTGTAATGGCAAGCCTACTAAGAAGCCTAGGATTGAACAACAGTGAGGGTGACTCTGGTCCACTTTCTTTCTTACGTTGTGGGTTGCAGCCAGAGAAAATTTGTCAAGAGTGAAGAACTCGGAGCGAGTAGCTTCAAAAATTACAGAAAGAACACCTCATGGTAGAAGAGGAGTGATGAAATGTAAACTAAATGAATGAACATACATTTTCTGTTACAGAAAAAACACCCCAGTGACAGCCTCATTCACTGGCAGCATGCAGCTCCTGGCAGGGGTTAAACTGTGCACAGGCCGTCATATCACAAACCATCCGCACTATGAGGACAAGTACCTCAGACAGAAAACTAAAGATGTAAGGAAGAGGTGGTGGTCAGTCTCGATTTTGTAAAACATAATTAGTTCCAGAGATCTTAGATTCAAGCAAAACATAATTAGTTCCAGAGATCTTAGATTCAAGTAAAACATAATTAGTTCCAGAGATCTTAGATTCAAGCAAAACATAATTTGTTCCAGAGGTCTTAGATTTTTAAAAACATAATTTGTTCCAGAGGTCTTACATTTTTAAAAACATAATTAGTTCCAGAGGTCTTAGATTTCTCTTTTTTTTATCCTCTCCATGAAATGAAGTTACGTTGGACTATTTAGTTAGATTTGTAGCTTAGTAGTTCATCCATTTTTAACTGGTATTTTGTCACATTAACCTTCCTTAACCTGTGACTATCCCCAGCCTGCCTTTAGGGCATCAAGTCTGTGTCTTTTTTAATCCCAACCACAGACACGGAAATTGAGGCCTTATATTTAAAGAGAATATGTGTGATGGTCTTGCAAAGATATCAGAAGATTCTTGAAGCCTTCCATATGCTCAGTCAGAGGCGCCTAATTGGAATCCACTCGTATGACCTGATTATCAACACTGATTATAAACACTGATTATCAACACTGATTATCAACACTGATTATCAACACTGATTATCAACACATCTCGAGAGTCTTGTTTCTTTGTTGAACGTTGCCACCTCTCTATCTTTGGCTCATGCGGCTCGCCTCCCCCAGGATGGCTCGGCTCATCAGATCCTATACCTGGCTGTCAAAATCAAGGGTAAGAAAAGACCTCGTCCCACAAGGAGGCACCCTCATGTTTGCCCGCACAACAAATCGCTCGCACCTCATCAGAATTATACGCTTCATTTCTTCTTCATTCGTTCTCAATCTCCCGCTACCAAGCCCTGAAAAGGGCTTTGCACGTAGCAGGATGTAGTCCGGAGAACGAAATGTGTTATGAGCTAGTTTACAGCTTGACTGCGTTATTTCCACCTTTCTGTCCAACACATTTGACTTCAGCAAGCATTTTTTGAGTACCAGGTTAGCTTTCCCTCTTCGATCTCTTCTCCTTAGCCAGTCTCCGCTGTTGCAGCCTGTTATCCAGGATCATCTCGTGGATGTGTAGAAGGGTCTTGGCAGCTATGGTTCGCTGGCCCTGATGCTAGCAGTCAGCTATGGGTCACTGACCGCTGCAGCTCATGCGCTGCTCAGCGTCTTGATCCCATAAGCTTCATTAACCTTGACCATCAATTATGGTAACACACGATCAACGCAACGGCCTTGACCATCAATTTTGGTAACACACGATCAACGCAACAACCTTGACCATCAATTATGGTAACACACGATCAACGCAACGGTCTTGACCATCAATTATGGTAACACACGATCAACACAACGGCCTTGGCCATCAAGTATGGTAACACACGATCAACACAACGGCCTTGACCATCAATTATGGTAACACACGATCAACGCAACGGCCTTGACCATCAATTATGGTAACACATGATCAACACAACGGCCTTGGCCATTAGATTAGATTATTATTATTATTATTATTATATGAATCAAATACTTGTGTTTTTTTATGTTTTTGATTTTTATATATATAAGAACTATATCAAGGAATGTAAAATTATTAAAGTAGCTACTTTAGAGATCTATACAATTACTTAAAGAAGTATTTCCAAGAAGAAATTTAAAATTACTCAAAGAACTATGTCAAAGACAAAATTAAAAAAACTACTTAAATATGCCACAGAAGAAAGAAAAAAATACTGAATAAAAATCTCTGCAGAAAAATTTAACAATGACTAGACTATTCAATCAATCAATCAATCAAAACATTGCAGCTCCCTGTGGAGCATGGGTCTTCAAGAAATATACCCCAAGTCCTGATCTGAGCCATCCATCCAGCTCTGCCCGCATCTTTCCTGTGTCCTTTAATTTGTCTCGATTTCTCTTCTTCATGTGTAATTAGCGTTGGCTCTACCTCTCTTTCCCTGGGCATTCCAGAACAGAGGCCAAATTGTAATGATATCAGCAGCTTTCCTTAATGTGTGTCCTATCCAATCCCAGCACCAAGTGTTTCTTAGCCTTTCCACTCTCATCTTTTTCCCTGTTGGTTACAATCCAGCACATGTCTGGCTATACTGTCTAACTTCTTTCTAAGAGTGTGTCCTCCACTTTCTCACCCCAATTTCCTTCTGATCTGGTTATCTGTCTGGTTCTGTCCAACAGTTCCTCATTAGTGATCAATTCAAACCATCTCAATCTCTCTATTCTGTCTGGTTCTGTCCAACAGTTCCACATTAGTGATCAATTCAAACCATCTCAATCTCTCTATTCTGTCTGGTTCTGTCCAACAATTCCTGTTTTGTCTACATTGCTACCAAGCTACATGAGTGATTCCACATCTTTTAGGAGTGTCTCCCAACACAGTCTGATTACAGTTAGTTGCATGTATTCTCATAATCGTTCATCTCGGTGTTTTCTCTGTCCAGTTTCCCTCATCAAGTATGCCTATTTTATTTTGCATCTTGGTTTCATCTGCAAGACTGAAGAGCCAAGTCAATTGCAAAGTCCAAATCACCAAGTTATTTTGTCAAAAGTCCATTAAATTAAATTTTTATTGGTAATGTTGTTGTGTTCATAATCCAGTCAATAGCCAACAGAAAGAAATTGATGATAAAAGACATCCCTATCGCATGCTTGTTCTTATCTCAAAGGGCTTAGAATGCTGAACCTCATATAGAACTTGATATGCCATATCTTCATACATTTTAAAATTTGCAGCTATACCAGATATATGGTTGTAGAACACCAAAAACATACATACATAAACATATATGGTTGCAGAACACCAAAAACATGCATACATAAACATATATGGTTGCAGAACACCAAAAACATGCATACATAAACATATATTGTTGCAGAACACCAAAAACATGCATACATAAACATATATTGTTGCAGAACACCAAAAACATGCATACATAAACATATATATTTCTGAAAGTATAAATATATTTGTCTGAAAATGCTCTAACCCGCAAGCGAGAAGACATATTGAGCTGAAATTTTCACTGAACATTCTATGGCCAATTTGTAGATGAATGCACATTATTTCAAGTCTACGTCGTTTGTGTATATGAAGGAGCACTGACTGACATCTTTGGGGTGATTAAAGGGAGGAAACAAAGATGTCTGCTCTTGCCCTTCATGTTCTTGTTGGCTATAGATTAGATAAGGACGACATGAATAGAGAGAGAAAGAACTGGTATTCAGTGGTGGACACAATTGGAGGACTTGTACTACAGGGTTGATCTGGTACTTTTGTCACACAATTATAGCCAAATGCAAGAGAAAATTGGGTGAAAGAACAGTCAGTCAAATCGGGACAGAATATCAACATGAAGAAAGCCAAACTCCTTAAACTCAACTCTAGAACCAATCGTGTTGGAGGGAGAGCTGTTGAAAGAAGTGCATACCTTAACCTATTTGGGCAGCACAAGTAACACATCAGGAGGTACAGATATAGATGTAAGGACTATAACTGGACAGGCGAGAGTGGCATTAAATAAAATGTGGAGATCCAGAGAAATCAAGATTCACACCAAAGTTACAATATTCAACGTGAGTGTCAAGTCTGTACTGCTGTATGGAGCGGAGACACGGAGAACGTCCAAGGCCATTCAACAAAGACTCCAGTCCTTCGTTAAGAGATGCCTTTGAAGAATAATGGGTATAAAGTGGCAGGACATGGGAGTAATGAAGACCTATGGGAAAGGAGCCAACAACAGCCACTGGAACAACAAATTAGGAGAAAAAAATGGGGTTGGATAGGACATATGCTACAAAAGGCACTGTCAAACATAGCCAGACAGGGAGGTGTTTAAACAATTAACTACATTCATAATTATCCCAGGTAACGCCAGCTAGTACATACATATTATTTGTTACTTCCATCATTTTGTAAAACTTGCAGCTCTACCAGATATATGGTCGCAGAATGCCAACAGATGTTCATGAAATCTTAAAGAAATACAAGAGCAACTTCATCATTTTAGAAGACAGCATCTGTCGAGCTCCCTCTAAAGATGGCTGTCGCACTCCTGATCTGGTGGACATAGACAATGGAGTGGTAAGATGAACATGTTACTTTATTGAAAAACATGCTGTGGTGTCATATATATTTGTTCATCTGTTACAGCCTGTGTTTAAGCTCTCTTCTTTGTTTTCTTCTTTTGTCGTCTGACTTTCTACAGGGTTGTAGCCCAGTGTTGTGATATGTATTTGTCTTTCGCCTCTCTCATGGCCAGAGTAATGCCTTTTTACGGCAGGCCTGTCTATCTACCTTTTCCTCAGTCCAACTCTTGCGCTTCTTCATGATGTTCTTCAGTAGAAGGTTGCATTCTCACAATATGACCAAACCAATTCATTCTCTGTTGCCAAGTGGACTGTAGGCATGGAATTGTTTCGACATTCTCCCGAATATTTGTATTGGTAATTGTCTCTTTTGGTGTTGTTAGGGACCTTTTGTAGACACTGCATTTCGCAGGTGGCTAATTTTTGTTCCTCGACCCTATCCAATGCCCATGTCTGGCTTTGGATAAGGATACTATTTATCATCCGCTTTTTTGCTTGGAGCATGTTAAAATCTACAAAAATAAAAGTTGAAACAAGGTTGAAGATGCATCAGTGAATGAGCAGACAGCAACCAGTGACTTATAGCTGGCTGCTTGCATCAGGGTCAGTGACCCATAACTGACCCTATTCTGCCCCCAGGTAGCAACCCTGGAAGTCAACTGCATCCATGCAGCCTGGCTAAGAGATTAGGGGTTGAAGAGAGAAAGCAAATCCGATCTCAAAAATAATAATTGTGTTTGCCTAGGCATCTAGGGCCCATTGCATCAACCGACCACTACTATGTCCAACTGCTGGGGCTTGTAGCCAAGACTTGTCCAATGCTGAAGGGGAGATTGCTATCTGCTGAAGCCATGTAGAACACCAATGCCTCCAGCCAGCCGGTGGGAGACCGTTGTTACACATAGCTGACTCGGACATGATCTGGTGAGCCGGAACTTCCTGGTCCAGTCGACCACGTGACCAAACACAGACAGGCGGCGGCAGACCAGAGTGTCAGACATGGAGGGAAGACTCGTCTTTGCAGACACCTCAACATTACGGACGAGATCGAACCGCAGGATACTGAGGAAGTGTCGCTGGTTGCGCATGTGGAAGGCATTAAGTCTTAATATGTCCTGTTTAAGTAGGGTCCAAGTCTCTGAACCATACAGAAGGACAGGAATCACACATGTCTGATAAATACGTATTTTGGATCCGAGAGTCAGTCTGCCATTATTCCACACGTGGCGAAGGTTGTTCATATGGAGGCAGCAAGCCTGATCCGCCTTAACATGTCAGGCACACTGCGACCATCGGATGAAAAAGAACTTCCCAGATATGTGAATTCAGTGGTGTCCTCTACCGTGTGACCATGGACGACAATGCTGTGAGGACCAGTGTCGGAGTCAAGGTTTCAAATTTTCGTCTTGACCCAAGATATTTATAGGCTCATGTTTGATGTTTCGAGATCCAGTTTCTCGAGAGACTGTTGCAGAGCCGCATTGTCTGGTCCGACTAGGACTATGTCATCAGCATAGACGAGGTCTGTGATGCGTGTTTGGTCTATGTCAATGCCCTAATGGTGGGAATGAAGGTGGTGGAGTATCCAGTCAATGGCTCGGCAGAAAAGGTTAGGAGCAAAGAGCAGCCCTGCCTGACCCCTGAAGATTTTGGGAACCTGTCCAAGAGAGTGCCACCTAGGTAGACTCTGGCACCGGCGTCTGTGTGCAGCTCCCTCATAAAGAGCGTGTGAAATTGAATGTGTTGGCCGAAAGGTACAGATATCTCAGCCTTTCTGTAAACTACGCCACAGTGTCACAAACATTCTTATCAGGACGAACGCAGAAGAAGAAAATATGTTGTATAAAACCTGTCACATGACTGGGATAGAATTCAAAAGCACTGATAAAATAAGCCCAATAACAGAACCTGTCTTCAGGGATGTCATGTTAGAGACTTCATTCTACTAAGTCACAGCTTGTGTGAGGTGGAGTGGCCGGTTCCTGTCCTCGCTGCTTTTCTTTCCCTAAGCGTAGGTCAGGTACCATCTACAAATGAACCCACTATACAACTGGGTCGATTGAAGCGTGCTGGTAGTGGGATTTGAACCCTATACCTGCCCTCATACTTACAGGTAATTTCATCCTCTGCAATCATTGCTCATTTAGATTGGGGCTCTGAATTCTCCAATATGAACTATATAATGTCTTTTAAAGGTCTCAATACCATTGTAGAGTTTCTCCTCGAGGGAAGTTGGCATGGGTCACATTCTTCTCCGAGGATGGTGTGGGCTAGTGGTTAAATGACACGACTCACAATCGAAAGGTGCTGGGTTCGCTCCCCGTTAGAAAATGAAGGAGTAAGCAGACCCTTACATAAAATGCATGCTGAAGTTGGATGCACTGGGCTGACGGTGCAAAATAAAAAATAGTGCAACGCACCCCGCCTAGGGGAATAGAAAAATAAGGCGAAAGCAAAAAAAAAAACATCCTTCTCCTTAGATCTGTGTGCGAGGTGCAGTCCGGAAGTACATGTGCTGATGTCATGTTTGCCAGGCCACACTAACATAGGCTGGTGGTATCTATCATGAATTTGGTGTACAGGTGGTGCCTCATTCTGTTTTGGTCATTTCGGAGACGTGTGATAGCTTGGCCTTTTCTGGACAGTTGATGGTATCCGTCATCTGCGTGGTGTTTGGGGTGTTCACCCTGCCACCTCACTGTGTATTGCCCTTTTAACCTGTACCCGTCCCAGATATTTAAAACAGTTGACCATTTCGAGTTCCTGGCCATTAGCTTTTATCCTACTGTTGAAGCCCTCAACATTGTTGGTCATTAATTTAGGCTTCCAGTGTTTATGTCCATACCATAGTTGAGAGCTGTTTCATCAAGCCTTCTGACCCATTCCTGGAGTTCTGCTTCTGAACCCGTCAACCCGTTGTCATCTGCAAAACGAAGGTTGGTAAGGAAAGTTGACCAATCGAGAAAAAAACTATCACTACGTTGATCGAGCTGAGCAAGTGCTCCTGTTCTATATGAGAATGAGACAACAAATTGGTCACTTGCACAACTAAAACTAGCGTCATCATCTTAATGTATGTGCGGCGGACAAGCAGTTCGAACATCCGAGCATGTCCTTCAAGACTTACATGTTTAAGCAATTGAGCACTGACCCATAGAGATGAACCCCCACACAAAGCTATTTAGGAGCCTTGAAAACCTCTCTACTACAGCAACCTTTATCCAGAGAACTAGACTTACATGTTTAAGCAATTGAGCACTGACCCATAGAGATGAACCCCCACACAAAGCTATTTAGGAGCCTAGAAGACCTCTCTACTACAGCAACCTTTATCCAGAGAACTAGACTTCACTTGTAGAAGTAATCAAACATGTAGTGAATGAGAAGAAAGACTACCTTACATACAAGGGGTGGGCCCTGTTGCCTCCCAGTATGCTGTTGTTGTTCAGAGCTACTCTTTGTGATGTTTCTTTGTTAGCAGGTTACAGTGACTCTAGTTACATCCTGAGGCATACTTGTGATAGCGGATCAGGGTCCTACTAGCTGTAGTGCAATGTGAGGCTCCTTTTTTAACCTCACCTATGGGATTACAGTGTTAATCCCCACCTGATTGGCCAAACTGTTTTGACACGACCTATTTCCAGGAGCACAAATGAGGACGTGATCTTGAGCATTATGTTTTATATGTCCGTGATTACTCTTTGCTCTCTGCTGCCTCATGTAAAATGAGTTGCAATAGGAGCAGTCATCAGAAAAGTAACTTTCATGCTTTGATTCAGGAATCCTATAGATAGTCAGCTGCTGTGGTTTACTGTGCTTAATGTGAACTCACACAAGAAAGCATGAAGAAGATGTAAATCTGCACTAACCGATCTTAAAACACTATCAAAATATTTCTGCAGATGCCAGACGAGCCAGTCAAAATTCCAGGTCTGGCACAATCATCAGTCCCCAGATTTTGTGAGCATGTCAGACATCAACAGCTCCAGTACTCCAAGTATTTTAAGACTGTTTTTGAGAATAAGACATTCCGGGTATACAAAGTCTTGTGACGTTAGTATCAATTGATGATTTCAAATAGGTTGTGTGCTGTTGTTATATTAGTATGAGGTTTGTAATATGTTGTTATATTAGAATGAGGTTTGTAATATGTTGTTATATTAGAATGAGGTTTGTAATATGTTTTTAAATTATAATTAGGTTTATAGTATGTTGTTATATTAATGAGTTGTTAGATTACAATGATTTTTGTAGTTAATTATTATATTAGAATGAGGTTTGTAATATGTTGTTAAATTAGAATGAGGTTTGTAATATGTTTTTATATTAGAATGAGGTTTGTAATATATTGTTATATTAGAATGAGGTTTGTAATATGTTTTTATATTAGAATTAGGTTTATAGTATGTTGTTATATTAATGAGTTGTTAGATTACAATGATTTTTGTAGTTAGTTATTATATTAGAATGAGGTTTATAGTAAATTGTAATATTAGAATTAGGTTTATATTATGTTGTTATATTATACTGAGGTCTATAGTAAGTTATGTTAAAATGAGGTTTATAATGAGTTTTTATATTAGAATGATGTTTTTAGTAAGTTGTTATATGGCTTGGCTTAAGTAGCAGAATGTAGTCCAGAGAACGGAATGCGCTGTGTCGTAGTTTACAGCTTGACTGCGATATTTGCACCTTTTGGTCCAACACATCCGACTTCAGTAATCATTTTTTGAGTACCGGGTTAGCATTCCCTCTTCGATCCCTTCTCCTTAGTCAGTCTGCCCTGCTGCAGCCTGTTATCCAGGATCACCGCGTGGAGGTGTAGAAGGGTCTTGGCAGCTCTGGTTCGCCGGCTCTGACGCTAGCAGTCAGCTATGGGTCGCTGACCACTGCAGCTCATGAGCTGCTCTGCATCTTGATCCTAAGTTGTTATATTAGAATGAGATTTATAATGAGTTGTTATGTTAGAATAAGGTTTATAGTAAGTTGTTATCTAAGAATCATTTTCATAGTTAGATTGTTTAATTAGTACTAGAGTTATTGCCCAACATAGTTGACTGTTGGAAGTTAACTGCACAACGAAATTTGTAAATTTAAAAATAGTAATTTTAATTGATAGAACATTAATTGAAATGTGAAAATACAATACGATAAATTTTATGATAAATTGAAAATGTGTCTACAATTTTTTCAAAACTTTATGTTATACAATATCTTTGATAAATACTCTTCCATGGTCCAACAGTTCATCTCGATTTTTAGAATTTTAAACAAAAAAAACCTTAATTTGTGATTCATTCTTCGTGAACAAATGTATAAGTTGTCTATGTGGGAAGACACCTTCCTCTAAATACAATCGACCGGAACTGACGATGGACACGAAAAGTGACAGTCTTGTGGTCTTACAACTATGAGTCTACTTGGTAACCCACCAATGAGATGGAGAGATGCACGGAGTAAAACTAAGTCCAACAAAGTACTCCAGGACAAAATACTGGTTCAAATATAAACAAGATTTGGATACATGGTGCACAATCTGCCTGATTGGATGCATGAATACAAATTATATTCAAACCACAACATATTGCAACACAATGTATGAATTCTTTATTTCTAACCCATATTTCTTTTTTTAAAATAAAATAATAATACGACTTGTACTGTGAAATTAAAATAAAGTTTATTCAAACATGGATATCTGATCCATGTTTATATAAACTTTCTTTCTTACCAACTTGTAGCTGTCTGGCTATTTCTATTAGACCTGTTTTGATTGTAAACTACTCGATGGTTGATCCTCTTCTGGTTGGGTCCTGTGGGCTCCTTTTGGAAGAAAACAATGGGACCACTGCACCCCACAATACATTTTCTACAAGGGCAAGTCAGTAAATAGGTCACACATTGCTATTAAAAAAACTAAATGAGATACAAACTTCTTTCTCTTCTTCGTTCTTTCTCAAACTCTGCTACCAAGCCCTGAAAGGGTTATGCAAACAGCAGAATGTAGTCCAGAGAACTGAATGCGTTGTGTCGTAGTTTACAGCTTGACTGCGATATTTGCACCTTTTGGTCCAACACATCCGACTTCAGTAATCATTTTTTGAGTACCGGGTTAGCATTCCCTCTTCGATCCCTTCTCCTTAGTCAGTCTGCCCTGCTGCAGCCTGTTATCCAGGATCACCCCGTGGAGGTGTAGAAGGGTCTTGGTAAAGGAGATTAAAGAGGGCTGTGCATGGATTGGCAACCTGTTCATGTAAACAAAGTGCTACAGAAAATATCACTAGAACCATATATAAATACTTTAGCCAATCGTTTCTGTGTAGAGGTTGACAACAATGGTTGGTAACAGCCAGTGTCCTTCCACGAGAAGCTGTACGGAGGTGTACAGAGCCTTGAGTCGACTGCTGAATTTGTTAGAGTCATTGAAGTTGAGGTCTGAAGACGAACGAGGAAGAAGAAGAAAAAGATACTCTTATTGGAGCATGAAATAAATGATGATGATTGTACAGAGTGATTTAAACAAATGTTAACACTTATATAGCAAAAGAACGTGTTTATATTACGAAGTCACGAGATATTAAAGATCTCCGAGAGAGAATTACAGATGTCATGCAACAATACCACCAGAAATGTGCATCTGGGCTCTGAAGAACACACGGAAAAGGTTCCAGAAATGTTGACAATGAAGACGAACAATATTAGAAAGATAGATAAGGAAAGGAACCTAGGATTTATAATAGATCATACAGGAAAGGTGAGTGAGCAAGTTAAGGTAGGAGTGAAAAAGGCAAATGCAATGTTAGGTATGATAAAAAGAAATATTAAACATAGGAGCAAGGAAGTGATCGTCAAACTGTATAAAGCATTAGTTAGACCTAGATTGGAGTACTGTGTACAGGTGTGGAGTCCTTATCATAGAGGGGATATAAACATGCTGGAAAGAATACAAAAAAGAGTGACAAAGATGATAGTGGGATTCCAGAATTACAGTTATGAGGAACGACTCAGAAAAACCGGCCTACAGTGTCTAGAAGAGAGAAGAATTCGTGGTGACTTAATACAGATTTATAAGATGATCAGAGGAATCGATAAATTAGACTATAACAAGTTTTTTAAAATACAGCCACCCACAATAACAAGAGGGCATAGCTACAAGCTGACTAAAGAGAGGTCCAGATTAGATATTAGGAAATATGTTTTTAGTCAGAGAGTGGTGACTGCTTGGAATGCATTGCCATGGGAGGTAGTGGAGGGCAAGGACAGTTAATGCATTTAAGAATAAATTGGATGCGCGTTGCTTTTAGAGCAAGGTGATGTAAATGTAACTGATTGTATACAGACTCTGCAGGGTCTTCTTAACCAGTATAAAAACGTTAAGTTAAGTGGAGACCCTATGGAGTTATGTCAGAAGTGTCATTTAACTGTTAATATTTTTTTTTTGAATCATCCCATATTTACACTTGTTCAAAAATGGTGCCTATTACCAGTTGAGCAGAAGAGAGAGAGCAGGTCGTGGTCTTCAGACTGCACAGGCCACAACAGACTGAGGTACCATCTATTCAATAAACTGAAGATAGATGGCACTGATGAATGCACATGTGGTACAGGGAAAATGACCGCTGAACATCTGCTGCAAAATTGCCCAACATACAAGGACCAGAGAAAGCACATGTGGCCATCACCAGTGCCAACACTAGACAAGCTCTATGGCAGTTTCAACAGCCTCAGGATGACAGCTGCTTTCTTTGAACAAATTCAAGTTGACGTCTGACAGCGTACGAAGAAGAAAAAGAATTTACACTTGTTTCCAATTTTACACTTGAAATCCACTTTTTATTAGATGATTGAATGTTGCTCTTGTTGAGCCGAGATTATTATTTTAAAACAATCCTCAATACTTTATCCCATTATATATATTTTAATGTAATAGTTTGTATGTGTGGAGGCAGTGTGGCCTAGATGTGTAATGGCCGTTTCACAATCATAATGCATCGGGTATGAATCATGCTGTGTCCATTTTGGCAGACATTAACGTTTTCTTGGTACAATCTCTTCTCCACATACTGAAAATAATGGCAACCTACCAAACTGCAGACCTGCCAAGAGACTTATAACAGACAAATAGATTGGCGGTTGTAAGAACGACGTTCTGCAAAGGACATGCTACTTATGTACAATTAAACATTTGTTATACTGAAATTCAACCTTTAAGTTGCCATATTATTTTTTCAGCACGTCATATTTTTACTATGGTAGTTGACTTTAGGAGCATGTAACCTTTTTATTTGTTGGTCTATAGATATGATTTTGTTGTGTGTAGAGACATAAGTTAATAAACAATTGTTGGTTTTGATGTTTTTGTTGTGTGTGTGTTAGTTTCTGAGATACAAGAAGACGGATGTGATAGTGTTGAACAACCAGAACAAACATATACTTACCTGTTTTTGACATTCATGGTGTGTTTTATTTTCAAAGTCCAACATAGGATGGATAATCAATGTTTATAAGATCAGCATATCTGTTAGTTTCAATTAAAAACATATTTATTATATCTATATAAACAAACTAAACAGATCTACCTCATAAAAATCTGTTATAAAACTTAACTTCCCCATTCTCAATAATGGGAGAATCTTCAAATCCAAGTGAAAAATAGAGAAATCATTTCCAAATGTCTAAAACAAATTTCAAAATCGCCATTGTTTTTAATATGAAAGGACAGAATTGGAACTCTCTACAACCAAAAGAGCAGTATTTTCAGCCAATTTCTATGAAAGCCCAATTGTCCATCTATGATTAAAACGCTTTGAAAAAATGTTGGCTGTGAGATTCAGTCAGATAATTTTAGCGACAGACAATGCCACAGGCGAAGTATTTCGCCAATGGTTACTTAAAAGTTAATTTGGTTCTATGTCTATGTTGTTTTTTCCTTTCCTGGAAGGTCGTCACAGGTGACCAGAGAAGGTTGTGATGGAGTTAGCAACCTCAGTTGTGGAAACGTCATTGCCACTGAAACCACACTGCAAACAAATAGCCCAGGGTTCATTATATGCTGAAAAGAGAACTGAAATTCAGTGTGTTGTTGCTATGCTCCGTGGATTGGAGTGAGGACTTTTTGTTTTAGTTCTATCTGAATGGGTTATAGCATGCTGGAACTACTATCATTAGTTAGGGGCATTTGTGGTGTCCTAGGTGGCCCACTTGCTAAGGGCCAGTCACATGACAGATAAATAAAAATGGTGGACAACACTGTTAGTGCTTGCATGCAACAGCGTGTTGTGATGAAGTTTTTTGTGAAAGATGCCGTGAAACCTGTAAAATTTACAGAATCTGCGATCACAATACAGTGATGAGACACTCAGCCACAGTAAAATGTTTGAATGTGTAAATGTTTTAGAGTAGGCCGTACATCCAGGGTGATGATTCCGTTCTGCTCCTGAAAGATAACACTCGACCTCATGCGGCTCACCGCTCTATGTGCCATCTGCAGCAACTCGACTGGGAGGTATTGCCACATCCACTTTACAGCCCAGACCTTGCTCATGTTTGGACCTCTAAAAGAATTTCTGGGAGGTCAGCATTTCAGCACAGATGATGAAGTGAAACAGGCTGTCCTTGATTGGTTCAGACATACTGACAAATTTTTCTTCACTGAATCTTTTCAAGCATTACATTATAAATACTGGGATAAGTGTATAAACTTTGCAAGAGATTATATAGAAAAATAAATGGCTTATTGACTACCGGTATTGGAACCACCAAAAAAAAGTCCCAGTTTGACTTGAATGCCTCTTGTAACATCATTCTTATTATTACCTATATTGCGTTGAAACTATAAATCTTACATTACAGTCACTGTCCTAAAATTGTACATGTTATATTAGTTTTGATGTACGTTGTATGTTCATGTATGTCATTTATAGCAATTGGGAATGTACTAAATAAATGAGGTAGAAGAGAAAACAGAAAGTGGCTCGGAGAACCGACTTCGCTGCACCTGGGCTCCCCCATATTTGCTTAGTCTCTTTCATTGCTGAAATTGCAGACGACAGAGAATGAACTACATAGTTCTCGCTGCAGTGCATAAATTTTGCCCCCACTTTATCAAGTACCCATTTACAGCTGGGATGACTGGGAGAAGTAGTCATACCATGAAAAAATCTATAACATGTTCGCTCTGTCAAACTGAGTGCGACATGATTTGAACCTGGTAATTAGATTTCACAAACCCTCGACCACTTGCAATAGTAGTTATGTGCTTGTGTTACTGAAGCCGAGAAGGGGGACAAGAATCGTAACGCTGTAACCTGTCAGCTTGAAATAGTAAGGGACAACTGAGGAAGGTTGGGCATGCGACTAGCTACCTCATACTGTAGAAATGTGAGCCCTACATACAGTCAAGTTTGTCTTGCTCAGATCTAACTGTACAGTCAAGTTTGTCTTGCTCAGATCTGACTACAGTCATATGTAGTCAAGTTTATCTTGCTCAGATCTAACTGTACAGTCAAGTTTGTCTTGCTCAGATCTAACTGTACAGTCATATGCAGTCACATATGAACACACGTCTGACGCTGTTGCCAACTTCACTTACGATGACAACTATTATTAGTGTAGAAATGACAGCGAAGCAAACGCTGACCATGTCATGTCAATAATATTCATATTAATAAGTTGTCCATCGCATGTAATAAAGGCAACAATATCAGATCATTTTTGAGGGGACGGCGTGGCCTAGTGGTTAAGTGGCACGGCTCACGACCCGAAGGTGCTGGGTTCGATCCCCATCACAGCACCGGCCGTTACCCCGGGGAAGCAAACCCTTAGAAAATGCAGGAGGAAGCAGACCCTTACATAAAATGCGTGCTGAAGTCGGATGCACTGGGCCGACAGGCGCAAAAATAAAAACACAGTGCAACGCACACCGCCTTGGGGGTTAAAAAAAATAAGGCGAACGCAAAAAAAAAAAAAAAAAGATCATTTTTGTCTTGGTGTAATTTGCATTGTATTTGAATTATAGTGATGAAACAACTTTGCTGGTCATTAATTTCACTCTTATGTAGTTCTTAAGGAAGAATGTAATGTTACCATTGGCAGCTAAGTCAGCAAACGAAGAAGATATATGACAAGAATACAGAATTAAGACCAAATTAATTAAAAACATGCTCGGAAGGGAGAGCCTGGGGACGGCAGTTAAGATTGGGAGCAAGATAGAACAGGGGAGTCAAGAAGGGAGGGCCTGGGAACGGCTGTTAAGATTGGGAGCAAGATAGAACAGGGGAGTCAAGAAGGGAGGGCCTAGGGACGGCCGTTAAGATTGGGAGCAAGATAGAACAGGGGAGTCAAGAAGGGAGGGCCTGGGGACGGCCGTTAAGATTGGGAGCAAGATAGAACAGGGGAGTCAAGAAGGGAGGGCCTGGGAACGGCTGTTAAGATTGGGAGCAAGATAGAACAGGGGAGTCAAGAAGGGAGGGCCTGGGGACGGCTGTTAAGATTGGGAGCAAGATAGAACAGGGGAGTCAAGAAGGGATGGCCTGGGATGACCCGAGAAAGCAAAGAAAACATGGAGTGCTGATCAGAGGTCAATTGGATGTGGTGAAAGTTGATGGGGAGGGATTGGTGGTTGTGGAGGGAGTTGGTGGTGAGGGATAGGTGGTTGTGAAGGGGGTGGAAGTTGATAGAGAAGGATTTGTGGTTGTGGAGGGAATTGGTGGGAAGGGATATGTGGTTATGGTGAGAGTTGACGATCAAGGAAAGGCATTTGTGGAGAGAGTTGGTGGCATGGCACATAATCATGATGGGCTGATGCTGTGAAAATGATTCAAGTGTTTTTCCTGTGGAGTTTAATATGTGGCGTTCTGGTTGAGAACGGCCAACAAGCCATTTTATACATCAAAAGATATTGAAGTTTGATGTCAAGTAAAATGCCTTACAAATGCTAAACTGAAAGCTGTTTTAATAAATGACTCAAAATTGTATAGATTTATTTTAAAGGTCATTGGCATACTGTGGAATGGTTTAGGGACTCCATTATAATCTCACTATTATCTTTAGGGCCCACATCATGCTAATTATTATCTTTAAGGCCCTCATTATCCCCACGGTTATCTTTTAAGGATCACAATATGTTCACTATTACTTTAAGGCCCACCTCACTATTACTTTAAGGCCCACCTCACTATTACTTTAAGGCCCACCTCACTATTAATTTAAGGCCCACCTCACTATTACTTTAAGGCCCACCTCACTATTACATTAAGGCCCACCCACTACAGTCTTATAGGCCCGCCCCATTACTATCTTTAAGGCCCACCTCACTATCTTTTAGTTCCATGTTATTTTCACTATTACATTAAGGCCCACCCTACTACTATCTTTTAGGCCCACTCCACTTACATTAAGGCCCACCCCACTACTATCTTTAAGGCCCACTCCACTCACATTAAGGCCCACCCCACTACTATCTTTAAGGCCCACCCCACTATTATCTTAAAGGCCCACCCCACTTACATTAAGGCCCACCCCACTTACATTAAGGCCCACCCCACTTACATTAAGGCCCACTCCACTTACATTAAGGCCCACCCCACTACTATCTTTAAGGCCCACCCCACTTACATTAAGGCCCACTCCACTTGCATTAAGGCCCACCCCACTATTATCTTAAAGGCCCACCCCACTTACATTAAGGCCCACTCCACTTACATTAAGGCCCACCCCACTATTATCTTAAAGGACCACCCCACTTACATTAAGGCCCACTCCACTTACATTAAGGCCCACCTCACTATTATCTTTAAGGCCCACTCCACTTACATTAAGGCCCACCTCACTATTATCTTTAAGGCCCACTCCACTTACATTAAGGCCCACTCCACTTACATTAAGGCCCACTTCACTTACATTAAGGCCCACCTCACAATAATCTTTAAGGCCCACTCCACTTACATTAAGGCCCACGTCACCTACATTAAGGCCCACCTTACATTAAGGCCCACCTCACTATTATCTTTAAGGCCCACTTCACTTATATTAAGGCCCACTCCACTTACATTAAGGCCCACTTCACTTACATTAAGGCCCACCTTAGTATTACCTTTAAGGCCCATTCCACTTACATTAAGGCCCACCTCACTATTACCTTTAAGGCCCACTCCACTTACATTAAGGCCCACCTCACTATTACCTTTAAGGCCCACTCCACTTACATTAAGGCCCACCTCACGATTACCTTTAAGGCCCACTCCACTTACATTAAGGCCCACCTCACTATTACCTTTAAGGCCCACTCCACTTACATTAAGGCCCACTCCACTTACATTAAGGCCCACCTCACTATTATCTTTAAGGCCCACTCCACTTACATTAAGGCCCACTCCACTTACATTAAGGCCCACCCCACTACTATCTGTTCCACATTATGCTCACTATTATTCCTAGGTCCCACATTATTTAAACCTAAAATCAATGAATAGCAATGCTGTAATCGATCTAGCAAGTTGTCAATTGCACCCTAAAATGGCCAATATATTTGTGAAAACTAACCATTATCCTGTGAAGTGCAATCTTCCAGTTTTATTTTGATATTAAAATCTTGCTAGTTCAAAAATGAGTATTTGTTAGAGTAAAGGAGTTATCTCGCTGCTTGGATGAAATACTTTGAACTGTTTCAAGGCTTAGGGTATAAAAGATTAACGAGTGTTCAGCTACACACCTTGTATAAGCTGAACGGAACAAAAAAGAAAAGACTTCTATGCTCTTTGTTAGAAGTTGAGGCAAATCAAGCCATTATCCAAGCTTATTGTGTCAAACATATGCAACTAGGACTACCTTTTCCTACGGCTGGCTAAATTTTCATTTCATGATAAACGATTGGCTAGGACAGATATGTGTGTAACACTGATTGGATAATGGTTGTCGTTACAACATAACCACCATGGCACCCCTGCTATCCTTTCTAAATCTGACAGTGTCATAACCAACATCATTATGTAACTGAACTTAGCGTCTTTATAGTGGTTTAGAAGACTCTGCAGAGTCTGTATACAACCAGTTTTTGGGAGGGTGGGTAACTGATGAGCAAGAACATTTTAATAGACTCAAAACTCTAGAGCAAAGTAGATCTGCAGCCTGTTAGGCACCATCTATGCTGCTCTTAACAAACCACCTGACCATGGCCGGTGTTATGCCATGTCACACAGTTAGTTGCCTCTTACGACATGCTCCCCATGGGACAGTGGTGCTATTCTTGTCTTTGTCATACACATAGACCCTGGTAGACCACTCGTAGCATGTCCTTTGCAGAGCGTCACTCTCATGACAGCCGATCTGTAAGAGATTCGATCCCTGGCCAGCTCTTCCGCATCTGTCAACCTCCAGAGCCTCTATACTGTCCCTTGTCCATCTTCTACTTGGTCTGCCTCATTTGCCAGGTACCGTACCCTCACGTATCTTTCTTTCTAGGTTACTGTGACGTTTGATATGGCCAAAGTATGCAATATAAAAATGCAGAAGATTTAAATAATAAGGGGCAAGCCAGTTTTACCACAGGAAGTTTCTATAATAGAAAAGATGTTGGGCCATCTGAGAATTTTATAATCCAGTTATCATACTAATGGGGTTTATCATTTTCCCAAGGAAGGTCTTGTATACTTTCGTGTTTTTGTTGTCATTAAAGTTGTATAATGGTTTGTGTTGTTGTATAATAGTTTCTGTTGTGATTAGAGTTGTTGTATAATGGTTTCTGTTGTGATTTGAGTTGTTGTATAGTGGTTTTGTTGTTGTTGTTTGCGAATGCCCACAATGAGTAGGTTACTCTTTTGTGTGCCCTGAAAAGGATGTTGTATAGTAGTTTTGTTGTGATTAGAGAAATTGTTGTATAGTAGTTTTGTTGTGATTAGAGAAATTGTTGTATAGTAGTTTTGTTGTGATTAGAGAAATTATTGTATAGTAGTTTTGTTGTGATTAGAGAAATTGTTGTATAGTAGTTTTGTTGTGTATAGTTGTTTTGTTGTGATTAGAGAAAAGTTGTTTTGTTGTACAATGCAGTCTATGGATTAATTAGATTTTCTTGTGCATGTTTGTTCTGAGATTGGTAGTGTTATCACTGGTAAACGATACCAACCCCCAGCATCAGTTTTTGCTAATGCTGGTTATGTTGTTTAGTCTTGTTATATCAGAGAACCTCTTCTTTGTTGTCTTTCGTTCTCACATAACCACCACAAATATTCCTCTCATAAAACTGACAGTCTGTCTGTCCCTCGAGGACAATATTGTACAAGTAAAAGAAATGTGTCGGACACGAAGGTACCTAAGAAAGGTGGTGCGGGCAAGAAAATGGACAAGATCCGTAACCAGACAATATGTAGCAATCTCGAAGCCCAACCCCTGCATGCAGACGCGAGTGGAGCAGTCCCAACTGCAGTGGTTTGGCCATGTCTGTAGAATGGAAGAAGATCGGATGCGGTACCAAGGCGGTCATGGAAGACAAAAAGTCAAGGACGCAGACCTCCGGGATATCTCAAAGTACATTGGGAAGACAACATACGACGGTAACTGACTGGTGGGCTGAATTGGAAAGAGAGCAGGAGAAAGACAGTGGATAGAACAGTACGGCTTTCTCTCTGGCAAACCTCTACACCTGTGGTAGAAGAGAAGAGACTTATTAAGTCAAAGAAATGTGAATAAAATGAACTATAACAAAGAACTAAGCAGGACATTTATACAAGTTTATTGTTGGAAAAAAATATAAACGAGGAACCAATTAGAAACAGGGAAAAAATATAGAAAATGTGATTTGAAATAATAAAATATAGCAAGCATTTCAATTTTTTTATTTTTTAAAATAATTTTGCTTTTTGGGGTGCCTGAGCAAAGTGTTCAAATACACACAAACACGCACACACACAAAATGCTGAAAAAGGCTGCATTTGTGACCAACTAAAAATGGTTTTATAAAAATGTATATAGCCTACAACACTGCCAATGATGAAAAAATAATGATACGCACACAAGCATTTTGTATACATTCAGGAACGTAATGTGTTGTGAAAATGTATTGAAATTTCATAAATTATACATTAATGAATGTGTTGGGGGAGAGGGAAAATGTTTTGATTCCATAAATAAGTGCAGTTTCCAGGTCTTGGGTATATTTGTTAGTTGCCAATCACAAGCAATGATGGCAGACCATCAGACAGTTTTTCTTTTGATGATGTAACTTGCGCTGTATTTTGATTATAGTGAGGAATAAGCTGAGCTGGTCATCAACCTCACTCTCTGGTCCTGAGCTACCTTGTATCAGTGGCAAGACACAAGTCAAGATGACTGGAGGTATTCAGGATGTAGGCACTCTGGTCCCACCCCTACTGTGGGGCTAGAACCAACTTTGCTTTAAGAGGCAAGTGCCTTTTCTCTAAAACAAAACAACATATATTCTTACATGGACTAGTAACCTCATAATGTCAAACAAATTGTCAAAGGGACCATACACTTTGTAAGTGGCAAGATGGAAGACAAGAAGAATAATTATTCTTGCTGCTACACAGGAAATTCATCCGTTAAACTTGATAATTTGACTATCATGCAGTTACTTCATGTTGCTGGTGCCAGGGGAAGAAAGAATGGGACCACCGTAACCTTGCAAGCTCCCTGCATAGATTCCATGGCCTCTTACTAGGAAAGAAAGAATATGCCCTCTGCCCTATATTATAGCATGTTACAAAACGAGACTGTTTTCGGGGACACTTGAAAGGTGTGTCCATTCCCTCCGACATCATGATGCCTCTAAGACAGCAGACTCTATACACTCCAACTGAACTACCTGGTCACAGCTAATGGGATTATATCATCATCATGTAGCATTGTGCAAGTGGCCGGCAACCTCATCATGCCACCGAAACCCATTCGGCAAGAACATAGAAGTGCTTTGACAGGCTTCCTAAAGGAGGCCTGCGCTAGTGGTGGCCCTATGCTCCTACTGGAATGGATCAGCTGAACCTTTCAAGCATGTTATACAAGATTGTTAAAGAGGATTGTGACTGGGGCTACTCGCAATGTGTCAAATTGATTGCTACAGAAACCACCACTGCAAGTAAGTGCTTTGATACAGACTTCCTGTAAGGGGGCTGGCTAACTTGTATGGAGGATTAGGAAGGTTGCTTTCTTACTGCATGTATTTGATTCGAGATCATCAAACCCAGTGAATTACATAAACCATAATGTGTATAACAGAAGGAAATTAGAGATGGATAGGACACTCTTAGAAAGAACCCAGACACACAACCAGACATGCCCTGGATTAGAACCCATAGGGAAAGAAGGAGACAAGTAGGAAGGCCAAGAAACATCTAATGCTCAATGGTTGAGGAGGAAGTCAATTTAATCCAGGGCTTTGTTTGGCAGAATTCGAGAAGATGGCACAGAATAAAAACAGATGGAGAGCATCTGTTACGGCCTTATGTTCCATGGGGAACTTGATAGATAAATGATGGTGATATGTAGAGCTTAGTACGAGTGATCTACCGGGTCTTTGTGTATGACAAGAAAAGAATAACTGTGCTCCACAGAGATCATGTCATAAAGGCAACTATGTGACATGGCATAACACCGGCCATGGTTATGTGGTTTGCTAAGAGCAGCATAGATGAGGGCCTAACAGGCTGCGGGTATACTTTGCTCCAGTGTTTGAGTCTATTAAGATGGACTCGCACATCAGCTAACCACCCTCCGTGGCACTTGTCCCAATGCAGCGGAGTAATAAGCTGCTCAAGCCTAGATAGCTAAGCAGGAAATGCTACATCCAGCTTACGCCAGAGCTGGGACCTGCACAGTTGCATCCACCCCTGTAGAAGTACAGGTCGACTAAGATGCAGAAGTTTATATCTTGAGGGAACATGGTTTTACTCCCCTGAGAGATAAAATGAACTTATTTGAATAAAGAGTAAAACAGTAATCAGGGTCAGTGTTACAAACTTTCCCACATCAATAGGTCAATTCTGTTTGTCATGTTTTGATGGTCAATTCTGTTTGTCATGTTTTGATGGTCATTTCTATTTGTCATGTTTTGATGGTCAATTCTGTTTGTCATGTTTTGATGGTCATTTCTGTTTGTCATGTTTTGATGGTCATTTCTGTTTGTCATGTTTTGATGGTCATTTCTGTTTGTCATGTTTTGATGGTCAATTCTGTTTGTCATGTTTTGATGGTCATTTCTGTTTGTCATGTTTTGATGGTCATTTCTGTTTGTCATGTTTTGATGGTCAATTCTGTTTGTCATGTTTTGATGGTCATTTCTGTTTGTCATGTTTTGATGGTCATTTCTGTTTGTCATGTTTTGATGGTCAATTCTGTTTGTCATGTTTTGATGGTCAATTCTGTTTGTCATGTTTTGATGGTCAATTCTGTTTGTCACGTTTTGATGGTCATTTCTGTTTGTCATGTTTTGATGGTCATTTCTGTTTGTCATGTTTTGATGGTCAATTCTGTTTGTCATGTTTTGATGGTCAATTCTGTTTGTCATGTTTTGATGGTCATTTCTATTTGTCATGTTTTGATGGTCAATTCTGTTTGTCATGTTTTGATGGTCATTTCTGTTTGTCATGTTTTGATGGTCAATTCTGTTTGTCATGTTTTGATGGTCAATTCTGTTTGTCATGTTTTGATGGTCATTTCTATTTGTCATGTTTTGATGGTCAATTCTGTTTGTCATGTTTTGATGGTCATTTCTATTTGTCATGTTTTGATGGTCAATTCTGTTTGTCATGTTTTGATGGTCAATTCTGTTTGTCATGTTTTGATGGTCATTTCTATTTGTCATGTTTTGATGGTCAATTCTGTTTGTCATGTTTTGATGGTCAATTCTGTTTGTCATGTTTTGATGGTCATTTCTATTTGTCATGTTTTGATGGTCAATTCTGTTTGTCATGTTTTGATGGTCATTTCTGTTTGTCATGTTTTGATGGTCAATTCTGTTTGTCATGTTTTGATGGTCAATTCTGTTTGTCATGTTTTGATGGTCATTTCTATTTGTCATGTTTTGATGGTCAATTCTGTTTGTCATGTTTTGATGGTCATTTCTATTTGTCATGTTTTGATGGTCAATTCTTTTTGTCATGTTTTGATGGTCATTTCTATTTGTCATGTTTTGATGGTCAATTCTTTTTGTCATGTTTTCATAGCTGGTCAATTCTTGTTGTTATGTTTTGATAGGTGGTCAATTCTATTTGTCAAGTTTTCATAGCTGGTCAATTCTTTTTGTCATGTTTTTATAGCTGGTCAATTCTTGTTGTTATGTTTTGATAGGTGGTCAATTCTATTTGTTAAGTTTTCATAGCTGGTCAATTCTATTTGTCATGTTTTCATAGCTGGTCAATTCTATTTGTCATGTTTTTATAGGTCATGTGAAAGTCACACAATAATGGTCTCATACATGTCATGTTTTCTGGAATCTTACCTACACACAAATTCCTGGTTGTGTTGCAGAATATCAAGTGACACATGGAACACACAAAGTTATTTTTTTTTAATGTTGGTGTTTTTTTTTGGTTTTTGTTTGCACACAAACAGCTTGTCAGTCATGGTTTACAAAATTAAAAAAATCATGACAACATTTCTGTTATGAATAGATCACATAACAAACTAATCACAAAGCAATAACCATCTTCAAGCAACAATAAGCCCACACAAGATCCACATCTGGGTGCATAGAAAACATTGATGTTCGATCATTGGTTTTGACAGCAAGACCAAATTAGTAGGTCAACCTAACACACACACATTATATACATGCAACTCTACCACCTGTCGCTCTTGGCAACCAGGATATCATATATTCGTTATCAATATTGTTGTTTCTGAGCTGTGTATCATTACACCGTGCAGCTATTATCTAAACACAGGGACTGTCAAATGTGAACACAATAAATGACTGAAATGTCTGTAATAAAAACACAGCGCATACAGCAGCTTATATATAGTACAGGAAAGTGTCAACAGAAATAAACCTGTCTCAAGCAAACATTAACAGGTATCAACATACATACATTACAAACTACAACTCCCATTGTTATGGTGGAAAAAAATTTTAATACTCAAGAGAGTAAAACCCACACAACTCTTACCGAAACTAAGGTCAAGTGGTATGACACAAGAGTTCTTTTTCTTGTGGTAGTCTGACAATCCACCATGCTCAGACCAGAAAGCCACCGCTATCAGCGAAGCTAATGTCAAGATGTGTGTCCTAGTTATTTCTAGGGTCTAACTAGATGTCAATTTGTTGCGGTTTCCTGTCATTTGTATGTTGTTTTTTTTCTTTATTTCTTTCAGTATACACCATTTTTTCAACAGTTGTTTCCTCTAACCAGTTTTGTTGTTAGAACTAATGTATTTCTTATATCGGAGGTAAAATAAAAACATAGCAGGAACAAGCAACCGTTATTCCTCTGCCCTATAAATCATTTTGTGGACCTCAGAAGTATCGCATGAATCCATAGAAGATGTCAACTTCAATGGTGTACCCATCTTTTGCATAAGTTCACATTTCGTCATTTTCTTAAGAGATTTTCTTATTAAAAATGATTTTCTCAATAAACTCTGTTTATCGTCATTTACCCACTCTTCTTCTGACCCTTTGGAGTGTAGGTCTCTACATGCAATCAAGTGTTCTAACAATCAGCTCTTTGCATGATGGAGGGTCCACCTCCTTTTGGTCTTTATGCAGGCCACGTTTGGGTGGGAATTTCATTACCTTTAGAATTTTGCCTGAACAGTGGTTAACTACCAAGAGTTCTTTTATGTGCGCATCATGTACATGGGATCTCAGGGTTTATCGTCCATCTCCAATAGGACTAGGTGCTGGTTCCACTACCCTTGAGACAAGGGGAAGCTTGTGGGGTTCGCCGATCATATCGTATTTAATTTCTTACGAGGCAAGCAATTAATCTCTCAGCTATAGTGGATAAGAATTCTTCGCAATATCTACATTATTTATAATAAACAAAACTGGTTCGCTGTTTACAAAAATGGTGTATACTGAAAGAAATGAAGAAAAAAAAACATAAAATTGCGAGAAACCCCTACACATTGACATCTAATCAGACTTTCTGTATCAGCTATGAGGGAAAACTTGTGTCAGAAAGTCATACAGAAACACTGCCTGGAATGTCAAAACTGTGAGAACAGGTTACCTTCCACAAATATGTTATTCAGCATGGGCACAATTCAAAATGATATTGAATGAGTTTTAAAAGAAAAAAAACAGTGGACCTAGAAACTGTAGACATTTAAAAATTGTATTAAAATATACAAATCTGATAATTCTACAAGTGGTGGTGGGTTTTTACAAGCAACGATTTCGTGTTTTTACATTGAGATAACTGGAATATTAAAATGTGAGGATGTGCATGTGATAAGCACGAGCCTGCTACACAGGATATTACTGTTCAAAGTTTGATATGAGAACGTTCTATGACAATTCAAACAATGAAGGTGAGCCAGTCTCTAAGTAATTAGCTACTATGACAGAGCTGGAACTTACTTAGTCGTGTCTCTGCTGCCGTGGAGTGATCGTTTGCAGTGACAGTTTCTTTTCCACCTCGGTGGTTCAGAAACCTACATAGCAACGAAAGGAATATGTGGAAACTTCGAGACAGCGAATTGCAAACAAAGTGTTTGTTAGTGAGAATGATCAGAAGACAGGTATTTATCTGTACTCAGAAACATATACAGGGCATTTCAAAATATTTGAACCGTAAATGGTGAACTATTCCTGAACATGCTAACTACGTGGCTCATGCTACAGCTGGAACATGACAGTGCCAACTTTATCTTCCAGCTCGATGAAGCCCCATGCCACTACCATCATAATGTCAGGAACGTCCTTGAGGAGAGACACATCGATGAATAGGGCGTGTAAGTAACAGGGAACCACATCTTCTATGCTGGCCACCGGACCTCACACCATGTGACTTTTTCTTTGGGGATATGTTAAAGACATTGTCTACAAACCACCACTTCCCCCAAGATGATCGTGAACAGCAAGATCACAACACTGCTGCAGTGCAACCCACTGATGGAAACATGCTGTAATGCATCTGGAAGGAGTTAGATTACTGCACTGACATTTGTAGAGTAACAAAAGGTGCTCACATTGAACATTTGTGAGGTAAATTTGGGAGAGCCATTGAACTCGGACAGCTACATTATAAAAGTATGAAATTACATCTTAATGCGATAATTTATTAATCCAATATAGCAAGCTGAAATCATTTTGAAATACCCTGTATAACGACAGAAAAAGAAAGTGAAGTAATAGGCATCTAGATTCGAACACAGGACCATCAGGTCACGACAGCGCCTAGCCGCAAGAGAGAGATGAGTTAAGGTACTAGACCCAAAAACCCTGGCCAAGCCTTTCCTTATTCAACACTTGCAACTATGGAACATAGACTCAATTTATTTCCGAGCTTTGCTGTGTTCAAATCCATGCTGCATATTACTTCATTATCTTTTCTGTCGTTCGTTATATATGGGGAGTCCTTATCATAGAGGGGGACATAAACATGCTGGAAAGAATACAAAAAAGAGCGACAAAGATGATAGTGGGATTCCAGAATTACAGTTATGAGGAACGACTCAGAAAAACCGGCCAACAGTGTCTCGAAGAGAAGAATTCGTGGTGACTTAATACAAGTTTTTTAAAATACAGCCACCCACAATAACAAGAGGGCATAGCTACAAGCTGGCTAAAGAGAGGTCTAGATTAGATATTAGGAAATATTTTTTTAGTCAGAGAGTGGTGTCTGCTTGGAATGCATTGCCATGGGAGGTAGTGGAGGCAGGGACAATTAATACATTTAAGAATAGATTGGATACGCATATCTTTAAGAGCAAGGTGATGTAAATGAAACTGGTTGTATACAGACTCTGCAGAGTCTTCTAAACCAGTATAAAGACGTTAAGTTAAGTTTTCTGAGTTGTCATGAACAAACATTCTTTGTTAACATGTAGAAAAATAATGAAATAACTATCATCAGTGGGCTTGCTCTTGTCATACGAAAGTCTGGTAAAAATTCACTAATGGTGTTATTATAACATTTATCTTACAAAGGCTGAATGGTATAGTCAGAAACAAAGGGCGAATGGTATAGTCAAAAACAAATGGCATGTTCAGAAACAAAGGCTGAATGGTATAGTCAGAAACAAAGGGTGAATGGTATAGTCAGAAACAAATGGCATAGTCAGAAACAAAGGGTGAATGGTATAGTCAGAAACAAAGGGCGAATGGTATAGTCAAAAACAAATGGCATAGTCAGAAACAAAGGGTGAATGGTATAGTGAGAATGTGTACCACACAACCATAAGACAAACATCTATAGTAGCCAGATATCAATGCCAGGTTAACTACACACAGTGACTACATATTAACCCTTTCCAGCTCATGGACACCAAAATCGACCGCAGCAAAAATATAAAATTGCCATCTGCTGCAGCCTAAATCGGACTTTTGAAATTTGAGTTATTTCATTTTTTTTTATGACTACGCGATGGTGGCATCCCCACATACGCAATGGACGTGGAACCGTATTATGATGTCTGAAAGTCTAATATGATGAAAGTTGTCAATCACTCTCGAAGTCTTACATTCTGTCAATCATTCTCCAATTCTTACATTCCGTCAATCACTCTCCAAGTCTTACATTTTATCAATCATTCTCTAAGTCTTACATTCTGTCAATCACTCTCCAAGTCTTACATTTTATCAATCATTCTCTAAGTCTTACATTCTGTCAATCACTCTCCAAGTCTTACATTTTATCAATCATTCTCTAAGTCTTACATTCTGTCAATCACTCTCCAAGTCTTACATTTCATCAATCACTCTCCGGTATTAGATTTCATCAATCACTCTCCAGTATTACATTTCATCAATCACTCTCCAAGTCTTACATTTCATCAATCATTCTCCAAGTCTTACATTTTATCAATCACTCTTGAAGTCTTACATTCTGTCAATCATTCTCTAAGTCTTACATTCTGTCAATCATTCTCCAAGTCTTACATTTCATCAATCACTCTCCAAGTCTTACATTTCATCAATCACTCTCCAGTATTACATTTCATCAATCACTCTCCAGTATTACATTTCATCAATCACTCTCCAGTATTACATTTCATCAATCACTCTCCAAGTCTTACATTTCATCAATCACTCTCCAAGTATTACATTCTTTCAATCACTCTCTAGACCTTATGTTACATCTAGTAAACCACAATGAAATTAGTTGAAAATCTTCCATTATGTAACAGTCTTGTTTTTTTTTCTCAGCAAAATCCCTTACCTCAAATTTGACATCCCAATTATGTTTTACAATGACACATGGAATTCAAAATAACATCTGAAACAAATCACATCCTTGTCATATACGACATGCTTAATCTGGCCACAGGAAGTCAGAAATGACTCCCGGCTCACAACTTTTGCAGTATAAAGGCACCTTTTTTATTTTAAAAAAATAAAACCGGATAGAATTTTGTTTGTAAACAGTTCTAGTGATTCGTCTCACAAACTGTCATGGGGTGCCTTATCACCTTGGCGTACATAAACCATCAACCAATCATTTCACTTCACCCTTATCACCTTGGGGTACATAAGCCATCAACCAATCATTTCACCCTTATCACCTTGGCGTACATAAACCATCAACCAATCCTCTCACTTCACCCTTATCACCTTGGGGTACATAAGCCATCAACCAATCCTCTCCAAGTAGACCTGCCATGCGCTATTTGCTTTTTTTTTTTTTTTTTTTTTGTAATGGCCAATGTCTGAGATGACAGAGCAGTATTACAACCGACAGGTTACAGGAAGCAACAGTGTCCCATGAAGAACTGTTCTATCTTCTAAGGGGAGCCTGAAGTTGAGCAGGGGGTGGCTGGCATGGCAAAACTGTCAGTGGAACGGCTCACAACCAGAACTTGATTTAGTTTACATTTATGAAGCAGCAAGGTCGTGCTCTTATGGAAAGAACACACATAACAAAATCTTCTAAATGCCTAAATGCTAAACAAATTTGTCACCCCCTTTGTGTATGGGGCTAGCAGCCTCATAATGACACTGCTATAGAAACCATCACCGCAAATCCTCAGATACACACTTCATGTAAAAATACAAAATGTACAAGCGGCCCTATGCTTCCCTGGGAGCCAATCAATCAATGTCACATTCTATAATGATAGGGAATGCTAGGAAGAACATTCAGCAACACTAGACTGAGGTTCGTGGTTGACAAATCAATATGCATGTCTCATTAAATCACTTCAAAACTATAGAAGATAGATAAAAACCAATATTCTCCCAGACTCTGAAATAACAGGTTATCAATCTTCTCTTCCCTGTACCAGATAGTAGAATATAATTGCCGCCTGATTCACTCTCTTTCTATATATTCATTGTCTGTCTTTTCTGAGGTGAGGTGATCAGCTCCCTTTCATGTCACCTAGCCTACCCTAATTTTAAGTGTCAGGTACCCATTTACAGTTGAATAGATTAAAGAGTGTCACGACTGCGGGGAATGGGGAGAGAAATAAACCTACCAGTCAAACACTTATAATATATGCAACAAAAACAAAGATGTACGCACTTTCCTGGCGAGCATAAACTGATTATAGACAATTCAAAGTGAGACGGAGTGCATGGCATGTGCATACTATGACATAGAGTCTTTCCGTGTGACAGGGCCGAGGCTGTCATAGAAGATAATGTCTTTAAAAGTTTGATATGAGATTTACATTACTATAAAAGGAGAAAGAGGTGGCTTATTTGTTAGGATACCAATCAGAAGGATACAGATTAAAACATTATGTTGTAGAAGCTAGCATCAGCTTTTATTGTATCCTTAGGTAAACTGAAGAAAGCAGACATAAGCATCCCTGGCTGTAGTGCAATGCTAGGCTTCTCAGTATGCTCACTGCTTTGGGGATCACAGTGTTGATCCCTACCTCGTTAACACAGTCTGTTTCCAATTGCATGGCAGTGACATGAGGTGTAGTCTTGATCAGTTTTGTCACCTGCACCTGAATTGACTATAGGAAGTTTTCTGTGGGCCTGAATTGACTATTGGAAGTTTTCTGTGGGCCTGAATTGACTATAGGAAGTTTTCTGTTGGCCTGAATTGACTATAGGAAGTTTTCTGTGGGCCTGAATTGACTATAGGAAGTTTTCTGTGGGCCTGAATTGACTATAGGAAGTTTTCTGTGAGCCTGAATTGACTATAGGAAGTTTTCTGTGGGCCTGAATTGACTATAGGAAGTTTTCTGTGGGAAAAGAATTTTTAACAGGCGGCTTGGCCTAATCATTCAGACAGCTTTAAATAATATCATTGCAAAAAAATGTCACTGAGCAAATGCTTCCAACACAAAGTAGCAAATATATTTGTATAGCAACATGAAAAATGATGCAAAATGTGAAATCCGATTAAAGAATATGGCAGTTTATCCTTAATAAAAATAAAATGATAAAAATAATGCAGAAGCTTAAACAAATCAGCTTGCAAGGTCTATGATAACAAGAAAGACAGTATTATGTGGGTAAGTAATGAGATGGGCAAAATACTAGATCTCTAGTCTAGGTAGACAGCACTCAATACTAGATCTCTAGTCTAGGTAGACAGCACTCAACATTAGATCTCTAGTCTAGGTAGACATCACTGAACACTAGATCTCTAGTCTAGGTAGACAGCACTCAACATTAGATCTCTATTCTAGGTAGACAGCACTCAACATTAGATCTCTATTCTAGGTAGACAGCACTCAACATTAGATCTCTAGTCTAGGTAGACAGCACTCAACATTAGATCTCTAGTCTAGGTAGACATCACTGAACACTAGATCTCTAGTCTAGGTATGAGAGAACACTCAACATTAGATCTCTAGTCTAGGTAGACAGCACTCAACATTAGATCTCTATTCTAGGTAGACAGCACTCAACATTAGATCTCTATTCTAGGTAGACAGAGCACTCACCATTAGATCTCTATTCTAGGTAGACAGCACTCAACATTAGATCTCTATTCTAGGTAGACAGAGCACTCACCATTAGATCTGTAGTTCAAGTAGACAGGGCACATCATCCTAATGTTACTGGGATCTAACAAGTAAGCAAAGAATAGGCAAACTGTAATCTGCTAGGCATGACCATAAGAAAAAAAACTAATGAGGGTTTACCAAGGGCCAGCTACCCTGTCCTGCAGGAACTAGGAGCCAGAAGAGAAAGAAAAGAATACCCACTTAAAGATGGTAGAAGAGGAGAGGCTAAGTTAGGTCAAGGTCAACTATGCCAGCAGTCCGCACCAAAAAGAGTAGTGGTACAGTGGGTTCCATCCCACTGTAACATCCAAGGCAACGAGGAGGCAGACAGACTGGCAAAGGAAGGTGCAAGACTACCACAACCAGATTCTAGTATGACATAAGAAGAGTCCAAAAGGTTTATTAGGGCCAGATACATGACCAAATGGGAAACAGAACATACTGGCTACACAAAAAATGATGCCTACTACCAGCTGAACAGAAGAGAGCAGGTCGTGGTCTTCAGACTCCGCACAGGCCACAATAGACTGAGGTACCATCTATTCAATAAACTGAACATAGGTGGCACTGACGAATGCACCTGTGGTACAGGGAAAATGACCGCTGAACATCTGCTGCAAAACTCCCCGATATACGAGGACCAGAGAAAGCACATGTGGCCATCACCAGTGGCAACACTAGACAAGCTCTATGGCAGTGTTGACAGCCTCAGGATGACCGCTGCTTTCTTCGAACAAATTCAAGTTGACGTCTGACAGCGTACGAAGAAGAAGAAGAAGAAGGTCAAGGATAGGAATCTTACTCTGGAAAATTCATAAAAATATAACAAAACATGGACCGGTTTAGAACCCACAAGAAAGGCCTGATGAAGAAAAGGAAAAGATACGCAAGATAGATGGAGTCTCATGGAGTCTCATGGAGTCTAAGTATACCCATGATGAGTTAACTTGTAGACTGACAGTGGAAATGCAGGGGTCACACAACCTGAAGAAACTCCTGCAGAATATCACAAAATCAACAAAAGTGACAATTTTGATAACCTGTGTTTTCCCTGTGGAGCATACGCCCGTGAAACATGGACAGTTACCCAAACCATAAGGAAGAGAATCAAGTTTTTCGAATTAAACTGTTATAGAAGAGTCCTCAGAATACTATGGACAAAACAACAACAACAACAAAAGCAGACGTTCGTCAAGAGTTTGGCATAGATGAGAACTGGTTCATAAATTCTACCATGAACAGAAAATTTAAATAATTTGGCCACATCAAAAGACACATCGGGCTTGAGAGAACGGTAATGGAAGGTATGGTGACGGACAAGAAGGCGATGGCACCAAGATGTCATAGAATTATTGGGCACCACCCTGGAGCATGCTGGAGATTTGACAAGAGATCGAGTTTTTCAGACAGGCTGTCATGGGAGTGATGTTCTGGAAGGGGCACGCTACACGACGGTTAAAATTAATAAAATGAACGGTCACAAGCATAAATAATTAATTAAACTGAGAAACATCAAAATATATAATTTTGAGAATAAGTACTGCAAAGTCTAAAGAACAGCAGAGATTGCACAAAAATTGATCAAAATAAAACTTTCAAATTGGGCAAAACAAATAAACCCAACAGAAAAATGTCACTTGCATAAACAAAAAAAGTGCTGGAGATTGCTAAAGTGAACATAATAGCTTCAGTTCAAAAAATCAACAGCTTGTTACTGATGAAGGCATATATATTCGTCTAAACAAGCAATTGCAGCATAGTTGTTAACTTTTGAATTCAGATTTTCTCACTTCCTCCTTGGGATAAAGATGCTGAGCAGCGCATGAGCTGCAGTGGTCAGCGACCCATAGCTAACTGCTAGCGTCAGGGCCAGCGAACCAGAGCTGCCAAGACCCTTCTACACCTCCACGTGGTGATCCTGGATAATAAATAGGCTGCAACAGGCAGACTGGCTAAGGAGAAGGGATCGAAGAAGGAATGCTAACCAGGTACTCAAAAAATGCTTGCTGAAGTTGGATGTGTTGGACCGAAAGGTGCAAATACCGCAGTCAAGCTGTAAACTACGACACAACGCATTCCGTTCTCTGGACTACATTCTTCTACTTAAGCCCTTTCAGGGTTTGGTAGCGGGAGATTGAGAATGAATCAAACCAAGCCACTTCCTCCTTGAATTAGGCAAATACTACTGGTATTTTGGTGCAGTTTTTCCTCGACCTATCTGTCAAAGTGGCCCACCTATCTTGAGTTTTATTTATTGAACATACCATGAGAATAAAGACACAAAAGTGCTGAAATACTTAGCAGAACATGGAAATTACAATGTTGACAGAAACCAGCAAAATCAAAAACATTTATGGTGTGTCAAGTTTTTCACATGACCTCTTTGTTCTGCATACAAAAAATTGTCTATTCTAAATATAACAAATACTAGATGTGTTGTACATTTAACAAATTCAGCATTTGTTCTACATTTAACAAATTCAGCATTTGTTCTACATTTAACAAATTCAACATTTGTTGTACATTTAACAAATTATACACCTGTTGTACATTTAACAAATTCAACATCTGTTGTACATTTAACAAATTCAACATATGTTTTACATTTAACAAATTCAACATTTATTCTACATTTAACAAATGAAATTCAACATTTGCTCTACATCTGAACACTTTTACAACTGTTCCTGTGTTCTACATAGAACTCTTGACTTGTACATTACAACTGTATGCCACACTTCTTATGTCTAGAAAACACATCCAGGAAGTCTGGTGAGACCCATCTTGGCTCTCCTAGACTTTCAGGTGCAAACAGCCAACTCCCATTTTTCTGGTTTGCCAGCAGTTTCCAATCGGTCACCTGGACTACACACAGAGATGGTATAGATACAAATATTGGGACAATAAACTCTCCTTGAAGTCGATTAATCGAAGATAATCAACAGTGAAATTCAGTCAAAAAATACAATTGATCAACAGTATATTCACACCTCTCTGTGTGTGCCCCAAAGTATATTCACACCTCTATGTGTGGGCCCCAAAGTATATTCACACCTCTCTGTGTGGGCCCAAAAGTATATTCACACCTCTGTGTGGGCCCCAAAGTATATTCACACCTATCTGTGTGGACCCCAAAGTATATTCACACCTCTCTGTGTGGGCCCCAAAGTATATTCACACCTCTCTGTGTGTGCCCCAACCTGGGGCATGACCAACATTACTAGGACAAGTCAACCTAGGGCATGACCAACATTACTAGGACAAGTCAACCTAGGGCATGACCAACATTACTAGGACAAGTCAACCTAGGGCATGACCAACATTACTAGGACAGGTCAACCTAGGGCATGGCCAACATTACTAGGACAGGTAAATCTAGGGCATGACCAACATTACTAGTACAGGTCAACCTGGGGCATGACCAACATTACTAGTACAGGTCAACCTGGGGCATGACCAACATTACTAGTACAGGTCAACCTGGGGGATGACCAACCTTACTAGGACAGGTCAACCTAGGGCATGACCAACATTACTAGTACAGGTAAACCTGGGGCATGACTAACATTACTAGGACAGTTAATTCTGGCATGCAATCAATGTTGCAAAAACATAATCTGGCACATGATCCAAATTACTAACATCCAACCTGGCACATGATCCAGATTACTAGAATCCATTCTGATACATTTATCCACATCATGAAAGTACAAATTACTTGCCAAACTATAAATAGCATAAACTGTTTTAGACACAATTAGGTGAATGCAGGTGGATTTTTCCAGGTACAAAAATGGTTATGTAAAAGCATAGTGCACGGCCACAGGTAAATAAAAGGTTACCCTGGATTATGCAAAAATCTAACTGCCTGTCAATCTTCAAATGTAGAACAGACAGAACAAAGTTTTTTAAGTATGGCAGCCAGGCAACAGGATTCAAACATATCAAACCAGGAACAATCTCCAGTCCAATCAAATAACATCTGTGAGTCACACAGAACAGCTGACTCAAACATATCAATGTTGTTATCAGCATATCTCCATTGGTGACATCTGTGAGTCACGCATTATCATCCATCAGTGGTGTCAGATTCTAAAATCTTCTTTCCGTCACTATATATGCCCGTCTCATTCAGTTGTCTATAAATATCATCTGTCACATCTATATCAGTGTGTCATTGATTTAGTTGGTGTTCAACTAAGAGTTGCCGAGCTGGTCACTCCTTCATAGTTACTGCAAAGTTGGGCTAGTTATGTTTGTAGCGTCGCACCTGTGTCTGAATGGGGAGTGAAGAAATGTACACTGTAACCTGCCAGGTGTGTCATAAGAGGCAACAAAAGAGGGTTCGGTTTGGGGTTTCTTTTTCTTCCTTATCACCTTGGGTTTATTTGCCATCAACCAGCCGTTTCACTTCACCTTGGGGTCTATATGCCATCAACCAACCCCTTTACTTCACCTTGGGGTCAATATGCCATCAACCAAAACCTTTACTTCACCTTGGGGTCTATATGCCATCAACCAACCCTCTCACTTCACCTAGGGGTCTATATGCCATCAACCAACCCCTTTACTTCACCTTGGGGTCTATATGCCATCAACCAACCCCTTTACTTCACCTTGGGGTCTATATGCCATCAACCAACCCTCTCACTTCACCTAGGGGTCTATATGCCATCAACCAACCCTCTCAGTTCACCTAGGGGTCTATATGCCATCAACCAACCCCTTTACTTCACCTTGGGGTCTATATGCCATCAACCAACCCCTTTACTTCACCTTGGGGTCTATATGCCATCAACCAACCCTCTCATTTCACCTCAGAATCTATATGCCATCAACCAACTCTCTCCCTTCACCTTTAGGGTATATATACCATCAACCAACCCCTTTACTTCACCTTGGGGTCTATATGCCATCAACCAACTCTCTCCCTTCACCTTTAGGGTATATATACCATCAACCAACCCGTTTACTTCACCTTGGGGTATATATACCATCAACCAACCCCTTTACTTCACCTTGGGATCTATATGCCATCAACCAACTCTCTCCCTTCACCTTTAGGGTATATATACCATCAACCAACCCCTTTACTTCACCTTGGGATCTATATGCCATCAACCAACCCCTTTACTTCACCTTGGGATCTATATGCCATCAACCAACCCTCTCACTTCACCTTGGGGTCTATCTATCGCTACCTTCTTCCTAATATTTCCTGTTGGCCCGTCTCTGTCCAGTTCTCTCCCCTAAGCTGTAGTTTGTAACCTTGTTGAACCACCGCAGGCTTAGAATCTGTCTCAGGGATTTGTTGATAAAGTCTTGTAATTGTGTACTATTGAGTGTGGTCTTCCGTGTTTTTGCTTCATGCAAGACCAGTAGAGATGTAGGTCCTTAGCTGGGTTTGGTATAGGGATGCCCACGCTATTCTGAAGAGACTATCAGCCACACGGAGAAGGTAAGAACCATCTACACTCCATGGCAGAAGAGGAGAGACCTGATGGTTGATGAATGGAGCTGTGTAAGTGTAAGGAATTGTTAAGTGGCTGTTGATGGGGGTGGCACATCAGCATGTCCCATGACATTCAGTAACATCAGCATGTCCCATGACATTCAGTAACATCAGCATGTCTCATGACATTCAGTAACATCAGCATGTCCCATGACTTTCAGTAACATCAGCATGTCCCATGACATTCAGTAACATCAGCATGTCTCATGACTTTCAGTAACATCAGCATGTCCCATGACATTCAGTAACATCAGCATGTCCCATGACTTTCAGTAACATCAGCATGTCCCATGACCTTTAGTAACATCAGTATGTCCCATGACCTACAGTAACATCAGCATGTCTCATGACCTTCAGTAACATCAGCATGTCCCATGACCTTCAGTAACATCAGCATGTCCCATGACCTTCAGTAACATCAGCATGTCCCATGACCTTCAGTAACATCAGCAGGTCCCAATATATTCAGTAACATCAACCCATTACATAACCATTTTGTCATGTTATCATCAGTCCATCACAAGTCCATCACTAGATCAGATGATAACCAGTCTTGTCACATGCCTATCAGTAACATCAACATTACATAACTATTCCATCACATCATCAGTCCACCACTACATCACATTGATAACCAGTCTTTCCCCAGACCATCAGTACATCACACGACCATCAGTACATCACACGACCATCAGTAAAATTTGTTTATCATATTTCTGTACACACCAGCCGCTCCATGCTTTTAGACATCACAAAATATAAACACAAGCTTCAAATGTAAATTGTATGACCAAGGAAAAAATGACAGCAAAAAACGTACCTCAGAACACAAGACAACAGACATGGCTTGACAATTTGTTTTGTTTTTTTAAGTGCGGGAAATAAAGAATTAAAACACTAAACAATGAATCTATACACAAAAAGTGAACTTGCATTTGCATATTTCAAACCAAAATAAAAACATAAAAATAGAGCAGACGGAGTAATAGAAATAAACTTCTAAAATATGTCAACAGAGAATGCATATACTAAAGTGCTCCGAAGTAAAAAGATAAATTATCTGCAAGTCACATTGATTTTACAGATAAACTATGGGATGACATTAAGAAATTGGGGTGGGGGCATATGTTGTAGAAAAAAGGGGGTGCGGGTGGACAGGGTGGAGAAGAGAGAAACTGCATCTATATTTTACAGGCATAAGCTACGATCCCACTTCCTTCATGTTTAGTTGGTGGCAGTAAGCAGATAATATAAGTCAGTCAGAGCATGTACACAGTAAGTGGTGGGAGCATGTACACAGTAAGTGGTGGGAGCATATACACAGTAAGTGGTGGGAGCATGTACACAGTAAGTCAGAGCATGTACACAGTAAGTGGTGGGAGCATGTACACAGTAAGTGGTGGGAGCATGTACACAGTAAGTGGTGGGAGCATGTACACAGTAAGTGGTGGGAGCATGTACACAGTAAGTGGTGGGAGCATGTACACAGTAAGTGGTGGGAGCATTACACAGTAAGTGGTGGGAGCATGTACACAGTAAGTGGTGGGAGCATGTACACAGTAAGTGGTGGAGCATGTACACAGTAAGTCAGAGCATGTACACAGTAAGTCAGAGCATGTCCACAGTAAGTGGTGAGAGCATGTACACAGTAAGTCAGAGCATGTACACAGTAAGTGGTGGGAGCATGTACACAGTAAGTCAGAGCATGTACACAGTAAGTGGTGGGAGCATGTACACAGTAAGTCAGAGCATGTACATAGTAAGTGGTGGGAGCATGTACACAGTAAGTGGTGGGAGCATTTACACAGTAAGTGGTGGGAGCATGTACACAGTAAGTGGTGGGAGCATGTACACAGTAAGTCAGAGCATGTACACAGTAAGTGGTGGGAGCATGTACACAGTAAGTCAGAGCATGTACACAGTAAGTGGTGGGAGCATGTACACATTAAGTCAGAGCATGTCCACAGTAAGTGGTGGGAGCATGTCCACAGTAAGTGGTGGGAGCATGTACACAGTAAGTGGTGGGAGCATGTACACAGTAAGTCAGAGCATGTACACAGTAAGTGGTGGGAGCATGTACACAGTAAGTCAGAGCATGTACACAGTAAGTGGTGGGAGCATGTACACAGTAAGTGGTGGGAGCATGTACACAGTAAGTCAGAGCATGTACACAGTAAGTGGTGGGAGCATGTACACAGTAAGTCAGAGCATGTCCACAGTAAGTCAGAGCATTTACACAGTAAGTCAGAGCATGTCCACAGTAAGTCAGAGCATGTACACAGTAAGTCAGAGCATGTACACAGTAAGTCAGAGCATGCACATAGTCTGAAATTGTGTTTACTCTATCAAATATTAAGTGTGCAATGGTACAGGCCTATTAAAATTATGGGAAAGCAAAATGAACACAGCTTTCCATTTCACTGGCGAATGTAATTCACAATTTCATTGTACTAACTGGTTGACATAACTTACAGTCACAGCCTGCCGCAACCTCTCAGCCCCAGACTAGGCCTACCTCAGTCACACACAAGGCCTACCTCAACCCCAGCCAAGGCCTACCCCAGCCCAAACTTGTCTCTCACTACTTCTAACAGCTTTAACATCAAATTTGGATAATTTTCACAAAGAAATGAGTAATGAGCAAGCAGACTGATTGCCAAACACCAGATATTTTGCCAAAACAGCCAAGCAGATAAATTACTGCATAACACAGTATGAAACTCGATAGGTTATAGACAAATTAAAAATATATGTCTATAAATAAACACTTCAAAAAAGGACCCAAAAAAACAACTGACGGCATAACACAAGAAGGTGATCCAGTATTCCAATGTTTCTGTATATTAACTTCTTTTATATTTTAATTATACGAAAACGTCTAAAAGAAATGTCAGTTCGGCTCAAGTGCCATCTCCGCAGTGCAGGTTATCTACAATAGATCTCCAATGCCTTCCTAAGTTTCTTACCATGATCTGCAAACTGTCAGGCTTTTCCCTGTTGTCTACCTGCCTCGTATACGAGGCGTGTTCAAATGAAACCAGACCAAACTGTAAAAAGTGAATATACGTACAATGCGCATGATGATGTCACTTCTGGTGTAAACAGCACATACCAACCGTCAAGTTTGCAAAATGTCATTATTCTCCGACTCAGTTTCTTAGTAGACCGTTGAAAACATGGTGGGTGTGATACGGAATCTGTGCAGAGTTGATCAGCGAGCGGTGATTTGGTTTCTAACAGCTGACATTCATCCCAGAATGCAGGCAGTGTATGGTGACAAAAGTGTGTCGAAGACAACAATGAAGAACTGGACAACGATGTTTAAAGAAAGACGTGAGTTAACGCAACAATATGCGCCTGAACAGGTCTCGGAAGATCTTTCATTAACTCATGTCCATCTTTAAACATCATTATCCAGTTCTTCACTGTTGTCATTGACACACTTTTGTCACCACACACTGCCTGCATTCTGCGATGAATGTCAGCTGATCAACATCCTCCAGCTCTTAGAAACCGAATTGTCTACCTCTGGCATGTTTACTCTCTGTCTTTAAAGTCAGTATTGTTTTCAACAAGGTGTTCTGTCTTCTTGATCTTCATGACCTGTTCCTTAGTGTAGGTATGGGTGCCAACTTCGTCTCCAGCGGACTCTGTCTTGTACCACGGAAGTCCAGTGCATGGTAAGTGCTCCACTAGAAGCATCTCGGATATTGCAGCGTACAGTAAGGGAGTCTGACCAACACATTGGAGGTCTTTCCCACGGTCTCTTCTTACCTTGGGAATACCAGACTGCTGTCGCTGTGCTCCGCCAACTATCGTTTCGTCGCAACATGTGACCTGCCATTTATGTTTTACCTTGTCTGCATGGATTATCGCAGCCTTCACCTGGGACAATTGTCTTATTTCAGAATTGTGATGACCTTGCATACGTTGGTTCCGGAGAGTGATTCCGACAAAGCGTCACTCGAGGGAGGCCTGGGTCTCACTCAATTTGTCCTCTAGTGATTTTGTTAGTGTCCACATCTCAGCACCATATAACTTCTGTCTTTTTATGTGAACAAAATAAATGTATCCTAATTGCATGACACTGACTTTATGTGAACAAAATATGTGTATCCTAACTGCATGACACTGACTTTATGTGAACAAAATATGTGTATCCTAACTGCATGACACTGACTTTATGTGAACAAAATAAGTATATCCTAACTGCATGACACTGACTTTATGTGAACAAAATAAGTGTATCCTAACTGCATGACACTGACTTTATGTGAACAAAATATGTGTATCCTAACTGCATGACACTGACTTTATGTGAACAGAATATGTATATCCTAACTGCATGACACTGACTTTATGTGAACAAAATATGTGTATCCTAACTGCATGAACACTGACTTATGTGAACAAAATAAGTGTATCATAACTGCATGAACACTGACTTTATGTGAACAAAATACGTGTATCCTAACTGCATGACAATGACTTTATGTGAACAAAATAAGTATATCCTAACAGCATGACACTGACTTTATGTGAACAAAATAAGTGTATCTTAACTGCATGACACTGACTTTATGTGAACAAAATAAGTATATCCTAACAGCGTGACACTGACTATGTGAACAAAATAAGTATATCCTAACTGCATGACACTGACTTTATGTGAACAAAATATGTGTATCCTAACTGCATGACACCGAATTTATGTGAACAAAATATGTGTATCCTAACTGCATGAACACTGACTTTATGTGAACAGAATAAGTGTATCCTAACTGCATGACACTGACTTTATATGAACAAAATAAGTATATCCTAACTGCCTGACACTGACTTTATGTGAACAAAATAAGTGTATCCTAACTGTATGACACTGACTTTATGTGAACAAAATAAGTGTATCCTAACTGCATGACACTGACTTTATGTGAACAAAATAAGTGTATCCTAACTGCATGACACTGACTTTATGTGAACACAAAAAGTATATCCTAACTGCATGACACTGACTTTATGTGAACAAAATACGTGTATCCTAACTGCATGACGATGACTTTATGTGAACAAAATAAGTATATATTAACAGCATGACACTGACTTTATGTAAACAAAATATGTGTATCCTAACTGTATGATACTGACTTTATGTGAATAAAATAAGTGTATCCTAACTGCATGACACTGACTTTATGTGAACAAAATACGTGTATCCTAACTGCATGACGATGACTTTATGTGAACAAAATAAGTATATATTAACAGCATGACACTGACTTTATGTAAACAAAATATGTTTATCCTAACTGTATGATACTGACTTTATGTGAATAAAATAAGTGTATCCTAACTGCATGACACTGACTTTATGTGAACAAAATACGTGTATCCTAACTGCATGACGATGACTTTATGTGAACAAAATAAGTATATATTAACAGCATGACACTGACTTTATGTGAACAAAATACGTGTATCCTAACTGCATGACACTGACTTTATGTGAACAAAATATGTGTATCCTAACTGCCTGACACTGACTTTATGTGAACAAAATACGTGTATCCTAACTGCATGACACTGACTTTATGTGAACAAAATAAGTATATCCTAACTGCATGACACTGACTATGTGAACAAAATAAGTATATCCTAACTGCATGACACTGACTTTATGTGAACAAAATAAGTATATCCTAACTGCATGACACTGACTTTATGTGAACAAAATACGTGTATCCTAACTGCATGACACTGACTTTATGTGAACAAAATATGTGTATCCTAACTGCATGAACACTGACTTTATGTGAACAAAATAAGTGTATCCTAACTGCATGACACTGCCTTTATGTGAACAAAATACGTGTATCCTAACTGCATGACACTGACTTTATGTGAACAAAATATGTGTATCCTAACTGCCTGACACTGACTTTATGTGAACAAAATACATGTATCCTAACAGCCTGACACTGACTTTATGTGAACAAAATACATGTATCCTAACTGCCTGACAGTGACTTTATGTGAACAAAATACATGTATCCTAACAGCCTGACACTGACTTTATGTGAACAAAATACATGTATCCTAACTGCCTGACAGTGACTTTATGTGAACAAAATACATGTATCCTAACAGCCTGACACTGACTTTATGTGAACAAAATACATGTATCCTAACAGCCTGACACTGACTTTATGTGAACAGAATAAGTATATCCTAACTGCCTGACACTGACTTTATGTGAACAAAATATGTGTATCCTAACTGCCTGACACTGACTTTATGTTAACAAAATACATGTATCCTAACTGCCTGACACTGACTTTATGTGAACAAAATTCATGTATCCTAACAGCCTGACACTGACTTTATGTGAACAGAATAAGTATATCCTAACTGCCTGACACTGACTTTATGTGAACAAAATACATGTATCCTAATTGCCTGACACTGACTTTATGTGAACAAAATACATGTATCCTAACTGCCTGACACTGACTTTATGTGAACAAAATACATGTATCCTAACTGTCTGACACTGACTTTATGTGAACAAAATACGTGTATCCTAACTGCCTGACACTGACTTTATGTGAACAAAATATGTGTATCCTAACTGCCTGACACTGACTTTATGTGAACAAAATACACGTATCATAACTGCCTGACACTGACTTTATGTGAACAAAATACATGTATCCTAACTGCCTGACACTGACTTTATGTGAACAAAATACATGTATCCTAACTGCATGACACTGACTATGTGAACAAAATACATGTATCCTAACTGCCTGACACTGACTTTATGTGAACAAAATACATGTATCCTAACTGCCTGACACTGACTTTATGTGAACAAAATACATGTATCCTAACTGCATGACACTGACTTTATGTGAACAAAATACATGTATCCTAACTGCCTGACACTGACTTTATGTGAACAAAATACATGTATCCTAACTACCTGACACTGACTTTATGTGAACAAAATACATGTATCCTAACTGCCTGACACTGACTTTATGTGAACAAAATACATGCATCCTAACTGCCTGACACTGACTTTATGTGAACAAAATACATGTATCCTAACTGCCTGGCACTGACTTTATGTGAACAAAATATGTGTATCCTAACTGCATGACACTGACTTTATGTGAACAAAATATGTGTATCCTAACTGCATGACACTGACTTTATGTGAACAAAATAAGTGTATCCTAACTGCATGACACTGACTTTATGTGAACAAAATAAGTATATCCTAACTGCATGACACTGACTTTATGTGAACAAAATATGTGTATCCTAACTGCATGACACTGACTTTATGTGAACAAAATAAGTGTATCCTAACTGCATGACACTGACTTTATGTGAACAAAATATATATATCCTAACTGCATGACACTGACTTTATGTGAACAAAATAAGTATATCCTAACTGCATGACACTGACTTTATGTGAACAAAATAAGTGTATCCTAACTGCATGACACTGACTTTATGTGAACAAAATATGTGTATCCTAACTGCATGACACTGACTTTATGTGAACAAAATATGTGTATCCTAACTGCATGACACTGACTTTATGTGAACAAAATAAGTATATCCTAACTGCATGACACTGACTTTATGTGAACAAAATATGTGTATCCTAACTGCATGACACTGACTTTATGTGAACAAAATAAGTGTATCCTAACTGCATGACACTGACTTTATGTGAACAAAATATGTATATCCTAACTGCATGACACTGACTTTATGTGAACAAAATATGTGTATCCTAACTGCATGAACACTGACTTATGTGAACAAAATAAGTGTATCATAACTGCATGAACACTGACTTTATGTGAACAAAATACGTGTATCCTAACTGCATGACAATGACTTTATGTGAACAAAATAAGTATATCCTAACAGCATGACACTGACTTTATGTGAACAAAATAAGTGTATCCTAACTGCATGACACTGACTTTATGTGAACAAAATAAGTATATCCTAACAGCGTGACACTGACTATGTGAACAAAATATGTGTATCCTAACTGCATGACACCAAATTTATGTGAACAAAATATGTGTATCCTAACTGCATGAACACTGACTTTATGTGAACAGAATAAGTGTATCCTAACTGCATGACACTGACTTTATGTGAACAAAATAAGTATATCCTAACTGCCTGACACTGACTTTATGTGAACAAAATAAGTGTACCCTAACTGTATGACACTGACTTTATGTGAACAAAATAAGTGTATCCTAACTGCATGACACTGACTTTATGTGAACAAAATAAGTGTATCCTAACTGCATGACACTGACTTTATGTGAACAAAAAAAGTATATCCTAACTGCATGACACTGACTTTATGTGAACAAAATACGTGTATCCTAACTGCATGACGATGACTTTATGTGAACAAAATAAGTATATATTAACTGCATGAACACTGACTTTATGTGAACAAAATAAGTGTATCCTAACTGCATGACACTGCCTTTATGTGAACAAAATACGTGTGTCCTAACTGCATGACACTGACTTTATGTGAACAAAATATGTGTATCCTAACTGCCTGACACTGACTTTATGTGAACAAAATACATGTATCCTAACAGCCTGACACTGACTTTATGTGAACAAAATACATGTATCCTAACTGCATGACACTGACTTTATGTGAACAAAATATGTGTATCCTAACTGCCTGACACTGACTTTATGTGAACAAAATATGTATATCCTAACTGCATGACACTGACTTTATGTGAACAAAATATGTGTATCCTAACTGCCTGACACTGACTTTATGTGAACAAAATACATGTATCCTAACAGCCTGACACTGACTTTATGTGAACAAAATACATGTATCCTAACTGCATGACACTGACTTTATGTGAACAAAATATGTGTATCCTAACTGCCTGACACTGACTTTATGTGAACAAAATACGTGTATCCTAACTGCCTGACACTGACTTTATGTGAACAAAATATGTGTATCCTAACTGCCTGACACTGACTTTATGTGAACAAAATACATGTATCCTAACTGCCTGACAGTGACTTTATGTGAACAAAATACATGTATCCTAACAGCCTGACACTGACTTTATGTGAACAAAATACATGTATCCTAACAGCCTGACACTGACTTTATGTGAACAAAATTCATGTATCCTAACTGCCTGACACTGACTTTATGTGAACAAAATACACGTATCCTAACTGCCTGACACTGACTTTATGTGAACAAAATACATGTATCCTAACTGCATGACACTGACTTTATGTGAACAAAATACATGTATCCTAACTGCCTGACACTGACTTTATGTGAACAAAATACATGTATCCTAACTGCCTGACACTGACTTTATGTGAACAAAATACATGTATCCTAACTGCCTGACACTGACTTTATGTGAACAAAATACATGTATCCTAACTGCCTGACACTGACTTTATGTGAACAAAATACATGTATCCTAACTGCCTGACACTGACTTTATGTGAACAAAATACATGTATCCTAACTGCCTGACACTGACTTTATGTGAACAAAATACATGTATCCTAACTGCCTGGCACTGACTTTATGTGAACAAAATATGTGTATCCTAACTGCATGACACTGACTTTATGTGAACAAAATACATGTATCCTAACTGCCTGACACTGACTTTATGTGAACAAAATACATGTATCCTAACTGCCTGGCACTGACTTTATGTGAACAAAATATGTGTATCCTAACTGCCTGACACTGACTTTATGTGAACAAAATACATGTATCCTAACTGCCTGGCACTGACTTTATGTGAACAAAATATGTGTATCCTAACTGCCTTACACTGACTTTATGTGAACAAAATATGTGTGTCCTAACTGCCTGACACTGACTTTATGTGAACAAAATACATGTATCCTAACTGCCTGACACTGACTTTATTCTTCCAATTCTTCTTACATTCCTAATTTCTTCAAGACTTCCATATTTTTCTTTTCTTTTCTTTCCATGAGATGCACCCTATACTTCTATTTATCCAGATTTCAAAGGCATCGATTCTCTTCTCCAGTTGTGTGTTCCTTGTCCATATTTCTACGCTATACAGTAAATGGAATAGTGAAACACTTTAATATTCACTTAATCACATGGGAATGGCAAACTAGGGAAAATGTGAATCATAAACTGTTTGCAAACAAATTGTAGTGTCATGACACTAAATGTCTATCACTCAGATGCAAGTTCCAGGGTATTGTGGTATTACAAATATGTCTATCAGTGCAAAGCAACATAAGCCAAAGTGCATTTTAGGTCATACCTTGGCAGTCGGGCATGTTAGATTCCAGAGTGTAGTCATGAAGCAGAAATTGTCATAATGTAAATCACTCTTATTTCACTTATCGATGTATGTACTTTAATGCAATCATCATATACATGCATTACTGGTGTAAATAAAACATTCACAGCAAACATAAACATTGTACGCATGCAAATTCACCATATTCTAGTATTAAAAAAAGAAATTTTGCAAAACATGGTAAACGTACAAATTACTGTATACTTTTATTAGCATTATGGTAAGTATACTAATTACTGTACACTGTTTTCTGGTATTCAGTAAGCGTACCATTTATACAGTAGTTCAGATAAACAAGCTGCACTTTCAATAAATAACCCTGTACACCTAAAAGGTGTCTAAGTCTTCAACATATACTCTTCAAATTTTCCAATCACTGGCTGTCCTTTCCAACTCAGCCCACAGCCTCCCTGTGTTTTGAATGTCCGAGTCAAACACTCTTTTTCATATAAGCCGAGGTCTGTCTCTCATCTTCTTGCCATAGTAGAAAGACTGTCATGTAATAATGTTTAGAGACCCCCTTTCTTCTTCTTCTTCTGCGTTCATTCTCAATCTCCCGCTACCAAGCCCCGAATACGGCTTTGCAAGTAGCAGAATGTAGTCCAGCGAACGGAATGTGTTGTGTCGCTAGTTTACAGCTTGGCTGCGATATTTGCACCTTTCGGTCCGGCACATCCGTCTTCGGCAGGAGAGACCTCCTTAATGTGAGTCGTATCCAGTGCAAGCATCTCCTTGTTTGATGAGCTCGGCTGGTGATTGTTCCGGTCTGCGTTAAAGTGACACCTCATCATAACATATCAGTCTCTCTTTCCATTAATGAAAGTCTACACCTAATAAATGTCTGCACCTTTTTTTTGTGTCATGGCTATCGTACGTCATGTCGTGGAGCCATACAATAGAACTGACAGGACAATGATGTTGAAATCTTTCAATTTTGTGCAGGAACCAATCACTCTTGATTTCTCCACCCCCAAAGTTTGAAGTGATATGATGACATGTTTAGTCTTCTTATGCCAATATCTAGTTACATGCCTACAATCTTGCCAATATGGCTGCCAAAATATATGAACAATTCCACATTTTGTAAGTAATAATAAACCCCCTTTCACAATCGGATTCTCTTCAGCAGTCTTTATTCTCAAAACCGCTGATTTTCACTAGTAGAAGTGGCGCCCGACAGCTTGCAATTGTGCATCAATCCTATTTAACTTGGATTGCATTTATCTGTAGTCAGGGATAGAAGAACCAGACATCAGCAAAGTCCAGATCTTCAAATTGTCTGGTCATATTCCATTTGATTGCTGCGTTGTTGGAAGTTGGAACGAGATAGCATTTTATCTTCTATATTATAAGACGAGACATTATCCTGCTTTTTATATGCATGCACTGAGGGTATAGTTGTTCCTGCCTGACTGCCAGGAGGTGTGAGGGTGACCTCTTGGGGTGGGATCATGTAGGAGACGGCCCTCGCCACCCCTAATATATTTTAATCCCCAAAGAAAATTAAAGAAATAACGTTTAAATCAATATCTTTTCAGTTCCGCGTAGAGCATGTCTTCGTCTTCAACAAATATAAGCCATCAACGAATGTTGAACTGTCTATATCTGTTGAAGTTTTTGTGACTTAAAGTTTCTATAGGACTGGGTAATCAGTCAGCCCCAGTTTAATGTTCACTTAATCACAGTCTAAAACAAAGAGATGCAGTTTTCAAGCAAATTGGCGGCATCTATACGCCAAAGAGGTATTGTCACGTGATTAAAATAGCAAATTATTAGTTCTGATGCAGTTCATTATATATATATGTTCAGTTCATCCCGCAACCCATCAGGTCGTTGGGGCACACTTGAAGACACTCTCACGCCATCTCTCTCTCTCTGCTGCCACCAGTCGTGCCTCACCGGGACGAAGGTTTGACAACTCAGAGATATTGTCTGCCCATCACTTCCTCGCCCTCTCTTTTATTTATTTATTTATATATATATATATATATATATATATATATATATATATATATATATATATATATATATATATATATATATATATATATATATATAAGATTTATAATTTGTTTACTTCTGCAAAGGACAAAGTGACATAATATTGAACAATAACAAAAAAACTGATAAATTATGTCAAAAGAAAATCTTACAAATTAGTTATTAAATACATACAAAAGAGTCTGAAAAGGTTGAATGTGCTAAAATACAGCCATGAGTTGTGTGAAAGCAGTCACGCCATATGGCAAAGCTGAACACAAATATGCCGGTGAACAGAAGAAATTGAAGAAAAACACCACAAGCCCTGAATGCAGATTAGAAATGGCTTGGACTGCTGCTAGGAATATGTCATGTCACAGCCAGAAGTGGGTTCGAAACTCTGTACCTCCTCACTGGATGCTTGATTCTCCTCCTCGACTGTCTGTACAGCTTCTATTCCTGCCCTCTCTAAGTTCTGCGTTATCTGCTGCCCTTGTGCTAATTCCTTCTCTTCTTGTCCACTTGTTTCTGCAGATTGAGGGACGGATGTTGGAAGTTTACAACTACTCCCCCCTTCTTGTCTCTTCAAGTTGGCGTCGTTTATATTCTCAGAAAATGGATCTGCAGGCAAGTCTGTGTCGAGATCCTGGCTACAAGAACTGGCTTTTTCTGCAGAACTATGCTGATGAAGGTCTGGTATGGAGGATGCCCTAAGAGTGTCCTCTTCCTCCTGCATTCCTGTGGGTGTGTCATTATCATCATCTTCCTCTTCTTCATCATCCCCCTTCGTTCCTTCCTCTTCTTCCTCCTCGACCAATTTGCTTCGCACCAGCGATGGAGACATATCAGTAAAATGATGGTAGCTAATGTTGTCGTGAGAGTCAATGCTGAGGTCAGCCCCTGAACTTCCCTCGTACAAACTCATTTCTGGGGGTCCCAGTACGCCTGTATCGCTGTTAATAATATCACGAGAGTGAACCTTAAGTATGTGAGACCAAACAGGCTCTGAAGCTGGTGATTCACTGCGGCTCGTGTTGTCAGTAAAAACACTATCTCCATCAGAGAACGCTTCTAAAACAGCACCTTCTGACGAAGCTTTAGTTACAACAGAGTTGCCAGAGTTTTTCTGCTGTAGGACTTTGTTGCTGCTGCCATTATGACTAGTATTCTTACCATTGCTGGCCTTGCTGTCGCTGTTGCCGTTACCACGATGCTGACCACCGCCGTTTTGAGCATTGTTGCTGGAGAAGAGACTAAGCCCCCACTCCCCCTTCCCCTTCCTGCTGTTGTTCCTCTCTCTGACAGTGGGACTAAGAAACCAATCAGAACGCTGGCGGAGCCGTTCAAGCTGCTTCCGTTTGACTGAGTTGAATCTACTGAGGCACCTGTTTTGATAATGTGACCGCACCTCGTTCAAGTTGTCTTCCAACGACTTGGGCCTCTAAACAGAAGAAAATAAAGAACACAGGTAATCACCACGGACATCATAGACAACAAAAGAAAAGCGATGCTCTATTGGGACACACACACATAAATATAAAACATACATATTTTAGAAGACAAGTAAAGAACAGTTCTATGCTATTGCATTTTGCACACACAAAAAATAAGTTAGCTTTTACATAACCATTGGCAAAAAATTAGCTGAGGCATTGTCTATCACTTTTATTCAACTGAATTTACGTTTCATGGTCTAGTTTTTTTTTAAAGCCTTTTAATCATAGATAGACAACCAGGCTACTGCAGAAATAGGCTGAGAATACTGCTCTTTCTTCTTCGTTCATTCTCAATCTCCCACTACCAAACCCTGAAAGGGCTTAAGTAGCAGAATATAGTCCAGAGAACGGAATGCGTTGTGTCGTAGTTTACAGTTTGGCTGCGATATTTGCACCTTTCGGTCCAACACATCCGACTTCAGCAAGCATTTTTTGAGTACCGGGTTAGCATTCCCTCTTTGATCCCTTCTCCTTAGCCAGTCTGCCCTGCTGCAGCCTGTTATCCAGGATCACCACATGGAGGTGTAGAAGGGTCTTGGCAGCTATTGTTCGCTGGCCCTGACGCTAGCAGTCAGCTATGGGTCGCTGACCACTGCAGCTCATGCGCTGCTCAGCATCATGATCCCTGTCGGACTTTGATAAAAATTGTCCTCTGAAAATGGGTAAGTCTATATGTTTATGCTGTTTTTCTCAACACTATCACCTTGCTTATGGACTTGTTCCTCGCGCAATGAAAATGATCCAATGACTAACCAACCAACCACAGCCTACTGTAGATACAGACCTGATTCACTGAGAAATCTCTTTGAATCCTCGCATTTCAAAGCTGACTAAATAACAGAACCTGCATGTGTCAACTATCAGTGCAACTATAATAGCGTGTTCGGGGAAACAAAGATGGATATGCAATTGGTTTCAAGGCAGGATTCTGTGAAAGGATCACTCTTAACAGTGATGTGTTGTGTTTTGTATCATGAGTTTGTTTGATTTTTCTGCGTGGAGCATGGATTGATTATAAACCTTGACACAATATGAGTTCCGTTATTTAGTTGGCGGTGGAATGTGACGTTTGAAAGAGATTTTCTCAGTGAGTCAGATGGCCCATCTAAAGTAGACCATGAATTAATTGACTATTCAATTCAAGTTCTTTGAAATAGACAACCGCAAAAGTAGTAATACTTTACAAGGGACAATTTCACAATTTCCACACATGTAGTGAGTACCCCAAAAATATGTGTGGTTGTTGCCTCCCCATTTAATACCATAGATAATCTAATTATCTACCTTTATATCACGAATTTAATCTACATTTAATAAATATTAATTCATTTTGTTTTGGAAAAATTGCAAACATATGGAGTTGTGGCACATGTCTCGGTCTGAAAGACATAAATGTGTCAAATTCAGTCGGGCTACAATGAGTTAAGGAGAAGAAGATGTGGGTGGGTGGGGAATAGAGAGTGGGGGAAGGGATCAGGTCAGGCCAGGTCATCCCATAACCAGTAAGGTCGTTGGGGCACACATGAAGACATCCTCACAACACCACAATTCTCTGTCAGCGGCAAGGGATAGACCATATATAAATGACAAAGACTTTCCAAAGCTGGACAGGTTAAATGGTGGGATCCAGACAATACAAGACACAAACCTGTGCCCTACAGGCAGGCTGGGAACAGTCAAGGGCTTGCTAAAGTAAATGTGACAGAATGACTCCGGAAATCAGATGCATTAAGATGCATGTGGATACATTGTACAGTAATTACTTGTAGACTTATTCACTTTCTTCCACTGCAGGGCATTGAGGTTTTCTTTTTCCTGTGGACTTAACGTTTCTACAGGATAGGGGTAGTTGGCCCTATGCACAACCCTACTTAGTCATCTCTTACATAATGTCAGGCAGGTTACATTGCTACTATTATTTTGCTCTCCTTTTTGGCACAGATGACAGGTTTCTTTACTATCTTGATACATGTATTTTTTGTTTGTTTGTTTGTTTTGCGCTCGCCCTATTTCTCTATTCCCTAAGGCAGTATGCGTACAGTTTTATTTTGCGCCTGTCAGCCCAGTGAATCCGACTTCGGCATGCATTTTTATGTAAGGGTCTACTTCCGCCTGCATTTTCTAAAAGAGTGTGCTTACCCAGGGCAACGTCCGGTGCTGTGATGGGAAGTGAACCCAGCACCTTCGGATTGTGAGCCGTGTCACTTAACCACTAGCCCACACTGTCCCTTACACATGTATATGAATTAATGGTACGAGGGTAAGTCAGTAAATAGATTACAAATGGATATTTTTAAAAAGTAAATGAAATTGCGAACTTGAAAACCATTTATTTTTGCAATTTGTCTCTTATTTCTCAACAAAATTCCTAGCAACATTGACACACTTATCTCATTGCTTTACCAGTGCATAGACAAGGCTCATTCGGTTCATCAGTCAGTTTTCTAGGTACCCACACCATAAGTGCACTTACCAAAAATCAAGTCATCATGCTGTCGGCTAAACCATGTGAACATCCTATTGCAGTGGCTATTGTCTACCATTCTCCCCCCCCCCCCACACAGATGTTTTTGTTGAAATATGAACAGTATGACCAAGTCAAGGTCAGGTCAGGTTAGTAAAAGTTTGTTGTACTTGCCGCTGAAGTAGAACTTATGGCCCTCCTTCGTGGTAAACTCACCAAAATTTTTCCATCGAGCCTAACATATACCAAGGTTGTTCCACCAGTAGTTCTCCATCTCGTGCATTAGCTCATTGATTTTGCCACGTGGGTTCAGTGTTCCAACATTCCATGTTCCAATTGTGAGTTTGTCTTTCCTCAGTTTGATGGTTCCACCAGTAGCACACTTATCACCTCCGACCTGGTGTGGGACAGCAGGCGCGGTCATTGTTAACCCGGGCTGCGACGGAGCCGGTATATTTGATTGTGTTTGTGTCTTCATGGGTGAATCTTTGGCAGTTGCCTCTTGGCGGAGCCCATCTCCTCTCCAAGCCGGTGCGGGACAACATCTGTATCTGACCTGGAGGAGCCCATCACCTCAGGCGAGCCATTGCCTCGTTTGCCTACAGCCTCGCGGCGATAGTTTCCCAGTGTGCACCACTTGGAGGTCAGGTTGAATTGTGTGTTCGCTTTATCGGCAGGCTACTTATTTCACCCCTAAAAAGAAGAAAAGCTAGCCGACCGTGACATCGCTGGGTTGTGATGCCAAGCGCTAAACACACCATTGCACACCAGGTCAAGCTTCAACAGCAATATTTTTAGCGCCTGTGTGAAAATATATCGCCCCATTTATGCACCGTTTTACACAACAGACACTTCTCATCTTGAGCAGGAAGTACTTCCTTATCAAATATCCTCTGCAGAAAGTTATCTTGCCAAAAGAAAATGCATAACAGTTCAGTAGCTTTGCTTGATAAAGTGTACCAAAAAGTTGTACAGTGATTTCTGCAAGACCTACCTTGGAAACCTCTGGGGAAGGAACTAATGAGACTTCTGGGGCTGATATTGTGGATGTGTTGATCATGAGCTGAGATTCATCCTGATCCACTTCCCTGGAGTGCCTCAATGTTGTCGGGGATAGTTGTGGGCTCTCGCTGAACTCCCTGTCTCTACCTAGACCTCGGTCCTCATATTCGTCATCCTCATCGTCTCCCTTTTCCATCCTGGTCATCTCTATGAATCTTCCTGCTAAGATGAGAAGATATTCACACCTTCACCAAGACAATACAGCCAGACAAGTCACAGACCAGCAAACAAAGAAATTTAGCTGAATTTATGGGAAATTGGAAACAGTAGAAGAGTGAAGTCTATAGTTATATAGCAAGCCTGAACACTAATGACAGTATCAATCTTCTTCTTCTTCGTACGCTGTCAAACGTCAACCTGTATTTTTTCTAAAAAAGCAGCGGTCATCCTGAGGCTGTCGATACTGCCATAGAGCTTGTCTAGTATTGCCACTGGTGATGGCTACATGTGCTTTCTCTGGTACTCGTGTGTCGGGCAGTTTTGCAGCAGATGTTCAGCGGCCATTTTCCCGGTAATAATAGCTGTCCATCGTTGTCGATGAGGACCGCCGACATCATCCTTGTCACAAATTTCCCAGTTGGGTGTCGGTGCGCATGTGGCTGAACAGGCCAATGCGGGCATGAAAACATCTGCTACATATCGGGCGCGCGAGGTTTGTAGAAGGTGATGGTGTTCCCGCTGTTTGGGATTTCCGGGTCTCGCGTCTGCTCTGGGCTTTCACAACACGGTCGTCTTCACCGGTAGCTACACCCGATTTGACTGCGCTTCTCCAGTCAGATCTGTCTTGCGCAAGACATTCCCAGGTGTCGATGTCTATCTGGCAACTTTTTAGTGAGTCCTTCAGACCGTCTTTAAAACGTTTCATTGGGCGACCTCTCTCGCGCCATCCCTCTCTCAGATCGCCGTAGAGAAGCTTCTTTGGGAGCCGCTCGTCTGACATACGGATGAGGTGTCTGGCCCATCCTAGTTGTGCTTTTTCTAGCAGTGCATGGTTGCTGGGCATGTTAGCCCTCGAGAGAACCTCGATGTTAGTGACACAATCTTGCCATCGGATGTGGAATATTCGCCTCAGGCAACCTGTGTGGAAGTGGTTTAACCCCCTTGCATGTCCAGAGTATACAGTCCAGCTTTCGCAAGCGTATAGCATGGTTGGAATGATGGTTGCACGGTAGACTGAGTTTGGTCTTGACGTTGATGCCACGTTGTTACTCATACATCCCCAAATATTTGATATCTTTATTCCATTCTATTCATCAATCAGTTGTATGAATAGTTTGGTACATAATATGTGAAATGTTCATGAAATATTACTGAAGACAAATTGGCCGTCAAACAAGTGATATTGTGTGCGAGTTTTATGGCGTAGAAAATTAGTTAAAATAGTGTCTTATCAAACAACTACGATACTACCCTACTCAGTCAGGAAGACATGGGTTCAAAACCCAGTAAAGACCTTGATTTTTTTTCTATCAAGGGTAACATTTTTTTAAATGTACCTACACACTCAACTGTAATTGCTGAGTCAAGTGGCCTTTGTTCCCCAATCTTAAAAATTCCCTGTGGAACCCACAACAGCAACGGGGTAACGGCCGGTGCTATGATGAGGATCTTCTTCTTCGTGCGCTGTCAAACGTCAACCTGTATTTTTTTAAAAAAGGTAGCGGTCATCCTCAGGCTGTCGACACTGCCATAGAGCTTGTCTAGTGTTGCCACTGGTGATGGCCACATGTGCTTTCTCTGGTCCTCGTATGTCAGTCAGTTTTGCAGAAGATGTTCAGCGGTCATTTTCCCTGTACCACAAGTGCATTCGTCAGTGCCACCTATCTTCAGTTTATTGAATAGGTGGTACCTCAGTGTGTTGTGGCCTGTGCGGAGTCTTCTTCTTCTTCTTCTTCGTACGCAGTCAGACAGTAACCATTATTTTTTCGAAAAAAGCGGCGGTCATCCTGAGGCTCTCGCCACTGCCATAGAGCTTGTCTTGCAGTTCCACTGGTAATGGCCACATCTGCTCTCTCTGATCCTCGTATGTCGGGCAGTTCTGCAGCAGATGTTCAGCGGTCATTTTACCAGTACCGCACGGGCATTCGTCGGTACACCCTATCTTCAATTTGTTGAATAGGTGGTACCTCAGTCTGTTGTGGCCAGTGCGAAGTCTGAAGACAACGACCTGCTCTCTTCGGTTCAACTGGTAATAGGCATCGTTTTTGGTGTAACCAGTATGTTCGGTTTCCCCATTTGGTCATGTATCTGGCTTTGATAAGCCGTTTTGACTCTTCGTACGTCATATTGGTATCTGTTTGTGGTAGTCTTGCACCTTCTTTTGCCAGTCTGTCTGCCTCCTCGTTGCCTTGGATGTTGCAGTGTGACGGAACCCACTGTACCACTACCCTTTTTGGTGCGGACTGCTGGCACAGTTTGCAGAGTGCTGCTCTTAAGTCATTGAGCTCAGTGTTTTTCTGGCTTTTTAGCGCTGTGACTACGGTGAGAGCATCTGTCAGCAGGACTATATGGCTCTCATTTTCACTGTGTGTCACCATTTCTTCCACTGCCGCCCTCAGTGCCTCTGCCTCCGCTCTGAAATTGCTTGTGTACTTACCAGTAGCGAATGACAGTGTTATTTTTCTGCCATTTGGTAGGTTCAGGAATGCTCCTGCCCCTCCGTTCTGTGTAGTGTTTGTTACAGAACCGTCGGTGTATGCATGGGTCCAGTCCATGCTTGGGTAGTTTTTCGATATAAAGCTTAGGGTAGTATCTCTCCTTTCTTTTTCAGTCTGGCAGTTTTTGTTTCCAATACCTGGTATATTTTCTACCACCTCTGGAAATATATCCTGCCTCCAGGTAGGTTTTCGTACAGTAGTGATGGGTTTTGGTGTTGTTAGTGCGTTTATGGGATCTTCGTGCATCTTTGCTTTGGCTATTTCTGCAAAGTTTCTCCGCTTTAGTTTCCCATTTCCCAAATTGTTTAGTCTCTGGTGCATTGGATGGTCAGTCAGTCTTCGGAGTTTCTCTGACTGCAGCTGGGCTCTGCAGTCTCTTCTATCGGTCATGGATTGCAGTTTTGTAATCTTTTCAAGTTCTACAATTGGCGTTGACTTCATGCCACCTGTTATAATTCTCATGGCTTGGTTTTGAAGTTTGTTAACTTTATCGAAGTTCGCCTTCGCTGCTGTTGTCCATGCCGCAATGCCATACTCGAGAACTGGTCTCACTCTTCCAGTGTACAGTTTCTTTAGTATACCTTCGTCTGCTCCCCAGCTTGTGCCAGCAAGTTTCCTCATGATTGCCATTCTTTCTCTGGCTTTCATTCGGTTTCTCTCAATCTGACTTTTCCATGTCATGCGCCGATCAAATGTCACTCCCAGATAGGTTTGGTTGTCGTTTGGCTGCAGGATTTTGCCATTTAGACTTAATTTGGTACTTTGGGGTTTTAATGAAAGCGAGAATATTGTGCATGTGGTTTTCTCCTCGTTTATTTTGACCAGCCATGAGTTCGCCCACTCTTCCAGCGATGTTAGGGCCGTCTGCATCCGAATTCTTGCTATGGTGAGATTCTTTTCAGAGGTCCACATAGCCAGATCGTCTGCAAACATTGAGCTATGGACTCTTCTTGGTATATTCTCTGTGATATCGTTTATATATACCAGGAAGAGTGTGGGTGACAATACTCCCCCTTGGGGTACTCCCTGCTCGAGTGTCACCTTTTTGCTCATCTGCCCTTGTACTTGGACTCTGGCCGTTCTTTGTTTGAGGTAGTGGTTGATCCACTTGTACATCTTCCCACAGACATCACTTCTTCTTAGCTTGACTCTAAGTCCGTCCTTCCAGACTTTGTCAAATGCCTTTTCCAGATCCACCCAAACAGCTACTGTGTGTTTCTGTGCTTGGTAGGCATCTTCTATCTCCTGGGCTATGAGGATGACTTGGTCCTCAGTGGATCTGTGCTGTCTAAAGCCGGCTTGCTGTGGAATTAGTATTCGTTTTTCTTCCAGATGCCACATCAGTCTGGTGTTTATCATCCGTTCCATCAGCTTGCCGACACAGCTCAGTAGGCTTATGGGCCTGTATCCATTTGGATCTGTTTTGTCCTTTCCTGTTTTTGGTACTGGTACCAGTATTGCATCTTTCCATGCCTGTGGTACAATTCCCCTTTTCCAGCTTTGGTTCAGGACCGATAGCAGTTTCCTCTTCGCTGTTTGGCCCAGCCCCATCAGCATTTCGTTTGTTATCCCGTCTTTTCCGGGAGATTTCCTTTTCTTTAGTGTTCTCATAGCCTCTTCCATTTCGCGCATTGTTAGTTTGGCCATCATGTGCTCTTCAGGAGCCGTATTTATGTTTTCGTGTCCCTTTAGCTCTTCGCTAATGTCTGTATGCTTATCTGCAGGGACCTCGATGTGGTTTGCTCTGGCATAGTGATAGACAAAGGCGTTTGCGGCTTTCTTACCTGTGATCAAGTTCTCGCCCTGCTTGATAGGTGCGGAGTCTGAAAACCACGACCTGCTCTCTTCTGTTCAACTGTTAATAGGCATCATTTTTTGTGTAGCCAGTATGTTCTGTTTCCCATTTGGCCATGTATCTAACTCTAATAAGCCTTTTGGACTCTTCTTTGAACCCACTGTACCACTACTCTTTTTGGTGCGGACTGCTGGCATAGTTGACAGAGTACTGCTCTTAAATCATTGAGTTCAGTATTTTTCCGGCTTTTTAGTACTGTGACTACGGCCAGGGCATCTGTAAACAGGACTATGTGGCTTTCATTTCTTTTGCCTGTCAGCATTTCTTCTACTGCAGCCCTCAGTGCCTCTGCCTCCGCTGAAATTGCTTGAGTATTTTCCAGTTGCCACTGACAGTGTTATTTTTCTACCATTTGGTAGGCTCAGGAATACCCCTGCCCCTCCGTTCTGTGTTGTGTTTGTTTCAGAACCGTAATTGTATGCATGGGTCCAGTCCATGCTTGGGTAGTTTTTCGTTATGTACCTCAAGGTTATGTCTCTTCTTTCTTTTTCAGTCTGGCTGTTCTTGTTTCCAATACCTGGCACATTTTCTACCACCTCCGGAATGATATGCTGCTTCCAGGTAGGTTTGCGTACAGTAGGGATTGGCTTTGGTTTTGTATGGTGTTCATAGGGTCTTCGCTCATCTTTGCTTTGGCTATTTCTGCAAAGTTTCTCCGCTCTAGTTTCCCATTTCCAAATCTATTTAGTCTCTGGTGCATTGGATGGTCTGTCAGTCTTCTGAGTTTCTCTGCTTGCTGCTGGGCTCTGCAGTCTCTTCTGTCAGTCATGGATTGCAGATTTGTAATCTTTTCAAGTTCTACAATTGGCGTTGACTTCATGCCTCCTGTTATAACTCTCATGGCTTGGTTTTAAAGTTTGCTAATTTTATCAAAGTTCGCCTTTGTTGCTGTTGTCCATACCGCAATGCCATACTCGAGAACTGGTCTCACTCTTCCAGTGTACAGTTTCTTTAGTATACTTTCGTCTGCGGCCCAGCTTGTACCAACAAGTTTCCTCATGATTGCCATTCTTTGTCTGGCTCTCATTCGCTTTCTCTCGATCTGACTTTTTCATGTCATGCGCCGATCAAATGTGACTCCCAGGTAGTTTGGGGTTGTCGTTTGGCCGCAGATATTTGCCGTTAAGACTTATTTTGGTGTTCTGGGTTTTATTTGAATGCGAGAATATCGTACATGTTGTTTTTTCCTCATTTATTTTGACCAGCCATGAGTTCGCCTACTCCTCCAACGATGTTAGGGCCTGCTGCATCCGATTGCTTGCTATGGTGAGATTTTTCTCAGAGGTCCACATAGCCAGATCGTCTGCAAACATGGAGCTGTGGACTCTTCTTGGTATATTCTCTGAGATGTTGTTTATATACACCAGGAAAAGTGTGGGTGACAGTACTCCCCCTTGGGGTACTCCCTGCTCAAGTGTCACCTTTTTGCTCATCTGCCCTTGTACTTGAACTCTGGCTGTTCTGTTTTCGAGGTAGTGGCTGATCCATCTGTACATTTTCCCACAAACTTCACTTCTTCGTAGCTTGACTTTAAGTTCCTCTTCCACACCTTGTCAAATGCCTTCTCTAAATCCACCCAAACTACTACTGTGTGTTTTTTCTCCTTGTAAGCATCCTCTATTTCCTGGGCTATGAGAGTGATCTGGTCCTCAGTGGATCTGTGCTGTCTAAAGCAGGCTTGCTGTGGAATTAGTATGTATTTTTCTTCCAGAAGCCACATCAGTCTGGTGTTTATCATACGCTCCATCAGTTTTCCTACACAGCTCAGTAGACTGATAGGCCTGTATCCATCTTTTTCTTTCTTTGGTACTGGTATAAGTACAGCGTCTTTCCATGCCTGCGGTACAATTCCCCTTTTCCAGCTTTGGTTCAGGACTGATAGTAACTTCCTCTTTGCTGTTTGGCCCAACCCCATCAGCATTTCGTTTGTTACCCCATCTTTTCCGAGCGATTTCTTTTTCTTTAAAGTTCTCATGGCCTCTTCCATTTCATTCATTGTTAGTTTTGCCATCATGTGCTCCTCTGGTGCTATATTGATGTTGTCGTGACTCTTTTGTTCTTCACTAATGTCTGTATGCCTGTCTGTAGGGACATCAATGTGGTTTGCTCTGGCATAATGTTCTATAAAGGCGTTTGCTGCTTTTTTTCCAGTAAGCATGTTGTCGCCCTGCTTGATGGTAATTTGTTTATTTGATGGGGTTTCGTCATTCATGGCTCTGACTAACTTCCATAGTTTGTTCCCTTCTTTATCTAAATTGAGGCTTTCTGTTTTGTTTTTCCAGCTGTTTCTTGTTATTTGGTTTAGTGTTCTTTTGTATTTCGCCATGATGGCCGTGAGGGCGATATTTGCCTCCATAGATTGTTCTCTCTCTGCCATGTTCCTAGCATTTGAGACTTCGTCTTCCGCTTTCTGCAATTCATCATTCCAATATGGCTTGTAGTTTTTCCTTGCCCCTCTTGGGATGGTTTCGGTGGCTGCTTGCATTATTGCTTTGCTTAGGCTTTCCACCATAGGTTTCATATTGTTATTCAGTGTGTTGATGGTTTCACACAGCCCATCTGTCAGCGTTGCAAATCTGTCCCAGTCAGCTCGTTTATAGTTCCAACGTAGGAGCGGTTTTATTTCCATATCAATTTCTAGCCTAATTGGCCTGTGGTCGCTACCTGCCAATTGGTTGAGCACCTGGCGGTCTATTTTGTGGTGAATATCCACCATGGAAAAGGCCAAGTCTGAAGTAGAGGTGGTATGCTATGTTCTAGAATAGAAGCTAGGGCTGTCCTCCGGTTATTGATAAGTGATGAGGGTCAAACCCAGCACCTTCGGATTGTGAACCGTTTCACTTAACCACTAGCCCACGCCGTCCCGATTGATATATTAATTCCCAACAATGGCAGAAAATGTGTCACTTACGTGGAGTATACTGTGCCTGAGAAACAAAACCATAATGGTAAAGTTCCTGTAGATGAATCCCGATGTGAGTTGTCTCCACAAAGAATCGAACATTGTCATGTCCAAACATATTCTCCACCCCGTAGTTCTCTATCAGGAACTGCATGATGCGGCTTGCTTTCTCTACCTAATTGAGAAATAATCAACTACCAGTTAAAAATAACAAACTTCCAGCTAAGAAACAAAAAACTATTAAAAAAATGACCCAAAAACAATTCTGAGCCAAATTCAGCCGGTGAAATAATGTTCTTTAATTGTACATTTAATCTGTCCGGGCTATGGTACCAGTTAAAGACGTTAAATTTAAGTTTCAGAGGAGAACAATTCTTTTTTTTAGTGTGGCCTCTCAATGTCAGATTCTCGAAGTCCCAGCCCTTGATTGGATAATGATCAGCACAAGGAGAAGTCAGTCCTTTGATCCTGAACAACGTGCAAATGTGATTATTTTTAGTGTGGCCACTCAAGGTACTTGGGTGCAGTGTTGTTCTGTGTGAAGTGAATAAATCTTAAAGCCACTACCAAATTGTGTGTATTAAAAAACTTCATGTTTTTTCCTGGGTGAAGCAGAGCACTAAAACTATTTTAGGGTTGGCATGTTATGAAAGAAGGGTTGAAGCACGCTGCAACAATGGGATAATAGAAGCAGAGCACTAAAACTATTTTAGGGTTGGCATGTTATGAAAGAAGGGTTGAAGCCCACTGCAACAATGGGATAATAGAAGCAGAGCACTAAAACTATTTTAGGGTTGGCATGTTATGAAAGAAGGGTTGAAGCACACTGCAACAATGGGATAATAGATGGGGTATGGGATGAGGATAACTAAATGATGGATGGTTTAACCTTCTAACTTAACGTCTTTATACAGGTTCAGAAGACTCTACAGAGTCTGTATACAACCAGTTTCTTGGAGGGTGGTTTAACCAATGTGCGAGCCCATCATAATAGACTCAAACACTAGAGCTAAGTAGACCCGCAGCTAGTTAGGCACCATCTATAGCTGCTCTTAACAAACCACCTGGGGAAAGGTACCAATAACGTGGGTAGATTTTTAGCTTGAATTTTGTCCGGACAGCAGCCGTTAAGCCTACTCTTTACAATTTCAAACTAGCAAGAAATTGTTAACGTGTTTAACACTGAACACGGAGTCCAAGCTCACTACCCAGAGATCGGGGGAATTTTTACCGGAAGATCCACGTGAAAAAAAAATCCTGGTCTCCGCCGTGATTCGAATCTGCGACTTCTGGCACCCAAGGTGGACGGACACCTTACCTCGAAATCACTGCATGGGCTCTTATTTCAGCACACAAAAAACCCTGTTTGTACACCGAAGGCTGAAAATGTTCCCTACAATGCTAAATGGCAATATTATCATATATAACACAACTGGTGTACCATAGAGTGATGTTATCTTGGAACAAGTCGTGGAGATACACAACCACCTATGTCTGTTGATAATAGCACTGCATGATAATGACAACAAGAGACCTAATACCTTTGCAGGATCTTCAGCACAGGTGTGAAACATACTGCCAGCGACGCTGCGAGACAGGGCCTCCACGGACATACAATTCTGTTCCTGGAACGTCACGATGCGGAACCAAGTTCCAAACAGTAATGCCACGAGTTGTTGGTGAGTCAGAGTCAGTGTTTCAATGAAGCTGAATTTAGAAATGAGAAAAAAAGCTAACACAAGCTGCTCAGGAGTCATCAGTGCTTCAATTAAACTGAATTAGGAATAGAAACTAACAAATTACCAAAATATCTTTACACCATTCCTGTAGTCTCCACAGACCCACAGTTTCTCAGCAAATGGTAACTTGCTTACTTACTTTAAACAACCTTACATAACTTTTGGCCAAAAGTCAACTACTGTTAGAGCTCTTTCATTTTCCACCATCAGGTCCTCCACTCCTGCATACTAGGACATATAATCAGGTGTTCCGAGCGATATTTTTAGCAAGGATTAACTGCGCTACTTTTTATCCTCACTCTCTCGTCTCGAGCCGCCTGACCCCAGTGGCAAGTCAAGGACAAGACGACTAGGGGCCGACTACGAGATGCAGGGAACTCCGCATCAAGCACCTGTGAAAAAGACGGCGGAGTCCGGAGTCGAACACACACCACCTAATTACGAGGCTGACGGCTTAACCACTTCGCCACGGAATCCCCATCTAGTATATGGCAAATCATGTACTGGTATAAGTTCTTCGTTAATCTCCATCCAACCTTCCCCATTCTTTTGGTGCTACTTTTCTATACAGTTTCTCTTGGGGTTCTGTTCTGAGGAATGTACAGTCTGCAGAAAACTTTTCCTCGATTTCAGTCGTATTCATTCTGCTGTGTGTCCAAAAATAGGGTGTCTCTGGTCACATGACTGCTTTTGTCTTTCACCTTCAGATGCAACAAGTTTCTAATAAAATGACAACAATTGTTGATATTGATGGATTCTGTCACCTGCTGGTTGTACAAACTTCTCCATCCTGTCAGCTGCCACTCCTCCGCGACTGATTTCAATATTCTGCCTTCTGTATACTACCAGTTTATCTATTGGACTGTCAACATCCAAGAAATGAATATGTGGAAACTTTGAGGCAGTGAGTTGTGCATAAAGAATGTTTGATGGTGACAACAATCAGAAAGCAAGTAGTTATCTGCACTCAAGTAACATAAAACAGAAAAAAAAGGGAAGAAATGGGCAGTCTTGGATTCAAACAAGGGACCTCCAGATGAGGGAAGCACCTTTCCACAAGAGAGAAATGAGTTAAGGCACTAGACCAGCAAGACACACTAAATGTGCCACAACTCGGGTAGTCATTCATAATTTTTCTAGATCAAACTCGTACTATATTCCATAGCCGCAAGTGTTGAATGACAAAAGGCTGGATCAAACTCTGACTTTATTCCAGTCGCAAGTGTTTAATGACGAAAGGCTAGCCCAATTGTGATACATTTTTGTGTGTCTCGCTAGTCTAGTATAACTCCTCTCTCTCTCTCTTGTGGCAAGGCACTTCAATCATACGGATGTCCGGTGTTCGAACTCCAGGCTGCCTATTACTTCACTTTATTTTCTGTTGTTCGTTTTGTATGTTACTCAAGTGCACATAAATTCTTGTCTTGTGATCGTTGTCACGAACAATCATTCTTTGTCAACATCCAAGAAGCCCCCAATAATTGACCTCATAATGTCAATCCTATCCATGTACAAAGGTGAGATTGTTATTAATATATATTATTTTTTACTTTTCTGGGATGCAACGGACGCAGTAAAAGTGGAGACCATTTATTGAAATGTCAGCCATTGATAATTACTGTTCTTCATTTCATCTCTGCAGTATACTATCAATAAACATTCCTGAATATACAACTTCTACTGACTAATCTGTCATTGACTCCCTGTGTGAGATCTTGCTACAGGACATTTCCGACCATCACCCGTAGGTGGTATGTCAACATCAATAGTAATTTACACATGTTCAATTCAGTCTCTCACAATTTTCTGAACACTCATCTTCTTTAATTCATCGTAAAATACACATCTTCAATTAAAATAAGTAAGTAAAGATCCAGTTAACATGCCAGTGTAGCATGTTGGGAATATGGTGTTAAGCACATATTTTTCTTGACCAATGGCACACTCTGGGTGATGTGGTTGATGTCATGTCGACCCTTGTTACTTTTCCATATTATTCTGGCATCCAATTTTTTAGGCTGGTTTGACCCCAGGAGTCAAAATTGTGATTGGAAAAATCCTGCACAAACTCTGGAACGAACCTTGATCGCTTGACAGTGAAACCAGTGCACTAACCACTGCGCTACCTCAAACCACATCTTCAATTCAGTCTCTCACAATTTTCTTAACGTAAAACTTCACCTTTAGTTTATCGTAAAATACACATATTCAATTAAATTCCTCACAATTTTCGAAGTATAAAGCTTCACCTTTAGTTCATTGTGAAATACACATCTTCAATTCAGTCTCTCACAATTTTCTGAACATAAAACTTCACCTTTGATTCATTGTGAAATACAAATGTTCAGTGAAATACAAATGTTCTTCTTCTTCTTCGTACGCTGTCAGACATCAACTTGAATTTGTTCGAAGAAAGCAGCTGTCATCCTGAGGCTGTCGACACTGCCATAGAGCTTGTCTAGTGTTGGCACTGGTGATAGCCACATGTGCTTTCTCTGATCCTCGTATGTCGGGCAATTTTGCAGCAGATGTTCAGCGGCCATTTTCCCTGTACCACGGGTGCATTCGTCAGTGCCACCTATCCTCAGTTTATTGAATAGATGGTACCTAAGTTTGTTGTGGCCTGTGCGGAGTCTGAAGACCACGACCTGCTCTTTTCTGTTCAACTGGTCGTAGGCATCATTTTTTGTGTAGTCAGTATGTTCTGTTTCCCATTTGGCCATGTATCTGGCCCTAATAAACCTTTTGGACTCTTCGTAGGTCACACTAGAATCTGGTTGTGGTAGTCTTGCACCTTCTTTTGCCAGTCTGTCTGCCTCCTCGTTGCCTTGGATGTTACAGTGGGATGGAACCCACTGTACCTTTTGGTGCGGACTGCTGGCATAGTTAACAGAGTACTGCTCTTAAATCATTAGGTTAGGTATTTTTCTGGCTTTTTAGTGCTGTAACCACGGCCAGGGAATCTGTAAACAGGACTATCTGGCTTTCATTGCTTTCGCCTGTCAGCATTGCTTTTACTGCAGCCCTCAGTGCCTCTGCCTCCGCTCTGAAATTGCTTGAGTATTTTCCAGTTGCCACTGACAGTGTTATTTTTCTACCATTTGTTAGGCTCAGGAATACCCCTCCCCCTCCATTCTGTGTTGTGTTTGTTACAGAACCGTCGGTGTATGCATGGGTCCAGTCCATGCTTGGATAGTTTTCTGCTATGTACCTCAGGGTTATGTCTCTTCTTTCTTTTTCCGTCTGGCTGTTCTTGTTTCCAATACCTGGTATATTTTCTACCACCTCCGGAATGATATGCTGTTTCCATGTGGGTTTGCGTACAGTAGGGATGGGCTTTGGTGTTATGGTGTTCATAGGGTCTTCGCTCATCTTTACTTTGGCTATTTCTGCAATGTTTCTCTGATTTAGTTTCCCTTTTCCAAATCTATTTAGTCTCTTATGCATTGGATGGTCTGTCAGTCTTCTGAGTTTCTCTGCTTGCTGCTGGGCTCTGCAGTCTCTTCTGTCAGTCATGGATTGCAGATTTGTAATCTATTCAAGTTCTACAATTGGCGTTGACTTCATGCCTCCTGTTATAACTCTCATGGCTTGGTTTTGGAGTTTGCTAATTTTATCAAAGTTCGCCTTTGCTGCTGTTGTCCATACCGCAATGCCATACTCGAGAACTGGTCTCACTCTTCCAGTGAAATACAAATGTTCAGCTCTGATAATTGAGTATAAAATCTTCACCTGCAGTGGTGACACTATGCCCTTTCTGCTACAAATACATGTAGGATAATAATGGTGTAGGATAATAATGGTGAAGGATAATAATGGTGACAGAGTTTTTGAAGCTGTAAAAGTCTATAGGATGGGGGTCAGCTGATCCCATGCCCAAATCTCATTAGTTGACTTGAATGCATGATACTGTAAAACCTGCTCATTCCTCGCATCACTATATCAGATGAAGGTCAAACACCAGGAGGGATCAAGATGCTGAGCAAGCATGAGCTGCAGTGGTCAGCGACCCATAGCTGACTGCTAGCGTCAGAGCTGCCAAGACCCTTCTACACCTCCACGCATTGATCCTGGATAACAGGCTGCAGCAGGGCAGACTGGCTAAGGAGAAGGGATCGAAGAGGGAATGCTAGCCCGGTACTCAAAAAATGCTTGCTGAAGTCAGATGTGTTGGACCGAAAGGTGCGAATATCGCAGTTGAGCTGAAAATTACGACACAACGCATTCCGTTCTCTGGACTACATTCTGCTACTTAAGCCCTTTTAGCGTTTGATAGCGGGAGATTGACAACGGATGAAGCCAAGCTAAGCACCAGGAGAGAAAATATATTAGATGAATGTTTTACTCCATCAAAGTTATTTTCTCATCACCAGAACTGCCATGCTGTAGACCCCAGAGGGTAAGTTTATTAAGAGAGACTGATCTAATACAACTTGGTAAAGAAATATTGAAGCCAAAATAAACTAGAGTTGTGGTCTAAAGATGGTAGTTTGTGGTGTTGGCTACTCAATTCTGGAGCGGATTGAGTAGTTTAGCCGACAGTTGGCTGGCTCACTAGACTGGGATTATAGTGCGCCAGAGTTCAAAATCACGGACAGACCGAAAAAAAATCAGGGGCGTGGTTCATGCCCGGTGCGACCACTCCTCCAGTCGACTCCGCTGTAAATGGGTACATGACAAAAGAGTTGTGAAGGTAAAAACAGCAAGGAAGGGAACCGGCCACCCCACCTCGCATAGGCTGTGGCTTAGTACATGTAACGAAGTGTATCTTTATCCTCGACGGCAATTGTTGTCACGGGACTGACCTTAACCTTTACTCAATGTTGTAGAAACTATAATCCACTAGAGAAAGACATGAAGACCTCTACACCCCATGGTAGAAGATATCTACACCCCATGGTAGATGATCTCTACACCCCATGGACGAAGACCTCTACACCCCATGGACGAAGACCTCTACACCCCATGGACGAAGACCTCTACACCCCATGGACGAAGACCTCTACACCCCATGGTAGAAGACCTCTACACCCCATGGTAGAAGACCTCTGCACCCCATGGTAGAAGATCTCTACACCCCATGGTAGATGATCTCTACATCCCATGGATGAAGACCTCTACACCCCATGGAAGAAGACATCTACACACCATGGAAGAAGACCTCTACATCCCATGGACGAAGACCTCTACACACCATGGTAGAAGAGGAGCGACCAAGTCAAGTCAAAATATTAAAGACAGACATATCCTTATTGACTGATAAAACCACAAAATTCTACCTGTGTACTGCTTCAATCTGATCCATCTTCTGGGCAAGGGCCATGACTTGCAGAAGCTGCTCCTCTCCTTCTGGTGTGAATATCCCTCCAGGAATCTTCAACAGGAATTTCTGATAAAACAAAATCAGCATCAATTAATATGTATCCCACTTTCTATAATTCATAATATCTCTAACCTTACTTTGGAAGGCAGAGAAGGGCTGGCTAAGGTATGAGAGGACGGCGGCTGTAAAGGCATCAAACATGCAGGGGCTGGTGTGGATCTACTGTCCTGATCATTCTGGGGTTCAAAGCAATGACACAGATGACATCTTTGCTTCACTGGAAGAAATTACGAGTACACTAGATATGGCTAGATATGGCTAGGAGTGACATTTTGAGGTCTAACCATGACCACCTGTTAGATGATGACACCGCAATCTTCTTCCTCTTCGTACGCTGTCAGACGTCAACCTGTATTTTTTCGAAAAAAGCAGCGGTCATCCTGAGGCTGTCAACACTGCCATAGAGCTTGTCTAGTGCTGGCCACATCTGCTTTCTCTGATCCTCGTATGTCGGGCAGTTTTGCAGCAAATGTTCAGCGGTCATTTTCCCGGTACCACACGGGCATTCGTCAGTGCCACCTATCTTCAATTTGTTGAATAGGTGGTACCTCAGTCTATTGTGGCCTGTGCGAAGTCTGAAGACCGCGACCTGCTCTCTTCTGTTCAACTGGTAATAGGCATCGTTTTTTGTGTAAAACCGCAATCAATGAATCAGCAATTCCCAAACAGCAAATCTTTTATATCGAACGAGGTTTGGGCAAACAGGTGCACAAGAGGACAGGGCAGAAGTGTGTGCAGCGGTACCCACGCCTTTCATCATTTACTGAGAAAGACTGAGCACCCATGGATGTGCCTGGAATACAGTGAACTTGATTCTTAGATACCGACCAGAACCAAAATTCTAGGAAAGGAAATATCACATATATTGAATGTTACAAGCATATGAGTAGTAGAGTACTCATTTCTTACAGCAATGGCATCAGGTTTGATCCCTATTATTAAAACGCTCATGTAAGGCAGCAAGGACACAAACTGACCACCCAAATAAAGTTATGTTTGGTCATTGATAGACTTCAAAATTTCACCCATATGGACCTATCCATATCCCATAATCAAAGTGCCCATATGGTCCATACTAAGCCAGGATGTCAGCCTCTTCATTCCTCGGAACTCCAGCATAACCGAGATAGTAGATCATAACCAGCCCTTGGAGGTTTGAAGACTCCACAGCTGCTGTCCACATGTCTTAGCCAGTCCTTCTGTACCTTAGCCAGCCCTTCTGTACCTTAGCCAGTCCTTCTGTACCTTAGCCATCCCTTCTTTCTTGTCTTGACTTCGTTCGTTCTCAATCTCCCACTACCAAACCCTGAAAGGGCTTAAGTAGCAGAATGTAGTCCAGAGAACGGAATGCGTTGTATATTACAGCTTGACTGTGATATTTGCACCTTTCGGTCCAACACATCCGACTCCCGCAAGCATTTTTTGAGTACCGGGTTAGCATTCCCTCTTCAATCCCTTCTCCTTAACCAGTCTGCCCTGCTGCAGCCTGTTATCCAGGATCACTGCGTGGAGATGTAGAAGGGTCTTGGCAGCTCTAGTTCGCTGGCCCTGACGCTAGCAGTCAGCTATGGGTCGCTGACCACTACAACTAATGTGCTGCTCAGCATCTTGATCACATCCCTTCTGTACCTTAGCCAGCCCGTCTGTACCTTAGCCATCCCTTCTGTACCTTAGCCAGCCCATCTGTAACTTAGCCAGCCCGTCTGTACCTTAGCCAGCCCGTCTGTACCTTAGCCAGCCCATCTGTACCTTAGCCATCCCTTCTGTACCTTAGCCATCCCTTCTGTACCTTAGCCAGCCCATCTGTACCTTAGCCATCCATTCTGTACCTTAGCCAGCCCATCTGTACCTTAGCCAGCCCGTCTGTACCTTAGCCAGCCCGTCTATACCTTAGCCAGCCCGTCTGTACCTTAGCCAGCCCGTCTGTACCTTAGCCAGCCCGTCTGTACCTTAGCCAGCCCATCTGTACCTTAGCCATCCATTCTGTACCTTAGCCAGCCCATCTGTACATTAGCCATCCCTTTTGTACCTTCTGAAGTAAGTCTGACACAAGGATTACCCTTGCTAATGAGGTCTCAGATAGCTATCTTAGACCTAGTTTCTTACCACTATATTCTTGAGAAATACTTTTTTGTATTATGCTAAAGCCAAGACAGACTAAATCATTTGAAAACTATCAGTACAACTTTTATTCCTCTTGCTGGATCCACCAGATCACTCACATGGTTGAGAATTAAAGGCTGCTTGCCCCTGTAGTTGCCACATAGTGTGCAGGTTAGGTCTTTACTTTACCCTTGACATTAAAAAACACCTGCTTATTGGGATTTTCAAATTGTGTAACGCTGATCAATAGGATACTCTCCAAACCGCCCGGCCACCTTCTCACACGGTTAATGTAAAACATATAGTCTTCTGGTAACAAGAATCAAAAACTTAACATGTAGAATTGCATGTAAACCTACCTTGACAACAGAAGCAAGGGTATAAAAACTGTAGTTGGTGTAGATAACCTGCTTGCCCTCTGTCAATCTTTTGACTATCCTCCTTGTGTCGTTTGGGTTTCCAGGGCGACGAAATACATCTGTTGTTAGAACACCTTCTCTAGCTATGTGTGCCAATATATCCTGTCACAGAAAAGAGTTTATTTCAATATATTTAAACACGGCTACATTCACTATAGAAGAAAATAATTCTTTCAATAAAAATAGGGGAGGAAGACTAACGTCTAGTCAGGCACAACATATTGATCAGACATGTTAGTCAGGGTCAGGCAAAATATACTGGCCAAGACCCTCACCTCGGCTTCCTCATAGCCCTCCCTGGAAACAGGTTGTTTTCATGGCAGCATGGCTAATGGGGTGAGGAATTGATGAGATCCCCATAGTAGTGAGCGACACACATATGAAGCCAAGCATAGCACAACCGCCTGGAGGACCACGACCAATCTTCATCAGCACACTTGGTATGTGAGGAAAGCTACTGCAAACCGCCAATTAACGTCCTTTTCAAGGCGCACAAAAGAGTAAACTTACTCATTGTGGGCATTCCAAACAATACAGTTAAACACTGCTACACTCACTATAGCGGAAAGTAGTTCTTTCATTACAGTTAAACACTGCTACATTCACTATAGCGGAAAGTAGTTCTTTCATTACAGTTAAACACTGCTACATTCACTATAGCGGAAAGTAGTTCTTTCATTACAGTTAAACACTGCTACATTCACTATAGCGGAAAGTAGTTCTTTCATTACAGTTAAACACTGCTACATTCACTATAGCGGAAAGTAGTTCTTTCATTACAGTTAAACACTGCTACATTCACTATAGCGGAAAGTAGTTCTTTCATTACAGTTAAACACTGCTACATTCACTATAGCGGAAAGTAGTTCTTTCATTACAGTTAAACACTGCTACATTCACTATAGCGGAAAGTAGTTCTTTCATTACAGTTAAACACTGCTACATTCACTATAGCGGAAAGTAGTTCTTTCATTACAGTTAAACACTGCTACATTCACTATAGTGGAAAAGAATTCCCTAAAGACAGTTAACTTAACGTCTTTATACCCGTTTAGAAAGACTCTGCAGATTCTGTTTACAACCAGTTTCATTTTCATTTCCTTCCTCTAAAAGTTATGCAAATCCAATCTATTCTTAAATGCATTAATTGTCCCTGCCTCCACTACTTCCTGTGGCAATGCATTCCAAGCATTCACCACTGGCTGACTAAAACAATGTTTCGTAATATCTAATCTGGACCTCTCTTTAGTTAATTTGTAGCTATGCCCTCCTGTTCTTGTAAGTGGTTTAACGTGGAAAAACTTGTCTAATTTATTCGTTCCTTTTATTATCTTATGAACCTGCATTAAATCACCTTGAATTCTTCTCTTTTCTAAACACTGGTTTTTCTGAGTCTTTCCTCATAACTGTAATTCTGGAATCGCACTATTAGCTTTATGGCTCTTTTTTGTATCCTTTCCATCATGTTTGTATCCCCTCTATGATAAGGACTCCACACCTGTACACAGTACTCCAATCTAGATCTAACTAAAGCTTTATACAGTTTGACTATCACTCCCTTGCTCCTATGTTTAATATTTATTTTTATCATACCTAACATCGTATTTGCTTTTTCCCCTGCTGCCTGGACTTGCTCACTGACCTTACCTGTATGATCTATTATAACCCCAAGGTCCCTTTCCTTTTCTATAATTCTAATATTATTCTTGCTCATTCTGTAATTATGTTCCATATTTGATCTACCCATGTGGATGCGCACTTATTGAGCTGCATGCAGCTGTATCAAGAATATCCTCTAGGAACATCCACACAAAAAAAAGTTACTCTAATAAATGGAAACAAAGAATTAATTTAAGAAATTTTCTACAAGAGAACTAAAATCTGTTGGGTGAGACAAAAACAAGATATAATATTAGTGATAAGAGAATTTAATGCTAAAATAAGAGGACTAATCAAGGATACAAATAGATTATGGGTAAGAGTGTTTTTGAGTAATGAACATAACAGGGACGCGTTTGCAGATTTTTTATCAGGAACCTACAGGCCATTGGAGGAAGCATTTACATCTTAAATTGAAACAAACTTGTTAAGGTTTACATAGGAGCTGTTGTGGTTTCAGACCACTATCTAGTGATGGTCAATAGTTAACTGAAAGTCTTTATACTGGTTTAGAAGACTGTAGTGTCTGTTTACGACCAGTTTCTTGGAGGGTTGTTAACCGATGTGCGAGTCCATCTTAAAACACTCAAACACTAGAGCAAAGTAGACCCGCAGCCTGTTAGGTGTCATCTATGCTGCGCTTAACAAACCACCTAACCATGCTGGTGTTATGCCATGTCACACAGTTAGTCACCTCTTGCAACATGTTTTATGAGGGAAAGTGGTGCTATTCTTGTCTTTGTATACAAAACACATACACAAAGACCCTGGCAGACTACTCGGGACTTAACTTAAACTACAAAAGAACAGAACAGTTCAGGTCAACAGGACCCACTATCATGTGGCAGCAGGGATACACCTGCCTGTCTCAGTATTTCATGTAAACTCTTTTTAGTGGCCTTTTAACAACATTCATGGCTATGCGTAGTGGTTCTATTCTTTCTTCTCCAGTAAGGGGAACAAGGATTCATGTAGGAAATCTGAGACATGATCAGGACGATATTTTTTCAGACTTTGATTTCAATGAATCTAACAAAAGCAGCAGTCAGCTCAAGGCTATGTCAGTTATCACACTGCCATCAATGCTACTAGCATTTTCTATGCACAGCCCGTTCTCAGGCAGAAAATCTATGAAAACCATGTGCCAGCCTCTACATTAGTCATTTGTACACTTTTCCAGGGGCGGCCATTTTGTAAGTAAACAACAGGGTGTGAAGACAGAGAGAGTGGTGCTGCAGCCGGTGAAACCAACGACCCTGATCAATACTGGCCCTCTGATCAGGAAAGGGATGGCAACCCTCACTCGTCCAGCGCCAGCATGACTGCACAAGGGAAACTACAGGGAGCGTGAACATTCCAATCATCCGCTAGTTACTTTGTGATGAAACTACATGATGAGCGTATGAGCTGCAGCAGTCAGCGGCCCATAGCTGACTGCTAGCGTTAGGGCCAGCGAAACAGAGCTGCCATGACCCGTCTACACCTATATGCAGTGATCCTGGATAACAGGCTGCAGCAGGGCAGACTGGCAAAGGAGAAGGGATCGAAGAGGGAATGCTAACCCGGTACTCAAAAAATGCTTGCTCAAGTCGGATGTGTTGGATCGAAAGGTGGGATCAAGATGCTGCAGTGGTCAGTGACCATAGCTGACTGCTAGTGTCAGGGCCAGTGAACCATAGCTGCCAAGACCCTTCTACACCTCCACGTGGTGATCCTGGATAACAGGCTGCAGCAGGGCAGACTGGCTAAGGAGAAGGGATCAAAGAGGGAATGCTAACCCGGTACTCAAAAAATGCTTGCTGAAGTCGGATGTGTTGGATCGAAAGGTGCAAATATCGCAGTCAAGCTGTAAACTACGACACAACGCATTCCGTTCTCTGAACTACATTCTGCTACTTATGGCCTTTCAGGGTTTGATAGCGGGAGATTGAGAACAAACAAAGTCAAGCCAAGCCAAACTACATGACTGGAATGAGAAACTAGTTGTCTACAGACGCTACAGAGTCTTCTGGGAGTCACTGTGGTCGAGAGGTAAGACACTAGCCTGTCATGGTGATGAACAAGAACAGCGATTGATCGAATCCCGCAGGTTTTTCAAGTGACTCTGGTGAGACTAGAGTGCCTGCATCCTGAGTTACCTCTAGTCGTCTTGACTTATGTTTCACCACTGGGGGCCGCAGTAGCCCAGTGGTTAGTGCACTGACTTTCCAGTCAGGCAATCAGGGTTCAATCCCCAGTTGGTGCTGGATTTTTTTTCTGATCACAAACCGACTACTCTGGTCGACTCAGCCACAGAAATTGGGTACCAGAACAATCTGGAAAGTAAAGGCGGATGGCATGATGCTGACCACATCAACCACTAAGTGCCGTTGGTTACAAAATAATATGGGCCTAACACCATATTTCCTATGCGCTGCATGGCGTGACAGGATCTTTACTTACTTACTGATCCAAGGCAGCTCGGGACCAGAGAGTGAGGTTGATGAACAGCCTAGTTTCTTTTTCACTATAATCCACATACAGCACAACTTACATCATCAAGATAATCCCATCTTGTGATGGGCAACTAATAAAGGTGCACTTCTGTATAGCTTTTCAAGGAAGGACATTGGTTGTTGCCCCATACAACCCTTTCACTGGAGTATGATGGGCAGGACTGCATCAAGTGTTCCACTGTAATCAGAGCTGTACCACAGATAAGGAGATCCGTAGTGATCATCTTGTAATTGCTATAGAAATGGCATCTCAGTCTGTTGTGCCCTGTGCAAGGCTGGCAGATCATCTGATATTGCCAGGATAGTTGGTGGTAGGTATATTTTTCTATATGGCCAGGGTGGCCTATTTTCTATTTTGATCTGAGCGTAGCCTTGATAAATGTTTTTTGTCTCATCAAATATTCCAAATGTGCAGCCAGTGGCGTATCCTAGGCACCCGATGGCATGACTACATCCGAAATGTGAAGGTCTTTGCTAAAGCATGTCTACACCCAATCTCAGAAAAACTTGTCCGACGCTGAGTTTCTTTGTACGGTCATGTTGTACGGCTGGACCAGGAAATCCCAGCCCACAAGATACTACAGAAGTTGTTCGCCTGCGCCAAAAGTCTTCCCCCGACCAGCTGGAGGCACAGAAGAGGCCGTCCCCGCATAGTATGACTTCAGTAAGTATCAACATCCTCCCGAACAAGGCCTGGAACCATGCCACAGCTGCGGGTCATGGATGTCGCCGACCGACGCAAGTGACCTCAGGCACATAAGTGAACATTATTATTATATATTGTCACTGTGTCTGTTTTAATTGGGCGGAAAATATAAAAGTCTCTATTTTGACATATGATACAGAACAACATTATTTATGTTAAAACACTGTAATCTGTCCAAGTGTGTTATTAAATGTGACTAAAGAGGGTTGTGCATGAGGCTAGCAACCTCATCAAGAGCATAGAAAACTTTTTTGATACAGGCCATCTACAAAGTTGGCATTGTGCTTTATTTGAGTGAAAGGGAAAACAATAAGTGTAGAAGAGTTTCTTCCTCATGACTTTGTACACCCTGCCATTCACACAGGTCAAAGCCTGGTGAATTTGGAGTAATTATCTAGGTTAGAAAGGAAACTCTGGAAACAATACCACAAAACATAATAATAATAAGCTTTGACGACCAGGACCCGCCACACTGAGTGAGTGTGTTCATCTGATGGCTGTGTACCAGGCAGCCTGCAGTTCTGTTGGGGCGGTGGCAATCTGTTTCAGCCAGGTATTGCGAGGGGTCATGTTAGTCAGGGTCAGGCAAAACATGCTGGCCAAGACCCCCCATCTCGGCTTCCTAGTAGCCATCCATGGAAACAGGCTGTTTTCACGGCAACCTTGCTAATGAGGTGAGGGATCGACATGATCCCCATAGTAGTGAGTGACACGCAGAAGATGCCAAGCATAGCATAACCATTTGGAGGACCCAGGTCCAACTTCATCAGCATGCTTGGAATGTGAAGAAAGCTACTGCAACCCGCCATTTAATGTCCTTTTCAGGGCCCACGAAAGAGTTATCTACTCATTGTAGGCATTCGCAAACAACAACAACTTACCACTAGGGGACCAGGCAAGTAGCCATGCTTCAAGGCAGAAGATAGAGAAGCTCCAAACTTTAACCTGCCAACAAAAACCGTTAAAAGCACAAATGAGCAAATAAAATACTCAAGAATATATAACAGCTACATCTCGTAAGAAAAATCAGCTCCCAGACCATGAAAGGAATATTGTGCAACAAAACCTTGTCGTTCGAACTGAAAAAGAGAGTCTGTGGATGCTCCGTGGAACCAGTACTGACATATGGCAGTGAATCATGGATAATTAGCAAGCAATCGCTTAGATCTTTGGAAGCAATGGAGGTGTGTTTTTACAGAAGAATGCTGCGGGTCCCATGGACTGCAAAGAAGACTAATGATACAGTACTTGAGGAGGCACAAACACAAAAACAACTTTTTGCAAAGATAACAACAAGACAGTCATCTGGAAGACATAGTTTAAGAATGGACGATCAAGAAGAAGTATATATATAAGGGCTGATCTAAAAGTATTTGACTTTAGACTAGAAAAACAATTTATGGGCCGGTGCATTATCATGGTCGGTCCTCCGGCCCACACATTGCACCTCATACTGGCTTTTATTCTGAAGCACAGCCTTCGATAGGTTTAGGATGCTCCTTAATCCCTAGACATTAGCTCCCAGTCACTTTAGTCTCCTTCCAAGACTCACAATGCTACTAAAGAGATTTCAGAACATAGAAGGAATCAAAACAAATGCAACGAAGCACCTGATGGAAATCCCCAAAAATTAATTTCCAGAAATGGTTCCAAGCAATTGACGTTGGGAGAATTGTGTCAACTCAGAAGGGGCCGATTTTAAAAAAAGATTTGCTTTTGAACTAAATAGGTGAGTTTTTACAATCAAGTCCCAGTCTACAGCCGGATACTTTTGGATCAACCCTTGTATGCCGGCTGCTTGAATATTTTATAAATGGCTGCAGTGACGGAATGATCATATATTCCATTATAATTGTATTCTCCCCTGTTGCTAATGACTCATGCCTGCATTACTAACCCTATCTAACATATGCATTATATTCGGATAATTGGGTAATTATGAAATCACATTAACCCAATACAGTGGGTCACAGTTGGCTTGTTGGAAAAGACCTATTTACATGATGTAACCTATTTCTGACATGTGCCAGGCACTCACATGCCAGTGGTTACAGACCTTGTATGGGATGACCTCATTTCATTATTACTTTGATTACCTCCCTTGCTATCATGTAAATTAAATTCTTTGTTTAAATGAACACCCCATTAGGACACTAAACTTGCAACCTCAAGGCTGGTGTCTACACGTCAGACTTACACTTCTTTCTACTAACTTGAAAACCAAAAGTCTACTGTTTTAATAAGAAAGTTTGTAGCTCATTTGGCTCACAATACTTGATTTAACTTAGTTGTTTCTCTTCTACAAAATGGTGTTGATGTCCGCAAACCGTTATGTTTGTCAATTACGCAATTCAGCAACAAATAAAATTGATGGCCATAACGCTAATACCTGGACCACTCAGGATAAGTGTAAATGATATTACTCTTCAACAGTTATGAGGAAAGACTCTGAAAAACCGGACTAGTGTCTAGAAAAGCGAAGAATTCAAGGTGACAATGTAGGTTTATAAGATGATCAAAGGAAAGGATAAATTAGACTATAACAAGTCTTTCAAAATACAACCACCTACAAGAACAAGAGGGTATAGCTACAAATTAACTAAAGAAATGTCCAGATTGGGTATTAGGAAATAGTGTTTTTAGTCAGAGAGTGGTGAATGCTTGGAATGCATTGCCACAGGAAGTAGTGGAGGCAGGGACAGTTAATGTATTTAAGAATATATTGGATGCACATAGTTTTTAGAGCAAGATAATGTAAATGAAACTGGTTGTATACAGACTGCAGAGTCTTCTAAACCAGAATTAAGATGTTAAGTTAAGGTCCATGACTTCAAGTATTTGGACACTATTTTTTCAGCAGGCGGTAGGATCGACAGGGAAATTGAGACTAGGTGTCACAAAGCATCTGCGGTGACTTATCAGCTGTCCCCACTGTTTAGACACCCGAGCAGTAGTTTGGCAACAAAGTAGCAGCTGATAAACAGTATATTTATGCCGACTCTGTGCTACAAGTGCTAAACATGGCCTCTGTCCAGGGTGTGTGAGAGCTGAAGTTCGCCTTGTGAAATGAAATGTTTGAGGAAGGTCATCCGTGTTACCAGGAGAGACAGAATGCGGAACGACGACATTCGAAGTATGGTCGGCACTACGTCTTGTGTCGAATACATTTCCAGGCAGAAAATAAGTTGGTTTGGTCATCTCATGAGAATGCACCCTCATCAATTCCACTGATGGCTTACAATGCTGGTAGATCTGGCTACAGGGCAAGTGGGTGACCATGAGGCAGGTGGATAGATGACACAGAGTGCTTGTGTAACAACAAGGGTTCACATTGATCGACACAACGCACTTGGCGCAGGATAGATGACTTAAGCTCCCCGCGACACTAAACGGCCCAAGTGGAAAGAAAACTAACTAACGCTGAAACATAAAACTAATTTGGTTCATACGTGATAAACAAGTGTAGAGACGAACATTTCTGTATGTAGATGCTTTCTTCTATATTTCAGAAATGCATTTGTAGTTTTTCAATAATTCGCTAAATGTCAATCACTATTCTTGTGCCTATGTGAATTCTATGACCCCTTACTTGGGAGGAAATAATAGGACTACTGCACCCTACAATTGATGTTGTAAAAGGCCTATAAGTAGAGTTGTGCATAGGACTAGCAAACTTAACATGTAAAACAAGGTAGCATAGAAACCACCTATAAGAGTGCAATTACACTCTGTAACCATAGTTGTAACTCCATGCTCCTACAGGAGAAAGAATAACTTATAATGATGAAAACCACAACCAAGTCACAAATCCACTCACTTTGCTGTGAGAAACAAACACTTCAACTTCTTTTCCAACCACACAATCCCGTTCACAATTAGCCGTTCCTCCCTACCCCTCCACAGCAAACCTAATAAGCCAGATAATCTACAAACCAAAACTCTGAAGCAGAAATGTGCTACTTACTTCTGAGAGCGAAACACCTCAGCATGTGATCTGTGGTCAGATACACATCCGCTAAAGACATTACGAAACATGGCCACTTAGGAATCCGGAATCCAAATTCCAGAGTAAATCAAATCATGTGACCTCAATCCATTTTTTTTGCGGACCACACCTACGGCTCCAAGAACAATCACACCATTCCCATCTGGCCAACTCGGAAACCAGGACCTGTGGGCTGAAAGTAAAAATAAACAATCAAGTTCATGTCTCTTTTTCTCACCATAAAGGCTGAAAGTTGTTATTAACATGACTCAAAGACAAATTTAATATTTCTTAAATTCTGTGTTCCGAGTTCACTAGTATGCTAGATCCACAGGGTTGTTGCCAGGATGAAGTGCGCTACTTCTGCGTCTCATGGTCAGGCCTAGTTTCATAATTAATTATGGGTGGGGCAAGTATGAACGATAATTCCGAACTTAATAATACATGCATCTTAAATTCTTTTGAAGATAATTAAGAAGAGAATTTGATGGCATGATAGAGGTGGTGCTGAAAGATAACCAGTTCAGATTTCGCGTGGCCGGAGCTACATAGGATGCCATCGGATCATTGCAACTTCTTGCAGAAGGAATGATTAATCAAAGACGACCACTATTAATCTGCTTTATTGATTATGGGAAATCATTTGATCTTGTCACCAGAAGCAAACTTTTTCAAATGTTTCAACAAATAGGTATAGAGAGATAAATCATTAGACTAATCCAGAGCCTGCTTGAAAATCAAGAGGCGATTATTTCAATCAAAAAAGGACTAACAGATCCAGTTTTAATAAGACAGGGTTTCTTGTGTTCACAGTCTCTATAACGCATATTCTGAGATAGTGATGAAAAATGTTGTTCAAAGTTGTATTAGGGGTGTCAAAGTCAATAGTATGAAAGTTAATGCCATCAAATTTTCCGAAGACCAGGTCACAGCGGGAGCATCAGTAACGTTACAAAACTGCTTGAACAAAAATTAACAGCACAGCCAAGCAACATGAGCAAATAAATATAATGATGAACCTAGATTAATTACACTGCACTATAGCCAGAAGGACCCATTTTCACATCTACAGTATGCCTCAGATTATAGAAGAGCGAATGTAAACTTCTACCAATGGAACTTATAATGAGCAGGTTCAAACAATAATCTATCCTTAAATATATAGCAAGCAGCAGGTTACAAAGTGCACTGAGGGAGGAAAGAATAAGGCCACTGCATCGCCATGGATGTTGTAAAGCGTGAGCAAAGAGAACTGTTCATGGGTGTAGCAACCTCATCCTTAAAAGCAAAATGCTACAGAAACCACTATTGCAAAAACACACACAGTGCGTTGCTGTCATCTTCTAAGAGGAAGCACAATGTAGTAGTAGCGTTGTACTCTGGCCGGACTGAAAAAGAGACAAGGAGACTGCAACCAAGTATATTTCTCTGTTAGCATCTGAGATGTTATTATGCTGACAAAGTAGAAACAAAGTTTGTCATATTTTGTATTCATAAAAACAGGTTTAATTTTGCTTTGTAAAAGAAGTATTAAAATTTTTTACAATTTATTATCATAAAATAATTAGCAAAGTTCTTATTTTGAAAGAGCTTATGTTTCTTCTTCTTTGTTGGCATCTGTCTTGAAAAGGATGTTGTGTCCTAGTTTACATCGAGGATGCAATATCTGTGCCTTTTCGGTCCGACATATCTGATGCATTTTTGGGACTGTGTTTGCCTTCCCTCTGAAAGAGCATTTTATATAAACCTTCCATCGTCGAGTCGGATGCACTGGGCCGACAGGTGCAAAATTAAATCATAGTGCAACGCCTTGGGGAATAGAGAAATAAGACGAATGCAAAAAAAACAACAACAAAAATATAAACCTTCGAGTGGACTCCTACTCCTATTATTCAGGAGAAAAGAAAATGACCATGCCCTCTACTAGGATGACTAAAGAGTGTTGTGCATGGGGATGTAAAGAAATAGTGCTACAGGAAGAACCACAACAAAAGAATGCAAAATATTTTGGAAAATGCTTCTTGCAAGGAACGCACTGTATGAACTGTTCTGTGGTTCAAAAACAGGATGATGATGATGATCTCTCTTAGTCTCTTCTCTTTACCATCTTCTTCGTTCATTCTCAATATCTCATTACAAAGCCCTGAAAAGGACTTTGTACGTTGCATGTTGTTGTCCAGAGAACGGAACGCATTGTGTAGCAAATTACACCTTAACTGCAATATTTGCACCTTTCGTTCCGACACAGTCTACTTCAGCAGGCATTTTTTAGTACCAGGTTGGCCTTCTCTCTTCAATCTCCTCTCCTTAGCCAGTCTGCTCTGTTGTAGTCTGTTATCCAGGATCACCACATGAAGGTGGAGAACAGTCTTGGCAGCTCTAGGTCGCTGGCCATGACGCTAGCAGTTAGTGTTGGGTCATTGACTGCTATAACTCATGCATTGCTCAGCATCTTGATCCCTCTTTTACCATGAGGGTCAGCAGTTAGTGTTGGGTCATTGACCGCTATAACTCATGCATTGCTCAGCATCTTGATCCCTCTTTTACCATGAGGGTCAGGGATCTGTTTTTCTTATGGCTTATGTTTCTACAGGATGGGGTAGCCAGCTCCATGCCCAACCTTTCTTAGTTGCCTGGTAGCTTACGGTGTTATTATTCTTTGTATCCAATTCAATCCTGGTAACACATGTGTTAACGATGATGATGATGATACTATATTTAAAAATCAATGTATTTGCAATAAACTAAGGATAAACTTTTTCTTAAAATATCATGAAAATTGGCACGTCAAAAGATGGCAGTGAAAAGGCCCAATTTAATCAAGTAACATACAGAGAGATCAAGAACATCATCAGAAATCAGTACACACCAATGAAGAGAAGACATGAACATAAGCAGTAGGCCAGACCCAATTCGTGATCAAGATGCTGAGCAGCGCATGACTGACTGCTAGCGTCAGGGCCAGCGAACCACAGCTGCCAAGATCCTTCTACACCTCCACGTGGTGATCCTGTATAACAGGCTGCAGCAGGGCAGACTGGCTAAGGAGAAGGGATCGAAGAGGGAATGCTAACCCGGTACTCAAAAAATGCTTGCTGAAGTCGGATGTGTTGGACCGAAAGGTGCAAATATCGCAGTCAACCTGTAAACTATGACACAACGCATTCCATTCTCTGGACTACATTCTGCTACTTAAGCCTTGGTAGCGAGAGATTGAGAACGAACAAAGCCAAGCCAAGCCAGACACAATTCACTAACTCAAAAGAAATCAACAAACTACCCTATTTCGCCTGAGAACTGATCACTGCAGACTACTAGAACATCCATACCTACTAAGGATCTCACAAGCCGGTTAATACCCAGGTGGAACAGGTGACAGTATCCTGAACACATTCTACAGGAATGCCCACTCTAAAAGGAAATGAGATACCAGACCTGGCCAGAGGGTAGGGAGCTGAGACAATAGCTGTGGGACAGCCACTTCAATCTGGTGAAGGCTTCAGACTTTATTTTGGCGAGAGGTCTGTGCATATAGCATGATCAAAGATCTTGAATGCAAAGAAAAAGAACTGGCACAGGTGATCATAGCTCTTCATAACGTTCTGCCCTTAATACTGCCTATTAATTGACATTCAATTGTTTCCCGTGCTTTAATTAATGTAACTTGTTGACTGGCAGTTATCACTTGTATGTTTCTAGACTACTTTTATCAAGTTCTTCACTGTTGACAAATCTTTATTGAAAGCAGATTTTTCATGGCTCTTCTTGGAATAAAAATGGAAAATGGTTCATAGAACTGACTTCATTGCACCTGGGTACCCCCATATGTACTCAGTACCTTTCAGCGCTGAAAATGTTGATGACAAAGCACAAACTCTGTAGCTCTTGCGGTGGCTCTGAAATTTCCCCCCGACTGTGACAGGTATCCATTTACAGCTGGGTTAACTGGAAGAAGCAATCATACTTTAAAAAAACACATGACAAGGCCGGTCCGTCAAATGTGCATGACGTGATTCGAACTTGGTATGTTGGAAATGTAAACCAAGATTACTTCTCATGTATTACTAAACAATCACCTGTTTTGTCTGCACAATCGATTAATATCAGATAACAGGTCAATTGCCTGTTTTGTCTGCACACTCGACAGCAACAGAAATAAAGGATGTTTATCTCTGCAGCTATCGCATATTGCACAAACTGACAAACCAGATAGGAAAAAATCTGTCAGCATCAATAACTTTTTGAATGGAACTTTACAAGACAGAAAAATAAGAAGCAGCAATCCATATTTCTTTGCATCTTTATTTTAAGATGCATAAATAATGCACATATTGCTCTCCTACAAAGGTGCATCCAACTTTTTAGTAGTCTGAACAATTATCAATAGGATATAAATAATTAATATAAATAAAATGATATGCTCCTATCTACAATGACAAACCTTTGCTTTTCTTGGTTTAATTAAGACAAAACAATTTAAACAAACCATTAAATTATTAGTTAAATGGCAGCGGAAATGACCCACCGTGAACAATTTGCTTTAGGAGCAAGGGCCTAAACATGGCGTTTTTGGTTACTTAACTTTTCACTTGTGCTACAAGTACAACAATGAGAGATATCTGACTTCAGTTAGAGCTAACAAGTTACCAAACACCTGTGGCAAATATTCTCGTCGTAAAGCTATGTTCAGTCCTTGACCATGATTTCGCTTCTTGTCAGAGCTCTGCCTGCTCTTCCGAAAAGCAGCATGATTCTTTCAACCCTCCACATTATACGGCAGTGCACTCGGAGATATTTTACAGTTCATTTGTCTTCTAAATGATATAATGAAAGAATTCAGACTATTATTTATTTAAAGTAGACCACAGACAAGGGAACAATTCCTCCAACAGTCAACTGTTGTTGACCTCATTTTTCACGGGCGCTGTCAGAGCGAACGTTTAGGCAGGCACAACGATATTCTCCATCAGAAACATGCACGATACATGCCGTCACTATCAGCAGTAAATAAACTGTTAACATACTTACATCCGCAACAGATATAATCCACGAAAAACTACATGGTGTGAGCTGTTGAGAGTACAAGTGATTCAATAATTTCTGGATAGGCCGTTAGCCAGGAAGGGAAAAAATTATCGATAGAACTAACCCGGAAGTGAAGGGAGTCCATGTTACGGGAGTTATCATTGTTCGCATTAGCCTGTCAACACTATACCACACCATCGTGTTGGTTATTCGTCCTGGTGTGTCCAAACAAAGGGACTTGTTTGGGGTTGAAAGTACTTCATCAAAATTAGGCCAATCAACTAACAACAATAAGTGAAACGTACTGTTACGTTTGTTTAAAACAAAAAATAATTATGTACACCTGACCGAATTAATTGCACCTGGTGCCCGAGCACAGCCAAGCGACGATGCCCTTCCCCCTTCAATTATGACTCCCATTCACATCCCCTGTGTGTTACTAGAAGCCGAAACGCAAAGATAATTATTGATGTCCATCGTGAGGGAAGATGACGACAGGGGCAGACACGTGTGTTCAGATGTGCCCACATATGACTGACTACAATCTTATCTGAACGCGACAAATACTGCAGCACATGGACAACTGCCTTGTGGGTTTTCTGTTCACTGGAAACGCTGAGGTAAAATCTGCATCCTGTTATATCTTCTGCAGTCTCAACTATGTCTTGCCACTTGATCGAGGTAATTCAGAATGAGAGAACGAGATTGACAACGGGGCAAAACTTCCAAATCACAGATATTATGGGCGGTTACGCGTTCTTCTGGAGTGGGTGTGACAGTACGTGAAGATAGTGTCGGATTCACCGTCAGATCTCATCTAGTCCACGAGCTTGTTAGACCACCAAGGTACCAATGATCGACTAATGACTTTTTAACTCTCCCTCGAACACGGAAGCAGTGCCGCACTAAACAGCGCATATGCCCCGACACTGACTAACCACGAAGATATACATCGATTCATTCTACGAGGAACTATGCTCCGTCAGATTCAAACTCCGAAAAGCTCGTTATCATTGGTGACTTCAGTGTCAGAGTATGGACTGACCCTCAGTCACACGAAGGAAAACTTTGGGTACATGGCACGGGCAAGTGTAGCAGTAATGGGCTGCTACTGTTGAGCTCAATGTGGGGTGTCGAGTGCTGGCCAGACTCAGACCAAAGGCTCAATGCGGGGTGTCGAGTGCTGGTCAGACTAAAGGCCCAATGTGTGGTGTCAAGTTCTGGTCAGACCAAAGGCTCAATCTGTGGTGTCGAGTGCTGGTCAGACCAAAGGCTCAATCTGTGGTGTCGAGTGCTGGTCAGACCAAAGGCTCAAGGAGTCAAAGCTTAATATAGATATAGTGAATAAACAAATCTGCATGAATACAATGTAGGATAAATGCGCATCTCTGAAGGATGCTGTCTACTCTACCGCGTCTGAGTACATGTGTCTTGCCACTCGCTGGAACCTTGACAGAATGATGAGAATTAAGAGGCTATTTACTCTACTGGAGGGTGGGGGGGGGGGGGGGAGGGATGCATCTCCCGTTAAGACTTCACCAAGACGAACAAAATCTTCTTGAAAAAAAACAGACCACCAATATTCGAAGGATTGTCCAGAAGCAGCATATGGCTATTCAGGACGACTGACTCATCAGCAAGTCAGATGAAATAAGCGAACTACAGATACGATGGGCTTCAAATGAAAACTTTAAAAGCGCAATAGAAATTAGATAAACCGTGCGTTTGTATTGCAATTTGTTAATATCGTCGCTAAGCATGTCAAGAGTGCCCTACACGTGCCATCACGGCACAGAAGAGCACCGTGACGTCATAATTGAAGTTATAAGTTGACCACCCCACTATTGACATGCGCACATAGAGGAGCATCGTTATGTTATCTGATGTTGAGCAGCGAAGGGGTGACACCTATAGAAAGTCAATGAAGATCCAGCATGCCTTTCACTCCAGCAAGTGTGTGAATGAAGTAGGAAGTTCCATAACGACGTGAGTTCTGTGATAGACTGTTCTCGATCGGGAGCAGTGACTCTAGAATCGATTGCAGCCGTTGACGCCTCGTAAAGGAAAAGTGTCAATTGGCTGTATAAATTAAATTGCCGCAAATTTGGACATCAGTCAAGGTTCAGCACACCACATCATCCATGCTGTGGTACAGTACCACCAAGTGTCTGCAAGGTGAGTGCCGCTGCAGCTTACTCCAGAAATTAAATAATGACGCGTTGATGTCTGTCAGGAACTTTTGCAGGCTTTTAAGCAAAAAGATAATGGTTTTCTAGCAAGAATTGTTACTGGAGATGAAACATGTGTTCATTACCACGACCATAAAACAAAGAGAGCGAGCAAGGCATGGCACCCTCTCTCATCACCACCGAAACCAAAGAAGTTTTGCACACAACAATCTGCAGAACAAGTTATGCTGACTTTTATGGGGTGGATGAACGAGGCGTTATTTTAGAGCACTGCATGCCTAGGGGAAAAACTGTTACCAGTGCCACGTATACAGACCTTCTCATGAATCATCTTCGACCCACAAAACATCCAAACGACCTGGATTTCTGAGCAAATGCGTCCGTTTGCAACATGACAATGTTCGACCCCATACTACAATGCCCGCGCAACGGCTGCAACTCCCGAGAACCTTCACTTCAGTGCCTACCACATGCGCCGTATTCACCAGACCTAGCCTTAAACGTCTTTGGACAACTAATAGAGGATTGGAAGGGAAAGACTAGAAGAGGCATTGGAAGGAAAGACTAGAAGAGGCATTGGAAGGAAAGACTAGAAGAGGCATTGGAAGGGAAAGACTAGAAGAGGCATTGGAAGGAAAGACTAGAAGAGGCATTGGAAGGAAAGACTAGAAGAGGCATTGGAAGGAAAGACTAGAAGAGGCATTGGAAGGAAAGACTAGAAGAGGCATTGGAAGGAAAAGACTAGAAGAGGCATTGGAAGGGAAAGACTAGAAGAGGCATTGGAAGGAAAGACTAGAAGAGGCATTGGAAGGAAAGACTAGAAGAGGCATTGGAAGGAAAGACTAGAAGAGGCATTGGAAGGAAAGACTAGAAGAGGCATTGGAAGGAAAGACTAGAAGAGGCAATGGAAGGAAAGACTAGAAGAGGCAATGGAAGGAAAGACTAGAAGAGGCATTGGAAGGAAAGACTAGAAGAGGCATTGGAAGGAAAGACTTAAAAAAGGCATTGGAAGGAAAGACTAGAAGAGGCAATGGAAGGGAAAGACTTTCATGTCCGATGAATAGATCAAACAGGTGTCGCGTGAGTGGTTACACACGTGACCAAGATCATTTTATTTCTACAGGAATCCACACACTTTATCGGCGCTGGCGGACTTGTATCAAACGCAATGGTAACTACATGGAAACATGACGCAGTTGTGCTTCACTTTTGCAGAATTATTTAAACAAGTTTCATATTTCACGGTCTAGTTCACCCGGCTGAACTTCATGAGATTGGCGCCCTTCGTCCTAGGTGAGACAGTGTCAGCTTTGTTGTAAGACATTTAGACACAACTATAATGAGCTGCAACCTGGAGAGAGATGCGCTCCGTCAGGTGTTTACCGACCCAAGACAAATCGTTGTTGTATGGCAGATGCTGGTACTACAAACTGCAAAAACGGTGCCTCAACGACCTTCTAGGTTATGAGACTGAAGAGGATGATGATGGGGGCTGGTACCCAAACACGGAACAGTCGACAGGGGCACGCTCGTACCCAAACACGAAACAGTCGACAGGGGCACGCTCGTACCCAAACACGAAACAGTTGGCAGGGTTACGCTGGTACCCAAACACGGAACAGTTGACAGGGGCACTTTCGTACCCAAACACGAAACAGTTGGCAGGGTTACGCTGGTACCCAAACACGAAACAGTCGACAGGGGCACGCTGGTACCCAAACACGAAACAGTCGACAGGGGCACGCTGGTACCCAAATACGGAAAAGTTTACAGGGGCACGCTGGTACCCAAATACGGAAAAGTTTACAGGGGCACGCTGGTACCCAAATACGGAAAAGTTGACAGGGGCACGCTGGTACCCAAATACGGAAAAGTTGACAGGGGCACGCTGGTACCCAAATACGGAAAAGTTGACAGGGGCACGCTGGTACCCAAACACGGCAGAGTTGACAGGGGTACGCTGGTACCCAAACACGGTAGAGTTGACAGGGGCACGCAGGTACCCAAACACGACAGAGTTGACAAGACTAAGGAGATTACTACCAAACACGGAATAGTTGACAGAAACGGGACCAGTTGTATTTGAAAGTGTCAATTAGAGTTCTGGAGTTGCTGGGTTAAAGCAGAATACAGATCAACATCAAAGGTAGAGAGATCAAATCCAGTTACTGGTACGCTCTAATAGATCTAGCTGTAAATATGTACCTGGTTTACTGATAGGTACGGCAAGTCAGCGAAGAAGAGAACTAACCAGCCTCATAAATAAGCTGTGGACACAATAACAACTCTAACGCTTCTTCCCCGACAGCAGTGTTTACTGTGGGACTACCTTTACATTACTTAAGTACAAAACAGAATTACCGATTCACGGAGTCCTTAGGCCTGGGCTGATCCATATATTTTTTTTTAAATTGGATATTCTAAACCGTATGTTGGAAATTGTAAACCGTATGTTGGATATTGTAAACCGTATATTGGAAAGAAGAAAACACATTTGGAGGCATTTGAAAAGTTGGGTGTGAAAAGAGAATTAATGACCGAAATCAGGGTTAAACAGTTATGTTATTTTGGTCATATAACAAGACATACCTCCTTGTTGAAGACAATACTGGAGGGTATGGTGGAAGGCAGTCGTTCAAGAGGCAGACAACGTTTTAAGTGGGGGAATAACTTCAGGAGATGGACTGGAAAAAGCCTCTCAGATTGCACAATTACAGCAAGAGATAGAGTACACTGGAGATCCATTGCAGACGATCTTCGATCCGGAGATGGCACCTGAACTGAACTGAAACCGCGTAAACTTGTAATTGTGTTTAGAATTTGTATTATTATTTGTTCCTGTTGCTTCCCCCCTCCCCTCCCCCTGTTCTATTGGTGCCATAATCACTGACTTATTTAACTGACTGGCTAACTCATCTCTGGTCCTATAGTAGGCTTTTGCTGTCGGGGTCAGAGTGTTAGAGAGAGAGAGAGAGAGAGAGAGAGAGAGAGAGAGAGAGAGAGAGAGGGAGAGAGAGAGAGGGAGAGAGAGAGTCTCCCATGTTCAGGTCAGGAAGAGAATATGAAAGTGCAAAGTTGTGTCCACTGATATGATAAAAGTATTGACATCTTTTTCTACTTTTTTTTCGCCCTTGTCCTACTTTTGCCTTTCAGCGACAGGTCATGAAGAGGTTTCTTGACCAGATCCCAGTATGTGTTTCGTACACAGGAAACTTCACTGCTTCTGTTATTTCTGCTGTGATTCATTTGAGTGGGCGGTCCTTGACACTAGTACATACATATAAATGCTTATAGCATATAGATGTTTTGGCTTGCGTCAGTTTATGTCTGAATGTCACCGATAATAATCCCACCGTTCACCGCATCTTAACAATCGCGGTATTTCTAGTGCAACCCAGAACCAGTCGCATACCTTCATTCTAGATGCGTTCCAACATTTCATACTGTGTTTTCAATAGTGCGAGGATGCCCAATCTGTGATCGATAACCGATAGCCCAACATGACCAAATAGGATGAAGTGAGGATGCTGTTCCAACTAACAGCAGCCATAGTCTCCTAGCCCTTCCTTACATCTGTGTACGGTCTAGTCAAGATGGCAATTATATTCAGCGTTTTCTATTCATTTCTGCGTGTTTTGTGTGTGATTATTTTCTACGTTTCCTTTTTTTTCTCTACTTGTAATAGTCTCTCTTTGCCTAATCTGAGATAAAACAGCAGACGACTTGTCTATTTGGCGGGGTCAATAACTTCGTCTTTTCATCGCTATCATGTCTATCTTAATCTGCACACGTCGCTGCCTCTCAACTGCGTACTCCCTACTGTCCTCTTGTCAGACTACCACATCACTCAGGAAATATAGTCAATGGAAAGTAGGCCCTGATAATAGTCAGGACAGTGGCGATGTCCTATACGGTGAAGGATCTGTACTTGGCGGTGATAAATCGGATGGGGATTTTCTACTAGAGTGAGAGGACCTGGCATTGATAATTCAGTTCAAGTGCCGTCCCCGTAGCGAAAGTAGGCTGCAATGAACCGCCAGTATAACATGTCTGCTGTCTTGACGGTACACTCTGCTAGATCGACATTAGTCACTAATGATTAGTCCATCTTTCGAAGTTCTCCCACTAACATCGCTGTCCGCCGACCTTCAACTTTCCCCTCCAGTATTATTTTCAATAAAGTATCGTCTTTTTCTTGTTACTATGACCAAAATATTTGACTTTCCTTGTCAACAAGTTCTCTACCCATTCCTACTCCCGTCAGTACATCGTTGTTTGCTAATTTCTCTTCCAACGAAATGCGATACATTCTTCTGTATAACGACGATTCGAGTGATCCTATTTTGTTCTCCGATTGTTTACTCATAGCCCATGTTTTTTCACCGTATAATAATGTTGAATATATCACACCGAATGCTGCCATTGATGAGCACAGATGGAAAGACATGATAAGAACCTCCAGTTTGAGACCCCCGATTGTTCCAGTGACTTCAGCTGCGAGGTGGCCAGTTCTTCTTTGTCCTCTGTGTTCGTCCGGAAAATGTTTCTTTATGCTGTGTCGTTTACAACTAAGCTACAATGTCTGTGCCTCCGACAACAGCTTTGCATTTTGGGGACCAGGTTTGCCTTCCTTCTTCGATCCATATTCTCTTAGCCAGACTGCACGGGTGCAGTATGTTTCCAGGGCCGCTACTTGGAGGCAGAATACGGTCTTGGTCAGCTACGGTTTTGTTGACATTGATGCTATTAGCCAGATGTGAGTCCTTTGGCTGCTGTCAGTCGCTGTCAGCGAGTCACTGGGTGCTGTCAGCTGTGAGTCATTTGTCTGCTGTCAGTCGATGGTTGCTGTCAGCGAGTCACTGGGTGCTGTCAGCTGTGAGTCGATGGCTGCTGTCAGCGAGTCACTGGGTGCTGTCAGCTGTGAGTCAATATCTGCTGTCAGCGAGTCACTGGGTGCTGTCAGCTGTGAGTCGATATCTGCTGTCAGTCGATGGCTGCTGTCAGCGAGTCACTGGGTGCTATCAGCTGTGAGTCGGTGTCTGCTGTCAACGAGTCACTGGGTGCTATCAGCGAGTCACTGGGTGCTGTCAGCTGTGAGTCGATATCTGCTGTCAGTCGATGGCTGCTGTCAGCGAGTCACTGGATGCTATCAGCTGTGAGTCGGTGTCTGCTGTCAACGAGTCACTGGGTGCTATCAGCTGTCAGTCGATGGCTGCTGTCAGCAAGTCACTGGGTGCTGTCAGCTGTGAGTCGATATCTGCTGTCAGCGAGTCACTGGGTGCTATCAGCTGTGAGTCGGTGTCTGCTGTCAGTCGATATCTGCTGTCAGCGAGTCACTGGGTGCTATCAGCTGTGAGTCGATGTCTGTTGTCAGCGAGTCACTGGGTGCTATCAGCTGTGAGTCAATGTCTGCTGTCAACGAGTCACTGGGTGCTATCAGCTGTCAGTCGATGGCTGCTGTCAGCAAGTCACTGGGTGCTGTCAGTCGATGTCTGCTGTGAGTCGATGGCTGCTGTGAGTCGATGGCTGCTGTCAGTGAGTCACTGAGTGCTGTCAGCTGTGAGTCGATGGCTGCTGTGAGTCGATGTCTGCTGTCAGTCGGTGGCTGCTGTCAGCTCATTCACTGCTGCGTTATCGGCCAGGTGTCAAAGCTAAGTCCTCTTTAATAAGGGATGTCACTGCATCGGATTCTCAATTCTCGTTTTGGAAGGCCCAGAAGTGCTAGCTACGGCATGAGTGGGTGAGGGCCTCAAACCTCTAGTGGATCTACTGCGAGGGTGGAGCAGCAGTGTGTACAACCAGCGAGCTACTGAAACCATTAGTACTCATGTTTTCATTGTTTGTTGATATAGGCTGATCACCTTTGAGTGTGCAATGGTGTTGATTACGTATAATATAACATTATCTATTCGGGATGACTCTAGACGGGTACCTTCATTTTCTTTTCATATATACGAGGGTTGGTCAGAAAGTAATGGTACTTGTTGGTATGTTGTATATACGAGGGTTGGTATGTTGTATATATGAGGGTTGGTCAGAAAGTAATGGTCCTTGTTGGTATGTTGTATATACGAGGGTTGGTCAGAAAGTAATGGTACTTGTTGGTATGTTGTATATACGAGGGCTGGTCAGAAAGTAATGTACCTTGTTGGTATGTTGTACATACGAGGGTTGGTATGTTGTATATACAAGGGTTGGTCAGAAAGTAATGGCCCATGTTGTATATACGAGGGCTGGTCAGAAAGTAATGGTACATGTTGGTATGTTGTATATACGAGGGCTGGTCAGAAAGTAATGGCCCATGTTGGTATGTTGTATATACGAGGGTTGGTATGTTGTATATACGAGGGCTGGTCAGAAAGTAATGGTACATGTTGGTATGTTGTACATACGAGGGCTGGTCAGAAAGTAATGGTACATGTTGGTATGTTGTATATACGAGGGCTGGTCAGAAAATAATGGTACATGTTGGTATGTTGTATATACGAGGGCTGGTCAGAAAGTAATGTCTAAAGCTTTTTTTCTCATCCCAGCATGATGATAGAAGAATGAATATTTACAGGTGACAACATTGATATTTCCCGCGTTCATGTGTATAATTGCACGATCTTCCGACAGATAGTGCTGCTGTAGTAATCCCATAATATGGTCTGCGTTACAAATAATGAGCTGTTACTGAATTCCTGACGACGGATAAAGTGTGGGCAACATTCACAAATATTTGTGTGCTGGGTATGGAAATTGTGCAGCAGAAAGAAGCACCGTTGGGCTGTGGGTTCAGAAAGCTAAAACCTGCGAAAATGGACAGATGGAACGGCATGATCGGCCACATTTTGCACATCGTGTGACAGCCACCAGTCCAGACATATTGCAGTGAGTTAAGGCCTTTATTCACGAGGATCATTACAACACAAGTTGACAATTGGCCCTCACAGGTATGTGCATGCTTGCCTCCTTGAAGTTTCTCAATCGATCAGACGTTGAAGGAACATGGCTACACAAACAGGAAACCCGCTGGTACAGGAAATGCATGCATGTCCTTGTTTCCTACTGGCATAAAGCTGTAGAAGTGGGTGGAGATTATGTAAACAAAATAGCACGTGGAAAGGAAACATACTGTATGTGGGATCAAGATGCCGAACAGCGAATGAGCTGTAGCGTTTAGCGACCCAAAGCTGGCTGCTAGCGTCAGGGCCAGTGAACTAGAGCTGCCAAGACCCTTCTACACCTCCACGTGGTGATCCTGGATAGCAGGCTGCAGCAGGGTAGACTGGCTAAGAAGAAGGGATCGAAGAGGGTAGGCTATTCTTAGGTACCCAAAAATGACTGCTAAAGTCGGATGTGTCGGACCGAAAGGTGCAAACATCGTAGTTGAGTTGTAAACCTCGACACAATGCAATCCGTTCTCCAGACATCCTGCTACTTGCAAAACCATTTTCAGGGGCTTGGTAGCGGAGGTTTTAGAACGAGCGACGAAGAGGATATTGTGCATGAAATTCATACATTGTCAGCAAATAGTGAAAATAACTTACACGACATGACGTTCCGCGAAATCCTCGTACTTTTATAATCGATATTTAATCTCGCCAAAAAATGGCCATAATGCGGCAGTGAATGAACTGACAGCAGCTAGCGACTTAACAGCTGGCTGTTTGCATCATGGTCAGCGAACCATAGTTGACCAAAACCCTATTTCATGCCTACATGGCGGTCCTGGAAACAGGCTGATCTGTTCACTAGTGAAGACTGACCATGGGATAGGATTGCAAGCACTGTACTTTAAAAAGCCAGCTGAAATTGGATGTGTCGGGCCTAAAGGCCCAGATATCGGAGTCTCTTTTCAAACTATGACATAACATCACAATATTCTTTTCAGGAAGAAAGCCAAAGAAAATTTAAATGAAGAAAAACTCACCCAAAATTTTTATTTAAATTTCAAAGCACTCAGAAAGCAAATACACCAGCGGTTCTAAAATTTGTCCAAATCACTGACCCAATCAATAATGCTCCATAATCGTCCAGTCATACAAAGTCAATTAAAAACCTACAAAGTCATTTTAAAAATCTTAGTAGCCAATTTCATATTACTACATTGTTGCCCTGTGAAGCTACTGCACAATTTATACTTTACTTACTTAGTCGCTCCTCTTCTACCGTGAGGTGTAGAGGTGCACAATATATAATGGAGACAAATTTATTGAAAGACTAGCTCAGGATCTTGCTGCACAGACATTCTCTACATCCATTGACTAGTTTCATTTAAAAAAAAACAGAATTTAATTCATCCATTGACTAGTTTCATATCTAAAAAAGACAATTTAATTCATCCATTGACTAGTTTCATGTCTAAAAAAGACAGAATTTAATTCATCCATTGACTAGTTTCATATTTAAAAAAGACAGAATTTAATTAACATTATGGGCAATAATTGAAAAAAGTAGACAGCTAGTCAGGCATAATTGGAAGAAATGACTAAGAAATTTAAGCAATTTGTGATAAATTATTACATCTTTCGTTGCTAAGTTGAAAAAAACCTAAATAAACAATAACTGATCAAATCCAGGTTTGGTTTGCCCCTAATAGTCCGGCGCTTCTGACTTTACTGCACATTTTAAAATGGGTTTACTTCCATACAGGTAGGAACTTGTTGCTTCGAAAATCCAGACCTGCAGCGTTTGGGTTGTCCGCTGCATTATCAACCACTTACACCCCCACCAAACTTATTTGGGAAGGGATTCAGTGAACATAACACAATTTTTTGCACAGATTTTAATGTTTCATTCATTACTGTAGTAACACTCATCACACAAAACAGCAAGCAAACTATAATGCCCAGATAACGCATGGCAACAAAAATTGGTGACAACAACATTAAATGCAAAATTCTCTTTGGTGTCTGAATAATAGAAGGATGAAATCAAGAGCTTCAACGTGTGAAATGTTGCGATGAACGAGCAGACAACATTCCATCTCATTTCTTCCTGACAAATGCTTTTAACGTCAATGACCAGGCACATTGGCTTAGGTAAGATTAGTGGCAGGGATGACAGTTTAGAGACTTCATTGTAAGAGACCAGCTCTTTATCAGATGAAGTTGCTAGTTCCTTGACAGTAAGCCAGGTACACATTTACAGCTGAGTTGACTGGAGAGTGTTGATTATGGTGTTTGAACTCAGTGTGTGTCCGTAGAGTGGATGGATAATCTCGCTGCTTATGTCAGTCAGTGAACAAGAGATGATCTATTCTGCCTACAAGTAGCGACCCTGGAACAGACTGCACTTGTGCAGCCTGGCTGAGAGGTATTGAAGAGGGAAGGTAGACAAACAAATATGCTCAAACCAGACGCGTTGGGCCGAAAAACACGGATAACACAGCCTCGCTGTAAACTATGATACAATATAACGGAACGTTATTTTCGGAATAAGCTCAGTAAACCCAGTACCTTTACCACGACAGGCAAGTTCTCCTGCTACTTGACTTAGAAATGATGAAATACTTAATATACTCTGTAATGAAGGTTCTGTTCTATTTTGTTAAGAATCAACATCACTTCATTGCTGGCAGACTCATAGGTGATCAGTCCCATTCAGCAAATGATGAAGGGTGTAAATAGTGATGATTCCAGTAGATGTAGTGGTGGCTATATGCTTCACTTGGAGCAAACAGGTTAAGACAGCGAGGAAACAAGCCATGGTCTCGTACAATGAGGTCTCTAACACTTCATCCTTGGCAGCAGTGTTTGCTGTAGGACTATCTTTACCTTTCTGGGCCCTTCCAATGGTGGAAGAAAGAATAGGATGACTGCCTGACATGTGACTAACGAGGATGTTGAGGTTAGCATCATCAACATGTATAATAAAGTGCTTCAAGAACCACAATCCTAAATAATAGTATCATTGTGGACTTCTTGCACGGAGAAGTGGACCTACAAAGGCAAGTCTATAAGTAAGTCACATACTGACATGGGATAGCTGGAAATTGTAACTCGTGACTGCTAACGGTGTTATGTTAACAGGAGGCATCAACATTCAGCTTAACACTTTACAGTCTCATGCGATGTGGATTGATGGTCCGCAAAAAGTTTAAGTTCAATTCTATTTTAAATCTACATTCTGATTTGACTTAAATCTACGTTTTGATATGTTGCTTAAATACAACGTTAGCTTTTAGAATAATCTGAAATGTGGCAGAACTTCCAGATCCTTCGCAGCTTCCATTTAATGTAGGGTCTTTTCTGTTTCGTCAGTCTTTGGAAAAGTGTTAAACTAGTGACTTTTTGTGTGATACAATTAGGAAGACACGATCTGAGAAATTACTTATTATTTGGTCAGGCTAAAGATCATATATCTGGCTTACAGGTGGATATTCGAAACAAGTCCGATTCAGTGTAAGACACACATCTGAAAACTAGGCCGGACTGGAAAGTGTTTGATTATTTTAGATAATAGACACCAAGTATTGCAGGCAAGCACGAGTGCAGTTCAGATGGAAAGGTGACCATGTTCGTGGAATGTATGACCGAAGAACAGCGTTCTGTCTGCTGGGGGAAAGGGGGGGGGGGGGGGGAGAAAGAAATTCATGAAGAAATGTTTCCTGTTTATGGTAAGAATTGTTTGTTTAGTAAAGTGCTACATAACTGGGTCGATACATTTTCTCAAGGATGTTCCAAAATTGCTGATGACTACCGAACCAGGTCGTCCTGTTCAGAATACGGCGGATGGAGGAGATGATTTGAGCTGACAGACGATGGGATACGATTATCAATGTTAGCAGAAATTATATTGAGAAAAAAAGGGGCATATAAGTGCTATTAAATGATTTTCACATTTAGTTGTTTTTTATATTCATTTCTTTTTATTCATTCTTCCTGAAAAGGACGTTGTGTCAGAGTTTACAGCAAAGCTGTGATATCTGATTTGAGTTGGAGATTATTGCCATTTGTGACCTATTTACTGACCTGCCCTTTTACTATTAAAAACAAAATAGTGCCAGTGATGGCAGCAAAGTCCAGTGTACTGTAAGCATTCAGAAAACAATTTTGTGCCTGGAGTGACAACAATGTTCAGGCCAGTTTAAAAAAATGTTACCCCCACAGAAAAAACAAACACATGAAGCAGCAAAATACTTGAGTCTGTGTCTCCTTGTGCAGATGAATTTGCCTAGACCGCTCGACCACCTATTTATACGAGTCAGACAGTCATTAAAATTTAAACTGCCATATTTGCTTCTTATTTTCACAGTGTAAGATACTTTGTTCTGCATGTTACATTCGAACCATAAATATTTATGCATTTTGGCTTGGCACACCAGCTATGGATATATATTTTTAATGGGGTTAACTCTTCAGAGTCTGATTACAGGAATTTCTGCAAGACAGCAGGTGGTTTTGAAGACAAATATGTACAGACCAGGCCATAAAGAATAGTCCCTATCTTGCTAGCTGGTCATATACGCATCCATGCATCAGCGCAGAACTTAATTCCTTCCCGAAATCGGTTTCGCAATAATAATACAGAGTCAAGTACGGAAACAAAGAAGACATCCTTATTTTTTTTTCTTCATGCGAGCAAAAAACACATGCTATTAAAACTCCTACTAGATAAATTATCACTTATTGGCTTGATCTATCTGCAACATTCTGATTTTACAGCTTCAAAGATTTAAACTTTGTCTCTTCTCCTGTTAGTAGGGATAATCCTGCCACGAGAAGGCCACATTCTGGGCTATTTCTGTCAGTCTATATGTTGTAGGTGTCTTGGAAGCATTTTAGCAAGAGCTGAGAGTTAATCCAGACTTTTACTTCTGCTCATGACAGTAATTGGCACTAAAATTCTAGCAATAAGGGTCAGACAGCCTCAGAGGGAGAATTTCGATTTGAGAACATAAGTGTGTGAAGGCTGATGGCAGCATACTGACCAAGACCTCACCTCATGGTCAGGTGCAACATACTGAACAAGACCCCGGGGAGTAAGGATTGGTACCGGTCTCACAAAAAAAATGAGAAATGCCTATGCTGACGTACAGCCTCTGCCAATCAAGCCAACCGTACCTTTTCGAGTGGTCCATTAGCTGGGTTCGGTGCTCCCCGTTTAAACTAATACGGCAATGGCGAACAGCGAGTATCCGGCGCTGACAAATCGGACTCCCGATGCCTGAAGGGATAAAACAGCAGGCTATGGGTGGGGTAACCCGAACAGACCCCCTCCGTCAGGTGCGGCAGATGCTGGGCCCGACGGCACGTGGGCATGACCCGATCCCTACCAAGGTCACACCCAGGGAGCTAACCTGGTTAAAAGAAAAGCAACTGAAGCCCGGCAGACAGTGTTTGGATGATCCGGGACATGGATAGGAAGACTCCAAAACTTCCCCCACCGAAGACGGAACATGCCGGCCAGAATGGCGTGGGTACCCAGGACATGTACGCATATACGGTTAATGAGTATGCTCAGATATATCACAAGATATGGGACTGCCTCCGTGGACCGCCAACAGGCAGAGGCAGCGCCGGATCCCAAGCCTCGAAAGGATCCACTCCAAGCTACTGATGACAGCTCTGAGTATCGGTGTACCAGGATTAAACAGAGTAAAGATACTGGACTAAACAACACTCTAAAGATTGCGCAATGGAACGCAGAGGGGGTGATGGGGAAGAAGCTAGAACTGTACAACTTCCTGTATGAACACAAGATAGATGTCATGTGTATACAGGAAACACATCTAAATGCAGATAGACGCTTTGGTATTAGGGGATATGAAACACACAGGTTAGACAGAGAGGGTCACAAAGGAGGTATCATCACATTAGTAAAAAACTCCATAGCCGCCACAGAAACCTCCAGCAGCATCAATGGGCCTGAACATCTGACAGTCAAAATACATTTCCTCCCAGAACCACTACAAATTATTACTGTCACAATTGCAAAAACCTGGAACTAGATAGAATTCCACTAGCCGATAAAAATCATATAGTTCTCGGGGACTTCAACAGCCACTCTCCAAGTTGGGGCTACAACACCATGGATACAAGAGGAGAGGAGGTGGAGGACTGGATGGTAGAAAATCTTCTCATTCTAATAAACGAACCAGACACAGAGCCAACCTTCTACTCAAGATGCTGGAGAACACAGAGCACACCTGACCTGGAGAACACAGAGCACGCCTGACCTGGCAATGGCAACTGAGAACATCCAGACTCGCACAAAAAGAGAGGTAATGAGTCAGCTTGGAGGTAGTGATCACAAACCAGTCATGATCACAATAGCAGATTTAGAACTACCCATAAACAGAAAGAAGACAGCCAGCTGGAATTATAAAAGAGCAGACTGGAACTTCTACAAGCACTTAACTGAAGACAAATTAAAAACACCCTTCACATCAATCAATGTAAGACGAAATGCTGCAACACTTACAAACATCATCACAGAGGCAGCGGAAAAATCAATACCACGAGGCAGAAGACAGAATTATAAACCTTTCTGAACCAGGGAGCTACAAGAACTGCATGACAGGGCTACCAAAGCAAGAACTACTATGGAGCAAGATCCATCAGACTTCAACATCACAGAACACAACAAACAGCCCATCTAGTGGCATAAAACCAGCATTCGAAACCAAACGCAAAGAAGAAGAACAACAGCCCCTCCTTATGTTTGCAACATGTACTTGGAAGCAGTTTGTATCCCAGCAACCTGACCAAGGAGGTAGGGACCAACAATGTGATCCTTGTAGTAATGAACTTGCTGAGAAACATTGCATTGCACTCCAGTTTCAGCATGGTACATTTGGAACCAGGTTTGCTTTCTCTTGGGCCAAACTGCATGAGTGCAGTCTGTTTCCAGGGCTGCCACTTGGAGGCAGATTCAGGTCTTAGCCAGCTGTGAGTCAATGACTGCTGTCAGCTCATTCATTGCTGCATCTTCGGCCCTCATGTAGTTACCTTTCTTCTGCGATCATTCTCAATCTCCGCCTACCAAGCCCTGAACAGGACTTTGTAAGTAGCAGGATGTAGTCCGGAGAACGGAATGCATTGTGTCGCTAGTGTACAGCTTGGCTGCGATATTTACACCTTTCAATCTGACACATCCGTCTTCGGCAGATGTAATTACCAATACTGATTACATATGGTGGGCAGCAAAGAAGGCACCTAACCGGCCGCGGATCTAATTTGCTCTCTTGTTAGAGTCCATCATGGATATTACCAGGCTACAGATTTGATTGAAATTCACACTAATTGACGGCTTACACCTGTGTCCACAGAAACATGATGTAGTTTTCCATTTAGATTAATTAGTTTGTTCGATTTGTGGTGTTTTCCCCACCGATTATCCTGGCAAAGTCATTGGCTATTAGATATAGTATTTCAGCTACCATGTGTCATATTTACATGGTCCAGTGCACATGGCTCTTCACAAGGTTGGCGCCCTATTTGAACACTGCCGTGGCATACTGGCATGGGGGTATGAAAGTTGTTTGCCCAGGCAGTCTATGTGCAGTGTACAGTCAAAATGTTTATTTAATTTCTGACAAAAAAAAAAGCCATGGCGTACTGAGGTTTGAACCAGTGTCTCCTGACCCCCCAATGGCCCGGGAACCGGCTCTCAACTTAATCCGGTGGCCACCAAACTCCGTGCTGCAAAGTTTGAGCATGGAAAACCTTGTAAAGTTGTGAGAGATGAAGGCACAACAGTGAGCAAGCTGACAGCAGCTGGCTGTTTAAGCCAAGATCATAGAATCAGAGCTGATCAAGATATTATTCCATCTCTAAGTGGTAGCCCTGAAAACTGGCTGCAGTCTGACTGAGAGAATAGTCATTGAAGTGGGTAGGGTTTGTGCTACCCAAAAATTTACCGCTCCTAAACTGGTTTTTGTTTGGGTGAAAGGAGCAGATACCACAGCCTTGCTGTCAATTACAACATAACAAAATGTATTTTTCCGTACAAATGTACAGAGAAGAAAAAACAACAGGAGAGATGAAAAAACAAAAGAAGAGGAGAGACAAAGGAAAAAAAAAAGAGAAGAGAATGACTTCCTATCTTAATTAGAATTCTCCTACAATGACCCATTTCCACTAATGTGATATGTCAGCACCAAGATTATAACAAGTAAAAATACAAAAACTACATTTTTCAATACACGCTTTTATTTCTACCAACACTTTTTTTGGGACTACATGAGTCATTTGTTTAATTTTGGTGTTTCTTCTGTGAATTGGTATTTTTGGTAGATCATTTGAGGATCAGTAAAAAATTTGAAAAGTTAACAGGTCGCACTAGTAGAGGCTGTGTACAAAGTTTTAGCGCACTTTACAGTAAACCTAATTGATTTAATTTGTTTGTTAAGACACGAATCTTATGAATTAGGTCGGACTGTAATCTAATAAATTTAGGCTGGACTGTAAAAGGTTAAAATAGGAGAAATAGAAGTCCAGACAAACAGACAACACATCATGTCAGGTTAAATAAAAGCTTGTAAAAAGAAAAAGTGGCTGACATGTAACAAGGTTAAAATACAGTTTACTACAATAACAGGCATTTCTACCAAAAATAGTCTTTATTACTTTATTAAGGGCTAGACAAACAAAAGCAGCACAAATGAAAACAGAAAACTAAGTTTTTTTTATGATAAGTAATAATGATAAGATCATAATCTGTTGTCAGCAAGATTGCTGTATGCTCTGTACCACTGGTTGCTAATATCCTGGTTGCAAATGAGAAAATTCACGGGGAAACAAGTATATACATGACAATTGACAAAAATAGAAAGCAAATATCTAACTTTTCTGGTAGGCTACTGTGTATTAACCAGGCTTGATGAGGTAGACAATAACAGTAACTGTGGTATCTGCTATGCATGGGGCAGACTATTCATCCTGTTAAAAATTAAATATAAGCCACGAGTAAAATAAAAAGAAAAGAGGGGGCTGTTATAGCTGAGAGGTACAGGCATTCGTATCTCCTGAAACAAGTGAAAAGGTGGAATATTTGAATCCTCCACGTGTCAAGTTTCTTCAGGTATCATGGGAGGCGAGACCAGCTCTATGTCCTATTGGAGATAGGCAAATAAAGTTTGAAATCCTGTATACAATGTGCTCGTAATATAACCCTTAGTAGTTGAAAAAAGAAAAAAAGTAGACAGGTAGCTGATGTCCAGCAAAAATTATAAAGGAAAAACAGAAATTCTGACCATATAAAGAGCGACATGCATGAAGACAGCTCTTCTATAATGGCAAGACACAATGAGATAAAACACCTGCTTGCCTGCAAATAATTTCAACTCTGCTGCCTGACTATCATAAAGCAGGTTTTGTTTTGAGTTTATTCAACTTTTATCTTGAAAAGGATATTGTGAAATAGTTTATGGAATGTCAATGAAGGTGAGTAATAATAATAACTACAAAAAAACAACAAATGATCTAGTTCAGGTTCAGAAAACCTGCAGCCCTAAGGCCAGTGCAGCATTGTAGACCATCAAGTGCGGCCTTTCGAATAAATCCACATTTTGCAGGACAAATCTTTTCGTCTTTTATTATTTTTATTTAATCTTTTGAACTCATATATCGGGGTGTGTGTAAATACCTCATTCCCTGAGCAACCCATTTGCCAGTGTGACAATTATTTTATGGCGTATTTTGGGCTGTACTGCTTGGATTTTGGCTATAATATAGTGGCATCTACACAGTACACACATTTCCGGAAATCACAAATATGGCGGCTCAAATATCAATGCACATCTTCATTATGATTATGATGATTTTCGGGATAAAAAGTATTTTGAAAATTTAGGAAATGGCCATTCTAAAAGACTAGCAACAGAATAAGTCGTTTGAAGAAATTTCAAGGATTTTCAGGCCGATAAATTGGATTTAGATGGTGATTATTCTGAAAAGGATCAGTTATTATTTGAACGACAACATATTAGGAAATATTTATTTAGTCAGAAAGTGGTGAATGCTTGGAATGCATTGCCAGGAGAGGTAGTGGAGGCAGGGACGGTTAATGCATTTAAGAATAAATTGGATGCGCATAGCTTTTAGAGCAAGGTGATGTAAATGAAACTGGTTGTATACAGACTGCACGGTCTTCTAAACCAGTATAAAGACGTTAAGTTAAGTTATGTTAGTGATTGGAATTATTATTGATTATGATGAAGCCAGATGTGTTCCTGTTCCACAGAGGATTGGGCTATAATCCTGGGGATATCCCACATAATGTATCAAGTAAATTTGATAGATGATGTTCTTCAATAAATATATTCCAGTCTACTGAACTAGGAACATTGGAGACGATCAGGTAAGTCAATTGGAGATAGAATAACTAAATTAGTCCAAATAGTTTTATCATAGTAATAATTATCTTTCCTCAAATGTCTACCTTGTGCATATTTTCTCAAGAACACATGGGAATTGGATTTTATGACTGTGTAGCCATGATCTAAAAGGTTAAATCTTAAAATGAACATATTCAAAATTCCAAACAGCCTCCCTGCTTGACTGGCATCGTTACCCAACAAATTAGGTTTTTACATAATGATGAACATATTTAGGTGCTTCTAATTGAAGTTTCCAGAAGTAAGGTTTAAGCTAACTTAATACACCACCAAAAAGAGGAAATGAAAGTGCAGGTCAGTGTCAGTCCGTTATAAAATATCTGTATCCTGACTCTGTCGCCATCATTGGTTACACGTGGCAACTGAGCATAGAGATAACTGAAGATATCAGTTATTAATTCTTCAAACATTCCCAGTATCTCAAGATATATTGTGGTAAAAAAATTATAGTTGCCCATCGCAAGCAAAGATGGGGACAAAATCAGACTATTGCTACGAAAAATGTGAGTAAAATATATACTACAAAAAATAGCTAAAGATACAGTTTACATACCAATGTGGCATATTGTTTTAGGCCCATATTATCTTAACCAACAGCGTACTAGGGGTGATGTGATCAGCACCACGCCTGTCAACTTTACTTCCCAGATTGTTCTGGAACCCAATATTTGAGGATTGTTGTTATTTTGCAATTGGAAAATAATCTCGCAACAAGCGCGGACCAGTGTGCTAAAATAAGCATCAATTTTTTCATGATTATTTACAACAAGCAACTCACAGCACCAGATAAGCTATTATTGTTTAGCTTGTGAAATAGCACACGATTCATAAAAACATGAACAAAGAAAAGTACAGCTTAATTTGTACCCTCACCTCAGTGTGAAAGAACAAAAGGTGAGAAAACACCCCATTACTCATGTCTCTGTCCAGTAGTTAATGTGACAGTACAACAGATAATGAGTGATAAATGAACTTATTCAGTAACTGGTGTGGGCACATTAGTATAAGAACAAATCTCAACTATCTGATTGATCATTTTTATAAACAAAATTACTCCCTTTTTTAATCATAGTAAAATATACTTGTAAATCTTGTTCCTTCTGGGAGTGACGACATTGCGCTCTCTCAACCAAAAAAAAAAGATTAGATGTACTACATGTGTTATTTGGTAAAGTCTGTCAGAATAATGTGGTGAATTTGTAGGAAAAACATTGGAATTTTCAACTTCATATGAATTCAGTAAAATGTGAATATTATTTTACCTAATATAGTGAAACTTTGAGAATATCTTTCCACGTGGACTATCTTCAATAGTAAGCCTTTGTTTTGTTTAGGTGTGGATACACATCACGGAATTATTGAGCTGTGACTATGTTTTTGTGGTTGATAACAAAAAACTATGTAACTGTACTCTCTTTTACACTAATTTACTTCGCTATGTATTAGACTTGTTTATGCCATTCTATTTGTCATCAATTGTGAATAGTTTAGAATACTTGAAATGTTAATGAAACATTACTGAAAGCAAATAGGTCAAGCGAAATGATCAACAATGAAGGTGGCATGTATTGAGGGTCAACTTTATACTTGAATTACATTTGCTCAAACAGACTACATATGTCAGCTAATATACAACATAAAAATGAAAGCCCTCTCACATTACATTCACTCAGACAGACTACACATGTCAGCTAATATACAACATAAAAATGAAAGCCCTCTCACATTACATTCACTCAGACAGACTACACATGTCAGCTAATATACAACATACAAATGAAAGCCCTCTCACATTACATTCACTCAGACAGACTACATATGTCAGCTAATATACAACATAAAAATGAAAGCCCTTTCACATTACATTCACTCAGACAGACTACATGTCAGCTAATATACAACATACAAATGAAAGCCCTCTCACATTACATTCACTCAGACAGACTACATATGTCAGCTAATATACAACATAAAAATGAAAGCCCTTTCACATTACATTTACTCAGACAGACTGCATATATCAACATAAGGATACAACATAACAATGATACACAATAGTTGGTGTCCAAGTGATATTACTAAAAGAAAAAGAAACATTAGCACGCAATATTCAGCCACCCTCCCTTTTTTGTTTGTTGCAACAGACATTTGTTTTTATTAATATTTTTTTCCATAAAGAAATTATAAAAATTGACACGGCACACATTACATGTTACGGTATTTTTTATATAGTATGTATATATTTATATACCAAGGCAAAGGCCGCCGTCCATCGTAGATGATGATGGCAGAATTTATTTTGCTAGCGCTATTTTTAGTAAGGATTAACTGCGCTACTTTTATCCTCACTCTCATCTCATGCCGCTCGACCCCTGTGGCAAGTCAAGCACAAGACGGCTAGGGGGCGACTACGAGATGCAGGGGACTCCGCATAAAGCACCCTTGAAAAAGACGGCGGAGTCCGGAGTCGAACCCACACCACCTGATCATGAGGCCGACGACCAAACCACATCGCAGCGGAATCCACCTAAATATATGCCACCTGTAAAAAAAAAAGGGTAAAAGAGGAGTGACTAAGTAACTAACTATATAGAATTTAAGTGATGAAACTCAAGCTTGCATTGTTAACAGGAATATTAACACTACACACATTGGCCACCTCTCAACTTCTTAGCAAATGGACATGCCATCAAGTTATTATTAGGGATCTTCTTATCCATTGTTCACTTCAGCCAAAGCATTGGATCATCCCTTCAGCCAGAGCATTGGGTCATCCCTTCAGCCAGAGCATTGGATCATCCCTTCAGCCAGAGCATTGGGTCATACCTTCAGCCAGAGCATTGGATCATCCCTTCAGCCAGAGCATAGAATCATCACATGTCAGTTGTGGACCAAGATTATATAGTCCTGTATGTCAGTTGTGGACCAAGATTATAGTCCTGTATGTCAGTTGTGGACCAAGATTATATAGTCCTGTATCTCAGTTGTGGACCAGGATTATATAGTCCTGTATGTCAGTTGTGGACCAAGATTATACAGTCCTGTATGTCAGTTGTGGACCAAGATTATAGTCCGGTATCTCAGTTGTGGAACAAGATTATAGTCCTGTATCTCAGTTGTGGACCAAGATTATATAGTCATGTATGTCAGTTGTGGACCAAGATTATATAGTCCTATATGTCAGTTGTGGACCAATATTATACAGTCCTGTATGTCAGTTGTGGACCAAGATTATACAGTCCTGTATCTCAGTTGTGGACCAAGATTATATAGTCCTGTATGTCAGTTGTGGACCAAGATTATACAGTCCTGTATCTCAGTTGTGGACCAAGATTATAGTCCTGCATCTCAGTTGTGGACCAAGATTATAGTCCTGTATGTCAGTTGTGGACCAAGATTATACAGTCCTGTATCTCAGTTGTGGACCAAGATTATAGTCCTGTATCTCAGTTGTGGACCAAGATTATATAGTCCTGTATGTCAGTTGTGGACCAAGATTATAGTCCTGTATCTCAGTTGTGGACCAAGATTATATAGTCCTGTATGTCAGTTGTTTACCAAGATTATACAGTCCTGTATCTCAGTTGTGGATCAAGATTATACAGTCCTGTATGTCAGTTGTGGACCAAGATTATAGTCCTGTATCTCAGTTGTGGACCAAGATTATATAGTCCTGTATGTCAGTTGTGGACCAAGATTATAAAGTCCTGTATGTCAGTTGTGGACCAAGATTATAGTCCTGTATCTCAGTTGTGGATCAAGATTATAGTCCTGTATCTCAGTTGTGGACCAAGATTATAGTCCTGTATCTCAGTTGTGGACCAAGATTATATAGTCCTGTATGTCAGTTGTGGACCAATATTATACAGTCCTGTATGTCAGTTGTGGACCAAGATTATACAGTCCTGTATGTCAGTTGTGGACCAAGATTATACAGTCCTGTATGTCAGTTGTGGACCAAGATTATATAGTCCTGTATGTCAGTTGTGGACCAAGATTATACAGTCCTGTATGTCAGTTGTGGACCAAGATTATATAGTCCTGTATGTCAGTTGTGGACCAAGATTATACAGTCCTGTATCTCAGTTGTGGACCAAGATTATAGTCCTGTATCTCAGTTGTGGACCAAGATTATATAGTCCTGTATGTCAGTTGTGGACCAAGATTATACAGTCCTGTATCTCAGTTGTGGACCAAGATTATACAGTCCTGTATGTCAGTTGTGGACCAAGATTATACAGTCCTGTATGTCAGTTGTGGACCAAGATTATAGTCCTGTATCTCAGTTGTGGACCAAGATTATATAGTCCTGTATGTCAGTTGTGGACCAAGATTATAAAGTCCTGTATGTCAGTTGTGGACCAAGATTATAGTCCTGTATCTCAGTTGTGGACCAAGATTATACAGTCCTGTATCTCAGTTGTGGACCAAGATTATAGTCCTGTATCTCAGTTGTGGACCAAGATTATAGTCATGTATCTCAGTTGTGGACCAAGATTATAGTCCTGTATCTCAGTTGTGGACCAAGATTATAGTCCTGTATCTCAGTTGTGGACCAAGATTATATAGTCCTGTATGTCAGTTGTGGACCAATATTATACAGTCCTGTATGTCAGTTGTGGACCAAGATTATACAGTCCTGTATGTCAGTTGTGGACCAAGATTATACAGTCCTGTATGTCAGTTGTGGACCAAGATTATATAGTCTTGTATGTCAGTTGTGGACCAAGATTATACAGTCCTGTATGTCAGTTGTGGACCAAGATTATACGGTCCTGTATGTAAGTGGCAGACCAAGTGTACGCAGTCTTGTATATCAGTTGTGGGCCGAGACTGAGCAGCCCTGTACGTCAGTGTAAAATAGGTTATATTCATACTTTTTTGACATATACATATTTACAACTTTGCTGTAGCAGAGCGGGTTCCGTGGCAAAGTGGTTAAGCCGTCGGAATCATGATCAAGTGGTGTGGGTTCGACTCCGGACTCCGCCGTCTTTTTCACGGGTGTTTAATACGGAGTCCCCTGCATACCGTAGTCGCCCTGTCCTTGACTTGCCACTGGGGTCGGGCGGCACGAGACGAGAGAGTGAGGATACAAAGTAGCGCAGTTAATCCTTACTAAAAACAGCGGTAGCAAAATAAATTATGCCATAATCGCCTACGATGGACAGCGGAATGTGCCTTTTGTAGCAGAGGTAGGTACTCATTGCTCAATAAATGAACAAAAGCACAAAACATTGGGTGTAAGAACAGTTAGCATTTGACAAACCAAAAATAACAGGCTGTTTGCTTCTATCCAGGCAAATAAATTTGAAAAATAATGAAATTCTTACCTTTCCCTAGGTTTAATACGTAATAGGAAGTAATATTCCAAAATAAACCTAGTAACGGGTATGAATAATGTTCAGCTCCCTGGCAGTAGGCATACAACTGTCTTTTTAAATACTAGGATTCACGTATGTTTTTCATTATGGTAAAATATGGTTTTAAGTTGAAAAAATTAATTAAATTAAATAAATATTAAGATCATTGACATTATATTTAGTAGATAATAATTACGATAAGCTGTCAATGCAATAATCTGTTTATGTAATGATCCACATGTTGCATGAGACTTGATAGATCATTATTTCAAGTGTTAATCAATTATTAAAAAGTTCAGAAAGACTCATCTAGATTGTAACATAAAATACAAGGTTTCCATACTCTTCTATTTCCCTGGGGTTTAATTCAAGCACAGTTTGCTTTCTTTCCTTATTTTGTTGTTTGCCCAGAGGTAAAACTTTACTTCAATTTGAAACAAATGACACTAAAAGCAAATGGTGTATTCTATTTACAAGCAAAAATGACAGACATGAAAGTGTGTTTTATGTAATGCCCAATTATTATAACAGAATAAGAAACCAGAGAGATTGTATTTACACAACTACGACTTGATTGACAACATTCTCAACAAATAAAAATATCACTTTGTACTAAATAAATACAATTGCTCCACCATACTAACATATATGCTAATCAGGGTACAATCTTGTAAAACAAAAGGATTATAAAATAAGTTCACTGAGGGCAGCAATGTCCTTCAAACAGAGAGCTATGGTGTCCATCTGTGTAATAGTTGTTCATCACAAGTGATGAAGACCACTCTCTTTGTTCAGCTGTGTGGACATCTCTTGCTGTGTCAGCTGAAATGGGTGACTTGCGCGGTGATTTGGATTAAAGTGAGGAAGAAACTGCGCCTTTTGTCAACCTCACTCACAGAGCCTAAGCTACCTTTTGCCAGTGGTAAGACATTCATCGAGACGACTGGAGATAGCATAGGATGCAGGTTTTGTCCTCAGGGTTACCACCGAAGCCTTTCCGTAAACATGTAACCCGCAGGGTAGAAAGGTGGGATGGCATCTAACGCAGTTTGTCGTGCCTTTTCGATAACCACAAGAGGTCGTATGGACAACACTCAGCGTGTGAGTGAGTCTGGCATCTCTCCCCAGCTGTATTCAGCTCATCATAGTAGCATCTAAAATTTCCGCACGCCAAATTCGTGAAGGTAGAACTAACCCGTGAAATACAACACATGTATAAGCGTAGTTCCATTCAGCCGGCGTCCAGACCAGGATAAACGGATGGAAGAAATCACAAAAAAAAGAACGAAATAACAAGTCCCGACGGAAAACAACACCACGTTTCCATGAACACAAGTGTAAGTCGTCGACTAGTGTGAATTCCAGGCAAATCCGTGGTCTGGCGGCATCCATAATGATCCAAAACAGTAGAGAAATGTAGACTCGCAGCCAGTTGTGGTGCCATCTAAGTGTGTCACAAAGCCCATTTAATTGCGTCACAGAGTCTGTACAAATTCAGTTAATATAATGATCAAAGCTGATTCATCATGTGGTAACAAAAATGAAAGTGTATGGGGAGAAATTGAAAGTGTAGGTGAAAAAACAGTGATTGAAGTAAGCTATAGATGTCCAACAAGTCATAAAGAGGAAGTTGAGGAGCTGATCAGTAGCATAGAAAAGGCAAGTGAAGGGAAATTATTATTAATCGGTGATTTCAACTTTACAAAAAACACATGGGATATGGCAGAAGCACTTGTAGAGTCAAAACCTTTTAAATTCAACATGTAGAAGCAGCCACCGGAGGCAAAAACACACTCCACTTAGTTTATACTGTAGAGGAAAATATGATTTCTTCTTCGTACGCTGTCAGACGTCAACCTTTATTTTTTCGAAAAAAGCAGCGGTCATCCTGAGGCTGTCGACACTGCCATAGAGCTTGTCTAGTGTTGCCACTGGTGAAAATATGATTTAAAACGTTACCGTTGGGGATGTTTGTCTCAAGTGACCATCAAATCATCCGTTGGGATCTTATAGCAGGAAAAGAAGTAAACATAAACACGCCAAAATACAACTACTCTAAGGCAGATGTTAAGAGGATGGAAGAGGCAGCGGCAACATAATCTGGAAAGATATTGTCAGAGAAACAGATGTTGAACAAGAGTGAGAGAGTTTTAAAACAGTTCTAGAAACGCTAAAAGAGGAATGTGTTCCATGTAGGGAGGTAAATCCCAAGCGTAAAAAGTGGATAACTAGATTTGTAGTGAAATGTAAGAGCTAAAGATAAAGCATGGAAAAAATATATAGAGGCAGGTAAATCAAAAGAAACATATTTAAAATATTTGGACAAGCAGAAAATATCTCAGAAAGTGAATAAAACAGCAAAAATAGACTTCGAAAAAAAACTTGCTTAGAGAATCAAGACTGACAGTAAAAGCTTCTTTTCTTATGTTAGAAATAAACAAAGAACGAAAGACAAAGTAGGCCCTCTCATAGACAGTACAGGGAAAATAATAAGTGAAAATAGGGAGGCTGCTAATCTGCTCAATCAGTACTTTGGCACAGTCTTCATAAAGGAGGACTGCTCCGAGATCCCAGAGCCTATAGATATTTTTCAAAGAGACATGGATACAGCAGGATTAAGATCAATCTGTATTACAGAGGAAATGGTTTTTAACAAATAGGAGGGGTTGAAAGTGGATAAATGTCCAGGTCAAGATGGTATTCATCCAAAATTGCTGTATGAAATTAGAGACCAACTAGCAAAACCATTGGCTATATTATGTTCTCAATCACTTGCAAAAGGGATCATTCGACGGGATTGGAAAGATGATGCAGGAGTGATTACCTTATTAAAAAACGGCAAAAAAGATCCAGCAAATTATAGACCTGTGAGTTTAAAGAGCATAGTCTGTAAATTGTTAGAGTCAATAATCAAAGAAAACATTGTAATGCATTTAGACAAGTTTAATCTAATCAGAAATAGCATGGGTTTACTAGAGGGAGATCGTGCTTAACAAATCTATTAGAATTCATGGAGGAGGTTACTAAAATGATAGATAAAGGGGAACCAGTGGATGTTATTTATCTAGATTTTGCAAAGGCCTTTGATAGAGTACCTCATCAAAGATTATTTAGAAAGTTAAAATCACATGAAATAGGTGGGGAAGTTGCCAAATGGATTGAAAATTGGTTAATGGGAAGAAGGCAGAGAGAGTGCATAAATAAGGAGTACTCTGACTGGTGCGCAACAAAATGTGGAGTGTCACATGGCTCGGTTTTGAGACCAATTTTGTTCATATATATAAAGAATTTGGACATTGATATGGGATCCATGATTGCAAAATTCGCTGATGACACAAAACTATGCAGTAGTGTCATCTAAAGCAGAAGTGGATATATTGAGGTCAGATTTAGATAAAATTTGAGAATGGTCTGTAAGCTGGCAAATGGAGTTTAATGTAGATAAATGTAAAGTTATCTACATGGGTGGATCCAATATGGAACATAATTACAGAATGGTTATAATAGATCATACAGGAAAGGTGAGTGAGCAAGTTCAGGTAGCACTGAAAAAGACAAATGCAATTTTAGGTATGATAAAAAGAAATATTAAACACAGGAGCAAGGAAGTGATAGTCCAACTGTAGAAAGCATTAGTTAGGCCTAGATTGGAGTACTGTGTACAGATGTGGCGTCCTTATCATAGAGGGGATATAAACATACTGAAAAGAATACAAAAAAAGAGTGACAAAGTTAATAGTGAGATTTCAGAATTACAGTTATGAGGAAAGACTCAGAAAAATTGGCCTACAGTGTCTAGAATGGAGAAGAATTTGAGGTGACAATACAGGTTTGTAAAATAATCAAATGAATGGATAAATTAGACTATAACAAGTTTTTCAAAATACAACCACCCACAAGAACAAGAGGGCATAGCTACAAATTAACTAAAGAAAGGTCCAGATTAGATATTAGAAAATATTTTTTTAGTCAGAGAGTGGTGAATGCTTGAAATGCATTGCCACAGGAAGTAGTGGAGGTAGGGACAATTAATGCATTAAAGAATAAATTGAATGCGCATAGCTTTTAGAGCAAGGTAATGCAAATGAAACTGGTTGTATACAGACTATGCAGAGTCTTCTAAACCAGTATAAAGACAATAAGTTAGTCTGTCACAGAACCTTTTTAATTGTTTCACAGAGTCCACCCAAGTGTGTCAGAGAGCCCATCTAACTTGGTAACAGACTCCAGTGAATTAAAACAGAGCCGATGTCAGTTGTCACAGAGTCCATCTAAGTGTGTCCCAGAGCCTGTTTAAGTTGTCAGAGTAGATTGAACTGTCACAGAGCCAATGTCAGTTGTCACAGAGCCTTTCTAACTGTGTCACAGGTCACATATAAATGAGCTACTAAACTTTGATTACTTTACTTCATGATCATCTAAAGTACAACAGGTCTTTCAACTTGAACAATATAATTCTTCTTCTTCTTCTTCGTACGCAGTCAGACAGTAACCATTATTTTTTCGAAAAAAGCGGCGGTCATCCTGAGGCTGTCGCCACTGCCATAGAGCTTGTCTTGCAGTTCCACTGGTGATGGCCACATCTGCTCTCTCTGATCCTCATATGTCGGGCAGTTCTGCAGCAGATGTTCAGCGGTCATTTTACCAGTACCGCACGGGCATTCGTCGGTACACCCTATCTTCAATTTGTTGAATAGGTGGTACCTCAGTCTGTTGTGGCCAGTGCGAAGTCTGAAGACAACGACCTGCTCTCTTCGGTTCAACTGGTAATAGGCATCGTTTTTGGTGTAACCAGTAGAACAATATAATTCAACAGAGCAGTTTTCTCAAGTTGTCCCAAAAAGGAGTATTCTATTCAAAATCTAAAGAGAAACAATATTTGCTGTAATTGCAATAATATTAGAAGTTTAGTCAATAAGCTTATGATTAACCTGTATCATGTGCTGGAGAGCCCGTGACACTTTATAAAAAATTACGATTCTCTATTGAAGACACGGAGCTGCCAAATGCTAAAAAACAGTGTATCATGTATAAACTTTCAGGTTAATGCTATGGAAATGACTAAAAATACATGAATTTGAATTAAAAATAGATGTCACTTCCTTTTTGTCTAATTTTGAAATGGGAGATGTGCTTGTGAATTTTTATTTAAAAATTTGAAACGATACATTCTCTTTTTCACTCGGATTTGAAGATTATCCCATTATTGATCTAGATGAAGTTGACTTCTTGGATTTGAAGATATCCTATTATTGATCTAGATGAAGTTGACTTCTTGGACAGGAATTATTTTCAGAGGTAGATCTGTTCAGTTTGTTTTTGTAAATGTACTAAATGTGTTTGTAGTGGAAACTAACAGATCTTGTTAAAAACACAATCAGTGCTGTGTTGCAATTTCACAAATTTATTGGAGTCTAAATGTATTTTCATCTTCTTGTATCTCAGAAACTAACAGTCCATAACAAAAACTATAATACACCAACAAGTTCTTTATTAATATAGGTCTTACACAAAAAAACTAATCATGGGTATCTATAGACCAACATATAAAAAGGTCACAGTCAACAACCCTAGTAAAACAGGTTCTGAAAAATAATGTCATAGCAAATGAAATTCTGTTAATTTTGAATGGAGGATGGCTTAGGTTAATTAAAATGAGGGTGACACTGAACCAAGAATATTTAAGTACTATTCAAAATTTATGAATACATGAACATAATTAGCTGCTTCACTCAAGGTTCCTGTTCGACGTCATTTGCTAGAACATAAATGTTCAAGCTAGAAATACATTTGCTGTGCCTACAATTCTCTTGGTACAGAACAAACATTCAGATGCATTGTCTGCACATTCTTGACATGCGATGACGTGACCACAAGGCAAATAGATGCAGCTGACCGGCCTAACTTGACATACACGGCAGGTGGTACGGGAGGCTAGAAGTGTGTTCTCCCTCTCCACTGACCTGAATAGTTCAAAGAATTCTACGTGTGGAGCTGGAACATCCTGCGAAGGTATCACTCTTTCCTGATTTTGAATTCTCCCCTGCACCATTCTGTTCAGCTCTGGTAATTCACCAGCAAATGAATGCTCCTGGGCTTGTAGCGAACTGTCTTGTGTTTGCACACCTCTTTCTTCCATTGCAGAGTCAGAAACTTCCAGTCCGTGATAATCATCAGGCCCTGTAATACAAGCAAGGTTAACATTCACTATCACAATGAAAACAATAATGGCGTAAACCAATATTAACTAGGTCACAATCAAAGAAAAAGATAAGAAACTAATAAAAACATCGAGCTCGGTTAAATAAACCAATCGAAATGTCTAAGCTTACTGCAGAGCGCTGGTATTCCAAAAAATATTTGCCCCCTTCTGAACTTCTTGCGGAGTGCATGTTTTCAATAAATATTTGTCATGTCTGTTTATTTTGTTCCAATCATTTGAGCTCTGACTATTTTCTTTAAAGTTTGCCACAGGCTACCTTCTTTGTATGTGCCATAGTCTGTACCTTCTTCTTCTGCACTGTGGATTCCAGAATAGGGATTGTCTTGTAAATACTATCAGCGGTCTTTCATAATGTGTGCCCCAAGCCAATACCAGTCCCTGCTTATCACCAAAAGGTCCGGTTGTTCGCTATAGGTCAACATTAGTGACATTCTACCATTACAAATCTTCTATACATAGAATAAATTTTTCTTTTAGAAGCCTTCGTTATACCACAGGTTACATACATGTAACAGTTACATACTTTCCCAGAATGCAATGAAAGCACCTCGTGTTTTCTGTATACAAAATGTTATTTTTTTGGTTTTGTTTTTGCGTTCGCCTTATTTCTGTTCCCTAAGGCAGTGTGTATTGCAATATGGTTTTTATTTTGCGCTTGTCGGCCCAGTGCATCTGACTTCGGCATGTAAGGGTCTGCTTCCTCCTGCATTTTCTAAGTATTTGCTTCCCCAGCGTACAGCCAGTGCTGTGATGGGGAGCAAGCCCAGCACCTAAGGTGTGTGAGCCGTGTCACTTAACCACTAGAAAGGTGCAAATATCGCAGTCAAGCTGTAAACTACGACACAACGCATTCAGTTCTCTGGACTAGATTCCGCTACTTTAGCCCTTTCAGGGTTTGGTAGCAAGAGATTGAGAACAAAAGAAGCCAAGCCAAGATGCCGAGCAGGGCATGAGCTGCAGCAATCAGCGACCCATAGCTGACTGCTAGCGTCAGGGCCAGTGAACCAGAGCTGCAAAGACACATCTACACCTCCACGCGAAGAGGGAATGCTAACCCTCGGTACTAAAAAAATACTTGCGGAAGTTGGATGTGTTGGAAACCATCCTTTTCGCAAGTGACTGAGAACATAATATAGCCAATGGTTTTGCTAGTTGGTCTCTAATTTAAAACAGCAATTTTGGATGAATACCATCTTAACAATTTTGGATGAATACCATATTATCCTGGACATTTATCCACTTTCAACCACTCCCAATTTTTTTTAAACCATTTCCTCTGTGATACAGATTGTTCTTAATCCCGCTGTTCTCACGTCTCTTTTGAAAATATCTATAGACTGGAATCTTCGAGCAGTCTTCTTTTGTGTAGACCGAGCCAAAGTACTGATTGAGTAGATTAGCTTCATCCTTATTCTCACTTATTATTTTTCCTGTGTCCTCTTTGTCTTTTGTTCTTTCTAACATAAGAAAAGAAGCATTTTCCTGTCAGTCTTGATACCATAAGCAAGTTTTTTTCCAAGTCTATTTTTGCTGTTTTATTCACTTTCTGTGCAATGTTTTGCTTGTCCAAATATTTTAAATATATTACTTTTGATTTACCTGCCTCTATATTTTTTTTCCATGCTTTATTTTTTAGCTCTTTTACATTTAACTACAAATCTAGTTATCCACTTTTTACGCTTGGGGTTTACTTCCCTATGGTGTAGGATTACCATGCCCATATACTGCAGCCTCGCTATAAACTATGGCACAACGCCCTTTTTAGGATGAACGCAGAAGAAGACGACAGGACAAGAGGGAGACACGGAGAGAGAGATAAAATGGATAGCTCAGGATAGCAAGACGATGTGCTTTTCTTGAAGACCTCTGCATCACATGGAGGTTATAAGTTATGACTTTGTATATTGAATCTTAGTGGACCTGTACTTATACAGAGGCAGATGTCCCTGTACAGGTCCTACAGTCGACCTGTACTTCTACAGAGGCAGATGTCCCTGTACAGGTCCCACTTAGTCGACCTGTACTTCTACAGGGGCAGATGTCCCTGTACAGGTCCCACTTAGTCGACCTGTACTTCTACATGGGCAGATGTCCCTGTACAGGTCCCACTTAGTCGACCTGTACTTCTACAGAGGCAGATGTCCCTGTACAGGTCCCACTTAGTCGACCTGTACTTCTACAGGGGCAGATGTCCCTGTACAGGTCCCACTTAGTCGACCTGTACTTCTACAGAGGCAGATGTCCCTGTACAGGTCCCACTTAGTCAACCTGTACTTCTACAGGGGCAGATGTCCCTGTACAGGTCCCACTTAGTCGACCTGTACTTCTACAGGGGCATAAGATCCTGTGCAGGTACCATCTGTGATGTGAGCTGGATGTAGCCAGGAGGATTTCCTGCTTAGCGGGCTAGGCTAGAGCAGCTTATTACTACACTATGGATGGTGGTTAACTGATGTGTGTCAATCTTAATAGACTCAAACACTAGAGCAAAGTAGACCCGCAGCCTATTAGACGCCATCTATGCTGCTCTTAACAAACCACCTAACCATGGACGAAGTTATGCCATGTCACACAGTTAGTCGCCTCTTATGCCATGTCACACAGTTAGTCGCCTCTTATGCCATGTCACCCAGTTAGTCGCCTCTTATGCCATGTCACACAGTTAGTCTCCTCTTACGACATGCTCTCTGTGGGGCAGTGGAGCTATTCTTGTCCTTGCCATACACAAAGACCACGGCAAACCACTCGGGTCAAAGTATATTGAACAAGGGTCGCATACTCACAGTAGTGTGTAGGCTAGGTTTTTCACCGCAAATAGAAAAAAGAACTAGATGGCACCAAGGTTTCATCCCCATGCTCTAGAAGAATACCTTAACCATCGAGCCACCGACTGCTTGCACACTGTACTCACCATTTGACACCTCCGGGGCAGAAGCTCGGATTGAAGCCAGCGAGCTTGGGGCCATGTTGCTTTCTGTGATGCCAGAGTCACCGCTACTTGTAGAATCCCCACTCGGAAGGTTTGCCGCCACATTGTCCATGACATTTAAGTTTGTGAGTACATCAAGCAGAATGCCGATTTCCAAGCAGGTCTCACCTGTTATACAAATAATCAAATGTGTGAGAAAGTGGCGTACTCAATCATTCTGAGAAAGTGGCGTACTCAATCATTCTGAGAAAGTGGTGTACTCAATCATTCTGTGAAAGTGGTGTACTCAATCATTCTGTGAAAGTGGCGTACTCAATCATTCTGAGAAAGTGGCGTACTCAATCATTCTGTGAAAGTGGTGTACTCAATCATTCTGTGAAAGTGGTGTACTCAATCATTCTGTGAAAGTGGCGTACTCAATCATTCTGTGAAAGTGGCATACTCAATCATTCTGTGAAAGTGGTGTACTCAATCATTCTGTGAAAGTGGCGTACTCAATCATTCTGTGAAAGTGGTGTACTCAATCATTCTGTGAAAGTGGCGTACTCAATCATTCTGTGAAAGTGGCGTACTCAATCATTCTGTGAAAGTGGCGTACTCAATCATTCTGTGAAAGTGGTGTATTCAATCATTCTGTGAAAGTGGTGTACTCAATCATTCTGTGAAAGTGGCATACTCAATCATTCTGTGAAAGTGGCGTACTCAATCATTCTGTGAAAGTGGCGTACTCAATCATTCTGTGAAAGTGGCGTACTCAATCATTCTCTGAAAGTGGCGTACTCAATCATTCTGTGAAAGTGGCGTACTCAATCATTCTGTGAAAGTGGCGTACTCAATCATTCTGTGAAAGTGGCGTACTCAATCATTCTGCACCTTCATTTATCTCTATATGAAGCATTGGGTCACCACACAGATAGCTTGTGTCAAACCACCTGCTGTACTCTTCAAGTATTGGATGGTTTCGGCAGAAATTTGTTTCTTATTCGTTCTCAAACACCAAGTACCAAGTCCTGAAAAGGGCTTTGCAAGTAGCAGGATGTTGTCTGGAGAACGGAATGCATTGTTTTGTAGTTTATTGCGTGACTGCGATATTTGCACATTTCGGTCCAACACATCCGACTTCAGCAGAAATTTGTGGGTACCAAGTTAGCCTTCCCTCTTCAATCCCTTCTCTTTAGATAGTCTGCTCTGTTGCAGCATGTTATCCACAATCACCGGGTGGAGGTGTAGAAGGGTCTTAGCAGCTATGGTTCGTTGGGCATGACGCTAGCAGTCGCTGGCCGCTGCAGCTTATGCACTGCCGAAATACACATGACATCATGGGCATTATGTATTTTCTGTTTACTCCTCATTTGTTTCCTACATATTACTGCCATATATCAAACTGTGATAGACATATTATCATAGATCATTCACCATTAGTATTATATTTTTCTTAAAAGCGGAAGCAGTGAGCACTAGCTGAGAGAAAAGTAACTGAACAAATGATATTCTTACCAAACTCTCTGACGATGTGTTCTATTGCCTGTTGGACTTGGTACCGCTGCCAGCCATTTCTCAGAGCTGCTTGAGCGACTTCTGAATTCATGTGTTCGACCATATCAAGACCTTCACCTCAAATTAACAATAATAATATACCAGATTAGCATCACACATGAAACTATGGAACTGAAACAACATCAAGTACAACAAGTCTGACTGACGCCGGTACGACAAATCTGATTGAAGTAGGTACAACAAATATGATTAAAGCCAGTACAACAAATTTGATTGAACTTATTGAAGTCGGTACAACAAATTTGTTACAGAAACCAGCAGTACAGAACTATACAAAGTGGTACAGTACAGACTTCTGTAACTGACTAAATGCAGTAGGGGCACCATGCTTCTTCAGGAATAAAACGGAGCCAGCAAAACATGACATGAAGGGGAGAATCCATGGTAATCCTATGTTCCACATGGAACAACGTGGATTAAGTCAAACAAGACAAGTCTATGTGAACCAGATGGATTAAGTCTAGCAAGACAAGTCTATGTGAACCAGATGGATTGTCAAGTAAGACAGCATGTCTCTGTGAACCAGATGGATTAAGTCAAGCAAGACAGCATGTCTATGAGAACCAGATGGATTAAGTCAAGCAAGACAGCATGTCTATGAGAACCAGATGGATTAAGTCAAGCAAGACAGCATGTCTATGAGAACCAGATGGATTAAGCCAAGTAAGTCTATTGTTCAGCCCTTAATTTTTTTGGTTATGAGAGTCAACCATTGACTAATGGACTACAATAATCCATAAAATTTCATGAGCACACTATAAGTGACATTACTGTATTTCTTTGACTCTAAAACACCATTGACTGTAAGACATGCCTCCTAACTTTAGGACCACAAACAAAAACCATTAAAGGCTAAGATTCTAAGACACGTAATTGCCACACAAATAAAAATGAATGATATTAATGAAATTACTATTAACAAATGATTTATTAAGGGCATGTTACGTATCACTTCCTTCTAATTTACTTATCCCCCAACAATCAGGTTTTCATAGAAACAGATCAACCGAAGATCAGGTGACATATATCTCGCAGGAGATAGAAGATGCATTTCAAGAAAAAAAGAAAACACTGGCAGTCTGGATAGACTTAGAAAAAACATTTGATAAAATATGGACGAGCGGGTTAAAACTCAAACTACTGCAAATGGGTGTAACCAACAACATGTACAAGTGGATCAGTGATTACCTAGATAACAGGACAGCAAGGGTGCAACTCCAAGGACACCTCAGCAAAAAGATGAAAATGGAACAAGGAGTTCCACAAGGTGGAATACTCTCACCCATGCTGTTCCTCAATGATATAATCCCAGAAATCCATAAAAGAGTACACAGGGCATTCTATGCAGATGACCTGGCACTATGGACATCCGAAGAGTCTACACCTGGCACTATGAACATCCGAAGAGTCTACACCTGGCACTATGAACAACCGAAGAGTCTACACCTGTAGCTAGAAACCAAATGCACGAGGCTCTAAATAAAATAGAGACATGGAAAAAAAAATGGCAAATTGGCGAATCCAAAACCACGTACACAATCTTCTCTCTATCTCCCAAGCCCAATGTACATAATCTTCTCTCTATCTCCCAAGCCCCAAGAAGTGATCCTGAAAGTAAATGGCCAGACTCTCCCACTTGACACATCCAACTTATCTAGGAATAACAATGGACCTAGGGTTGACATGGAAAAACCAGATAAAAAAAGCTACTAACAAAGCTAAGAATAGAATGGCCATAATGAGGAAGATATCAGGCTCAACATGGGGAGCGAACACGGGCATACTAAAGAAACTACACAGGTTATGTGAGACCAGTGCTAGAATACGGGATAGCAGCATGGTCCACAGCAACAAAGAATAACTTTCACAAAATAAATACAACCCAAAACCAAGGTATACGTATCATCACTGGAGCTATGAGAACAACACCAATAAATGCAATCGAGAACATCACACGAATCGAAAGTATGGAGACGCGCAGAGACCAAACAACACTCCAGCAGGGGGAGAAGTTCAAACGAATGCCTGATCACCCAATATATGACAGGATAAATCGCATGGGAAGAGGGAGATTAAAGAGTAACCACTTCATATCAAAAACAAAAGAACTTGCAAGAGCAGAGCAAATCATAAGCAAGGCAGTGGTTAGAGATCTAAAACAAACATCCCAAATCCCACCATGGAAAAAAGCCAAGTCCCCTGAGATGATAGAAACCATAGAGGGAATAGGGAAAAAGGGAACAGACAGATTCAGAAAGGAAACTTATCACAGAAGAATATCTTAGGAGAGTATACCCACCAGAAACATGGATACACGTATATACAGATGGCTCATCTAACAAAGCCACATCCAATGGAGGTGGAGGGGTCTATTACAGACTAAGGAATGGAGAAGAAAAAAACTTGAGAATTAACAACGGTAACATATTCTAATAACTTCCGTGCAGAAGTCCAATAATTTCCGTGCAGAAGCAGAGGCACTGAAAGCCGCAGATGAGCTTGTAACCAAAGATAAAGATATCTACCAAGAAAACATAGTATTCCTGACTGATGTGCTAAAACAACACAAAGATGAAGATCTCGAGCAATGTATGTTCTCCCTGACACAGCTCTCAGCAGAACACCCAAGGTTAGTTATACAATGGATCCCGTCTCACTGCAATATTGAAGGCAAATAAAGCTGCAGACAAACTAACAAAGAGTGGAGGAGCATCTCCACAAACAGACCTGAGTATCACATATAACGAGGCCAAGACCATAATTAAAGCCAACTTCAGGGTAAAATGGGCTGATCACCACCCCGACTTCCGAAAAGAAGACAGCTACTATAACTTAACTAGAGAAGAGCAAGTCATCATCTTCAGGCTGAGAACTGGGATCAAGATGCTGAGCAGCGCATGAGCTGCAGTGATCAGCGACCCATAGCTGACTGCTAGCGTCAGGGCCAGCGAACCAGAGCTGCCAAGATCCTTCTACACCTCCACATGGTGATCCTGGATAACAGGCTGCAACAGGACAGACTAGCTAAGGAGAAGGGATCGAAGAGGGAATGCTAACCCGGTACTAAAAAAATGCTTGCTGAAGTCGGATGTGTTGGACCGAAAGGTGCAAATATTGCAGTCAAGCTGTAAACTACGACACAACGCATTCCGTTCTCTGGACTACATTCTGCTACTTAGGCCCTTTCAGGGTTTGGTAGTGGGAGATTGAGAACGAACGAGGAAGAAGAAGAAGCAGAAGGCTGAGAACTGGGCATAACAGACTCAAGGGTCATCTTTACAACAAAATGAGGATTGGGACAGATGTCAGGTGCCCATGTGGGGGGCATATCATGACCATGCAACACATCCTGCAAAGCTGCACGCTCACACAAGAAAAGAGAGAACAATACTGGCCTCGTGAGACAGATATGAGACAAAAAGCTGTATGGAGACGAAACAGCCTTACAAACAACGGTGTCCTTTGTAAGAGAAACTGGAACCTTGATCTGAGGAAGAACGAAGAAGAAGACGACTTCCTTCTGAATCAATATCAGGGTCATCTTGACAAATAGAGACCGATTATTCTTAATCACTTTTCGAGTTTTTGATACATGCATTATTTCATAATATCATATATTGTTCTCGAAGGCATCGAGAGCTTTACACAAAAAACATGGAATTAGTCATTTCTCAAATGATGAACATATTTGCTTCATTAATGCCAATCTATGTTCCTCTGCTTATACAATAATTTGTCTTTTCAATGCAGCTTCGAAGTACAACCTTTTTAACATTTTGAACAACAATAAGGGATTAAAATGAATGACTGTAAGATGCCATTGATTGTAAGACATTTCACGAAGTTTGAATTGGAAAAAATTAGATTACAATGAGATTCAATCATTACACTCTTTATAGTTACATTCAATCATTACTCTTTGCAGTTACATTCAATCATTACACTCTTTACAGTTACATTCAATCATTACACTGTTTACAGTTAGATTTGGCTTCGTTCGTTCTCAATCTCCTGCTACCAAACCGTGAAAAGGGCTTAAGTAGCAGAATGTAGCCCAGAGAACGGAATGCGTTGTGTCGTAGTTTACAGCTTGACTGCGATATTTGCACCTTTCGGTCCAACACAAGCATTTTTTGTAGTACCGGGTTAGTTTTCCCTCTTTGATCCACTCTCTTTAGCCATTCTGCTCTGTTGCAGCCTGTTATCCAGGATCACCGCATGGAGGTGTAGAATGGTCTTGTAAGCTCTGGGTCGCTGACCGCTGCAGATCATGCGCTGCTCAGCATCTTGATCGCACAGTCAGATTCAATCACTTCCATTAGCTACATAATTAAAATCTTAACAAGGCAAATAAACTTACCAGGTGCTGGTGTTGTTTCAGCTGTAGATCTCCTGACAGTTTCTGAGTTGTTGAAAGGAGCCCAGTAAAACGAGGGAAAGAAATAAAAGTGACTGTTGTTAAATGCCCACAGTGGGTAAGTTTACTCTTTAAAAGGATGTTAAGTGGTGGTTTGCGGTAGCTTTTCTCACATCCCGGGCATGCTGATGAAGGTGGAACGTGGTCCTCCAGGTGGCTGTGCTATGCTTGGCTTCATCTACGTGGTGCTCACTACTATGATGATCACATCAATCCACATCTCGTCAGAACGACTTGTCTTGAAAACAGCCTGTTACCACGGAAAGCTACATGGAAAAGAGATTGTGTTCTTGGTCAGTATATTGTGACTGACTAGACTAGCGTCTCAGTTCCTCTCAGATTGAATAGAAAATATAGTCTACTGAATGTAAACTAGCACAAAGAGCTGGTCGGTCTCTTCCAATACCACGACGAGCTAACTTTAAAAATAATAATGATTTGATTGAATTTTTTTTTTTTTTTAATTATTTTTTTTGCGTTTGCCTTATTCCTCTAATCCCAAAGGCGGTGTGTGTTGCACTGTGGTTTTTATTTTGGGCCTGTCGGCCCAGTGCATCTGACTTCAGCATGCATTTGATGTAAGGGTCTGCTACCTCCTGCATTTTCTAAGGGTTTGCTTCCCCGGGGTAATGGCCGGTGCTGTGGTGGGGATCGAATCCAGCACCTTCGGATTGTGAGCCGTGCCACTTAACCATGCCGTCCCCTATTTGAATGAATTTGATCTGTCACAGGACCCTACAGCAGGGGATGACAAATCCCGGTCCCATGGTGCCTAGAAAGGTTGCTGTGGCATCCAACATGCCAGGATCTGTACCGTATTTGTACGCACAATTTCCGCCCTCAGTTTTACATAAAAATATAATATTTCCTGTGTAATTTCATTTCTTTCTGTCGACTTTAGAGGTCAAGCTGCCTGCGCCATGTTACGCAACAGCTTAGACATAGCCCAAATTGGAAGAAAGTATTCAATCGAAATAAAAAATGTGCACAATTAAAATTCATATTTTTAAGAGTGACTTTTCCATGCAATAAACAGAGGATTCCTCAGTAAAAGAGAAATAAGCAGGAAAACAAAGATGGATGAATACTGCTCAACTTATATGCCTGTCCTGACATATGGACGTGAGTCATGGACAATGACTACAGCCCAAGAAAGGCAACCACAAACTTCAGACATGAGGTACCTAAGATAGGCGGTTCAGGTGACGAAAAGGGACAAGATCTGTAACCAAACAATACGTAGCAATCTTGAAGTTCAACCCCTGCAGACACGAGTGGAGCAGTCCCAACTACAGTGGTTTGGCCATGTCTGCAGAATGGAAGATCGGATATCAAAGCGTCATGGGAGATCAAAAGTCAAGGACACAGACCCCCAGAACATCCCAAAGTACGTTAGGAAGACAACATATGACAGCCCCTAAGTGATAGAGGGCTGGATTGGAAAGAGACCAGGAAAAAGACGACGGATAGAGCAGTGTGGCGTTCTCTCTAGCAAAACCCTACACCTCACGGTAGAAGAGGAGCGACTAAGTAAGTAAGTATTTTCAAGAGCAATGTAACAAAGATCTAAAACTAAAGATCAGTAGAACAAGCATTTTTCCTGTGGCAACCTATGGATGTGAAACATGGACGATTACAAAAGCAATAGGAGCGAAGATCGGTGTTTTTGAAAAACAGTGGTACAGAACAAGAGTCCTGAAAATCCAGTGGACAAAGAAAGAAACAAACAAATCCATCTGGCAAGACCTGAACGTAGAAAAGAATTAGCTCATAAATGATGTAATGATCCAAAAACGGAAGTTTTTTGGACACATCAAATGACACAACGGACTGGAGTGAGCGGTTGTGGAAAGCATTGTTACTGGAAAGACAAGTAGAGGCCAACAGAGAAGGCGATGGACTCAGGACATCAAGGAAACACTGGATTTGACCTTGGGGCATGCCGGAAGACTGGCGAAAGATAGTTTCCTACAGACAGACTGTCATGAGAGCGACGTTCTGCAAAGGGCATACAACATGATGATGTACAGCTCTATGAAGACTTCTCATGAAGCTCTACATTTTGTACCTTGGTCTAGCTACTCAACAAATTTATCAGCCCCTACCTTTGGGTGCGAAGGACACCAGCTGTGAGACCCTGATATAGAGTGACAAGAGAAATAGAAATATAATGTAAAAAACAAGAATAACTGTAAAATGATTTAGGAAGATAAACATGAACTTTTACTGAACCATTCACACAAAAAATGTGCCAGGGGTATTGTCTCTGTATACTCACTGTGTATTCGGTTTTTGCTATTCAAATGGCTGAATCGAAAACGAGGCCACTTCCTCCCGCTTTGAATATAACAGGATTAAAACGCTAAGCTGCTAGTGTCAGGGCCAGCGAACCATAGCTGCCAAGACCCTTCTACACCTCCACACGGTGATCCTGGATAACAGGCTGCAGTAGAGCAGACTGGCTAAGGAGAAGGGATCGAAGAGGGAATGCTAACCCGGTACTAAAAAAATGCTTGCTGAAGTCGGATGTGTTGGACCGAAAGGTGCAAATATCTCAGTCAAGCTGTAAACTACGACACAACGCATTCCATTCTCTGGACTACATTCTGCTACTTAAGTCCTTTCAGTGTTTGGTAGTGGGAGATTGAGAATGAACAATGCCGAGCCAAGCCAAACGCTAAGCAGCACATCAATTGCAGGGGTCAGCGACCCATCGCCGACTGCTAGCGCCAGTTCCTGCGAATAAAAGCTGCCAAGACCCCTTCTACACTTCCACGGGGTGATCCTGGAAAACAGGCTGCAACAGAGCAGACTGGCTAAGTAAAAGGATCACACACAGAGAGAAGGCAACCCGGTACTAAAAAATGCCTGTTCAAGTCAGATGTGTCGGATTGAAAGGTGCAAATATCGCAGTCAACCTGTAAGCTAGGACACAACACACTCCACTCTCCAGACTACATTCTGCTCCTTGCAAAGCCATTTTCAGGGCTTGGTAACGAGAGATTGAGAGCGAACAAAGAAGAATACATGGCTTGATTGCATACATTTTTTTCTTTGTTTTACATGGATTTAGAAGGTTATTCCATTATTGATTGTGGTGAAGTTGTTGCAGCAGATTTGTCTGAGGTAGGTCTGTTTAGTTTGTTTATGTAGATGTTATAAACACGTTTGTAGTGGAATCGAACAGCTGATCAGATTAGGAACACTATCAGTGCTTTGTGACAATTTTCATGGATTTACAAGACGACTGGTGTATCCAAATATGGGTACATCTAAATGGTTGTGATGTAATAAAAATAATGTGGAAACTAGAAGGTGAAGGTTACTTTTTGACCCCACATGATAAATATTACCTGTACTTGGTGCGACTACCATTGTTGTTGCTACTTGATTCTGTGCCAGTGGTGCAGGTGGCCTCGGCATGGAGATCTGGTCTGTATCCCGGTTAGCTGATTGCTGGATATTGAATAAGAAACAGACAATTTGATGACATGCTGTTAGGTATCTCTGTGTCATTTTGGCAAGATTTAATATTCTTTTGATTATATATAGACTTGTTTGTCGTTTATATTAACTTAACATCTTTATACTGGTTTAGAAGACTCTGCGTCGTCTGTATACAACAAGTTTCTTTTACATTCACTTGATCTAAAAATAACTATATGCATTCAATCTATTCTTGAATGCATTAATTGCCCCACACACCACTATTTCCTGTTGCAATGCATTTCAAGCAATCACCACTCTCATGGCTCAATTCAAGTATTAGATGACAAGGAGGGTGTCTGTCTGGTGGCCATACAACTACAACCACCCACGCAGCCGCCAGCCAATGATATGACCTGCACCATGCCTTTGGGCCGTCATGGTGCTCCAAGGCGCAGGACAGAAAAATATTCACGCAGCTTTTGGCTACCTGGCATGAGGCAACCTTGCCTGATTGAATACCAGGACTCAATAGAGTTGGTGAAAACAGATCTGACCATCCCTATTTTCATCTGCATATTCCATTATGGTGTTCACCAAGAAGAAAGAAAGTCCAAAAGCTTTCATCCACATAAATGGAGAAATTCTGGAAGAAGTGTCAAGCTATGTATACCTTGGCCAACTCATTTCAAGCTGATGGCAAATGTGAAAGGGAGATTCAAAGAATTGCAAAGGATAAACATACATTTAACAGCATGAGAGATACACTTCTGTCAAAGCAGATATCTCAGATCTTGAAAATGAGAATCATAAAATGCTATGTGCATTAAGTTTTATTGTATAGAATATAAACCTGGACCCTGACAAAGAAAATGGAGAAGCGTATTGAGGCCTTTAAAATGTGGGTATTCAGAAGACTTTCTTGGAAAGATAGAAAACCAATAATGAGGTTCTAGAACAACTCCAGGTGGAACAGATACTTCTAAAGGAAATACAAACCAGAAAGAAAAAAATATTTTGGTCATGTCAAACATCATGAGTCTGCTAAAGGTTATTTTGGAGGGCAGAGTAGAGGGCGACAGAGGTACAGACAACATTAGGATGTGGTCAGGACACAAGTTGACTGAGTGTACTAGTCTGGCACGAGACAGAGACAGATGGAGATCCATTACTGTCAACCTATGTTGCGGAGACGGCACTTGATGATGATACTCCATTATTATATTTCCAAGATAGGAGAGCTCTAACCTGTTCTTGTATTTGATCGTTTACTTTTGTCTGTAGAGTAGATCTCCCGATTGCTTTGCTAACTATACGTGTCATTATCCCTATGTTAATGTCCAATCCGCACACCTGACTTTTGTTCTTTATAATCACCATTTCTTGTACTGTGTCATTTGCATATCTAAGATTATGTTATTCCATCAATAATGAGTCTTGGCATTTCTTCTATTCATCAGAACATTTGTTCTGTGTAAATGTTAAACAAACAAAGGGACAGTATGTATCCTTTTTGCGCTATTCTTCTTACATTTATATGTAGTGAATAAATCCTGCCAGATCTTACAATGGCGGTTATCTCCCTGTATAGATTACTAAGCATTTTTATGTTTTGTCCATCCATACGTGTGTTTTCTAGACATATAATTAATCTCTCTTATGCTTCTTAGTCGAACTGTACTTCTACAGGGACAGACACCCCTTTGTGCAGGTCCCAGCTCTGGTATGAGCTGGATGTAGCCGAGAGAAGGATTTCCTGCTTAGTGAGCTAGGCTCGAGCAGCTTGTTACTCCTCTGCGTTGGGACAAAAGCCACGGAGGGTGGTTAACCGATGTGAGTCCATCTTAATGGGCTCAACACTAGAGCAAAAGCAGTCCCGCAGCTTGCCATCTATGCTGCTATAACCACCTAACCATGACTGGTGATATGCCATGTCACACAGTCGCTTCTTACGACATGCTCTCTGTGCGGCATCTTATCCTAGTCATACACAAAGACCCCAGTGGACCACTCATGTCAGACTTGTCAAAGAACTTTTTGTAGTATATAAAGTGCACATAAATACTTTTCTGTAGGTCTATAAATTCTTCTGCTAGAATTTCTTAACAGAATATTGCTTCTCTTGTTCTGATGTTTATCCTTTTTCTTCGTTCGTTCTCAAACTCCTGCTACTAAGCCCCGAAGAGATTTGCAAGTAGCAGGATGTTGTCCAGAGAACAGAATGTGCTGTGTCGTAGTTTACAGCTTGACTGCGATATTTGCACCTTTCGCTCCGACACATCCAACTTCAGCAGGTCAAATGTTCATCCTGAAATTCAATGTCCACTCTAGACCCGATTCTCTCCTTTATCATTTTAAGATTTATCTTAATGGTGTATCTCGTGAGGCTGATTGTTCTGAAATCTGAACATTCGGTCGCACGAAGCCGCTTTGATAGTGTTATAAAGACAGTTGTAATCAGGTCGCTCGGTATCAATCCTGTATTGTAGATGTCATTATACAGAGAGCAGGCGTTTTATTTCAGGTGGCAACAATGTTTATCCATTATATTTTATTACCCTGGTATTTTCTACTTCATCTTCATCCGGAAAAGGATGTTGTTTTGTAGTTTACAACGAGGCTGCAATATCGGCACCTTTCGACCAGACATATCCTGTTTCACCAGCCTTTTTAGAGAACCAGATTTGCCTTCACACTGCGATGCATATTTTCTTAGCAGAATGTCGTAGTGCAACCTGTTTTCAGGACTGCCGCTTGAAGACAGAATAGGGTCTTGGTCAGCCTCTGGTTCACTGACCCTGATGCCTTCAGCTCATCCACTGTGTTTAATCTTCCACCCCTGGCATTTCCAATTTGTGAGTTTCTTTTTGGAAGTCAACATCATGCAGGATTTAATAAAAAAAAAAAAATTCTTGTTGACAGTATTTACCTGCTCAGCCTGAATGTCTTGCTGCACACGGTCAATGTACTCCTGACCTTTGTACAAACGGTTGTACACACAGTGAGGTCGATATCGAGCATGCTGATATGCTGGAATGTCTGTATCCCGCCAAAACTTTAGCCCCAAACCACAGTAAAAGCAACGGACACAATCCGCATAACCTGGAAGCAGACATTACAGTTGATAAAATTATGACAAGACTTAAAATAATGAAAATATCAGGACCTTAAGAAAATGAAAACATCAGGACCTAACAAAAATGAAAATATCAGGACCTTAAGAAAATCAAAATATCATGTTTTGGACGAATAGCATTAGGACAGTCAAGTATATTACATAAGTTACGAGTGGGCGTTCAAATCAAATTGGGACTTTTTGTTCTAACTCTACCAGAATGGGTTGGGGAGGAAAACTAACGTCTAGTCAGGGAAAATATACTGATCAGACATGCTAGTCGTGGTCTGGCAAAACATACTGGACAAGACCCTCAATTTGGCTTCCTAGTAGCCATCCCTGGAAACGGGCTGTTTTCATGCAGCCTGGCTAACAATGTGAGAGATCAACGTGATCCCCGTAGTAGTGAGTGCCACGCATATGAAGCCAAGCATAGTACAACTGCCTGGAGAACCTCAATCCACCTTCATCAACGTGATCCCCGTAGTAGTGAGTGCCACGCATATGAAGCCAAGCATAGTACAACTGCCTGGAGAGCCTCAATCCACCTTCATCAACATGCTCGAGATGTGAGGAAAGCCACTGCAACCCGCCACTTAACGTCCTTTTCAGGGCGCACAAAAGAGTAACCTACTCATTGTGGGCATTCGCAAAAACAACAACATGAATAGGTTATAGCGTGCTGGACCTACAATCATTAGTTAGGGGTACTTGTGTTCTACTACTATTATGTGACCCATTTGCCATGGGTCAGTCTTGTGACAGATAAATAAAATGGTGGACAACACTATCAGTACTTGAATGGAACAGCGTGTTGTGATGAAGTTTCTTGTGAAAGTAGGCGTGAAACCTGCGGAAATTTACAGAAGATTGCAATCACAATATGGTGAAGAGACACTCAACCGCAGTAAGACATTTGTATGGTGTAAACATTTTAGAGAAGGCCGTACATCCGTGAGTTATGAGCCTGACCGTCGTGGCTCTCAACCCACAAGTCATTCCTGTGAATGTTCAGATTGTGGAACGCCGTATCCTGGAAAATCCACGCATAACCTGTCGTGAAATTGCACAAGAGGCAAGTCTTTCTCTGGGTACAGTGAACACTTTTATTCATGAACATTTGCATTTTCAGAAGGTTAGTGTACATTGGGTGCCAAGACAGTTTTCCGCTTTTGACCAGCAGAGAAGAGTCCAGTCTGTACGGAATTGAAGGAACGTTTTGACATGGACGGGCATGACTTTTTGGATCGCTTCGTCACAAGTGATGAAATCTTGGTGCATCATTACATGTGACGAAACCTTGGCGCATCCTTACATGTGATAAAATCTTGGTGCTTCACATCATTACATGTGATAAAATCTTGGTGCTTCACTATATTCTTGAAATGAAACGAGCATCCAAGCAATGGAAGCATACGCAATCACCACCACCAAAACAATTTCAGACAATTGCGTCTGCAGGTAAAGTGATAGCGAGTATTTTCTGGGATAAACTAGGCATCATTCATGTTGATTTTCTACCCTGTGGTGCCACTATCAACAGTGAACAGTATATATGCATTTTGAGTGATGTTATGCACAACTGTCTGCGGAAAAAGATTACAAAGGCCATCCTGCTCCTGCAAGATAACGCAATGGTGCTATTCTTGTCTTTGTCGCAAGACCCTGGCGGACCACTCAGGGTTGTTACCTGACGATAACAAGAAATCTATGCATCCCCGCCTCTCTCTGCAACACCTCATGGCAAGAGCAGAAGAGCATGTGGAGGCAAGGACAATTAATGCATTTAAGAATAGATTGGATGCGCATAGCTTTTAAAGTAAGGTAATGTAAATGAAACTGATTGAGGCTCAGTAGAGCCTTCTAAACCAGTATAAAGACGTTAAGTTACAAAAATAAAATTTTCTCCTTAGTTTTCTATTACGAGGGGTGTTCAAATGAAACCGGACCAAACTGCAACAAGTGAACATACGTACAATGCGCATGATGATATCAATTCTGGTGTAAACAGCACATATCAACCGTCAAGTTTGCAAAATTTCATTATCCTCCGACTCATAGTTTCCTCAGCAGACTGTTGAAAACATGGCGCGCGTGATAAGGACTCCGCCCAGAGTTGATCAACGAGCGGTATTCGATTTCTAACAGCTGAAGAATGACAACCAGTTAGCATTCATTGCAAAATGCAGGCAGTGTATGGTAACAAAAGTGTGTAGAAGACAACACCGCAGAACTGGACAACAATATTTAACGAAGGATGTGAGTTAGAGCGCGAGAATATGCACCTGTCCTCGGAAGATCTTTCGTTAACTCACGTCCTCCTTTAAACATCGTTGTCCAGTTCAGAAATGACATCATGTACATCGTACGCATGTTCACTTGTTGCAGTTTGGTCCGGTTTCATTTGAACACGGCTCGTACAATAGACCTGGCAGGTTACAGTTTATATTTCCTTTACTACCCTTTCATACCCTAAATAATAAATTAAATTTACCTGCATAAAAGAAACCTGCGGCCACAAGGTCATCTGGCTGATGAAAATGAGCAGCACTCCACGTGGTAAATGTCTGTCTTCTTGCAGATGCACTAGAATACAGAGGGTAAGATGCCTTGCTAAGGCCAAGGGCTGGGTCTGCACCTCCAACAGCTCCATTTTCGCTTCCACCATCAGTAGGCTGAGAATAATCACTTTGACTGGGTGCACTGTAAACTGGCATAGGATTTCTGGCTGCAGATGTGAGAACTTGATGAGATCCGGCTGTGTCCTGGCTTTCTTCAGCGACTAAAACACCGGAGACATCATTCAGACTGACTGGGAGGCTATTCCGCTGATTACCAAATTGGTAATCATGGCTTGATTCAGTTGTTACGGTAGGTAAAGCATCACTGTGATAATAGGGCCTGCCACTATCTCTTAAATCTGATTCCTCTCGGTGCCCCATTGCCACAGATGTTCCATCTGGTGCTCTAAGCAGATCAGCGTCACTAGATGTATACTCATTCTGATGCAGCTGAGGCTCTGGGGTTGTCAATTCAGAACTACCTCTAGCATCATCTACAGGATCTAAAGTCATTACAGCATAATCAGAGTTTTCAAAGTTGTATGGTCTCAAACTTCCGTATCGGTTGTAATATATAGACAGGACGTCATGACTTAAACCCTGAGTCCACATATGTAACGGCCTATTTAACTGTTGATAAGGACAAAGTGGTTGATGAATATTTTGTACAGGAGAATTCATAGGTCCTGGAATATCTTGTCCACAAGCAAAGCAAATAATTCGCCCATTTTCAGCTGCACAGTAAAACCCTGCTTGCGCTAACTGAGTGACCCAGACATCACAGTGTGCTGGAAACCTTGTGTAACTGAATGAGCAGAGACGAAAAACTTCATAATTCATCAAATTCTGGACGTCACGTTGAGGTGTGTTCCTGTCTGGATCTTGTCTAGTTAATGGATACACAATAGCTTCCTGCCAATACTTAAAGCAACTTGATGGAAGCTTGAAGATTAGGCCAAGATATCTTTGGTCATCCATTAAAGATGTTATTATGTCTCCTTTTTCAGATAGTGATGCTCTGAAGTCAACATTTTCCAAGGCCTTGGTATTGTCTGCGTTCAAGTCCTGAACACATACAGAGCTCTTAACCAGATGGGGAACTTTCGACATCTCACCTTCTCCAATAGAACTGTCTTGAGGCAGAGAGTCATCATTCGACATCTCACCTTCTCCAATAGAACTGTCTTGAGGCAGAGAGTCATCATTCGACATCTCACCTTTTCCAATAGAACTGTCTTGAGGCAGAGAGTCGTTATTCGACATCTCACCTTTTCCAATAGAACTGTCTTGAGGCAGAGAGTCATCATTCGACATCTCACCTTTTCCAATAGAACTGTCTTGAGGCAGAGAGTCATCATTCGACATCTCACCTTTTCCAATAGAACTGTCTTGAGGCAGAGAGTCATCATTCGACATCTCACCTTTTCCAATAGAACTGTCTTGAGGCAGAGAGTCATCATTCGACATCTCACCTTTTCCAATAGAACTGTCTTGAGGCAGAGAGTCGTTATTCGACATCTCACCTTCTCCAATAGAACTGTCTTGAGGCAGAGAGTTGTTATTCAACGTCTCACCTTCTCCAATAGAACTGTCTTGAGGCAGAGAGACGTTATTCGACATCTCACCTTTTCCAATAGAACTGTCTTGAGGCAGTGAGTCGTTATTCGACGTCTCACCTTCTCCAATAGAACTGTCTTGAGGCAGAGAGTCTCTATTCGACTTACCACCACAAACTTTCTCAAAATTACAAGTGGATGGAATGTTTACTTTTTGCGTATCCTGAAATAACTTATCCTGTGCAATTTTAGTTGACAAACTATCAGTATTTATACTTTGGAGACTCTTCATGTCAAAGACAGGGAAACCTAATTCTTTCTTTCTCTTTTTGCTGGTGACAAAATATCTAAACAGTTTTTTTCCAAAAAATTGAAAAGTCCAAACTTTGTGCTTACCCAATATTTTGACTCTCAGTTTTTTCCCCAAAAATGGAAACGTCCAAACTTTGTGCTTACCCAATATTTTGACACTTGTAATATTGATTTCTATAATATTAATCGATATCGAGATACGAATTCCAAATTTAATCATTTGGTAGCCTCTCCAATGATTACATTTTTTTCTTTTATTTCCAAATGTTAATTTTATTTCTATAAATACAAACTTCACTTCTTCTTTTGCATCTACCATTTCTACTTGTTCAATAAATATGAATTTGTCATACGAACGTTGTGATTCCTTGACAAATTCATGACAATCCTTGAGAAAATGTTCCAAATTTGAATTGTTTTGATAGCAATGCCACATGTAATTTTGATGAGTCTTGGTACAGAAGTTAACTGGCCCACTACAACACCAGTGGTTCATGATACAGAAGATAAGTGCTGCATTATAACACCATCGGTTGTTGGTACAGAAGTTAACTGACACATTATCGCACTGATGATTCTTGGTACAGAAGTTAACTAACACATTATCGCACTGATGATTCTTGGTACAGAAGTTAATTGTCACAATATCACACTGATGATTCTTGGTACAGAAGTTAACTAACACATTATCACACTGATGATTCTTGGTACAGAAGTTAACTGACACATTATCGCACTGATGATCCTTGGTACAGAAGTTAATTGTCACAATATCACACTGATGATTCTTGGTACAGAAGTTAACTAACACATTATCGCACTGATGATTCTTGGTACAGAAGTTAACTGACACATTATCGCACTGATGATCCTTGGTACAGAAGTTAATTGTCACATTTTCACATAATTCATATGATGTATTATCATAATGGGATATAGCTATATCTTCATTCTCACTGCTTTCTGTAACCCCTCTGAAGCAACCACTGTGATATGGAAGTCTGACAGAACTGACCGAGTCATGATCAGCTGATGGCTCTAGCATATGGTGCATGCTATCAAGATCTGACACAGAATCATCAATACATTTGTGTCCATCGATCGCAAATAACCGTTGGAAATTAATCCATAAGTTTGTCAACTTTTCTGTGTCAGTAATTTTTGTACACTTGCGGATGAAAGCTGTGTGTTTCCGAGAAACATCATTTATATTTTTGTATGGCAGCTTTACAAAATGTGACTGATCTGTGTAGTCTTCAGAATCACTTATGGATTTCAAGATAATTTGACTAGGGATTTGTCCCATTTGTAAAGACAGTCCATTTAAGTCCCTGTAAAGACAGGCACTTGTTAAGGAAGAAAATGGTATTTTCCAATAATTTATGAATTTGAACAGCCCATAATTAACACATGAAGGCTTTATCTTTAGCTTGTGATCTTCCAATTGAATAGCTCAATGTTCTCATCAGCAATATAATATGTGTACGGTCACATTTAACTTCTTGCACTGGAGGATAGTAAATGGGTTATCTGAAGAAAAGAAAATGTGAAAATATTAGCATTCTTGAATGAAGTGAAAGAAGATACAACTTTTAATGAGTGAAGCAGGGTGTGTCGGGTCCAGGTCTGAAGCAGCAGACTCTGACAGGCACATAGCTGCAGCGTTCTATTTTTACGCTACGAACCCAGCATATCCCAATTACGTCTTTCGAACAGAATTCAATAAGAACCCATTCAAGAGCGCTATAGCTGTGTAAACCCCCATACAAAACCAAAGACCACCATCTCTTTAATTGTCTAGTACGTGATAATGTTAAAAAAAATAAGTTCTCTAAGACCAGATAATGAAAAACTTTGTGGAATTACAAAAAACATGCAGACACCATTACAGTCATTGGGTCGAAGTGGAAGAGTCCAAATGTTGCTTGATACATAACAAAATTAAGTTAATTTTGTTATGATTGCGTAGAAAATTTAAAACAAAAAACAGTTTTTACAAAGAATGGAGTAAACATCAGACCCTTTGAAATACTAGATACTTGTGCGTTAATTCACCCACAGATTATAATAGGTCAAATTTAGTAATCTAGCCACACCAAGCACCATACTTTTCAATTTGTGCGGTTAACATATGTCCATGTCATTCTCAGATCTAACACCTTACGTGGAAGATGGATTTCTTGCACATGCAAGAAAATAAATGTGTGTGTAAGTTTTTGCAGAAAAGACGACTCACACACACCGTTCGACTGTGTGCTAAAAATTATGTTATGACTTTGTCTCTCACAGTTCGCCAAGATCGTTAGAGATGTCACACATGTCAGCAGGACATTCCTGTTCGTTATGGCACATGGTTAGAGGGCACACGTCTGTCTTATAGGGAGATAATTCTCTTCATGTACTGAGTAAAGAGATGACTAGCATTGCTTTCTGTAAATCAGAGCTAGGAACTGCCAACAATGTTGCCATAAAATGGAACAGTAACCTCCGTGAGGTTTGTACAAATTCATTAATTGCCCACAAAACCCACAAACCACCATCAAGGTCCTTTTTTAGGGCCCACAAAAAACAACAAAACTGCACCCTGATAGCTTGACACTTATAATTATTTTTCTACGGAAACCTGTGTGGTCATAGAATTTCAGAATGGGTGAATTAACACACAAGAACCAAATACTATTTATAAAAGCATTTGCTTGAAAACAAGCAACGTTAAAATATATTTTGATATAAGAACAGCAACATCCTTGCAAAAACATTTCAACATAAATAGACATTTATCATGAGCTGGACAAGCTGAAACAAAGCAAAAGAAAACATTAATTGAAGCCAAATGGATATCAGACAAAAAAAAGTAAAGTAACCCATAGCATTACTGCCGTAGGGGTGTGAGGTGTTAGCGATCTCACATGTCAAAGGCTCAACTATATGAGGGCGGTAGCCATCTCCTCCCCCTCGCCGCTTTTACTTCCCGGACTGAACCGGAACCCATTTAAGGCTGGGTTGACCCGGGAGCCGTTGCGATCTGAAAAAACATTACCGCCTCATCTGGGGAATGAACCCAGGACCACTCAGATGCGAAGCTAGCGTGCTAACCACTGCGCTTCGTGGCTCCAGACAAAAACAAGAGCAAATTAAGAATGGGAATGCTTAAAATGCATTATTACATAATTTAAGAACAGCAACATCCTAGTGGAGCCACTTGACAATAATACTTCTGCGAATCATCATGAGAAGAGTGAGGAGTAGAATAAAAACTAGAAATTGGTGATGAGCAGTACGGGTTCATGGAAGGCAAGGGCACAAAAAATGACATATACATTATAAGAACGATAATTGAGAGAGCCATTGAGATGAAAGTCTGCGTATATCTGTGTTTCATAGATTATGTTAAAGTGTTTGAAAAGGTAAAACATATGGAGCTCACCCAAATGCTGAAATGTTTACATATTGATGGCAATGACCTCAGGATCGTTCAAAATAAGTATTGGGGACAGACTGGGGCTATATAAGTATTGGGGACAGACTGCGGCTATAAGTATTGGGGACAGACTGGGGCTATAAGTATTGGGGACAGACTGGGGCTATAAGTATTGGGGACAGACTGGGGCTATAAGTATTGGGGACAGACTGGGGCTATAAGTATTGGGGACAGACTGTGGCTATATAAGTATTGGGGACAGACTGTGGCTATACAAGTATTGGGGACAGACTGTGGCTATATAAGTATTGGGGACAGACTGCGGCTATATAAGTATTGGGGACAGACTGCGGCTATATAAGTATTGGGGACAGACTGTGGCTATAAGTATTGGGGACAGACTGTGGCTATAAGTATGGGGACAGACTGTGGCTATAAGTATTGGGGACAGACTGTGGCTATAAGTATTGGGGACAGACTGTGGCTATAAGTATTGGGACAGACTGTGGCTACAAGTATGGGGACAGACTGTGGCTATAAGTATGGGGACAGACTGTGGCTATAAGTATGGGGACAGACTGTGGCTATAAGTATGGGGACAGACTGTGGCTATAAGTATTGGGGACAGACTGTGGCTATAAGTATTGGGGACAGACTGTGGTTATAAGAATTGAAAATCAAGTTGGAGATTATAAAAAGATAAAAAGGAGAGTGAAACAAAGTTGTGTTCTGTCCCTCGACCTGTTCTCTCTATACAGCGAGTTCATCTTGAGAGACACACAGAAAATGCCAGGAATATCAACTGGTGGACAGAATATGACTAACTAATCTACGATATGCTGATGATATTGTCTTGATAGTCCAGAATGAAACCGATTTGCAGGAAATGGTAGACATTGTAGTTCAGCAAACTGAAAACAAAGGTCTCAGCTTAAATAAAAATAATTTTGGAAATAATGTAGTGACAAAGAAATTGGATTCTCTAAAACCCTGCGTCAAAGTGACGGGAACCGAGTTGAGACAAGTTAACATGTTTAAATACCTTGGCACATACATAACATCAGATGGAAGATGCAATTACGAAATAAAATGCAGAATAGCCCAAACAAAATCGGTCATCCAGATCATGAAAGGAATATTGTGCAAGTACTCGAAGAGGCACAAACACAAAGACAACTTATTGTAAGAATCAGAACAAGGCAGTCATTATTTTTTGAGCATGTTATGAGAAAAGGCGGCTTAGAGCAGGTTGTGACAATGGGAGAGATAGCAGGAAAGAGAGACAGAGAGAGAAGATGGCATGGGCGACAATCAACAACAGAATTGGTAAACAACATATGTGATAGAAGTTGATGGTAGTCCATGATTGCCAATGCCAACCGGCAGGGTGCCTGATGATGATAATGAACATCCTAGTACCCTAAATAAGCCTTTATAATAAACTGGACAAAAGAAAACAACAAAATAAGATATAATAATAATAAAAACTCTTCTAATTTTGCTTACTAAGCCAGCCCTTGTTAATCAGATGACACCTTTTGAAGTAGTAATTATTACTATTCATTGATTTGGGATCAAGATGCTGAGCAGCACATGAACTGCAGCGGTCAGCGATCCATAGCTGGCTGCTGGCGTCAGGGCCAGCGAACCAGGGCTGCCAAGACCCTTCTACACCTCCACATGGTGATCTTGGATTACAGGCTGCAACAGGGCAGACTGACTTAGGAAAAGGGATCGAACAGGGATGGCTAGCCCGGTACTAAAAAAATGCCAGATGAAGTCGGATGTGTTGGACCGAAAGGTACAAATATCGCAATCAAGCTGTAAACTACGACACAACGCATTCCGTTCTCTGGACTACATTCTGCTACTTGCCCTTTTCAGGGCTTGGTAGCGGGAGATTGAGAACGAATGAACCCAAGCCATTCATTGATTTTTCCTTTGTTTAATGCATTGAGTATTAAGATTGATCATTCTATTTGAATTTACCAGTATCACTGAAGTTTCTGGATTAATTGTCGATATATTGATTCACTATTTTAATTAATCTTCTCGTTTGCCATTCTTTTTCTTGTTACGTCTACACGTGAATTCCAGTTCTCTGGATAAAGTGTTATGTTATTCAGAATCTACATCAGTGCACTCCAGGAAGAACAATAGATCTCTGGGCAAATATAGAAAAGGAGGGATATTGATGACTCCAATTACTCCTTGTCTGTAAATCACACCAGTTTTCAGGCTCCCCTTCCTACTTGACCTGCACCTCATGTCAAACTACTATAGTCCTATGATTCATCCACTGCAATGTCATCACATACCAAGCAGTCATTGATAGATTTCAATATGTCCATTACTATCTACATTAAATGTCCTCTGCCATCTATATTAAATGTCTCCTACCATCTATATTAAATGTCTCCTATCTATAATACATGCCCCCTGCCATCTATATTAAATGTCCACTACTATATATAAAATGTCTCCTACCATCTATATTAAATGTCTCCTGCCGTCTATATTAAATATGTTGTATTGTTTGTCTTTTCTATTATCTAGTTGGTCATCATATCTAATGTCTGGTTAATCATCTTCTCAATGTCATAACGTCGTTTCGAATATATATATGTGTGAATATTGGATAATGAAGAAACATGTTTGTAAACTACCTACAAATGTAGATGAATGTAAATATTGGATAATGAAGAAACATGTAATTAAACTACAAATGTGGTCAGGTCATCCCGTAACCAGTGAGGTCGTTGGGATACACATGAAGACATCCTCACAACCCCACACCACCCCTCTCTGTCAGATGCCACTGCCTGTGACTCTTCTGGTCGGAGACTGATCCATTCTTTTATGTTGTCCTCCCAGCTCCTTTTGGGCCGGCCTCTTCGTCGTCTGCCATGCACCTTTCCGTGGAGGATTGTATTTGCAAGACCATTTGATCTTGGTATGTGACCGTACCAAGTGAGTTTCCTTCTTTTGACAGTTGCCAAGAGGTCTTCGAAAGGCCCTATTGCTATTGTAATTCTATCTCGTATTTCCTCATTTGTAAATCGATCTTTGTACGTGACGTTTAAAAGTTTTCGGAAACATCTCATTTCCAAGATCTGTATCCTTCGTTGAAGGTCAGCTGTAACTGCCCATGTGGATGAATATAAATATTGGATAATGAAGAAACATGTAAGTAAACTACAAATGTGGATGAATGTAAATATTGGATAATGAAGAAACATGTAAACTACAAATGTGGATGAATGTAAATATTGGATAATGAAGAAACATGTAAACTACAAATATGGATGAATGTAAATATTGGATAATGAAGAAACATGTAAGTAAACTACAAATGTGGATGAAAGTAAATATTGGATAATGAATGGAGAAACATGTTAGTAAACTACAAATGTGGATGAATGTAAATATTGGATAATGAATGGAGAAACATGTAAGTAAACTACAAATGTGGATGAATGTAAATATTGGATAATGAATGGAGAAACATGTAAATTACAAACACATTGCAAGCTAAATATGAGAGTCTAAGCAGCAGAGTGGTTAGAGCATAAGTATCTCCCAGCAATAGTACCAAGTTGAATACATGGTCTTGATAAGCTCCAGTCTAACCAACTCAAACTGGTACCTGAGATAAGGAAGGGAATGCAGCAATGAAGAGAACTAGCCAGCACAACAACAAAAACTGATACCTTGCACAAGAAATTCATCATGTCTGATATCATGGGACCACATTCGCTAGAATATTCAACGATAGAGTCAAATTGGTGCTGCTAAATAAATCCAAAACATGGAGAACTAAGGCGATAAAAGAAAGACTCCCAGTCCTTCGCTAACAAATGCTGATGCCTATGAAGGACAATGGGTATAAAATGGCAGAACTTGGTGAAGAAGATCTGTGGAAAAGGAGCCAATAGCCACTGGAACAATAACATAAAATAAAATTGGGCTTTAAACGCTGAGGAAAGCATCATCCAACATAACCAGCCAGGCTTTAACATGGAATCCCCAAGAGAAGAGAAAGAGAAGTAGAACTAAAAATACACATAGAAGAAAACGTGAGAGGGAACTACAATTAAATGGTCACAATTGGAGAGAGGCGGAATGAGTAGTAAGTAGTCCAGGACCATCACCTTGTATACTGGTGAGATGTGATCAGTGGTATATGCACCAAGAGGAGCAATGGTATTTGATTTGGTTTATATTATCACTAGGGGAACAGATGCTAGTCCAGCCAGGCACACCATACTGACCAGGACGTCGCGTCAGGGTGAAACACAACATACTAACCAAGACCACTATCTCTCTTCCATGTAGCGTTCCCTGGAAATAGTCTTTTTCAATAAAGGCAGTCTGGCTGATGAGATTTGGATTGACATGATCCCCATAGTTTAATACAGTAAAATCGGGATCAAGATGCTGAGCAGCGCATGAGCTACAGTGGTCAGCGACCTATAGCTGACTGCTAGCGCCAGGGCCAACAAACCAGAGCTGCCAAGACCCTTCTACACCTCCACGCGGTGATCCTGGATAACAGGCTGCAGCAGGGCAGACTGGCTAATGAGAAGGGATCGGAGAGAGAGAACTAACCCGGTACTCAAAAAATGCTTGCTGAAGTCGGATGTGTTGGACCGAAAGGTGCAAATATCGCAGTCAAGCTGTAAACTACGACACAACGCATTCCATTCTCTGTGACTACATTCTACTACTTAAGCCCTTTCAGGGTTTGGTAGCGGGAGATTGAGAATGAACAAAGAAGAGGAGGAAGACAGTAAAATCAGGAAAGTTATGCTCTTCAAGTATAGATGTTAAAAGGAGTGATAGGGATGTGTATTATCCCGTCTTTTTAATATCTACACAGAACAAATTAGAACATTAGAAAGTTATGGAGTGAAAAAACATTGAACCAATACACATAAAAGTCTTTATGTGAATTGCCAATGTACAGTAAGAACAAACACAGGACACTGAAAAATGTCATATTAGGACCGCTGTACGGCAAGGTTCTGTATTACCACCTTTACTGTTCTTAGTTCGACCCATTCTTTGTCAAGAGGTGGTCACCCTTGAGTGGGTACCAACTCAGGATCCAGATGTTTCTGTCGCGGGCACGTGTCGTTCAGTGTGATAGTAGTCTGTGTGTTATGGGGTCGTGAATGTTGTATTTTTCTAGCAAATCTCGCCAGCGAGTTGGGGGCCGTCCCCGAGGTCTCTTTTTGTTGCGCGGGTACCACATGGTGGTTATGGTACTCCATCTTTCATCTTGTCTTCTGGATATATGACCAGTCCAGCGGTGTTTTGAATGGTTGACGTACTGAAGGACATCCTTGATGTGCGACATTCTCCGGATGTCGCTATTGTGTAGTTCGCTCTGCTACTGTTGTCTGAGAGTTTTGCCCACGAGGCGTCTTTCAGAAGATGTGTGTGCTGTTCTGGTTCTCTGCTGCTTTGGTTAGAGACCAGGTTTCGCTACCATAGCAGAGCACTGGCAGGACTACAGAGTCGAAGATGTCCACACATAGTCTGGTGTCCTTTGTGGCGTCTCTTGCTGTCATGAAGGAGTTGAAGGTTGCCCAGCCCGCATGTTTCCGTCTGGCGATCTCAGGTTTTGTTCTCCATGTTGAAGAGTCTTCCCAGATAGACATATTCGTCAGCATCCTCTATGGGCATTCCACTCAAGAGTATTGGGTTACTGTTTATCACATATATAGACACAATATGTAAAATAACCAACAATAGTAAGGGAAACAACCTCAGCGATCACTTGAATGAACTCCTCTTTGCTGATGACCAAGCAATAATAGCAACCTCATAAAGACAACTGCAGGAACATATCAACAATCTTAATGAGGTCTGTATGGATTACGGTATGAAAATCAACATAGACAAAATTGAAGTCATGACGATTGCGAGAAAAGAAACAAATATATTTATACAAATCAACAAGTAAAACAGGAGAAAAATTTCACGTACATGGGTAACATAATCTCAGCAGATGGCAAAACAGACACTGAAATCCAACAGATGTAATAAAGCAAGTCAAATCATTGAGCAAATGTCCCCAATATTGAAATGTAAACGCGAGACAATGGATACAAAAAGAATGCTATACAACATGATATTCCTACCCACATTGTGTTATCAGTGCCAGAATTGGACATTGACTAACAAAGATAAAAGAAACATTCTAACAACAGAGATAAAATGCTTACACAGAATACTTGGAGTAACAATAATGGATAGAATGAGAAACAAAGACATTAGAAAACAAGTAGGTATTACATCAGTGCTAGACCTCATCAAGAGACAGCCAACCAAATGGTTCGGCAACGTGACACGTCAAACACCAGATAGTATCTTTCAGAAAGCAATGCTATACAGATACAATGGATACAAAGCCAAGGGTCGACCGTGCAAACGATGGATAGCAGAAATAACAGAAGCAGTAAAGCTTCCCGTGTACGAAGCACATGCCAGGGCCCGGTCAAGAAACCTCTACATAACCTCATGCTGAAAGGCATAAACGAGACAAGCAAAAATAAGAAGACAGAACAAATATGCAAACAGATAGCGGAGATGCCAGGGCTTGTCATTGGAAGAGTGTCAATGAATAACCTTAGATATGCGGATGTTACAGTTTTGATGGCAAAAGTGAGCAAGAATTACAGGAGCTTGTGACAACAATATACAAAATAAGTGAAAAGTTTGGATTAGACATAAACATAAAGAAAACAAAGACTATGAATTATCATAGTATGATAATTGGGAAAAGTGAAACGAAACCATGTATGCAGATAAAAATAAAAGGTAAACTACTTGTACAGGTGCAGAGTTTCTCCTATGTAGGTCATATAATAGCGCAAGAAGGCAGCTGTGAAAAAGAAATCAGAAACAATAGGTATGACCAAGATGGTATTCGACAACATGCGACACATACTGACATCCAAACTGATAAATACGAATCTGAAAGTGAGAATTATCAGGTGTTACATATACTCGCCACTACTTTATGGCGCAGAAACATAGACAATGAATAACACGTTGGAAAAGAGTAGATCTATCAAAATGTGGGTATATAGAAGATTGGGTCATATTTTTTGGAAAAGATTAGAAAACAAATTTGGAGGTATTGAAAAAGTTAGGGGTGAAAAAAAAATTATTGACCGAAATCAGGGTTAAACAGTTAATGTTTTATATATATACCTCCTTGTTTAAGACCATTCTGGAGGGTAGGGTGGAAGGCAGTTAACGTTTTTAAGTGAGTAGATAAAATCAGGAGATGGACTGGAAAAAACCTCTCAGATTGCACCAATACGGCGAAAGATACAGTACACTGGAAAACCATTGTTGATTGCAGCTGACTTCGATGCGGAGATGGTACTTGAACTATCTGATCCCCGCATCAGTGAGCGCTGCGTAGATGAAGTAAAACCTCGAGGACCTTGCGTGGCCCTCCTCCATCAGCCCATTCAGGATGAGAGGAACTGAGGAAAGAAAAGCTACTACAACTGCCACTTAATTAATGTCCTTTTCATGGCGCACACAAGAGTATATAAACTTACTCAGGCACTCAACAACATTTAATATTATCACTAAAAACTACACTTGGATCTACTTGACTTACAAGTGATTGAGTGAAATAAATTTGCTTCCAGCGTTTCCTGTGCACAGAAAACGAAGAAGCCATTTATATAGGGCCTACTGCAGATCTATAATAATATACAGAATTTACAGGCTTACAGGCCGGTGGTCATTTGTCTGAGTGGCATCTGGGTCATATGATATTCCAAATTGAATGTTAAATTCTTGGAAAGAAGATTCTCAAAACTATTTCATTATAAAACCAAATATAAATATTGGCGCCACTAAATGGACTGGAAATGAAGTAAAGAAAAATAAGTCTGTAACCTGCTAGGAAATCGAGGGGAGGTTTGTGTACTGTACGAGGCCGGCTACTATTAATTACTCCATCCTGTCGAAACTAGTAAGTGAAGCGACTAGTCAAAAAGATGGACAAGATATTACAAGAAGTAAAGAGGGACACAGAACCTAACAGAATGGAGACATATCATCTAATAAACTCAAACGACAAGCATTTTTGATTTAAAGTAGATATCTGGAGTCTTCATAACAAGACAAACCCGGAACCGGCGTGGCGTTCTCCTTTATTTTAAAACAAAATGGCTGGACTAATTTTCTTCTTACTCAAAAATCAACTCCGAGAAACAGGAATACGAATTGAAGTAATACAAATACCAACAGACGTGCTGAAAATTGTCGGTAAAGTAGCTTGACAGGACATTTGTTGACAAGGCCAGCAGAACCGAACGTTACATTTCAAACATGGCCATGGTGTAAAGTGTAACTGTAATTAGTGTAACTCGACGGACGAAAAAGACAACCTGAATCTGAAACAGAATAATGAAATGGTATATTTACCCATTGCGCGAAAACGTAGAAACTTGCTAAATCGGAATTAATTATATATCACCAAATTACTTTCATAGCGATATTCAACAATTACAGATAGATCAGTTGTAGAGCAAATTCAAATCTTCAAATTATAAATAGTCCAAAGATCAGGCGGTTCTCATGCATGGTAAGGACGTTTTTTGTAGTAGTGCTCTTCAGCCTGGGAGATAAGGTCCGCTTGTATTTCAGGTGGGAGGTAGCTGAATAGTTGTTAGATTCCGTATTTTTCTTCTTTGTTCATTCTCAATCTTTCCCTACCAAGCCACGAAAGGGCTTTGAAAGTAGCAGGATGTTCTCTTCTTCTTCCTCGTACGCTGTCAGGCGTCAACTTGTATTTGTTCGAAGAAAGCAGCTGTCATCATGAGGCTGTCGACACTGCCATTGAGCTTGTCTAGTGTTGCCACTGGTGATGGCCACATGTGCTTTCTCTGGTCCTCGTATGTCGGGCAATTTTGCAGCAGATGTTCAGCGATCATTTTCCCTGTACCACATGTGCATTCGTCAGTGCCACCTATCTTCAGTTTATTGAATAGATGGTACCTCAGTCTGTTTTGGCCTGTGCGGAGTCTGAAGACCACGACCTGCTCTCTTCTGTTCAACTGGTAATAGGCATCGTTTTTTGTGTAGCCAGTATGCTATGTTTCCCATTTGGCTATGTATCTGGCGCTAATAAACCTTTTGGACTCTTCGTAGGTCACACTAGAATCTGGTTGAGGTAATCTTGCACCTTCTTTTGCCAGTCTGTCTGCCTCCTCGTTGCCTTGAATGTTACAGTGGGATGGAACATTGTAACTTATTCGATGTTTAAGAGGTTCCACTGCACCAGCATCTGCATGCTCTCCCCAGAGTGATAATACCTCGGTGGTAGAATGTGGTCAACATTTCGCCATCACTATTCATCCATCTAATTCTCCTTTCAAATGGATGGTATCCATCTTTTCATATTATGAGTAGCTTTGTTCGACGCTTGTATAGATACTCGGACCCGAGGATGCTACAGTGAATGATCTGACAGCAGCCAGCAACTCATAGCTGGCTACTTTTATCAGGGTCTGTCACCTATAACTGACCAAGACCTGACTCCACGGTTCCGGAAATGTATTTTGAAAAAAAAATATTCAAAAGTCTATATTAAAAGCAACCTCAGTGAATTGAACATAATTTTAATATGTTTAAGGTACAAACAGACGAGCTGTTTTTAAAATAGATGTTTTGAACTTCAAATACACTCAGTAAATACAAATTCCTGATTGTCACGTGCACCAATTAGACCTTTGTTGAATGCGAAAAGCAATAAATGTCATTAATGCAAAACTGTCGAATTACGTCAGTGTTGGGAAGAGGGGGGGGGGGGGGGGGGGGGAAAGGCCGTATCACAGGACATGAGAGACGCCAACATAATCACCATTTACAAGAAAAAGGGAGACGAATGAGTTTGCAGCAATTACAGGGGATATCACTCCTCAACACCGTAGGCAAAGTGTATGCTCGTGTCATCCTGAGCAGGCGAGGAAAGCTGGCCAACAGGGTGTACCTGGAGTCTCAGTGGTTTTCACACAGAACAGTCCACCGTTGATTTGGTCTTTTCACTGAGACAACTGCAAGAGAAATGCAGAGAACAACACAGACCACTGTTTCTTGCCTTCATCGACCTCTCCAAGGCATTCAACCTAGTAAACAGAGAGGTTCTTTTCAAAGTTTTGTCTAAAGTCGACTGACCCACGTAAACTACTGAGCATGACTAGGTCTTTCATGTGGCCATGATAGGTACAGTAGCTGCATAACGGTAAGGAATCGGAGGCCTTCGACATTAACAGCGGAGTTAAACAAGGATGTGTCCTGGCTCCGACTCTATTTGGCATTTTCTTTGTCATCGTGCTTTGATAAGCCTTTGGAACTGCCACAGAGGGGGTCTTCATGCATACTAGGTCAGATGGGAGACTATTCAATCTAACCGGTCTGCGAGCAAAAAGTAAGAGAAGGGAGACTATCATTCGGGATATGTTCTTCGCAGACGATGCTGCCCTGGTCGCCCACACGGAAGTTGAATTACAGATCCTCATTGATAGTTTGGTAGAATATTGTGATCTGTTTGGACTCACTATCAGCGTACAAAAAAACAAAACAAAAGTGATGGCTCAGGGTGCAGATCCTACAGACATTGCCTTAAACGATAACAATCTGGAGGTAGTAAATCACTTTAACTACCTCGGATCTATCATCACCGACAACCTTTCACTGGACGCAGAGCTGCAGAAACGGTTAGAAATGGCCTCATCAGCACATGCCAGGCTCTCACAGAGAGTGTGGAATAAGAACATGCTGACCATCTTCACAAAGGTTGCTGTTTACAGATCATGTGTTAATAGTACTCTGCTCTATGGAAGCGAAACATGGACACTGCATGTCTCTCATGAAAAAATGATAAATGCTTTTCATATGCGCTGCCCGAGACGCATATTCGGAATTTCATGGAGTGACAGAGTGACTAACAGCGACGTGTTGGACCGTGCAAAGATTGCCAGTTTAGTTACGATCATCCGCCAGAGCCGCTTGCGGTATCTTTGTCACGCGTGTAGAATGGAGGATAGGTGAATACCGAAAGATATCCTATACGGTCAGCTGACCATGGGCAAATATAATATAGGTAGAACCTTCCTCCGCTATAAAGATGTTTGCAAGAGTGACCTGAAGGCGTTGGACATGAACACCTGCAACTGGGAGGAACTTGCTAACGGCAGATCTGGCTGGAGACAGGCTTTGAGTGTTGGTCTGCAGGCAGGGAAAGACAAGATGTGTCAAGATGCAGATCTGGCTGGAGACAGGCTTTGAGTGTTGGTCTGCAGGCAGGGAAAGACAAGATCTGTCAAGATGCAGATCTGGCTGGAGACAGGCTTTGAGTGTTGGTCTGCAGGCAGGGAAAGACAAGATCTGTCAAGATGCAGATCTGGCTGGAGACAGGCTTTGAGTGTTGGTCTGCAGGCAGGGAAAGACAAGATGTGTCAAGATGCAGACTCTTAACGTGTGCGGCAAAGGCAAGGACAACTGACTGCCCCCTCTCTAGCGGGAAGTCCATTGTCTCTCGAGACTGGCAGGATGCCAATCAATGCACATTAACAGTTTGAGGTGTGGTTATTGTAGCATATAGTTGCTTTTTCAAAACTGACATTGATATCAATTTCAAAATGAGTTTGAAGTGTACATTTATAACAATGCAGAAGGTTACCGTTTTACTATAACATTTCTTCCACAGAGAATCTAAGATGGCTCATTTATATTGCGATATTCATGACCCAGAGAAACAACGCAATTGGCGTTTGGTTGGATAGATCATCCTTTTACTGTTGGATTGGACAGAACTCATAGCGCACTCATATCAAGCAAGAAATGAAAAGGAAATTTGACGATTTCGACAGAGATGTCATAAAACGGGAGATATTGAAACTGTTGACGAAAAATCAACTTGTTACATTCTGGAAACTAAAAATAACATTAGAGCTTGTGTGGGCCAAAGTCAAAGGACAAGTTGCCGAATAGAACAGGACATTTAAAATGTGTGAAGTTGAAGCGCTGACACGTAGGCACCTTTCAAAAATAGACATTCAGTTCTAGAAGAAGTGTGTTGAACATGTGCTCAGGGAAGACGTGTGTTGAACATGTGCTCAGGGAAGAAGAACAGTTCTGGCAACGAGATGAATTACCATTTATCCAGCCAGTAACAATTTTCAACCTCTTTGAATCGACAGATTCGGAATGATTAATATAATCTTTTGTAGACAAACTGATTAGCAGACTTGAATGAATTACAGTACGTTTATCAAAACAATTAAGTGCACATAAAATAGCAACAAATACATTGCAATATTCAAGTGCGTTACACAACACACAATTAGTTGCGTAGTCGATACAACCTTGAGGGTCTAAGGGTGACCGAAGGGCTGTACTAACTGTTGTATATTGGTGCCATTTTTACAATTGTACATAAAGGGCAACACAAACAATCAATTGATCTTTTAAAACATTACGGAAATACGCCAATGAACAAAATGCTGAGAAATGCAGATGCGCACTGTAAAATCTTAAATTTAATGTCATTATTTTGTAATGGCCCTAAAAGATCAAAAGAATTCGCCGATGTGCAATTGTCTTAACATCTATGGACTAAATAATATCAATGTTTTAGCGTCATGGATATTCTTAGGCTGCATGCTAAATCATTTGGATCTGACATGCAGTTTAATAGAACATAGCTTCAGACCTTGTTCATGAATTAAAAAACGGACTATAGTTGAGACCAGAAGCAACGCTTAACAAGCTTTTTCTCTCACCACTCTCTAGTAGTTTGCCTAATGTCTTGTCTCTAAAGAGTTCGCGTATCCGAGGACTAACAAAAATCCCTCTTTAATGTGTTATTCCCTGAGTCGAGAGAATTTGTAAGCCAAGTACTTGAAAGCTGATATAGTACGATCTTTGGCTTTAACAAAGTTTTTCATCACACCAAATTTGATGCAATGGAGGTAGCAATATTGTGTGCGTGTCTGCCAGCGCGAAGTGTTACAGATTCCTCTCAACAAGCTTCATCGATATTCTTTGAGGCCATTCTATCTTCCCGTAGTATTTCATTTGCATATGAAACAACATTACTTCGTATATCCCAGCTGCAGACCCATCAACAGAGCCACAACCGTCCTGTCACAACAGAGATGCCAGCCATATACGCAGTATTGAAGACAGTCCAAGAGCTGTTTTGGGCTATTGTAAGTTTATTTAATCTATCTGCATAGCGTGTCCGACACTGAAATTGATGAAAATAAGGTTTACATTGTGCAGAAACTTTGCCTTGAGACACAATGTAGAACAGTATATGACCAATCGCAATTCTTGCAGGTCATGCTCGATTCATCAGGTCATCTACATTGGGGCAGAGCACAGTTTCCTTTCTCATGTAAGGAGCAAAGTGTAAAATGAACATTGTTCTTGAGAATATAGTTTAAGTCTTGATCCAAGTGACTCAGATTTGGCCTTGGACATCTCCAGATTGTAAACAAAACCGTCCAGTTCTGCTTTGGTGAGAATGACGCACTGTAGCAGACGTAATGATCATCAATAGGTTTGAAAGGATCCTGATAACCCGCCATTGTTTCGTCTCAATGCCAATCGTCTGTATCGATAAACCATTCACTAACAGGTTTGGGAATAGGAAGTTCGCTGAGCGGAATTGGTTGGGGAGCAAATTGTATTTTTTTATATGCTTTTGTTCATGCCGTTTTCCTGGTGATACCTGCAGAAAAAGCTGGAACCATGCAGATGTGACAGTCATTTGTGTGACTGGTTGACACCTTCCACACTTTCTGAACAGCATATAGAGTTGCAACTTTTTCGTCTTTCAGCCACCTTAGAAGATTTCTTCCATTCGTCCTGTAGCATATGTGTAGGCCTCACGCCTTTTCCAGCCCCCAATCTTGCATCTGAAATAAAGGTAATTCGTTATTTTCACTATTTGAATAATGATATTTTTCTGACTTGCAAATGGGGCTTTCACGAAAATCTAACAAAAGTAAATATGTACTATTAACACAGTCACGAGGAACAAATATTGCTGGGATCAATTGTATTGCGCTTGTGACGAAGGGGTAAATGGGAGTCATAGAAATAAATTGCTGACTCTATACAAAACTAATGACGAGGGCTCGCAGCATGAGATAATTGTCAGAATAGTACAGACAACAGCGGCGCTTACGCGTTTGAAACCCATGTGGCAGGATAAGTGGCTCGCGCTCAGCATAAATGTTAGACTAATGCGCTCATTGGTGCTCCCAATATTTGTGTTTGCCTGTGAGACGAACCCGTACTGCGGATATCCAGTGCAGAATACATACAATGGAAATGAGGTGTTTTAGAAGACTCTTAAATAGTACATATAAGGATCGTGTCACAAATGTAGAAATACGACGAAGAGTGGAAAACGCAATTGGGCGTTTTGATGATCTTTTCACAGATATAAAAAGGCGAAAGATGGCTTGGTCACCAGGTCTAGCGGAATAACAAATTCGACATTGCATGGTTCCGTACCAGGAAATAGAGGACGGGGACGTTCAAGGAAGAGATGGGCAGACAACATCACTGAGTGGTCAAACCTTCGTCCCGGTGAGACACGACTGGCGCAGCGGACAGAGAGAGATGGCGTGGAATTGTGGGAGTGTCTTCAAGTGTGCCCCAACGACCTGATTGGTGACTCGATGAACTGAACGGAAACAAAAACTTTGCTTACAACTAACGACTGCATCATTGTTGTCAGCGATCTTAACGCCGTAATATCATAATTCTACTACATTACATGATAAAATGATGCAATACTGTAGGGGATGGTGGGTGTATGACAGGCTGATGCAATACGACGCATTCAGTAGATACGCAATATAGCATTTAAAAATGTTTACCTATGTCAGACATGTGCAGCTTCATCAAGAACAAGGGCTGGACAGATCACGCAATCTAATGGATTTAATTTTCGAAAAAAGAGTGCATTTTTAAAACACTCACCGAGTTAATCACATCTTTGAGCTTGAAAGCCACTCAGAAGTTCAGTGATGTCGAATGAGAAGTCGCTTGTAGCTAGCTACACGTCAGAAGTTCAGTGATGTCCAAGGAAAAGTCGCTTGTAGCTACACGTAAACTGTCTTGCAGATGTGAATCAGTTAATCGTGATCGCGCTTGAGGTATTTCATAAATGAAAAAGCTTTTTTCATACATGTAGATGGTTCTGAACATATTTAGACATTTGAAAGAAACACTCCACCGTATTTGGAATCTTTTTTGTATTTTCTGTTTCCGAGAAGGTTTTGAATTTCTTCTTTTCAAACAAATATTTCAGCGCTAAGAAGGACTGTAGATCTATCAATTCAAGTTCCAATGATGCAACGCAACTCTGACACTAACCAGCATCAGGGGTGGGGTGGGGGTACGGGGGTCGAATCAACTCAGCAGTACGAAATATTTTAGAACATAGAGCGGTAAATACGTTTACTGCAGACGTGCAATTTAACAACGTTTAAATCGCCTAAATTCGAGTACATTTTCACTTGCATGGCTGGCGCGAACTCCAAATGTCATTACAAGAGCACCGTAGTGCTCGCGAGTACTGGGCAGAGAACATCTGATGGATATCATTGTTTCAAGTTCGCTTTGTGAATAAAATTGAGTTAATTAAGCTTAGGACAAATCAGATGCATTCAATGGGACGTTTGGGACTAATGTTTCTCTCAAAATGGCTAATGTTCGGGAAAATAACATAAGTTGCAACATCTAAAATATTTTCTAGATGTGAATCCGTTATTCTTAAATCTTATCCACGTTTTAGATTTAGCGAAATTCATTGTAGAAAAATAAATACCAGCTGTTGTGGTTTCAAAATAGCGTTATTCTCTTCCGAGCGAAAAGCGGTGTTTCGGATACTTGTCCGCTGAGAAATAGTTCTGTTTAAAAGTAGGTTAATGAAACATCCTTAGTTTTAGTCAACCTGTCCACCCACAAGGACGTTAGCTCTTGATCAGGTCCCAACTCTTGTGTGAGTTGGTAGTAGCCGGGTGCATTTCTCTGCTTGGTGGGCTGGGCTCGAGCAGTGCTTTGTTTTTTGGTTGTGTGCTGGTCTTATCTCGGTTTCCAGGAGAAAACTGTGAAAACTTGATTGCATGAATCTTTTGAGAATGTTTTAGGAAAGGGATGGAACCATTTGTTACAATTTTCTATTTCCTTTTGAGATGGAAACTCGGTTGTGATATATCCAGTGTGAAAGTCTATATTACGATTTCTCTCGTTTTCCCAATTCACTTCTACGTGCGCATGAATGTCTGTTTCGTTCATAGTCCATGAACATTTTCTCCATATGCAATTTCGTTAAAATACTCTGCATTACTATTCAAACCAGCTGCCTGTTTGTTGAAGTTGATGGTTCCGACAATGTCTTCTTGTTGAAATTCCACAGGTGAGTAAATGAGTAATTTTTGCTGAAGCCACACTTAATCCTAATTGAAAGAATGTTTGATGACCCCCTATTTCATTTACCCTTGTTCTTTCTGATCTTTTCTTATATGGGCTCCTGATTTATGAGAATACATTTTGGAAAGATGATTTATAATTCATAAAACTTGCTGGATATGCTGGAAAAAGCTCATTCAACCTCTTTAGCCTTCCTCCTTTCTATCAGAGCTCACACTCCTCTCGTTAAATACAGACGTAACACTTGTATTCTTATTGGTCTCATTGCTTATTCTCCGCCCCGGATGTATGCTTTAGTTAAGTCAATCAATCCACTTGTATTCTTATCTGTCTCATTGCTTATTCTCCGCCCCGGATGTATGCTTTAGTTAAGTCAATCAATCCACTTGTATTGTTATCGGTCTCATTGCTTATTCTCCGCCCCGGATGTATGCTTTAGTTAAGTCAATCAATCCACTTGTATTCTTATCTGTCTCATTGCTTATTCTCCGCCCCGGATGTATGCTTTAGTTAAGTCAATCAATCCACTTGTATTCTTATCGGTCTCATTGCTTATTCTCCGCCCCGGATGTATGCTTTAGTTAAGTCAATCAATCCACTTGTATTCTTCTTACTAATGGAACTGGGGCTCAGTCCTCCATGCTGTGTTCACGTACGCTTAGATCAAAGATAGTATCCTAGTGTTAATCTGTTACTGGCTGGATATACTAAACCTCTCTACAGACTGCTAATGTAGTCATCCAGGTTCTAAACTAGTTCGCGCGTACTCACTGTGTTAATTAATATTCTTGTCTGCAAGAGGTCTTCGTACAAGAGGAAAGAGGCGTTTGTAATGTTTCCAATGACAGTTTTATATAACAGATTCAGATGCAAGATATGGCCAAGATGACTGAGGGCAGAAGAGATTGCAACTGTTCCTTAGGATTTGATGCCATACCCATTTTGAATTTGATTAAATTTAATTTCAATTAACTTTAAACATTTTTTTTCATTTATTTATTTCTTCCTACTGTTTAACTACTTCACGATAAATAAGAAAAAAAAAAAAGCTAAAATACATGCACTTTTTAGAAAAGAAAACATATCCCTATCTTTTTTCGAAAAGAAAAGCACTGATTTAACGTATTAATTAAAGACAGTTACAACAAATAACAATAAAGACAAACAAAGTACAACACAATTGTTGTCCCGACACTATGCTACCAATGTCAAAACTGGACACTAACATTAATTGAAAAACGACACATCGTAACATCAGAAATGAAATGTATGCGAAGAATATTGGGTCTAACAAGGAGAGACATGATCAGAAACGAAGACATCAGGAGACTAGTAGTAACTACACCAGTACTACATCAACAGACAGAAACTAAAATGGTTTTGCGACGTAATGAGTTTCTACCACACAGCCCCCCCCCCCCCCACCCCCCCCCCCCCCCCCATAAGCAATGATATTTACTAAATACAACTGATTCAAGGCCTTCAGCATATCACGAAAAAGGCGGATTACAGAAATATCTGAGGCGGTGGTTGCCACTGTGCTTGAGCACACAGTCGAGCTCATTCAAGAGATCTACTCATAACCTGAAAGGCACATCAGGAACAAAACATGATAACAAAATGTGATGTTAAGCCCAGACCTTCACATTTCACAGACCTGTTCTGACTCGAAGAAACTGATCTGTAAGTATAGTATTTGTGTTTGAGTGTTCCTGATTTAAAATAAATAAACTAAACTATTCTATTTGCTAATTATTGTTATGGTGTGTGAATGACTAAATTTAAGTTGATAAATTAAAGAAATGACAAGCCTTTTATAGGATGGTTGCGTGGGTGTAGACCAGGGCTGAAAGAGGGGGCATGCTAGACACTCACTGACAGCGTGCGACAAATGTTGCTAAGGAGATGGGACATTTATACTGCATGCAGAACATACTTTAATTTAGTGACGTGACCATTGACTGGTACACTACAGGTTGATCCATCACCAGAGTGAAGATTGTGAGTAAGAAATAGGCTACGGTTGATATTTATATATTTAGGATATTCAGTTGCAATATTAGTTACAATGAGGTGAAATCAGGCAATGTTAGCAAACATTCTGTATCTAGAACTATAAGTATAAGTTAATGCTTTTTAGCCTTATGTGGTGTTGATATCATTAGGAATAATGCATGCGATATGCACTAATAATGTAATATTTTACCTCGGATTTTGGAAATAAACAAACGTAGTTGTAATATAGAAGGAAATGACGTGGTAGAACTGTGAAACCCCGAAAGAACTAGGGATAAGTGAATTTAGTGAAAAGTAGGAATGATTTGGCCAATTTGGGGTTACAGAGACTATCAGTTATCAGTGACAGTCCGATAAATAAAGCGAGTGATGATATATTTCTAATTTCATTTCAACGTTGTTGAAAAAATATAGAACATTAACAGTTGTTACTGAGAATGGCCATGGAAGCTTAGTGATTGTAGTGCTTTACAATATTATTTTCGCGCTATAAATTACCGAGATGCTCATTGCAAAAATACAAATAAAAAAATAAGAAAGGGAATTTCCACAAATTAAAATTGTCCGTTTCAAGAGAGTAGCATGTAACGGGAATTCCCACTTCCAAGTGAGTTATTACGTGGTTTTTAAAAAATCCCGTGAACAGATTATCACCATCATGTAGCATGTCCTGTCCAGAACGTCGCTCTCATGACAGCCTGTCTGTTTATGTAACTCAAGTTTTTTAATACTGGTTTAGAAGACTCATCATGCATTACCCAGCATTACCGGTCGAACGCCGTGACTGGCCGCTGACACGTCAGCATCGGATATTCTGTGATATTTCATTTTCTTCCAAAACTCGAATGAGTTCAAGAAATGTTTTATCGACGGAACACCGCATGATGACCGTACTACAATTGGTATATGTGTAACAAGATACAATTATTTGATAATGTGCCGTATTCTAGTTGTAGTCGAACTCTAAGCCTATCGTCCCCAATTCCCGACAACGCGTGAGCGCAACATGACTGGGCCGTGCAGTGAAAATGCACACGTACTCTCGAGCCACCTTGCTGACACTTAGACCGGAGGTGTGTAGGGGCCACTCGTTACCGCTGGAGGTGACAAGACGTCTTGCCTACCTTAGAGTCCTTGTCAGTGAGAGATCCAAGCAAACACACGTAAAGGAAAGGGGCAGGAGAGGTGGTAAAATAAAAAGTAGGAAGCCAAGAACAGGGAAAGCTTTTTTAGATTTGCCCTGCCCTGCTCAAGCCTAGCCAGCTAAGCAGTCAACTCGTCATCGGGTGACCACGACAGCAAATGTGCTGAGCGGTGTGGACCGCACAGAACACGGCGAGGCACTTTACCAGCCGTGGTCATCCCCTGCACCCGAGTTCGTATCCAGTCGTCCTCACTTGTCTTGCCACTGGTTAAAGTTGGACTCGGGCGAGAGAGTGAGGTCCACGAACTGCGCAATCCTTGCTCACTTAAATCAAATTCATCGCGCAAGTCATTCTCTTTTCATTTATCCAGTACTAACACAGTCGAGTCCTGTGGCGACAGGCGAGCGGCGAAGCGGGGAGCGTAAGTCCAATGACAAGCTAAACTGCAGTCAAAAAGCTGCGTCAGTTGCGGGACTCCTGGCTGAGCAATAAAGCGGATGAGATACATGGTCTGTATTTTTATATATCTGTATCATTTCCCATGTTGTTGGACATTTTGATATGATGTCACTGTTCCTGGCTGTAAGGGCTTTTGATAGATGATTGAAGCTTCTTCTTTTTATGCAGTTGTTTTGTTAATTCATTGACTTTTCCCTGCATTGGATGTTTATTCAAACGCTTATATTTTTCTGTCATGTTTAGTATTTTTCCTTCTCTGTGCTCATCGAGGCGCTGGAGGCCTGCTACGGCTTCGAGTTCTCTGATCGGGGTGCTTCGCAGACCTCCGGTAATAATTTTGTATTATTAGTCCGGTATTCTGTGCCCTGTCTAGTTTCTGTAGGTTGGTATTTGCTGTTGCTGCATAGGCACCCATGCCATATTCCAGTGTTGGCCGTACGTATCCAGTGTAGACCTGTCTGACTGTGTTTGCATCTGCGCCCTAGTTTGTCCCTGCCAGTTTTTTCATCAGCCTTAGTCTAAGTGTGGCCTTCTTTTGAGTATCCTCTATGTGTGGGCCCCATGTTAATCTTTTGTCATATCTCATTCCTAGGTATGTAGGATTGTTTTCTCTAGGAAATAGGTTGTTTTCTAAATATAGGTCGACCTGCTCTGGCTTTGTAGAGAGCGAGAAGAGTGTTGAGAGGGTCTTGCTTTTGTTTATTGTGACACCACACGAGTCTACCAATTTCTTTGCTGCATTAATTTTCCTTCTCTTTTTTAGTTATTTTCCACCTCTCTAACTCTTACTTTGGACATATTTATTTTGGTGTCTTCTGTAAAACCCGTGGCAAGGAGATTGGCTGTTTGTTTTCCTGTATGTGTCTCGCCACTCTCTTGAGGTATCGAAATGATACAGATATATAAAAATACAGACCAACAGCCGAACTTTACGGTGGAAGCGAAAATATCAGGTATCGATAGAAAGGGGGAAGAATCAGATCATGCATTGAGAGAAAAAAAACCTAAAGCATATTGGAGATGCCTATCCTCAACCTATGTGGACGCACGTCTACACAGATGGATCATCAGAGGAAGCATTGAGGAAAGGAGGGGCGGGACTCGTCGTATTTCTACAGGATGGAACCGTTATAGAAAAAGCAAGTGCTGCCGGGAAGCCCTGGGCAAATCTAAGAACAGAGCAACAGGCAATAATTGAAGCAGTCAAACTATTGGATGAAAAGGGGTTAAGGGATAACAAAATAGTGTTCTTTTGTGATTGCATGTAAATTTTGCAGGCCACACAAAGAGAATCACAAAATAGTATGGAAAGGGAACTGATATGCCAGCTAAACAAACTCTCAGTCCACAATAAAATCACCCTCCAGTGGATTCAAGCTCACTGTGGCATACCTGGGAATGAATGGGCGGATAGACTGGCCAGGGAGGGAAGACAAAGAGAACAATTCACACACCCAGTGTCACTGCCAGAAATCAAGGAACGTCATCCCCCAAAAATATAAACAACAGTGGATAGAGAGAACAAATAGCAAATATCCACAGAACCCCATCAATAGACTGAATAGGAAACAGTATACCACAATTTTCCGTCTCAGAACAAGTCATTGCAGAATAAATGCACACATGCATAAAATGAAAACAGCGCAGACTGCACAATGCACATGTCAGAGAGGACCCCAGACTCCAGAACACATCCTGCAAACATGTCCACTGCACCAAGGCTCCCATGAGAAGACCTGGCCCGAGTAAAGAAACATACAAGACAAACTGGGGGGAACCATTGAGGACCTGCGACTGACGTGTCACTTCATGGAGGCAGCCCATCTTGTGGCATAAAATAAGCATAGGAAACGGAACGCAAAGAAGACGAAGAAGGACAAGATACATGGATTTGCTGACAATCATGATCACCGTCTCGCGAAGCGAACTTTCCATGCTTTCAATGCCTGCGAGTATGCAGATGCCAAATTTGACTCGTCAGCCATCTCCACAGCCATCCCAGCCATCCACAACCCATAATGACAGAACACGACTGGAAGGACTGGCTAGGTGAACAAAGAAAAGGTCCTCATTACTCGTGATGGACGAACAACACACCAATCTTTAAAAGCTATACACAACCAACCTATTCTTAAATATATTAACTGTCTCTGCCTCCACTACCTCCTGGGGTAATGCATTCCAAGAATTCACCACTCTCTGACTAAAAAAATATTTCCTAATATCCAATCTGGACCTTTCTTTAGTTAAGTTGTAGCTATGCCCTCTTGTTCTTGTGGGTGGCTGTATTTTGAAGAAAAAACAACTTGTTATAGTCTAATTTAACCTTTCCTGTGATTACCTTATAAACCTGTATTAAGTCACCACGAATTATTCTTTTTTCTAGACACCGTAGGCCGGTTTTTCTGAGTCTTTCCACATAACTGTAATTCTGGAATCCCACTATCAGTTTTGTCGCTCTTCTTTGTATCCTTTTCAGCATGTTTATATCTTCTCTACGATAAGGACTCCACACCTGTACACAGTCCTCAAATCTAGGTCTAACTAATGCTTTATACAGTTTGACTATCACTTCCTCGCTCTTGTGTTTAATATTTCTTTTTATCATGCCTAACAATGCATTTGCCTTATTCACTGCTACATGGACTTGCTCACTCATATTTGCCTGCATGCTCTATTATAACCACTGGTTCTCTTTCCTTATCTATCATTCTAATATTGTTCTCGCCCATTCTGTAATTATATTCCATATTGGATCTACCCATGTGGATGACTGCACATTTATCTATATATTAAACTCCATTGGCCATTTTACAGATCAGTCTCGAATTTTATCTAAATCCGACCTCAATATATCCACCTCTGCTATAGATGAGACACTCTTGCATAGTTTTGTGTCATCTGCACATTTTCAAATCATGGATCCCATATCAATGTCCAAATCGTTTATATATATATCAAGAACAATATTGGTCCCAAAACCTAGCCCGGTGGCATTCCACTTTTTACTTCACACCACTCAGAGTGTTCCTTATTTATGCCCACCCTCTGCCTTCTTCCCGTTAGCCAACTGTCGATTCGGCAACTTCCCCACCTATTTCATGTGATTTAAAACTTTCGAAATAATCTTTGATGAGGTACTTTATCAAAGGCCTTTGCAAAATCTAGATATATAACATCCACTGGCTTCCCTTTATCTATCATTTTAGAAACCTCCTCCATGAATTCTAATATATTTGTTAAGCACATTCTCCCTCTAGTAAACCCATGCTATTTCTGATTATATTAAACCTGGCTAGATACATTACAATATTTTCTTTGATTATTGCCTCTAACAATTAACAAACTATGTGTAACAGTTCCCGCCGGAGCAAGGGGAGTTTAGGATGCCTGAACATGTTAAAGCTTAAAGCTACATGAATGCATGTCAAGGTCACTCGCCGTCTCAGCAAAGGAGAACAGAGTTGGGTTAAGGAATGTGGACAGGTAGAAACTGACCACTGGCCTTCCGATTTTGGTAGGGGGAGATTGATTGACAGACGAAATTGGCAACGGGGCTTGCTGCGAGAGAATGAGTGACAGGTGTGCAAAGTGTTTCGTTCCAATTGGGATTGAAGATGACCATACCTGAGATCGATTGGTCAAGCTCTGGCCCTGCTTGAGGATATATAACTCGAGACAAAGTTTAGCTCGACAGGCTGGAGGAGAGATGGAGAGGCTGGAGAGGGAGAGGCTGTATGGAGGAGAGTGAGAGAGAGAGAGACTGAATGTGGATAGTATGTTTAACTCACCGACTTAGGTAGAGGAGCGATTGATAGACTGTTGGACGAATGTTTAGTGATAGAACATGATCGCTCAAATAGGTGTGTGAGTTTTGCATTAATAGATACTGTGAAAGTGTGTTTGTAAGCAAGGACACATTGTGAACGAGTTATGTCGAGATCGCCCGCCTGAGGGGATTTCAGTGAGGAAGAGTATTTGATAAGGTGTGTTGAAGACGCAGTTAAGGCGATGTGTGTGTGATGTAATTGCAAGGTAATAGAGCATGGGTTTTTAGATAGTTGGGAATTCCATCAATAGCTAATGCTTACAATTCCCGTTTTAGTTGAATGTTTAGTTAAGATATGTATTATATTGTGTTTGTAATTTCTCTACTCATTCTATGATATGAGTATGATATAATAAATATGCCACCTGCTGTGTGATATGTCATTTACTGAGTATGGTCATGATGATGTGGATGAGTGTGAGAATGTTCTAAGTTAGATCGCGGCCAGGGCAAGCAGAGGGTCTGTTACATATGCTCTTTAAACTTGCCGTTCTATAATTAGCTGGATCTGATTTCTTTCCCTTTTTGAATAAGGGAATCACTGCTGCATCTTTCCAATCTTCTGGAACAATCCATTTTGCAAATGATTGAGAACATTGTATAGAAAATAGTTTTGCCGTAGGAAACTATATCTTTTACCAGTCTTTCCGCCTGCTCCGAGGTTAAATCCAGCGTCTCCTTGATGTACTAGGTCCACCGTCTTCTCGGTCAGCCCCTGCTTATCTTCCCAGTGTCAAGTGTCAATTGGTTTCACCATGTATTCTGGCGGCTGCTTGCTGCCCCCTGTAGAGGGTTTCTATTAGTTGAATCAGATGTGTTGGGTAGCCCCTATTTTCCGTAATGTTCCACATTTGCGGATGTTTTACGCAGTCAAAGGCCTTGGTGTAGTCTATAAAACAGACATACAGGTCCGTATTGAATTCTCTGCTGTTCTCGATGACGGTTCTCATGTTGTAGATATGGTCTCTCGTGCTTCTTTCCGTTTATTTCATAGTCAAACTGTCTTTCTATTCTTTTTATGATGGTACGCAATAAGATCTTGCAAGCGTGGCTTATCAAGACGATAGTTTGTACATAACTTGCTGGCGTGGCTTATCAAGACGATAGTGCGATAGTTTGTACATAACTTGCTGGCGTGGCTTATCAAGGCCATAGTTTGTACATAACATGCAGCGTGGCTTATCAAGGCCATAGTTTGTACATAACTTGCTGGCGTGGCTTATCAAGGCGATAGTTTGTACATAGCTTGCTGGCGTGGCTTATCAAGGCCATAGTTTGTACATAACTTGCTGGCGTGGCTTATCAAGACGATAGTTTGTACATAACTTGCTGGCGTGGCTTATCAAGACGATAGTGCGATAGTTTGTACATAACTTGCTGGCGTGGCTTATCAAGGCCATAGTTTGTACATAACATGCTGGCGTGGCTTATCAAGGCCATAGTTTGTACATAACTTGCTGGCGTGGCTTATCAAGGCCATAGTTTGTACATAACTTGCTGGCGTGGCTTATCAAGGCCATAGTTTGTACATAACTTGCTGGCGTGGCTTATCAAGGCCATAGTTTGTACATAACTTGCTGGCGTGGCTTATCAAGACGATAGTTTGTACATAACTTGCTGGCGTGGCTTATCAAGGCCATAGTTTGTACATAACTTGCTGGCGTGGCTTATCAAGTCGATAGTTTGTACATAGCTTGCTGGCTTGGCGTATCAAGGCCATAGTTTGTACATAACTTGCTGGCGTGGCTTATCAAGACGATAGTTTGTACATAACTTGCTGGCGTGGCTTATCAAGACGATAGTGCGATAGTTTGTACATAACTTGCTGGCGTGGCTTATCAAGGCCATAGTTTGTACATAACATGCTGGCGTGGCTTATCAAGGCCATAGTTTGTACATAACTTGCTGGCGTGGCTTATAAAGGCGATAGTTTGTACATAACTTGCTGGCGTGGCTTATCAAGGCCATAGTTTGTACATAACTTGCTGGCGTGGCTTATCAAGGCGATAGTTTGTACATAACTTGCTGGCGTGGCTTATCAAGACGATAGTTTGTACATAACTTGCTGGTGTGGCTTATCAAGACGATAGTGCGATAGTTTGTACATAACTTGCTGGCGTGGCCTATCAAGGCCATAGTTTGTACATAACTTGCTGGCGTGGCTTATCAAGGCCATAGTTTGTACATAACTTGCTGGCGTGGCTTATCAAGGCGATAGTTTGTACATAACTTGCTGGCGTGGCTTATCAAGGCGATAGTTTGTACATAGCTTGCTGGCGTGGCTTATCAAGGCCATAGTTTGTACATAACTTGCTGGCGTGGCTTATCAAGACGATAGTTTGTACATAACTTGCTGGCGTGGCTTATCAAGACGATAGTGCGATAGTTTGTACATAACTTGCTGGCGTGGCTTATCAAGGCCATAGTTTGTACATAACATGCTGGCGTGGCTTATCAAGGCCATAGTTTGTACATAACTTGCTGGCGTGGCTTATCAAGGCGATAGTTTGTACATAACTTGCTGGCGTGGCTTATCAAGGCCATAGTTTGTACATAACATGCTGGCGTGGCTTATCAAGGCCATAGTTTGTACATAACTTGCTGGCGTGGCTTATCAAGGCCATAGTTTGTACATAACTTGCTGGCGTGGCTTATCAAGGCCATAGTTTGTACATAACTTGCTGGCGTGGCTTATCAAGGCCATAGTTTGTACATAACTTGCTGGCGTGGCTTATCAAGACGATAGTTTGTACATAACTTGCTGGCGTGGCTTATCAAGGCCATAGTTTGTACATAACTTGCTGGCGTGGCTTATCAAGGCGATACTTTGTACATAGCTTGCTGGCGTGGCGTATCAAGGCCATAGTTTGTACATAACTTGCTGGCGTGGCTTATCAAGACGATAGTTTGTACATAACTTGCTGGCGTGGCTTATCAAGACGATAGTGCGATAGTTTGTACATAACTTGCTGGCGTGGCTTATCAAGGCCATAGTTTGTACATAACATGCTGGCGTGGCTTATCAAGGCCATAGTTTGTACATAACTTGCTGGCGTGGCTTATAAAGGCGATAGTTTGTACATAACTTGCTGGCGTGGCTTATCAAGGCCATAGTTTGTACATAACTTGCTGGCGTGGCTTATCAAGGCGATAGTTTGTACATAACTTGCTGGCGTGGCTTATCAAGACGATAGTTTGTACATAACTTGCTGGTGTGGCTTATCAAGACGATAGTGCGATAGTTTGTACATAACTTGCTGGCGTGGCTTATCAAGGCCATAGTTTGTACATAACTTGCTGGCGTGGCTTATCAAGGCCATAGTTTGTACATAACTTGCTGGCGTGGCTTATCAAGGCGATAGTTTGTACATAACATGCTGGCGTGGCTTATCAAGGCGATAGTTTGTACATAGCTTGCTGGCGTGGCTTATCAAGGCCATAGTTTGTACATAACTTGCTGGCGTGGCTTATCAAGACGATAGTTTGTACATAACTTGCTGGCGTGGCTTATCAAGACGATAGTGCGATAGTTTGTACATAACTTGCTGGCGTGGCTTATCAAGGCCATAGTTTGTACATAACATGCTGGCGTGGCTTATCAAGGCCATAGTTTGTACATAACTTGCTGGCGTGGCTTATCAAGGCGATAGTTTGTACATAACTTGCTGGCGTGGCTTATCAAGGCCATAGTTTGTACATAACTTGCTGGCGTGGCTTATCAAGGCGATAGTTTGTACATAACTTGCTGGCGTGACTTATCAAGGCCATAGTTTGTACATAACTTGCTGGCGTGGCTTATCAAGGCGATAGTTTGTACATAACTTGCTGGCGTGGCTTATCAAGGCCATAGTTTGTACATAACTTGCTGGCGTGGCTTATCAAGGCGATAGTTTGTACAGAACTTGCTGGCGTGGCTTATCAAGACGATAGTTTGTACATAACTTGCTGGTGTGGCTTATCAAGACGATAGTGCGATAGTTTGTACATAACTTGCTGGCGTGGCTTATCAAGGCCATAGTTTGTACATAACTTGCTGGCGTGGCTTATCAGGGCCATAGTTTGTACATAACTTGAGATTCCTTTTCTTAGGTATGGGGATGTACACAGATCGTTTCCATACGTTGGTCTCGAGGTAAGGTGTTTGGGTGCTGGTGGTCGCGGGTTCACATCCCGTTGCAGACCTGGATTTCGTCACGTGTATTATCCGGTATATATTTCCCCTGATCACTAAGTAGTGAGATCAGACACCCATGTGCAGTAGTGCGCACGTTAAAAATACCTTAGCAGTTGGAAATCGAAAAGAGTAGGTCTAACGGCCGTTGCTCGGGCAAAATTCAAAGTTAAAAATCTACTCAAATTATTCTAGAAATTTTCGCCTCACAGAGCATGTCGCAAAAAGGAGACACTGGAGCTATAACATCAGTTCTTGGTATAACGGATGCTGGGATTGATCTGGCAAGTCATCAGGGGATATTCGTCTGCCAAAAAATATGAAACAAAGGAGGTCACACCTCCCTACGAAGTCTAACGACATAAGTGGACTGAAGATAGATAGATAGATAGATAGATAGATAGATGGATGGATAGATAGATAGATAGATAGATAGATAGATGGATGGATGGATGGATGGATGGATAGATAGATAGATAGATAGATAGATAGATAGATAGATAGATAGATAGATAGATTAGATTAGATTAGATTAGATTAGATAGATAGATAGATAGATAGATAGATAGATAGATAGATAGATAGATAGATTAGATTAGATTAGATTAGATTAGATTAGATTAGATTAGATTAGATTAGAATAGAATAGAATAGAATAGAATAGAATAGAATAGAATAGATTAGATTAGATTAGATTAGATTAGATTAGAATAGAATAGAATAGAATAGAATAGAATAGAATAGAATAGAATAGAATAGAATAGAATAGAATAGAATAGAATAGAATAGAATAGAATAGAATAGAATAGATTAGATTAGATTAGATTAGATTAGATTAGATTAGATTAGATTAGATTAGATTAGATTAGATTAGATTAGATTAGATTAGATTAGATTAGATTAGATTAGATTAGATTAGATTAGATTAGATTAGATTAGATTAGATTAGATTAGATTAGATTAGATTAGATTAGATTAGATTAGATTAGATTAGATTAGATTAGATTAGATTAGATTAGATTAGATTAGATAGTACTGGACTTGCTACATTGGGAAGAAGAACTGTTAAATCAGATGACTGGTTTGAAGCGATAATGGTCATGGAGGATATTACACCCGTCATGGAGGATATTACACCCGTCATGGAGGATATTACAACCGTCATGGAGGATATTACACCCGTCATGGAGGATATTACACCCGTCATGGAGGATATTACACCCGTCATGGAGGATATTACACCCGTCATGGAGGATATTACACCCGTCATGGAGGATATTACACCCGTCATGGAGGATATTACACCCGTCATGGAGGATATTACACCCGTCATGGAGGATATTACACCCGTCATGGAGGATATTACACCCGTCATGGAGGATATTACACCCGTCATGGAGGATATTACACCCGTCATGGAGGATATTACACCCGTCATGGAGGATATTACAACCGTCATGGAGGATATTACACCCGTCATGGAGGATATTACACCCGTCATGGAGGATATTACACCCGTCATGGAGGATATTACACCCGTCATGGAGGATATTACAACCGTCATGGAGGATATTACAACCGTCATGGAGGATATTACACCCGTCATGGAGGATATTACACCCGTCATGGAGGATATTACACCCGTCATGGAGGATATTACAACCGTCATGGAGGATATTACACCCGTCATGGAGGATATTACAACCGTCATGGAGGATATTACACCCGTCATGGAGGATATTACACCCGTCATGGAGGATATTACACCCGTCATGGAGGATATTACACCCGTCATGGAGGATATTACAACCGTCATGGAGGATATTACAACCGTCATGGAGGATATTACACCCGTCATGGAGGATATTACACCCGTCATGGAGGATATTACACCCGTCATGGAGGATATTACAACCGTCATGGAGGATATTACACCCGTCATGGAGGATATTACACCCGTCATGGAGGATATTACACCCGTCATGGAGGATATTACACCCGTCATGGAGGATATTACACCCGTCATGGAGGATATTACACCCGTCATGGAGGATATTACACCCGTCATGGAGGATATTACACCCGTCATGGAGGATATTACACCCGTCATGGAGGATATTACACCCGTCATGGAGGATATTACACCCGTCATGGAGGATATTACACCCGTCATGGAGGATATTACACCCGTCATGGAGGATATTACACCCGTCATGGAGGATATTACACCCGTCATGGAGGATATTACACCCGTCATGGAGGATATTACACCCGTCATGGAGGATATTACACCCGTCATGGAGGATATTACACCCGTCATGGAGGATATTACAACCGTCATGGAGGATATTACACCCGTCATGGAGGATATTACACCCGTCATGGAGGATATTACACCCGTCATGGAGGATATTACACCCGTCATGGAGGATATTACACCCGTCATGGAGGCCAAGCGCGCTGCTCTGATTAAATACAAGTAGCTTCCACATGCAGATACTATGTACAACTTCAAGTCTGCCAGACGCCATTGGTCCTGCGAATTCAGGAAAACTGCACAGCTCAAATCCATAAGTGGCGAGAACATAACAGAAAAAGAAAAGCAGATGGAGCGATGGGTTGAGCACTATTCTGTGCTCTACTCGTGTGTCAATATAGTTATTCTCACAACCCGTGACGCTGTCAAAAGCTATCACAGTATGGACGGGCTGGATATCGAACCATCTATAGAAGATCTGAATAAAGCTGTTGACAGCTTGGCCCTGGGCAAAGCACTAGGCAGCGATGGGGTCCCACCTGATTTGATCAGACGCTGTAAGGATACACTTTTGTAACGCTGTTTAAGATGTTATGTCGGTGCTGGCCAGAGGTCACGTTATGTGAGTGCTGGAAAGAGGTCACGTTATGTGAGTGCTGGAAAGAGGTCACGTTATGTGAGTGCTGGAAAGAGGTAACGTTATGTCGATGCTGGAAAGAGGTCACGTTATGTGAGTGCTGGAAAAAGGCCACCAATCCTAAAGATATGATCGACACACAGACTGTAACATTATAAAAAAAAAAAAAAAGGTTATAGAAGTAACTATAATAACTATCGAGGTGTCTCTCTGCTCAGTGTTGTAGGCAAAGTCTTCGAAAAAGTAATTCCACTAAGGCTACATAAATTGGCTGAGCATGTGTATTCGAAGTCACAGTTTGGTTTCAGGTCTGGAAGATCAACGATCGACGTGATTTTCTCTCTTCAGGAAAAGTCGCATAATCAGAACCACCCTTTTTTTTATGTCACCTTCATTGACCTGACAAAGGCATTTGATTTGGCTAGTAGAGATGTACTATTCAAGATCCTCTCTAAAATAGGCTGCCTAAACAAACTGCTGCGACTAATTATATCGTTCCACGAGGGCATGACAGGAACAGTCAAATTTAATGGTAGCATATCACAACCATGTGAAATTCGAAGTGGTGTTAAGCAGGACTAAGTTCTGGCCCCGACACTGTTCGGAATCTTCTTTACTGGGTTACAGAAAAATGCATTTGGTAACGCAAATAAAGGAATCTTTAATGACACTAGGTCGGATGGCAGACTGTTTATCCTTGCAAGGCTCAAAATCAAAACAGAGAGCAGTGAGATCACCGCCAGGGACTTGCTCTTCGCTGATGATGCTCAAATTGTTACTCACAATCAACAGGAATGTCAGAGGTTGAAGATCGCTTCTCACAAGCGTGCAAAGATATTGGTTTCACAAGTCTCAACAAAACAAATATGCTGGGACAGGAAGTAGATCAACTTACCAGTGAAAATTACGAACTGGCAGCAGTGCAAGAATTCCAATACTCACGAACTGGCAGATGTGCAAGAATTCCAATACTCACGAACTGGCAGCAGTGCAAGAATTCCAATACTCACGAACTGGCAGATGTGCAAGAATTCCAATACTCACGAACTGGCAGCAGTGCAAGAATTCCAATACTCACGAACTGGCAGATGTGCAAGAATTCCAATACTCACGAACTGGCAGATGTGCAAGAATTCCAATACTCACGAACTGGCAGATGTGCAAGAATTCCAATACTCACGAACTGGCAGCTGTGCAAGAATTCCAATACTCACGAACTGGCAGCTGTGCAAGAATTCCAATACTCACGAACTGGCAGATGTGCAAGAATTACAATACTCAACTTACCAGTGATAATTACGAACTGGCAGCTGTGCAAGAATTCCAATACTCACGAACTGGCAGCTGTACAAGAATTCCAATACTCACGAACTGGCAGCTGTGCAAGAATTCCAATACTCACGAACTGGCAGCTGTGCAAGAATTCCAATACTCAACTTACCAGTGATAATTACGAACTGGCAGCTGTGCAAGAATTCCAATACTAACGAACTGGCAGCTGTGCAAGAATTCCAATACTCACGAACTGGCAGCTGTGCAAGAATTCCAATACTCACGAACTGGCAGCTGTGCAAGAATTCCAATACTCACGAACTGGCAGCTGTGCAAGAATTCCAATACTCAACTTACCAGTGATAATCACGAACTGGCAGCTGTGCAAGAATTCCAATACTTAACTTACCAGTGATAATTACGAACTGGCAGCAGTGCAATAATTCCAATACTCAACTTACCAGTGGTAATCACGAACTGGCAGCTGTGCAAGAATTCCAAAACTCAACTTATCACCGATAATTACGAACTGCACAAGAAAACCAATACTCACGAACTGGCAGCTGTGCAAGAATTCCAATACTCACGAACTGGCAGCTGTGCAAGAATTCCAATACTCAACTTACCAGTGATAATTACGAACTGGCAGCTGTGCAAGAATTCCAATACTAACGAACTGGCAGCTGTGCAAGAATTCCAATACTCACGAACTGGCAGCTGTGCAAGAATTCCAATACTCACGAACTGGCAGCTGTGCAAGAATTCCAATACTCACGAACTGGCAGCTGTGCAAGAATTCCAATACTCAACTTACCAGTGATAATCACGAACTGGCAGCTGTGCAAGAATTCCAATACTTAACTTACCAGTGATAATTACGAACTGGCAGCAGTGCAATAATTCCAATACTCAACTTACCAGTGGTAATCACGAACTGGCAGCTGTGCAAGAATTCCAAAACTCAACTTATCACCGATAATTACGAACTGCACAAGAAAACCAATACTCACGAACTGGCAGCTGTGCAAGAATTCCAATACTCAATTTTCCACCGATAATTACGTACTGGCAGCTGTGTAGACATTCGGCAAGAGTTGAGCATAGAGGATAACTGGTTTATCAATTCCATTTTGGCCAGAAAGAGCAAATACTTTGGTCGCATCAAGAGACACAACGGTCTCGAGAGAACAGTGATGGAAGGTATGGTGTCAGGCAAAAGAGGATATGGTAGACCAAGAAGACGATGGCACCAAGATATCCAGGAATGCCTGACTATGACTGTGGGGGAGGCTGGAGTTTTGGCAAGGGAACGGAGTTTCTTTCAGACAAACTGTGATTGAGGCGACGTTCTACAAAGGACATGCTACATGATGATGATGGCAGCTGTGCATGAACTCCAATACCTGGGTTCTCTCGTCAAAGAAATGCTCTCTCTAGACCCAGAAACAGACAAAGCTGCTGTTACATTTCGTCGTCTTAATACCCGTTTTTGGGAAAAGCAGAAACCTACAGTTACAATCAAAGCGATGGTTTACAATGCATGTGTCGTCAGCACGTTCCTGCGTGGCAGCGTGACTTGGGTAACCTATCCCAAACAAGAGTGCATGCTTAACACTTTCCCCATCTACACGGTCGCGAGTCATTCTTTGAATTACACGGAGAGACAGAGTGACAAATGCAGAGGTGCACTCTGACAACGGTCTCCCAAGCATGTACACTCTCCTTCGGCAGCAAAGACTACGATGGCTTGGTCTTGTTCGTCGCATGGAACATGGTGGTATCCCCAACGATATTAACTAGACAGTTGGCGGATGGCAAAAGAACAGTCTGCCGGCCACAGCTGGAGTTCTAAGATGTGTGTAAATGTGGGAGAAAACAATATTAGAAAGATAGATAAGGAAAGGGACCTAGAGGATATAATAGATCATACAGGAAAGGTGAGTGAGCAAGTTAAGGTAGCAGTGAAAAAGGCAAATGCAATGTTAGGTATGATAAAAAGAAATATTAAACATAGGAACAAGGAAGTGATCGTCAAACTGTATAAAGCATCTGTTAGGCCTAGATTGGAGTACTGTGTACAGGTGTGGAGTCCTTATCATAGAGGGGACATAAACATGCTGGAAAGAATACAAAAAAAAAGAGCGACAAAGATGATAGTGGGATTCCAGAATATTGTGAGAAGGAACGACTCAGAAAAACCGGCCTACAGTGTCTCGAAGAGAGAAGAATTCGTGGTGACTTAATACAAGTTTATAAGATGATCAGAGGAATCGATAAATTAGACTATAACAAGTTTTTTTTAAATACAGCCACCTACAATAATACGAGGGCATAGCTACAAGCTGATTAAAGAGAGGTCCAGGTTAGATATTAGGAAATATTTTTTTAGTCAGAGAGTGGTGTCTGCTTGGAATGCATTGCCAGGGGAGGTAGTGGAGGCAGGGACAGTTAATGCATTTAAGAATAAATTGGATGCGCATAGCTTTTAGAGCAAGGTGATGTAAATGTAACTGGTTGTATACAGAATCTGCAGGGCCTTCTAAACCAGTATAAAGACGTTAAGTTAAGTTAAGTGACATGAAGGTCCTGGACATGAGTCTGACATCATGGGGACACGAAGCTGTAGACCGATCCAAGTGAAGATGTACCATGGGGACATGAAGCTGTAGACCGATCCAAGAGAAGATGTACCATGGGGACATGAAGCTGTACACCGATCCAAGCGAAGATGTACCATGGGGACATGAAACTGTAGACCGATCCAAGTGAAGATGTACCATGGGAACATTAAGCTGTAGACCGATCCAAGTGAAGGTTTGCCGTGGGGACATGAAGCTGTAGACCGATCGAAGTGAAGATGTACCATGGGGACATGAAACTGTAGACCGATCCAGGTGAAGATGTACCATGGGGACATGAAGCTGTAAACCGATCCAAGTGAAGATATGCCGTGGGGACATGCAGCTGTAGACCGATCCAAGTGAAGATGTGCCGTAGGGACATGAAGCTGTAGACCGATCCAAGTGAAGATGTACCATGGGGAGATGAAACTGTAGACCGATCCAAGTGAAGATGTACCATGGGGACATGAAGCTGTAGACCGATCCAAGTGAAGATGTGCCGTGGGGACACGAAGCTGTAGACCGATCCAAGTGAAGAGGTGCCGTGGGGACATGAAGCTGTAGACCGATCCAAGTGAAGATGTACCATGGGGAGATGAAACTGTAGACCGATCCAAGTGAAGATGTACCATGGGGACATGAAGCTGTAGACCGATCCAAGTGAAGATGTGCCGTGGGGACACGAAGCTGTAGACCGATCCAAGTGAAGATGTACCATGGGGACATGAAGCTGTAGACCGATCCAAGTGAAGAGGTGCCGTGGGGACATGAAGCTGTAGACCGATCCAAGTGAAGATGTGCCATGAGGACATGAAGCTGTAGACTGATCCAAGAGAAGATGTACCATGGGGACATGAAGCTGTAGACCGATCCAAGTGAAGATGTACCGTGAAGAATCCCCTTATGCTGGGTGAGAAGAAGCTCTTGCAACATGGATAGGTGAAACGACAACGTCACATGGAGAAAGATAACCAATAACTCATGATGAGAGTAACCACTCCAAGGTCAATAACTCATGAGTTACCACTCCAAGACCAACAACTCATGATTTACCACTCCAAGACCAACAATTCATGAGTTACCACTCCAAGACCAACAACTCATGAGTTACCACTCCAAAACCAACAACTCATGAGTTACCACTCCAAAACCAACAACTCATGAGTTACCACTCCAAGACCAACAACTCATGAGTTACCACTCCAAGGCCAACAACTCATGATGAGAGTTACCACTCCAAGACCAACAACTCATGATGAGAGTTACCACTCCAAGGCCAGCAACTCATGATGAGTTACCACTCCAAGACCAACAACTCATGATGAGTTACCACTCCAAGACCAACAACTCATGAGTTACCACTCCAAGGCCAACAACTCATGATGAGAGTTATCACTCCAAGACCAACAACTCATGATGAGAGTTGCCACTCCAAGGACAGAAACTCATGATGAGTTACCACTCCAAGACCAACAACTCATGATGAGTTACCACTCCAAGACCAACAACTCATGAGTTACCACTCCAAGGCCAACAACTCATGATGAGAGTTATCACTCCAAGACCAACAACTCATGATGAGAGTTATCACTCCAAGACCAACAACTCATGAGAGTTACCACAAGAAGGTCGCATCATCTTATAGTCAGTCATGTCTGAAAACGGCTACTACTATTAATACTATTTTACAGAGTACTTACAACTTTCAGTTCATTATACTGAACGGAAAGTATAATGAACATAAAGTGGCAGGACAAGGTAACTAACTCGGAAATACTGAAACGCACCAAGATACCTTCCCTTTTCTCGACTCTGAGCAATAAGAGACTTAGATGGTTGGGTCACGTGAAACGAATGTCAAATACCGGCATTCGGAAGCAGTTACTCCTGGGTGAACTCATATCGGGTACCAGATCACAAGGAAGGCCTAAATTAAGATTCAAGGACATTTACAAAAGATCCATGAACGATGTTACGATCAATCCAAATACCTGGGAGGAGATTTCAGAGAATACAGCTACACGGAGAGCGACCTTGAGAATGTGCATCGAGGCCACAGAGCTAGTTCTGATGACAAAGATGGAAGACAAGCCACGCAAAAGAAAGGAGCCTACACAAATCGAACTTTTTCTGTTTACACTGCTGTCGTCCCTGTCAATCGAGAATCGACAAAATCACGAAAGTCGATGTCCCTCCAGGACAGATGCTGCCACCGCCATATTTACAACAGACTAACTTACTGACCGTCTGTCAAGACGAAAAAGGTCATAACACAACATTCAGTACTTTATATTTTTACTGAGCACTTACTACTTTCAGTAGTAACTATTTTATTCAGCACGTACTACTTAAGTAGGTACTCGTCTCTGTGTGAGCTCTGTAAATTAGTTCGCTGTTTTTCTTTGTGTAGTTTTTGTTTCTCCCATCATCATGTAGCTTGTCCTTTGCAGAACGTCGCTCTCACAACAGCCGATCTGTAAGACTCTCGATCTCTGGCCAGAACGTCGCTCTCACAACAGCCGATCTGTTAGGCTCTCGATCTATAGCCAGAACGTCGCTCTCACAACAGCCGATCTGTCAGACTCTCGATCTCTGGCCAGAATGCCCGCCACCGTCGCTGTCAACTTCAGGACCTCCGTGATGTCTTGTGTCAATCTGCTTCTCGGTCTGCCTCTGCCACCGCCTTCCAGGAACCATCCCCTCCGATATTGTTCTCTCTATGCCATTATGGCGTTTGATGTGACCAACATATTTCAGTTTTCTGGATAAGATGTTGTTTACCAACCAATGTTCGTCGATGTCAAGCTCTTTTAGTATATCTCCATTTTTGCGTTTCGCCACCCATGGTATTTTGAGCACCTTCCTGTAGTATTTCAATTTAAAAGAGTCAATCCGTTTCTTAAGTGTCTGTGTGGTAGTCCACGTTTCACATCCGTACGTTGTTTCTCCCAGGATTGTTAAAATTCTGGTTTGACTTGAACCTTAGTATTTAGTTTATCAATTGCGTAAGCCTTAGTAATGGTATTTGTAAGAAAGTTCCGCTCTTTTTTTTAGTGCTGTTTTGGTTTGTCGAGTCATTGATAATGACTTTTTTTTAGTTGGAACAGTCGACATACATCTGTTGCTGTTTTAACGTGAACCGCCATTTTAAACTGACATGTTCTCCAGCTTCAAATTGTCTTATAATTAAGTCCCTACTAAGTCCCTGATCTCACCCTGGGGGCAACTCTTCCCGTTCTCTCTCTTCTCACCTCACTCTGTTTCATTTGACTCTATCCTACAGTCACACCCTTGCACAACTTTCACACGCGCCCTCATGGTGAGGCCCTTCCATTGCACTTTGGTTGGGCTAGCTTCTGAGGGCGCACAAACCTAGCATAGGTACATACAGACGCACAAATGCATCCAAGCACTGGTTTATGCGTCCTGATATCGCCCAATGGACTACGGTCTGGGGTGGAAAATGGCGCGCCTCAGCCAGTAGAAAACTAGTGAGGCAAACATCTAAGCAAAAAAAAATAAAAAATATGTCTATGTTACTTCTGTCAGATTGGGATATTGGCAAAAAACTAAGTCTGAAAACGCAGAATGCAACCAAATATATTGTTTTATAATCTGACAATAAATTATTTTGGTCGATTTCTAATTACATTGGTTCAGATTATCGTGAGTCAGAAGTCTAGGCCCTCAGATAAAAACTTACATCTTACATGTCAACGTATTTATCCAAGGCATGATGGGGATTCGTGGCGATCAAAGAACTGCAATCTTGACCTCGATTTCGCGAATTGGAAATGACTAGGTGAAACATACTATTATGGACGGTTTGAAGTATTGTGATTAGATCCCACGCGTCGCGCTTTTAGTTAGGATCGGCCACATTTATGTCGTACAAGACATAAACACGAGACGGTTAGGTGGATAGGGCATACACGAAAAAGTCCACACGACAGGACAAATTTTGGACATTTAATTAAGGATCAAGAGGTGTAGAGAAAATCAGATTCCTTTTACTTTCAAAGCCATTTTCAGGACTTGGTAGCGGGAATTTGAGTACGAATGACAAACAAGAAGCAGACTATTTATAGCAAATGATTCTTTTGATTTTCGGAATTGTATTTTGTTTATCTGTTGTTAATATACATGATGTGGTCCAGATTACTTATTTCTTGGTAAATTTTATGATATGGACTACCAAATAATTATGACGTAATGGGAATCCCTGTTTATTTTAGGGTCACGTATTTATCATTCTTAGATTATTCTTTCAATAATGGGTATGTTATATGACAATGAAAGCAGTTGAAATGTCGAAAGTATTAATAATATATGCTTGAAATAGAAGACATGTTATTCAAATACAATCAATACAATAGGTAGTGTATACCATTTATTTATAATATCGAAAATGGTGTTCGAAATTGAAAATAGTTTTATAAGTAGACACCTTAATAGCTACATCTCTCGACCTGACATTTATTTGTCTGGATCAGAGACAGAAACAGTTAAATATAATAATATCTTCTAAGACTCTGCCCAAGACCAATTCCCCCCCCCCCCCCCCCCCCTGAATGTATTAAACAATAACTAAAGTATGTTCTTCAAACCGTAGAGGCGTAACAGTGAAATATTAATTAATTGTATTGGGTTTACCCGTGCAGAATGATGTATGTATGTAGGGTATGTATGTATGGTATGTATGGCATGTGTGTTGTATGTGTGTGGTGTGTGTGTTGTGTGTGTTGTGTGTGGGGTGTGTGTGTTGTGTGTGTGTGTTGTGTGTTTGTGTGTTGTGTGTGTTGTGAGTGAGTGAGTGGGAGTGTGAGTGAGTGAGAGCAAGAAAAGTATACAATGTATGTGTACACACACCTGATAGATTTTTTTTTGTCCATCACAAGTGATGAAGACCACTCTCTTTGTTCAGCCGTGTGGACAGTCGTATCTCTTGCTGTGTCCGCTGAAATGGGTGACTTGCGCGGAGATTTGGATTAAAGTGAGGAAGAAACTGCGCCTTTTGTCAACCTCACTCACAGAGCCGAAGCTACCTTTTGCCAGTGGCAAGACATTCATCGAGACGACTGGAGATAGCATAGGATGCAGATTTTGCCTCAGGGTTACCACCGAAGCCTTTCCGTAAACATGTAACCCGGAGGGTAGAAAGGTGAGAAGGCATCTAACGCAGTTTGTCGTGCCTTTTTCGATAACCACAAAAGGTCGTATGGACAACACTCAGCGTGTGAGTGACTCTGGCATCTCTCCCCAGCTGTATTCAGTTCATCATAGTAGCATCTAAAATTCCCACACGCCATATTCGTGAAGGTGAACCGGCAGAACTAACCCGTGAGATACGACACAGGTATAACTAGTTTAAGCGTAGCGCCATTCAGCCGGCGTCCAGACCAGGATAAACGGATGGAAGAAATCACAAAAAAAAAAAAAAAGATAAACGGATGGAAGAAAAAAAAAAAAAAAAAAAAAAAAAAAAGAACACACACCTACATACATACATATATACATACACACATACATAAACACATATGCACATACATACATACATACATACATACATACATACACACATACATAAACACAAATGCACATACATAGATACATAACACATATGCACATACATACATACATCCATAAACACATTTGCACATACATACATACATACACACATACATACATACATACATACATACATACACACATACATACATACATACATACACACATACATACATACACCCATACATAAACACATATGCACATACATACATACATCCATAAACACATATGCACATACATACATACACACATACATACATACACACATACATACATACACACATACATACATACATACATACACACATACATACATACATACATACATACATACATACATACATACATACATACATACACACATACATACATGCATACATACATGCATGCATACATACATACATACACACATACATAAACACATATGCACATACATAATCAGTAAAAGCAGTTTATTAATTCAAATCCTTCCATTCTCTAAGATTCGGTCATCCTGACGTACATTCACTGACACGACCCCTGCCCCATTGTCTACTCCAACCAACACTAGACTACTGTGCTCGCCATGAAAGAGACCAAATATTTTGGCCTCTGGTTGAAAGTATGTCTTGCCCAACTGGTCCAACCCCCAATCACAGAAGAAGGATTGCTCTGCCGGCAAGTCGTGTTAATATGTGTTATATTGGTTGAATCTTGTTACGCGTGTTTATTACACAATTTGTGTGTTACTTATTATATCCTCATGATCTGGTTGATCAGTCCTGAGACTAGTTGTGTGTTGTGCCTGAGCATGTATCTCCATTATATTCAACCCGTTTCAGCTCTCTGCACATGTTCGTACTTTAATGTCTCTGCTTGCCTGAGATGTAAAGGTAAGTCTTCATAGCCACATCAACTTTTTCTCTGAACCTTGCCCACTAGTATCTTCTGTAGCAGACTTTCATGCCGCAGCCAACTCAATCGTTGTTTTTAAATCATTTTCAATATTTATCTTTGTGTTCTTTCTTCAATGAGTTCGTTCGTCCATCACATGTGATGAAGACCATTCTCTTTGTTTAGCCGTGTGGACAGTCTTGCTATGTGTCCGCTGAAATGGGTGACTTGCGCGATGATTTGGATTAAAGTGAGGAAGTAACTGCGCCTTTTATCAGTCTCACTCTCTGGGCCTGAGCTATCCTTGGATAGTGGCAAGATATTTATCGAGTCGACTAGAGATGCAGGATGCAGATTTGTCCTCAGGATTTACTTCCGAAGCCCTTCCTGTAAACATATATGGGTGGGGGTGAAGTGATATCTAACGTTGTGTGTCGTGCGTTTCCCATAACCCAAAGAGGTCGTAGAGACATCACTCAGCATGTAAGTGAGTTGAGCATCTCTCCCCAGCTGTGTTTAGTACATTATAGTCGTGTCTACATTTCACACACCAAAACTGACGTTTGCAATCTGACGGGCGCCAATCTTGTGAAGTTCAGCCATGTGAACTAGACCGTGAAATACGACATAAACTTAAGCGTTGTGCTATTCAAAAAACCGATATCCAGACCAGAATAATATGACAGAAGACATCACCAAAAAAAAAATCACAAAAAAACAACGAATTTACTAGTCCAAATGGAAAACAACAACACGTTTCCGTGAACACAAATGTAAGTCGTCATAAAGTGTGAATTCCCCGCAAATCCGTGATCTGGCGACATCTTTAATGAACTAAAACAGAAGAGCACTGTAGACCCGCAGCCGGCTACGACGCCATATTTGCCACATTGTCACTGGACCATCTTTCTGTCCAACTTAGTCTTTCCATTGTACGGTCACACCATATTTCAAACGCTTCCAAGCTTTTTTCATCCTACAATGCTAGAGTCTATGTTAGTGTCCATGTTTCCGTCCCATACAGCACAATTGGCCATTTATGAGTAGTGATTATTCTTTTCCTCAGTTCTGTTCTCATATTTTTTTAGATGAACAATTTCTGTTTTTTCTCTGAAGCCATTTTTATTCAATCCAATCTTTGTCTCAATTTCCGTCTCATTGCTCGCATAGTCTGCTATGATTTGCACTGTACATGTGAGCTTCTATACGTGTTCGATTATTTCTCCATTGATGATGATATACACTTGCCAAGTAACCAGCTCTCGCCATACAACAGAGGTGTATCTTGGGCTACTACACACCTGACGGAGCCCATCTCTCTCCAGGTGGCAGTTCATTAAAGTTGTGTCTAAATTTCATACAGCAAAGCTGATCCTGTCTTCAGTTCGGGCGAAGGGCGCCAATCTCGTGAAGTTTCGCCGTGTGAACTAGACCGTGAAATAGGACACATGTTTAAGCGTAGTTCTATTCATATAGCCGGTGTCCATTCCAGGATAATGGGACGAAATAAAAAACACAAAACGAACGAATTAACCAGTCCAAATGGAAAATAACAACACGTTTCCGTGAACACAAGTGTAAGTCGTCGACCAGTGTGAATTCCCGCCAAATCCATGGTTTGGCGGCATCTATAATGAACTAAAACAGAAGGGCAATGTAGACCCGCAGCCAGTTATGGCGCCATCTTTGCTGCTCTATTTTTGATCAGAATGTTTAAAATGCCACACACAAAAAAAAAATATGTTATGTTAGTTTCCCGATTTTGTATTTCCTCGTATAATTTATGAAATCTCAAGACCTGTCTCATATACGTCGGACCCTGATCACGTGATAGATATATCTTCGTGTCGTTTAAAGATATGATCTATTTTTAGACGGGTATATTATTATTATTGAGGACCAACGACTGATGAGAGACTTCATGGTGTCGACTCTTGTGGTGGTATAACACGAGCATACTGCTTTTTCTGCTTCTTCTTCTTCGTCTTCTTCTTCGTCTTCTTCTTTTTCGGCGTTCGTTCTTAAACGAACGTCGTGACGTTCGATCGTAGTTTACAGCGACATTGCGATATCTGCAGCTTTGGGAAAAACACATCCAATTTCAGCTGGAATATTTTTGTATCGACTTTGCCTTCCAACCGCGATGCCTCTCCCTTGGCCAGACTGCACATGTGACTAGTGCAGCCTGTTTCCAGAGCCGTCAAGTGGGGGCGAATTAGAATCTTAATTCACTGGCCCTGGTGCAAGCAGCCAGCTATGAGCATACGAAACCAAGCAGCTAAGTGAAATAAGAAGAAGAAACAGGCAGGCCTATGCCCTACTGCCAGGCAGTCGAAGCTGTTCTTGGTATGTTCTTATTTCCAATTTACTACCTGCGGTTCACTAGATCTGTGGGAGGGGGACTATATGGGGTAGGAATTTCTTTATTTTTCAATTTATTTCCCAGTCAGAAATCTTCAATTATGAGAATATAACACATTTAATTAAACTTGTTTGGCCGTTTCCTGTCGGTTTTTCTGTGATATTTTTACAAAAAAGAAAGTGAATTGACTTACCGAATCATCTCTTGAGCCTGGATCTCGTTATTGTTCATCCATTAGAATCTTTTTTTGAGTAAAAACAAATCATTTGTTTGAACTGTTGGAACAGATCTTTCGCAGTGACGCACGCTCTCAAAGTCACACAATCATACCAATATAACCTGATTTATCCATGTTATTATACTATTTATTTCGACAGCATGCCTGCGGCCCATCGCCAGCACAGACAATTGAAGCGTGTTATATCCTGGATAACAGGACTTCCTTCTTACCAAATATCGGGTCCTTTAGTGTATGCAGAGTTTGGACAGTTTTAATCTGAGTACGTTTGCATACTCGTACAATTTGCAGCTGTTAAGTTATATAGTTAAATGTTAAGATAAATAGCGCAATTAAATATAACGTTTTGCGACACGTTTAAATAAATACATTATAAAATAATATCCTGTTTGAATTTTTAGTTTGGTGAGTGAAGTGTTTTTTTTTTTGGCCAAAGAAGCATCCTGTTTGGCAACACGCTTATTTTTACAGCTCGAAACGTGGCGTCATTGCTGCCAGTAAGGAAGTGTGCGTTCTGTGTTTTGCGCTTAATTGCCCAGTGCATCAACTCTAGAACGAATTTTTAGTAGGTTTATTTCTTAAGGGGTACGCTCTGGTTGTTTAAGCTTGTGTATTTTATCTAGCGAATGTGGGGAGAGGCAAGACATACTGATCTGACTATGTTAGTCAGACATCAGGCAAGACATACTGATCTGACTATGTTAGTCAGACATCAGGCAAGACATACTGATCTATGTAAGTCAGGGTCAGGCAAGACATACTGATCTGACTATGTTAGTCAGGGTCAGGCAAGACATACTGATCTGACTATGTTAGTCAGACATCAGGCAAGACATACTGATCGGACTATGTTAGTCAGACATCAGGCAAGACATACTGATCTGACTATGTTAGTCAGGGTCAGGCAAGACATACTGATCTGACTATGTTAGTCAGGGTCAGGCAAGACATACTGATCAGACTATGTTAGTCAGAGTCAGGCAAGACATACTGATCAGATTATGTTAGTCAGAGTCAGGCAAAACATACTGATCAGACTATGTTAGTCAGAGTCAGGTGAAACATACTGATCAGACTATGGTAGTCAGAGTCAGGTGAAACATGTTGTTCAAGGCCCGAACTCGCTGTCAAGATTCAGGAAACAGTCTGTTACATGATAGGCTGGCCCTCTGCTCCCCATAGGGATAGGTTTACTGACATCCTCGTATTGCAATACAGCCAGGAGGAGAGTCACTGTAACCTACCACCAAAGAAAGTTGCCAAGAGTATGAAACTAAAAAACGATTGGCATTAGCAACATCAAGATCTAGAGGGCATGGGGAGTTAACGTCCACAAGATGGTATAGGTCAATCAAAAGGTGACAGAGACAGACCTGGGGGTGGGGGTGACTGGGTGGGTGTAAAACATGCCGGTATCGTGACGTCTTACATAGATGTCCCTTCATCCTCTGCTAACCGGGTTGCTATGGGCAACCAATACTATTAGCGGAGTGATAGAGCACTCAACTTTCATGGAAATGGTGCGGCGTACGAATCCCGCTATCGGTATGCTCCAGTCGACTCAGGTGTAAATGGGTACCTGACATATGACTAGGAAAGTAAGGTCCATCGGGGAAGGAATTAACCACCCCACCTGAAACAAGCTGTGGCTTATTTTCAAACAACTTCATCCCCGATAGTCGTGTATGGGACAAACCCTTACTGTATATATGGGACAAAACTTTACTTTATGTATGGGACAAACTCTTACTTTATGTATGGGACCAACCCTTACTTTGTGTGACAAACCCTTACTTTATGTATGGGACAAACCCTTACTGTATATATGGGACAAAACTTTACTTTATGTATGGGACAAACCCTTACTTTATGTGTGACAAACCCTTACTTTATGTATGGGACCAACCCTTACTTTGTGTGACAAACCCTTACTTTATGTATGGGAAAAACCGTTACTTTATGTATGGACAAACCCGTACATTGTGTATGGGACAACCTCTTACTTTATGTATAGGACAACCCCTTACTTTATGTATGTGACAAACCCTTATTTTATGTATAGGAGAAACCCTTAAATTATGCTTGGGACAACTCCTTACTTTATGTATGGGGCAACCCCTTACTTCATTTATGAGACAAAACCTTACTTCATGTATGGGACAAACCCTTACTTTATGTATGGGACAAACCCTTACTTTATGTATGGGACAAACCCTTACTTTATGTATGGGACAAACCCTTACTTTATGTATGGGACAAACCCTTACTTTACTAGTGTCAAGTTTCTGCTGACGTTGGGTAACAGTTGCAGCATCATCAGCGACAAGGAAGTCCCTGATGGCGATCTCACTGGTATTCGTTTTGGCCTTAAGCTTTGCAATGTTAAACTTCTGACCTAGTGTGAAGGTAGACTCCTTCATTTGCGTTACCAAATGCATGCTTCAGTAGCAGAGCAAAGAAGATTACAAACAGTGTCGGGTCGATGGTGCAGTCCTGCTTAACACTACTACCACTACCAAATGGTTGTGATATGCTACCATCAAATGTGGAATCCCTGGACAAAGTGCAGAACATAGTCTTGTGCTTTAGTAGTGGAGCAATGAGGTCGACACGCACTACTGAATCTGAAACTCCCGTGAATGTGGAACCCCCTTGAGATGTGACTGCCGTGGAAGTTAGGGAGAGGTGCAATAGAATGACTAAAGACCACCCCTATAGCCACCATCTTGTTTAAAAATGGCAAGAAAAGTACATAATAAAACAAGTCATTCCTTCGCCATGTCTGTGAAATGAAAGAAAGATTTACCCTCCCAGACAAAAGAAAAAAAAACACAGAGAGTAACAAGATATTAACCACCAAATACATGTCTAAAAATGTCAGAAATTCAAACAAAATTAATAGATAATACAACAAGAAGTTCAGACCGGGAAGTCTTATGAGAGCATCACAGAGAACAATAAGAATGGATACATGTCTATAATCATGGATCTGCTGCTCACCATTAAAGCGGGATATGAAGTCCACATAGAGTATCCAAACAGAACGTATGATGGATGAGCAGTTTGATGCCTGTGGGGAGATATGTTCAAATTATGAAGCAGAAATAACAGCGTTGGAAGTAGCTCTGTACTACTTGAGGACTGAGGCTTTCCCATCAAAAGCCCAACGCATCGTAATCTTTACAGACGCTGCCCTTCAAGCAATGCAGATGGTGGTTATTGTAAGCCTGAACTATAAGCTGAAGATAGGTGACACTGACGAATGCACCTGTGGTACAGGGAAAATGACCGCTGAACATCTACTGCAAAATTGCCCGACATCCGAGGACCAGAGAAAGCACATGTGGCCATCTCCAGTGCCAACACTAGACAAGCTTTATGGCAGTGTCAACAGCCTCAGGATGACAGCTGCTTTCTTCGAATAAATTCAAGTTGACGTCTGACAGCGTACGAAGAAGAAGAAAAAGAAGAAGAAGAAGAAGAAGAAGAAGAAGTAAGCCTGAACTTACCCAAATATCCCTAGATGCCAACCAACTTCTCACATCTCATGAAGTAGAATAGTTATGCAATGGCTCCCTGATCACCCAAATACACCTGGCAATAAGATAGCAGACAGGCCGGCTTAGAAGGGATCACGTCAAGAACAACAATACACACCAACAACCCTACAGACAGTCAAACAACTACCGAAGACTGCGAACAAAGAAGCCTGGCTGAATAGACAGGTAATGGAGGAATACTGGCAGATAAATCTACAAACATATGACCATCCCAAATCCCAAAGACAACAATATCATGAAAAGGAGAGACCAAAGCACCATTTTTCGACTTCGCACTCAACACATATAACTTAACAGCCACTTGAACAGAATCCAACCAGAACATACTCCAGAGTGCCGGCTGTGCACACATCCCTATAGAACTGTTGAGCACCACCTTTTTGAAAGTCCAACGCGTGACAGTGTTAGGAAAGCGCTTCTTCATCAGAGACAAGATAAATGGAACACTTTGTACGGAACTAAACAACATCTCACAAACTTACAGATACCACTATATAGCGTTGGGTCAAAGGGCAGGAGCCTACAGGATGATGTATCAATAACAAACCAGCTACCATCAAATTGAGCTGTTTCTTTCCATCCTCCATGGACCGATACTATTAGTCGCTTGAGCAGCGTATTTCAGAGAGCATTTTGAAGTCCATCCCTGCTAAACCAAATCAAATTTATTTGCCAGGTCAATGACAGCGATACAGAACATCTGATTCTACTCACGTGACTTTTCCAGAAGTTGCCGTAATAATAAAAATGACAACGCCGTAAGCAGAAAGAAAACAAAAACAATCTAAGCAGAATAGTCCGTACCACTCTAAGGTCGTATCTTCCTGTACTCAGTCATGATTGAAAGGCACTACTAAAACATAAAGTGAGCTATGAAAACTTCATGGAATAATATTTAACCACAGAAAAACTGATCACGTGACACGCTAACATGTTTTTTAATAGACTAGACTTTGAACGTATCACCCGCCTTTCATAACCATTAGTGGCCTCGTGAGTCAGTAGTGGTCAGGTGATGCCAAAGACGCAGTGAATGAACTATGCAACACTGAAAAGCTGACTGCCAGTCACTGACGCATTATGCGGGCGGGAACAAATTCACGCATGCACATGACGGTTCCTATAGCTCCGGGTCGAAGGACAACACCCTTTATTTGTTTCGACCTGAAAAAAATCATTCAGGTTGGATACTTTTTGAACACAAATCGTAAACTAGTTTAATTCAATGTTGATGTTAACATTTATCTCTGAAATTTGTTTGATTTTTAAATGTTCTTCATTTCAATTGATTTCTCTATAGATTGATATCCTTTTTCATTTTTGTATAGGTAACCACTGGAGAGACTGGCCGAGTACATCAGTTTTATGAAAACTAGGACATGAGTTGAAAACCTGGGTAAAGGATAAGATTTTTTTCTTCTGTCGGAGGTGAAATATACATAGTATGTACAATTAATGTGTCTGCAACAGCCAACAGCCTTTATACCCCCGTCTTAGAAATTGTCTAGGTGGGTCTCAGCAGTGTGAAGAAATGATGTAAAAACAGTTTTGTTAAAGTTACCACTCTTCAATTCAGTTCGAATCAGCTCAGTTCATGTCAGATCTGCTCAGTTTAAATCAGTTTATATCAGTTCAGTTCGTATCAGTTCATATCAGATTTGTTCAGTTCAGCTCAGTTCTAATCAATTCATATCTAATTTCAGATTCGTTCAGATCAACTTCAATCAGATCAGTCCAGTTTAGATCAGATGAGTTCAGATAAGTACAATTAAGATCAGTTCAGATAAGTTCAGTTCAAGTGCCATTTCTACATCGAAGGTTGGCTGATCGATTCAAGTGCCATCTCCACACCGAAGGTCGCTGGTCAGTTCAGGTGGCATCTCCGCAGCAATGCTCGGCTGGATTGGACATCCAACATGCCTGTCGTGCCTTGATGGTGCAACCTGCCAGGATTTCCCCCATCCATCGTGTATCGCTATCCTCCCACTAATAGCCTTGCTTACCCATCACACAAAAGCCTTCTACCTTTCCTCCCACTATTACTTTCAACAAGGTGTTATGTCTTTTGATGTGACTAAAATATCTCACCTGTCCGACTCGTATTTCCCTCAGAAATTCTTGGCATACCTACTTTTTAAAATTTGCTTTCTTTTCTTCTCGCGAGCTATGTCCCAATTCTATATATATTAAAGGCATCTCCTCAAGGTAAGGCAGCCTCAATGTTACTATTATACTGTCCTCCATGCTTCCTATACAATTTACTGGAATAAAATTTGATTACAACTGTACATGTTGCATTTGCGAATTATTGGTATCGTAAACTTGAAGTGTGGTGACCGCCATTCATGACGCAAAGGGTCACGTGTCTTCTCACTACATTTTCAGGTCAGGTCAGGTCAGGTCATCCCGTAACCGTTGAGGTCGTTGGGGCACACATCCTCACAACTCCATGCCACCCTTCTCTGTCAGCGGCTGCTGCCTGTGCCTCTTCTGGTCGGAGATCGGTCCATTCTTTTATGTTGTCCTCCCATCTCTTTTTGGGACGGCCTCTTCGTCGTCTGCCATGCACCTTCCCGTGGAGGATCGTATTTGCAAGACCATTTGATCTCGATATGTGACCGTACCAAGCGAGTTTCCTTCTTTTGACAGTTGCCAAAAGGTCTTCAAAAAGCCCTATTGCTGTTGTAATTCTATCTCGTATTTCCTCATTTGTAACTCGATCTTTGTACATGGCGTTTAAAAGTCTTCGGAAACATCTCATCTCCAAGGCATGTATCCTTCGCTGAAGGTCAGCTGTAACTGTCCATGTCTCACAAGCATAGAGGAACATTGACATGACCAGTGTACGCATTTAATTTGATTTAACTGCAAATTGTAATGGGACTGTTGACAACCCGGATGTGGATTAAGGAATGTTGGGTCTTGGTGGCAGTTCCCATATCTTACACAAATCCTTTATGCTATACACATGTCAATCCCCTTATCGAGCAAGCTGTCCACCAAGGTGGTAGGATTTTCAACATGGTGAATGACACAGACCGGTTAACCCGTAAGGTAACTGATTTGTCGAGTCCTTCCTTTGAACAAGGAAGCTCACCAGATTCGCCAGCTCAAATATTTGAACGCGTGACAGGAAGGGAAATGCATTTAAGTTAAAGCAAAGAAGAGAAAATACAATATAGAATCCAGGGAAACAATATAGACACAAGCAGATAAAGTAGGGGAGCCGCGTAGCGCAGTGGTTAGCGCCCTGGCTTCGCATCTGAGTGGTCCTGGGTTCATTCCCCAGTTGAGGTGGTAATGTTTTTTTCAGACCGCAATAGCTCCCGGGTAGACCCAGCCTTAAATGGGTACCGGTTCAGTCCGGGAAGTAAAAGCGGCGAGCCTTTGAAATGTGAGATCGCTAACACCTCACACCCCTACAGCAGTAATGCTATGGGATACTTTACTTTACTTTACTTTAGATAAAGTACACTCACAACAGGAGATATTCAGGTCACGAAAACAAGAATACGTCACAGGGCTAAAGAGAGATATTTAGGCTAGCACCAGCATCCCAGATTTCTCTTACTGCGTGGCACGCGACTACATCAAAACGAATCATCGTGTCCTTCAGGGTCACAAATAACAAGATAAAACTAAATATAATATAACGTTACATTCGAACAAATGGGAACATGAGTGTCAATTAAATAACGTTTCTAGAACAGAACTGTAAAACCTATTAAATGAGAAAAGAACAAGTGATTTGACAATAGAGATGAGACACTTTAATGCTAAAATAATATGATTGGTTGGAGGCTTCTAAGAGATTATAGGTAATAATCGTATTTGAGGAGAAACGGATTGAGGATATGTTTGCAGGAAACCAACTGACTTTGGGGATGGGCAACATGGATATCCCCAGATTATGTAGCGAAAATCAGGAAGACCACATCTGCTGAAATAGGAAATAGGAAATCTTAGCAGGATGTCAGAGCATACATGGAAAAGGAAGAAGAAAAGCCGCCGTCCATCGTAGTCGATGATGGCATAATTAAGTTTGCTATGGCTATTTTTAGTAAGGATTAACTGCGATACTTTTTATCCTCACTCTCTCGTCTCGAGATGCCAGACCCCAGTGGCAAGTCAAGGACAAGACGACTAGGGGGCGACTACGAGATGCAGGGGACTCCGCATCAAGCACCCATGAAAATGACGGCGGAGTTCGGAGTGGAACCCACACTACCTGATCACGAGGCCGACGGCTTAGCCACTTCGCCACGAAATTCCATCAGCGCGTACATAGAAACGGATGCAACTTCAGACCACACTCGAGTGATAGCAAAAGTTAATCTTAAACTGCGAAAAAAAGTAAAGACACAGTTAACACATCAATGTGGCATACTGGTAATATGGTGTAAGGCCCATATTTTAATTGGTCAAAGGCACAGTAGGGACCAGGGAAGGGGGTTGGGGGGGGGGGGGGTGGCGGCAAACATTGCGCCTGCCATCATTACTATTCCAGGTTATTCTGGTACTCAATTTTTGAGGCTTTGTCGACCCTTTGTACGGACTGGACAATCCCATACTTATTGAGGACCTAAATTCCGAACGCTCTTTCAGGACTAACCACTGAACCATCTCTACTCCATCAAACTTCAAAAGAACAGAATAACTCAAGAGAGAGAGAGAGAGAGAGAGAGAGAGAGAGAGAGAGAGAGAGAGAGATGGGTCTTTGTTTCTGATGTTGAATGCCCAGAAGAATAACTTTACTCTTTTGTGCGACCTGAAAATAGGTTAACTGGTGGGTTGCAGCAGATTTCCTCACATCCAGTACGTGCTGATGAAAATGGCCTTGGATCCACCAGGCAGTTGTGCTAATGCTTTGCTTTATCAGCGCGTCGATCATTGCTACGGGGATGACGTGGATCCAGACATCGTTAGACTGAAACAGTTAGACAGACTGAAACAGTTAGACAGACTGAAACAGTTAGACAAACTGAAACAGTTAGACAGACTGAAACAGTTAGACTAAAACAGTTAGATAGACTAATACAGTTAGATAGACTGAAACAGTTAGACTAAAACAGTTAGATAGACTGAAACAGTTAGACAGACTGAAACAGTTAAACAGACTGAAACAGTTAGATAGACTGAAACAGTTAGATAGACTGAAACAGTTAGACAGACTGAAACAGTTAGATAGACTGAAACAGTTAGACTGAAACAGTTAGACAGACTGAAACAGTTAGATAGACTGAAACAGTGAGACAGACTGAAACAGTTAGACAAACTGAAACAGTTAGATAGACTGAAACAGTTAGACAGACTGAAACAGTTAGACAGTTTCCAGGATGAAATGAATGAGAGTGAGATATGGTATAGGTCAGTATGTTTGACTGACCTTGACTAACATTGTATGATCAGTATGTTTTACTCGACCTTGACTAACATTGTATGATCAGTATGTTTACCTGACCCTGACTAACATAATCTGATCAGTTTGTTTTACCTGACCCTGACTAACATTGTCTGATCAGTATGTGTTACCTGAGCCTGACTAACATTGTCTGATCAGTATGTTTACCTGATCTTGACTAACATTGTCTGATCAGTATGTTTACCTGACCCTGACTAACATTGTCTGATCAGTTTGTTTACCTGACCCCGTCTAACATGTCTGATCAGTATGTTTACCTGACCCTGACTAACATTGTCCGATCAGTATGTTTTACCTGAACCTGACTAACATTATCTCATCAGTTTGCTTTACCTGACCAGACCTTAATTTCTTCTCTCCAGAGCTGAGACCCGAGACGCAGCAGTGAATGAGCTGACAGCAGTCAACGATTCATAGCTCGCTGCTAACTTCAGGACTAGCGAACCAAAACTAACCAAGACCCTATATCGTCTCCAAGTGATGGTCATGGAAACAGACTGCACTCGTGCAGTCTAACTAATGTTATATGGATCGAAATGAGACGGCAAACCGAGTCCCAAAAATACTGTGCTGAAACATGATGTACGAGGCGTGTTCAAATGAAACCGGACCTTACTGCACCAAGTGAACATACGTACGATGCGCATAATGACGCCAATTTCTGGCTTAAACAGTACATACCAACCGTAAAGTTTGTAAAATTTAATTATATTCAGACTCAAAGTTTCCGCAGCAGACCGTTGAAAACATGGCGAGTGTGATATGTAATCCGTCCAGTTCTAACAGCTGAAGGATGTCGACCAGTTGGCATTCATCGTAGAATGCAGGCAGTTTATGTTCACAGAAGTGGGGAAAACGTAACCTCCGGCGACGGTCCACCAAAATTGCTGCATCAATTTTGGCGATGGCATCTTCTGGCGCAACAATATGCGCCTGACCTGGTCTGGGAAGATCTTTCGTTAACTCATGTCCTTCTCTAAACATCGTTGTCCAGTTCTTCACTGTTGTCTTCGGCACACTTTTGTCACCATACACTGCCTGCATTCTGCAATGAATGTCAACTGGTCGACATCCTTCAGCTGTTAGAAACCGAATCACCGCTCGACGATCAACTCTGAACAAATTCCGTATCACATCCGCCATGTTTTCAACAGTCTGCTGAGGAAACTATGAGTCGGAGAATAATGAAATTTTGCAAACTTGACGGTTAGTATATGCTGTTTACATCAAAAGTGTCATCATCATGCGCATCGTAGATATTTTCACTTGTTCCAGTTAGGTCCGGTTTCATTTGAACACGCGTAGTATCTTGCCAAAAGGCGCAGATAACACATCCTCGCTGTAAACTGCAGTGGGACCTAAGAAACGGAACTAATAACTTCACTCCTCGACAGCTGTTTGACTACTACAGGACAAACCCTTACCTTTATGCTATGAACATCCTCAATAATTAAATAATTAAATATACCATATCCTGTCTTTTTCAATAATGGTAAATATATTTTGAGTTGGATCTGCTGCACATTTACCGTTTATCTGAATGAATGAACTGCACACATCTCGTAACCGTAGGTCAACAAGCTGTAAGATCGCCTGGGAGTCACTTTGGGCACTTTTTTCCTTTTCCCAAGTTCTTTAGAACTCAGACATGTGCTCGTGCATGGTTTAATTGTGTGTCTATTTATAGGCCACTGCACGCCACAGACAACATAGATCAATATAGCGATCAATATCAAATATTGGCGGCAGAGTACAGTCAAGTTACGGATAGTAAAATATTTAATGAACTGGTTTTTTTGTTTTTGCTTTTAACCAATATTACATCTTTTAAACCATCCTTATAGCACGTTATCAAAGTTAATGCAAAGAGCTAACATGGTCTTTTTGTACACACTGACACAATCTATGTTGTATTGTTTTCAGCGTCAGCACTGTCCCTAACAGCTCCGGACCATAGGCTTCAACCTATTCGGCTTAACGGATAATGCACCCATGTCGACGTGAGTATCAGTTGGACGTAGACAAATATCCTTTTCCTATTCTCATCATGGTTCTCCAGTGTCTGTTCTGATGTAACGTGTTTTACAATCTCTGGTTTGCTCAGGAAACAATGATATCTTCTGTGTTTTGCTGATATCCCCTAACTACGGAGCAAGCATGCTCTTGGGAGCCCGATGCCATTCCTATACACCATTCCTAGATGAGCTACTGTTTGCAGCTCTAGAGGAAAATGGTGTGGGAAATGAAATCTTTAAGAGAAGCCATTGGTTTTACCGGGAGAGATTAAATTGAAAGATGACGGAAGTAAAAATATTGTGAAAATATGTCCTTATGCTGAATGCATATCAAGACAGACAATACGATGGTTCCGTTTCTTGGAATGTATTGCTACAGGTAAATCGTGTTACGTACTTGGGATCATCAGTCAATAATAAACTATCCCTGGACCAAGAGATCAATATCGGGATAGGCAAGGCAGCAACAACAATGAGCAGATTGACAAAAAGGGTCTGGGAGAACAAGAAGCTCACTGTTAAAACAAAAACAATTGTTTACTAGGCCTGTGTCCTCAGCACCCTTCTTTATGGCAGTGAGACATGGTCTACCTACATGTCAGGAGAGGCATCAAACAGCTATCACATGAGGTGCCTGCGCAGGATAATGGGGGTTGGGTGGCAAGACAAGATCACCGACGCTGAAGGTGTTGGAGACAAGAGGCACTGGCAGAATCTTAGTCTTCGAAGGCTCCGATGGCTGGGACACATTCGGAGGATGGATGATGGCAGAATACCAAAATATCTTCTCTATGGGGAATCACAGTTGGGAAAAAGGTCTTGGGGCCGGCCACTACTTCGGTACAAGAATGTATGCAATCGGGATATGAATGACGCAGGCATCGATTTGGGATCATTGGAACAGGACGCCATGGATCGTGTTACATGGAGGGGCAGGATTAAGCATGGAATACAGACAAAGGAGATACTGATTGCTGATAGGCTAAAGACTCAGAGTTTGAGAAGACACGCCACACCAAGCGATGCCGCAAACCGTCCTGACTTTCCTTGCACACTGTAGAAGACGCTTCTGTGCCCGGATTGGTCTTGAAAGTCACATTCGTTACCGTCACGGACTGTAGTTGCAAACTTTTTTTTTCAAAGCACAATTACTATCGTCTGAGAAGACGGAAAGAGCTAATGATGATTGCTATATGAAATAGTGGAGGCAGAGTCAATTAATGCATTCAAGAACAGATTGGATGCACATATTTTTTAGATCAAAGAAATGAAAAAGAAACTGGTTGTATACAAACTCTGCAGAGTCTTCTTAACCAGTATAAAGACGTTGAGTTAAGTTATATAAGTACGGGTCATCTTATCAACTGCGCAATAGTGTGTTTTGGCGGTTGTCGATGGCACTTGCAAAAAAATGTTTCCTCGTGCCTGCAAATGTGTTGCACTCGTGGAATGTGTGACTCTCCCACCAGGGCGAGAGCAGTGTCTGCACACAGGCTGGTACTGAGGGTCGACGCGGTTAAGTGGCTATTGAGTCAGTGTGTCCTGTTCGGATCTGAAGGAAGAGACCGTTCTGTTATGTACAGTCTGTTCACGTCACAGTTGGTCTGTGACTGTCACATTTCACTAAACACACTTCTGCCCGCCGTCCCAATCGTCATCTCCTGTACATGAACATTTGCCTCGTATTGTTTCTAATAATTCGTTTGACACGTCTTCTCTATAGTTACACAATGTTTCTTGCTTGAGACAAATATAGATAACCATTCGTGGTGTACACCTAAGCGTCACACTATTCTTACCGTACTTACGCGTTCCGGTATTTCAAAATGCTAGATCTGTAATCCCGTCGCCAAGATGAAGTTCACAGTCTGTCCTACGTAATGCCGACAGCCACGTAGCGTCTGCCTTATCGCTGCTCCATCTGGTCAGGTTTGGCATCGAAGGTCTTTGTCCTGTAGGACATGTTCCAGGGTCTGGATTCCCGCTGCCTTGAATGACCTGTAGGGCATGTTCCAAGGTCTGGATTCCCGCTTTCTTGAATGTCCTGTAGGACATGTTCCAGTGTCTGGATTCTCGCTGCCTTGAATGTCCTGTTGGATCAAGGTGCTGAGCAGCGCATGAGCTGCAGTGGTCAGCGACCCACAGCTCACTGCTAGCGTCAGGGCCAGCGAACCATAGCTGCCAAGACCCTTCTACACCTCCACGCGGTGATCCTGGATTACAGGCTGCAGCAGGGCAGACTCGCCAAGGAAAAGAAATCGAAGAGGGAATGCTAACCCGGTACTAAAAAAATGCTTGCTGAAGTCGGATGTGTTGGACCGAAAGTTGCAAATATCGCAGTCAAGTTGTAAACTATGACACAACGCATTCCGTTCTCTAGACTACATTCTGCTTCTTAAGCCCTTTCAGGGTTTGGTAGTGGGAGATTGAAAACGAACGAAGAAGAAGAAGAAGAATGTCCTGTAGGGCCTGTTCCTGGGTCTGGATTCCCGCTGCCTTGAATGTCCTGTAGGACATGTTCCAGGGTCTGGATTCCCGCTGCCTTGAATGTCCTGTAGGACATGTTCCAGGGTCTGGATTCCCGCTGCCTTGAATGTCCTGTAGGACATGTTCCAGGGTCTGGATTCCCGCTGCCTTGAATGTCCTGTAGGACATGTTCCAGGGTCTGGATTCCCGCTGCCTTGAATGTCCTGTAGGGCCTGTTCCAGGGTCTGGATTCCCGCTGCCTTGAATGTCCTGTAGGACATGTTCCAGGGTCTGGATTCCCGCTGCCTTGAATGTCCTGTAGGACATGTTCCAGGGTCTGGATTCCCGCTGCCTTGAATGTCCTGTAGGACATGTTCCAGGGTCTGGATTCCCGCTGCCTTGAATGCAGATTAAGCTTATGTTATTTTTCGGAGGAATTCTTGCAACTCTGGCTTTTTGTTCCTCACCCCTTCTGCGTTCCGCTGAGTCACATTAGCCGTCCTTGGCACTTGTCCCAACACAGTGGAGTAATAAGCTGCTCGAGCCTAGCCAGCTAAGCAGGATATCCTACTCTCGACTACATCCTGCTCATGCCAGAACTGAGACCTGCACAAGAGCATCTTCCCCTGTAGATCTACAGGTCGATTAAGAGTAACATTCATATCATTTCTCCTTTTATCTCGCCTGCTATCATCGACATTTCTGGGGTATATCATCTCATACATTGTAATATTCCTGTCCTGTGCCCTTTGATAACGACCAAATTTGAGATTGGTAGTATGAGTTGGTTTAGAAGTTGTGATTTATTGGTTCTAGTTTATTTCACAATCTTTATAAATCCACTGTGTTCACTTGTAGGTCTTTTACAACGTTAGATTCACATACTGTAGACATGCTAAAAGGCGCGGCTACTTTCATTAGGGATAATATTCGTCGTTTCTTCTTCATCTTCTTCTTCTTCTTTTTCTTCATCTTCTTGCTACTACTACTACTACTACTACTACTACTACTACTACTGCTGCTGCTACTACTACTACTACTACTACTACTACTACTGCTACTGCTACTACTACTACTACTACTACTACTACTACTACTACTACTGCTACTGCTACTACTACTACTACTACTACTTCTACTTCTACTTCTACTACCACTACTACTACTACTTCTACTACTACTACTACTACTACTACTAAGTCTTAGTCGTCCCGTACGTATACAGGCGCATCAGCCCCAGAGTAGGTCTCAGCTCCGGTGAAGCCATGAGGATGAATTCATCCTTAGCTGGTTAGGCTCGAGCAGCTTATTACTCCACTGCTATGCTGATCAAAACAAACTACCTAACCATGACCGGTGTTACGCCATGTCACACAGTTTAGTCGCCTCTTACGACATGCTCTCTGTGAGGCAGTGGTGCTATTCTTGTCCTTGACATACATAAATACCCCAGCAGACCACCCGGGTACTACTATTACTTTTATTTCTTCTTCTTCCTCTTCTGTTCTTCTTTTTTTCCTTTTTTCTTCTGGTACTACTGCTCTTGCCTTGCGGTATCACAGAGAGAAGGTATGAGTAGACTTCTGGTTTGTGCTCGGTGGGAGGCGTATGGTGTTCACGTGTCGAACTTTTGGTGTGTTTCTTTGATCCATTCTATCCATTGTCGCCGTGGTCGGCCTCTTAATTGTGGCCCTGAAACTTCAATGTTGGGATCAAGATGCCGAGCAGCGCATGAGCTGCAGTGGTCAGCGACCCACAGCTGACTGCTAGCGTCAGGGCCAGCGAACCAGAGCTGCCAAGGCCCTTCTACACCTCCACGCGGTGATCCTGGATAACAGGCTGCAGCAGGGCAGACTGGCTAAGGAGAAGGGATCGAATAGGGAATGCTAACCCGGTACTAAAAAAATGCTTGCTGAAGTCGGATGTGTGGACCGAAAGGTGCAAATATCGCAGTCAAACTGTAAACTCCGACACAACGCATTCCGTTTTCTAGACTACATTCTGCAACTTAAGTCCTTTCAGGATCTGGTAGTGGGAGATTGAGAACGAACGAAGCCAAGCCAAGCCAAACCTCCATGTAGTATGACCTCGCTGTTGTTTGATCTTATTGCATCGTTGCCAGATGTCCAAATCACGTTATTTTCTGTGCTTCGTTTATTAACTAACCGATGCAGTCTCCATCATTTTCTCAAACATGCTGTTGTAAAATTTGTCGCGAATTGTCTCCCTGCTGCATTTCGTCAACAGCGCATCTCACAGGTGTCGACCTTACCTTTGTGCATATCATTAAATGCCGAAGTTTGACACTGACAACATAACGTAGGAATGATCAAAGTGTTTTGCAGCGTCTGTTTAATGGACATTGTGCTGCTTGGATGTTTCAAAATGTGCTAGTTGGTAATGCTCCTTGTTTTCCTATTAAATTATATTTTCTATCTCTGTCCAGTCTGCGTCGACACTTATCGGACTCCCGCATCTGCTTCCGAGTTTTGCCGCTGGTGTGGAAACTGCCTTGTGTGATTTGACGGTAGATTGTCATTGTTTCTCTCTTGTGACTGTTCATCTTTCTGTCATGCTCGAACATCTTCGACTCCCCAATAAAATGAGCTATCCACACTTTTACTTTAGCAGACGATATACGGGAATATAATTTTTTTGTTTTGTTTGTTGTTTTTTTGCGTTCGCCTTATTTCTTTAATCCCCAAGGTGGTGTGTGTTGCACTGTGATTTTATTTTGCGCCTGTTGGCCCAAAGCATCCGACTTCAGCTTTCATTTTATGTAAGGGTCTACTTCCTCCTACATTTTCGAAGGGTTTGCTTCACTGTGGTGACTGTCGGTGCTGTGTTGGGAATCGAGCCCAGCACCTTCTGGTTGTGAAACGTCTCACTTAACCACTAGCCCACACCGTCTCCGAGTATAATTTGAAAAACATTCTTTTGTTTTTGTAACCTGTGATAATAGATAGCAGTATCATATGTTGGACACTATTTTGTTCCTGATGTTATGCGAGACTTGTTTCTATAACTTTTGTCAATACCAGATCGCTACTATACAATCAACACGCGTGTTGTCTGAATGAATTGGGGAGGGGCTGGAGTTTTGTGCTTTCCCCGTGAGCTGTAGTCGTCTACGGTATGCGCTCAGTGTGGCAGGGGTTCTAGTCTCATTTCCACTGCACACAGAGCATTTCCGATAACCGTTTAGACTGGATTATATGAAGCTGTTTTGCTTATGGAATGCAGATGAATCACTACTACAGCTGGCCTGTCACAGGAAGTCTGTTTCCTGTCCTTAATTGTAGCAGTTTCATTGCAGTTGTTTTTTTATGATGAAATTGCAGACCTCAAGCATAAAGAGCATAGCGGTCGTCTGTTCCTATCGTTGCTACCCACTGTACAGACACGGTATATATTTTGCCTCCGATTAAGAGAAAAACTACTAACTTACCAAGGATGTGAACGGATGTCCTCATGGACATAGGCCGACATCCACAACTTTCGGCCAGCAACTCTTCAGCTTCGTGTGTTGCCCTCCTCATTATCGTCTGTTACGACATGGAGGGTTACAGTGGTCCTAGTCTGTTCTACCAAGAATCACTTTGGCTGGCTATTGGGCTGAAGTAGTATTTTGAAATGTGTTAAAGAGACAACATGTTATATATACGTGTGTGTGTGCGTGCGTCTCTCTCTCACTCTTTCCCTCTCTCTCTCTCTCTTTCTCTCTCTCTCTCTCTCTCTCTCTCTCTCTCTCTCTCATATATATATATATATATATATATATATTTCCATTATAGATAAAAAAAACTGCAAAGGGTATACTGAACGTAAATTACGTTTCTGAGCGAATTTCAGTTGTTAAAATTCAAGAAAATTGTGACAATACCAGATATATTCAAATATATGTTCCCTGCAATGTAACTAATAAAGAAGACAAATGCAATGATTTTTGTTACACAATCAACGACACAAAAAACAATACAAAATGTGCAGAAAACGTCATTGTAATGGGTGATTTTAATGCATGAACAGGATTAGACAGAATAGGGGTGGAAGACTTCACAAGGAACTTTGGAGACAAACATAGGCAGAAAAACTGTAATAGTTGCAGACTACTTAAATTATGTAGTTTTATTTTTGTCATTCCCAACACCTTTTCTCAACATAGTCACACGTATCAACTTGGTACATATAGCATGACCTACATTATAACAGTCAGACTTTATTCTAGTCAAGAGAAACAAGAAAAGAACAGAAAGAGATTTAAGGACCATACCAAATGTATGTGTAGGCACTGATCACAAAGCGGTAATGTTGGTTATAAAAGTTCAGGACAAAAAGCATCCAAAACGAAAGGGTATGTTAGGAAAGTAATCAATCAATGCAAACAAACTTAAAGAAACGATCACGTAAAAAAGCCTATGTTAAAAGTATTGATGAGAGCTTTTCTAGACTGTCCACAGATATTAAATCAGTCGAAATAGAAGATGTAATGTTTAAAAGTAATTTAATAAAAGCAGCTAAGGCATCATGTGGTACTCTAAAGTCAAGAGGTTCAAGAACGTTAGAAACATCGCGGTGGATCGACGAACTCAAAACAGCTACCAAAGAGAAGAAGAATAGATACAAAGCATAGGCTATAAGCAAAATGGAGCAATCGACTATCAGGAATCAAGACAGCACGCAAAGTTGATCATTTAAGAGGCTAAATCTAAGTCTTGGAAAGAGTATGATGAGCTTATTAACTCGGATTACAAAAATTCAACAAGAAATTTCTTCATGAAAATCAAAAGTCTGAATGGAAGAGATATAATCCAAAAGAAATTATTAACGGCGACAATTGAATCGCAATAAATGACCATCAACTAGTCCTGGACAGATGGCAGCAATGCTTTCAAGAACTTCTCAACTTACCAACAAATGGGGTCAATGACAAACAGGATACCAACGTTAACGTGAGCATGGAGCTAGAACCAAACATCACACTTTCAGAAATCAGATATGTTTTACGAGCTGATTTATCCAACAAATGTCCATCAAAATAATAATGTTCACCTAGGCATTTACGGCCCGTTGCGTCAATCGACCACTACCATGTCTAACCGCTGAGTCTTGTAGCGAAACCTTGTTCAGTGCTATCTGTGGGAGCCATGTAGAACGGGTGCACCCCTCCCCCCGCCTCTCCAGCCGGCCGGTGTGAGACCGTTGTTACACGTAGCAGACTCGGACATGATCTGGTGAGCCGGTATTTCCTGGTCCAGTCGAACCACGTGACCAAACAGAGCAGACGTTGGCGGGTCAGAGTGTCCGAGATGGAGGAAAGACTCACCCCTACAGACACCTCGACACTACGGACTAGGTCGAAATACTGGATACCGAGGATGCGTCGCTGATTGTCCATTTGAAAAGCATCGAGTCTTGATATTTTATGTTTAAGAAGGTCCAAGTTTCTGAACCACACAGAAAGACAGGAATCACACACGTCTGATAATAAAGAATGTTGAATCAGAGAGAGAGCCTGCCATTATTCCAAACCCGGCGAAGATCGTTCATAACGGAGACAGCTAGCTCGATCCGCCTTAACATGCCAGGCGCACTGCGTCCATCGACGATGAAAAGGAACTCCTCTGGTTTGGGAATTTATTAGTGCCCTCTACCGTGTGACCCACTCCACCATGTGACCCACTCCACCGTGTGACCCACTCCACCGTGTGACCCACTCCACCGTGTGACCCACTCAACCGTCTGACCCACTCAACCGTCTGACCCACTCCACTGTGGGACCCACTCCACCGTGTGACCCACTCCACTGTGTGACCATGGAAAACAATGCTGTGAGGACCAGTGTCGGAGCAAAGGTTCTGAATTTTCGTCCTGGTCCAGGATATTGACAGACCCAGATTTGATGTTTCATGATACAGTTTCTCGAGAAACTGTTGTAGAGCCGCATTGGCTGGGCCAACTAGGATTATGTCATCAGCATAAACGAGGTATGTGATACGCATTTGGTCTATGGACAGTGCCCAGATGGTGGGAGTCTAGGCGGTGTAGCCTTGACAAATGTTCAGGGCCTGACGAAATTCCGGTGGAATTACTTAAAGCAGCCAATGAGGTAGGGATATTGTTGCTACATAGGTAGTATAATCTGGTATTTAGGGAGCAGGTTATCAGCAAAAGGAAGAATTACAGTGAAAATCCAACAAAGATGCAATAAGGCAAATCAGATCATTGGATAATTAAAACCAATACTTACAACACGATTTTCGTCCCGACACTTTGCTACCAGTGTCAAAACTGGACACTAACATCAAATGAAAAACGCTACATCGCAACAACAGAAATGAAATGCCTAAAAATATATATATATAAATATATAAATCAAAATCAGCATCTGGTTGGTCAGTCCGGAGACTGGTTGTAAGGTTGTCTGAGTATGTATCTCCATTTGACCTTTTACTCTGGTTGATCAGTTCGGAGACTGGTTGAAAGGTTATCTGATTATGTCTCTCCATTTGACCCTATCTTCTGGTTGGTCAGTCCGGAGACTGGTTGTAAGGTTGTCTGAGTATGTCTCTCCATTTGACCCTATCTTCTGGTTGGTCAGTCCGGAGACTGGTTGTAAGGTTATCTGATTATGTCTCTCCATTTGACCCTATCTTCTGGTTGGTCAGTCCGGAGACTGGTTGTAAGGTTGTCTGATCATGTCTCTCCATTTGAACCTATCCTCTGGTTGGTCAGTCCGGAGACTGGTTGTAAGGTTGTCTGATCATGTCTCTCCATTTGACCCTATCTTCTGGTTGGTCAGTCCGGAGACTGGTTGTAAGGTTATCTGAGTATATCTCTCCATTTGACCCTATCTTCTATTTGTCAGTCCGGAGACTGGTTGTAAGGTTGTCTGATCATGTCTCTCCATTTGAACCTATCCTCTGCAGTTCTCTTGCAGCATAAGTTGGTACTTTAATGTCCTTGCATGCCTGAGATGTAAAGGTGAGTCTTGGTCGCCCCAGTCCTCCCTTCCCCTGAATCTTGCCCTCTACTATCTTCTGTAGAAGACTTTCATGCCTCATATTACGACCCAGCCAACCCAACCGATATTTTTGTAACATATGCAATAGTTGTCTTTATGCGCACACGCCAGAGAGCACATCGTCATTGTATCTTCTTTCTCTCCAACTCACTCCTCCCATTCTACGGTAGCACCACATTTCAAACGCTTCCAAGCTTTTTTCATCCTTCTTTGCTAGAGTCCATGTGTCAGCCCCATACAGTCCAATTGGCCATATTGCGATTATTCTTTACCTCAGTTCTATCCTGATATTCTTGAAGGTTAACAATTTCTGTTTTTCTCTGAAGCCTTTTTTTTTGGCCATTGCAATCCTGGTCTTAATTTCTGTCTCATTGCGGACATCTTATGGCTTGTTTTGGCTTCGTTCGTTCTCAATCTCCCACTACCAAACTCTGAAAGGGCTTAAATAGCAGAATGTCGTCCAGAGAACGGAATGCGTTGTGTTTTAGTTTACAGCTTGACTGCGATATTTGCACCTTTCGGTCCAACACATCCGACTTCAGCAAGCATTTTTGAGTACCGTGTTAGCATTCCTTATTCGATCCCTTCTCCTTAGCCAGTCTGCCCTGCTGCAGCCTGTTATCCAGGATCACTGCGTGGATGTGTAGAAGGGTCTTGTGACATCTTCTGTTATGGTTTGCCTCAAATATGTAAACTTCTGTATTTGTTCGATGAGCTCTCCATTGATGGATTTATTCGCCTATATTGCTTGGATATTACCAAAGCCTTTGTCTCTGTCTTTTCATGTCAGTTTTTTGGCCGTGCAATTAATTTGTTGCAAGCAGCATTTACAACGTTGCAACTGAACTTCCCACTACCCCTTGGTCATCGGCAAATTTGATGGCATTAACTTCCATTCCATTAAAATTGACACCCCTATTACAACAGCATAACGAGGCACACACATATATATATACACATACACCAGCTCCCAAAACAAGAAGAATAATAGCATCATAAGTACGTAAGTGACAGAGCGGTCAGTGCTCATGCCTATCGCAAAAGAAGACCTAGGTAGATTCCCAGTCGACTACGCTTCAGACTACACAAATGTAAATAGTTGCGTGACTTATTCTTATGGAATTCCGGATAGCAAGTTAAACAATCGTACATCTCGAGCAACTAAAACACAGCATAACTCACATAACAGTGTCGTCTGTGTAGCTACTACTAATGCCTCTTAGACTATACTCATACAAGCACAGAGAAACATGTTATATTACATTCCGGATAGGAAATTCCCGATTTCCAGTATGTGAAATTTTCCCAGTATACCACAATCTCATTCCACCCACGATGAATATACAAATGGAAACTAAAAGTATTTATGTCATTTTTCTTCTGATACTTCTTCTGCTTCTTGTTATTCTTCTTCTTCTTCTTCTTCGTCTCCTTGTTCTTCTTGTTGTTCTTCCTCTTGTTCTTGTTCTTCTTCCTCTTCTGCTTCTTCTTCCTCTTCTGCTTCTTCTTCTCGTCTTATTTTCTTATTTTTCTTTCTCTTCTTCCTCTCGTTTCCTGCCTCTCCTTTACATTATTCTTTCATCATCGTCGTCATTATTATCATTATCATCGTAATCATCATCATCTTCTTCTTCACCATCTCCTTCGGCTCCTTCTTTTTAAAAATATCGTTACGTCCCATAGGGATACGATCTTTCTGAACTCGAGCGCATGCATGTATGGGTTATGAGCTATATCACTAACCACTTTACTGCGAAGCCCCCCCCCCCCCCCCATTTTCCCCCCGAAAGGAAATAAAAAATATAGGAAGAAGAATGTGGAAATATATTGATCGAAAGGTGACGGAAGTTAATTGCAGACAACTACCAAGTTATTTGGTTTTAATGTAATATTTTAGTCTCATCAATTACAATACAATTTGGGTCAAAGTTCAACGTTCCTTTGCTGTTGTTCAAAGATTTCTGCCTGCCCATCACTAATATTAAATAACTTTAGCAGGCAAGTACAGATACTTGGTCATTAGATTAACAGTGGACTTCATCCTTTTGTTCAGGATGAGTGGGAACGCTACGTACATCTTGTTAAAATCAAGTAGCTGAAAGGACGGATCTGGCTTATCGCTAGGAACAGTTCAGAAAATCGGCTGTTTTGATCCGATAGTGCGTAAGTGGGTCCGCTTGTAGAGTTACTGGGCCGCACACAGATGAGGTATACAGGTAGAGTGACTTGAATGACGTCATAGTTCTGGACGGAGAATAACTAGGAGATCAATGTGAAAGACTCTCTCTCGCCTTATACCACCCAGGGGTGCATATGTCAACCAACCCTCTTTCTCTCTTTCGCATTCTATCACCCAGGGGCGCATAGGCCTTCAATAAACCGTCTTTCTCTCTCTGTCGCCTGCTACCACCCAGAGGTACATAGGCCTTCAATAAACCGTCTCTCTCTCTGTCGCCTGCTACCACCCAGAGGTACATAGACCTTCAATAAACCGTCTCTCTCTCTGTCGCCTGCTACCACCCAGAGGTACATAGACCTTCAATAAACCGTCTCTCTCTCTGTCGCCTGCTACCACCCAGAGGTTCATAGGCCATCAACCAACCCTCGCCAAGCAGCTCTGTCTTGCCTATGTATTCTTTTCCACTTTCTTCCAGCTTTTCCACTTTCTTCCAGCTTTTCCACTTTCTTCCAGCTTTTCCACTTTCTTCCAGCTTTTCCACTTTCTTCCAGCATTTCCACTTCCTTCCAGCTTTTCCACTTCCTTCCAGCTTTTCCACTTTCTTCCAAGTTTTCCACTTTCTTCCAAGTTTTCCACTTTCTTCCAGCTTTTCTTCTTTCTTCCAGCTTTTCTTCCTTCTTCCAGCTTTTCCACTTTCTTCTAGCATTTCCACTTCCTTCCAGCTTTTCCACTTCCTTCCAGCTTTTCCACTTTCTTCCAAGTTTTCCACTTTCTTCCAAGTTTTCCACTTTCTTCCAGCTTTTCTTCTTTCTTCCAGCTTTTCTTCCTTCTTCCAGCTTTTCCACTTTCTTCCAGCTTTTCCACTTTCTTCCAGCTCTTCCTCTTTCTTCCAGCTCTTCCTCTTCCTTCCAGCTCTTCCACTTTCTTCCAACTCTTCCACTTTCTTCCAGCTTTTCCACTTTCTTCCAGCTCTTCCTCTTCCTTCCAGCTCTTCCACTTTCTTCCAGCTTTTCCTCTTCCTTCTTATTTCCTTGTAGTTCCCTATGGGTTTCAACATTTCGAATGCAACTCTTGCTTGTTGTATCCTTGTTTTTACATCCTCGTCTCTGTCCCCCCTTCCTTGTTGACGATACCTCCTAGGTATCTAAATATCTCTACTTCTTCCAGTGGCGTTCCTCTCAACCTGATTGGTTCTGTGTTTGCTGCATTGATCCTAATTATTTGTGTCTTTTCCTCATGGATCTTCAAACTGACTTGTTTAGAGATATAATCCAGTCTACCCAGTTTCCTTTGGTTTTGGTTGTGGGACAGAAGGGCTATATCATTCGCAAGATCCAAGTTTCCAGAGAGTATATCTGTCCAAACTGTCAAGAGCCTTTTCCCAATCAACGAAATCGATGTACAAACTCGAATTCCATTCCAATGATTGATCCACAATTATCCGCAATGTGGCTATCTTGTCAATCCATGATCCATTCTGTCTGATGCCTTTCTCGGCACTGGTAATAACATTATTCCTCTATGGTTTTTTGCATTCCTGTAAATCTCCCTTTTTAGGCAATTTCACCAGGTATCCCTATCTTCAATCTTTTGGTAAGCTTTCTTGCTCCAAGATGGCGCCTATCAAGTTGTGGAAAATGTTAGTAGATGTTTCAACATCTGCTTTTATAGCTACATGTTGTATCCCATCAGGCCCTGCTGCTTTTCAGTTCCTTAGCATCTCTATTGCCCTTCTAATCTCTTCTTTACTTGGATTATCACAGTTGATCGGCAGGTCCTCCTCAGCTGGTGGGTTGTCTGGTGCTGGTCTGTTCAAAAGATCTTCAAAGTATCCACCCATCTTTTCTTTTGTTTTTCAAGGTTAGTTATTTTGTCCCCAAGTTTATTTTTGATTTGTCTACCTTGTTGTTATACTTTTCCGATAGTTTCTTGGTAGCCTCCTATAGACCTTTCATATTTCCCTTTTCTGCAGCCTCTTCCGCTTCCTCAGCCAGACCATGAATGTTACGTCATTTGTCCACTTTGATGCTCTTGTTAACCTCTTTGCTGCTCCCCACATCCTCTTTTCTGTGCTGTGATTTTTGTGGCACTCGTTTTACTATTTAGTCTGGCCATTTTCTTATTTCGCCTTTTCTCGATCTTAGTGATTGTTTCTGCTGTTATCCATTCTTTATGCTGCCGTTTCTTCATTCCTAGCACTTCCTGGCATGCCGTTTCTTCATTCCTAGCACTTCCTGGCATGCCGTTTCTTCATTCCTAGCACTTCCTGGCATGCCGTTTCTTCATTCCTAGCACTTCCTGGCATGCCGTTTCTTCATTCCTAGCACTTCCTGGCATGCCGTTTCTTCATTCCTAGCACTTCCTGGCATGCCGTTTCTTCATTCCTAGCACTTCCTGGCATGCCGTTTCTTCATTCCTAGCACTTCCTGGCATGCCGTTTCTTCATTCCTAGCACTTCCTCTCATGCAGTTTTCCATGTACTTTGTACTTGTTCCCATTTATCCACAATGCTGGCCCCTTCAACTAGCTGCTCCAGTACTTGATGTTTAATCCTGTTATACAGAACTCGTTTTTCCTATCTTCTTCCTTCAGGTATTGTGCACATTACAGTATTGCTGACTTACATCGTTCTGTTTATCCTTAACTTCAGCTGTACCTTCGTAATCACTAAAAAGGGCCTCAACAACATCTACCCCCCGCCCCCCTCCCTGTTTAACTTAACTTAACTTTCTTCTTCTTCATCGTACGCAGTCAGACAGCAACCGTTATTTTTTTTCGAAAAAAGCAGCGGTCATCCTGAGGCTGTTGCCACTGGTGATGGCCACATCTGCTCTCTCTGATCCTCGTATGTCGGGCAGTTTTGCAGCAAATGCTCAGCGGTCATTTTACCGGTACCACACGGGCATTCGTCAGTGCCACCTATCTTCAATTTGTTGAATAGGTGGTACCTCAGTCTATTGTGGCCAGTGCAAAGTCTGAAGACCACGATCTGCTCTCTTCTGTTCAACTGGTAATAGGCATCGTTTTTTGTGTAGCCGGTATGTTCGGTTTCCCATTTGGTCATCTATCTAGCTCTAATAAGCCGTTTTGACTCTTCGTATGTCATACTAGTATCTGGTTGTGATAGTTTTGCACCTTCTTTTGCCAGTCTGTCTGCCTCCTCGTTGCCTTGGATGTTGCAGTGGGATGGAACCCACTGCATCACTACCCTTTTTGGTGCGGACTGCTGGCATAGTCGACAGAGTACTGCTCTTAAATCATTAAGATCAGCATTTTCCTGGCTTTTTAGTGCTGTGACTACGGCCAGAGCATCTGTAAGCAGGACTATATGGTTTTCATTCCTTTTACCTGTCACCATTTCTTCCACTGCCGCCCTCAGTGCCTCTGCCTCCGCTCTGAAATTGCTTGTGTATTTTCCAGTAGCGAATGACAGTGTTATTTTTCTGCCATTTGGTAGGTTCAGAAATGCTCCTGCCCCTCCGTTCTGTGTTGTGTTTGTTACAGAACCGTCGGTGTATGCATGGGTCCAGTCAATGCTTGGGTAGTTTTTCGTTATGTACCTCAGGGTAGTATCTCTTCTTTCTTTTTCAGTGTGGCAGTTTTTGTTTGTTAACTTAACTTAACTTAACTAAACTTAACTTAACTTAACGTCTTTATACTGGTTTAGAAGACTCTGCAGAGTCTGTATACAACCAGTTTCATTTACATCACCTTGCTCTAAAAGCTATGCGCATCCAATTTATTCTTAAATGCATTAACTATTCCTGCCTCCACTACCTCCCGTGGCAATGCATTCCAAGCATTCACCACTCTCTGACTAAAAAAAATATTTCCTAATATCTAATCTGGACCTGTTTACCCTGACATCTACTAATGATCGTCTAAATTTGGAGTTTGCGCAAATGGGGTCAGTCTGATTCCTCTTGTTCTGGTCTGGGGATACCCATGTTGCCTTATGAATGGCTCTGTGTGCAAACATACTTCCTTCTATGACCAATATGTCTCCTGCGCAAAAATCTGCAAACCGTTCTTCGCTTTCGTTTAGGACCCGTAGTCTCTCCTTCCCCATGATTTCCCCATATCCCACGTTGTCATTTTTGCGTTGGTCTCCCATTGTCACTCCTCCATGTCTACTCCACTAGTTGCTGTACTCCAGGTAAAATTAGAGGAACACGAATACAGAAAGAATAAGCCAAAAGGAGAGAGAGAGATAAAGAGACAGAGAAATAAAGTGAGGGAGCGAGAGATGCCTTTATTGTACTGAGCGCATGCTGACGAGAAGAGTACGAGAACTCGTTTATTCGTAGGTCAAGCAATACTCTTACGTTTGAAGTCACGCCTTTGAGAGTATAGGTTAATTAACCAATTGCCTTGTAGGCAAGAGACAGAAAAAGATACCCGAACCACCGATCAAATGTAATTCTAGGGGCCCTTCCTCTTCTTCTTCTTATTCTTCTTCTTCCTCCTCCTCCTCATCCTCCTTGTCTTTGCTTGTGTTCCACGGTCATGGTACGTTCCCAGATCGACACCTGTCATCTGTCCCAATCCGTCTAATGAATGAACATCGAAACCTGCCTATAGATAATGAGAGCTAAAGAGAAATTATTCATTGACAAGAACAGTACATTTGTAATCCGTAAAGACTTACTCAACAGACTATGATACACATGTAAGCGTGTGTAAGAAGTGAAGGGATTGGGGTCAACATTTTACATCCCATTTACAAATTTGTGAATGATATTAGAAAGGGCAATTGAATAATTTTGTAAATAGGTAATCAGTCCATATAAATACCGGGTTAATGAAACATATATTTCATTTTGAAAAGGCTGTTTTTGTCGTGGTAGCTGCCTCTTACGTTATATTTTCTTTTTTTTTTTTAAATGTGGTGAGGTGGGTGGGAGGGGAAATTACGTTAGGAAGGAGGTAAGTGTGCTGGTATTGTGTGTGGGGGGTGGAAAAAGGGGGGGGGGGGTAAGGGGATACAACTACACACATTCTATGACGTAATATTGACACATCCTCACACAGAATTGTATAACAGAATATTTCCGTTGCCTGACGTACGTTTTCTAGGAAATGCAATGTGTCATGTAGCCAGATTTGGCACTGACAACACATTTGTGGTTGCACTATTGTAATTCTGAACTGAACTTCATTATACTACTTTAGACGGCTCCACATAGTCTGTAAACCATCGATTTTGATGCACGTCCTCGGAACAATCCTCAGTTTAAGATACAATCGCCAGATACATGACCAAATGGGAAACCGAACATACTGGTTACACCAAAACGATGCCCTATTACCAGCTGAACCGAAGAGAGCAGGGTCGTTGTCTTCAGACTTCGCACTGGCCCACAATAGACTGAGGTACCACCTATTCAACAAATTGAAGATAGGTGGTACCGACGAATGCCCCGTGCGGTACTGGTAAAATGACCGCGGAACATCTGCTGCAGAACTGCCCGACATACGAGGATCAGAGAGAGCAGATGTGGCCATCACCAGTGGAACTGCAAGACAAGCTCTATGGCAGTGGCGACAGCCTCAGGATAACCGCCGCTTTTTTCGAAAAAAATAATGGTTACTGTCTGACTGCGTACGAAGAAGAAGAAGAAGAAGATACAATCACAGCTGATATGATAAAAGAATGCGCCCCCCCCCCCCCCCCCCCCACTCTATACAGCCCTAGCCAGCAGATGTTTTCGATACATAGAAACAACAGAAATCATGTCGACCTGGCGCGAGTTACAGGCTGTCCTAATCTACAAAATAAAAAACGCAATAAATCAATCAACACCAGATCTATTTTTACAATTTATTTCACATGCAATATGTGTTGTCAATATTGTTTACAAATTTGCTCCGTATAAACATTGAATTTAGTTGGCAATATAAAATACACCTTATTTAAGACAGTGCAAATGTTAGATTCTCAGAAAATGAAATATAAATAATACACCCATATTTACACAAATGAAATCGATAATTTCATGATATTATTATTGGAATTTCCCGATACATACAGTCTATTAATAATGATCTCCACGTGATGAAATACGGACAGCGCACGTTTATAGTCAGTGTATGTCCTCTTCTATATTCAATTTATAACTTTCGCAAACACTGGCATCAAGGGAGCTCATTCACACACACAGTGACATCAAGAGAGATCATTCACACAAGCACCGACACAAAGAAAGTTTATTCACACAACCACTGACACAAACAAAAATTCATTCACACAAACACTGACATCAAGGGAATTCATTCACAAAACCACTGGCATAAAGAAAGTTTCGAAGATTTATGTTGTTAAACACAATCCTTATTTACAAGAGTGTGTAAAACGTTAGACTATGTGTTCGATTATAATGAATGTCATTTGACACTTCACATACAGTATCTTATGTGCACCACTAGCATTTCTATTTTTGATAAAAGGGTCTATTATGTGTTCACAATTATACAAAACAGCACATGTTGTGTGTCTATGATTCATTTTAATTGCGCTGTTTGACTGATAATGTGGACTTTAAACAAGAAAACAAAACATTTTAATTGCGCTGTTTGACTGATAATGTGGACTGTAAACAACAACATAACAAATTTTAATTGCGCAGTTTGACTGATAATGGCCCTGTTCTGTACAGGCAATAAAAAGTCTTCCACATTGTTATGAATCAGTCATGAGTGAAGTTGACTTTATTGACATCTATATAACGTCTTATCGGTCATATTAAACTTATCCTGTGCTATAAAATCTCACTTTCACTGGAAGGTAAATTAAATAAGATAAATTTCCATTGAAAGATCAGATAGAACTACTTTCTGGTTGAAGTTGGAGCTATAACTATTGCTTTATTGTGTACTGAACTAGTCAAGTTTACTGTAATAAATGCCCTCACTGACCTCACGTGCAGTAAGACCTGGGACACACAACCAGTGTTCTACTCATATCACAAACATTTCTTGAACATTTCTAGCGGGATGTTTATTATCTAACTAAACCCCAAAACAAAACATATTTTCTGTATAATGTGTAGACGACACCTGCTCCTGGTAGGACCAGTTCATGAATTTATCAGTACCATTAAATACAAATGTCAATAACCGGTTTGTCATTACATATTTATCGAAAAAGTGCAACCTGTGTTATCAAAAATGTACGTTTGAAAAAGCAACAAAGTGTCATTCATACTAAGATGGATTTTGTTCAATTTAGGTGCATACGTTGGCATAAAAGAAAAAAAACACTAACTACACACTCATGTAATTATGAATATCTAAAAGTTTCAATTGACAGCGCAGAATCTACATTAAATAAATAAACACATAATACACGATGAGATCATCTATACAAGTGGCATCAAGACGCTGAGCAGCGCATGAGCTGCAGCGGTCAGCGACCCATAGCTGACTGCTAGCGTCAGGGCCAGCGAACCAGAGCTGCCAAGACCCTTCTACACCTCCAAGCGGTGATCCTGGATAACAAGCTGCAACAGAGAAGACGGGCTAAGGAGAAGGGATCGAAGAGGGAATGCTAACCCGGTACTCAAAAAATGCTTGCTGAAGTCGGATGTGTTGAACCGAAAGGTGCAAATATCACAGTCAAGCTGTAAACTACGACACAACGCATTCCGTTCTCTGGACTACATTCTGCTACTTAAGCCCTTTCAGGGTTTAGTAGCAGGAGATTGAGAACGAACGAAGCCGAGCCAAGCCAAGCCAAACCAAGATAAGCCTAACCAAGCCTAGCCAAACTAAGCCAAGCCAAACCAAACCAAACCAAGTCAAGCCAAGCCAAGCCAAACCAAGCCTAGCCAAAACAAGCCCAGCCAAACTAAGCCAAGCCAAACCAAACCTAGCCAAACCAAGCCTTGCCAAACTAAGCCAAGCCAAGGCAAACCAAGCCAAGCCAAACCAAACCTAGCCAAACCAAGCCAAGTCAAACTAAGCCAAGTCAAGCCAAGCCAAGCCAAGCCAAGCCAAGTCAAGTCAAGCCAAGCCAAACCAAGCCAAGTCAAGCCAAGCCAAGCCATCTATACGAGTGCTCCTTCCCCTTTCGGTTAGCGCCGACAAGCGTCCGATTTGAGCCTTGAGGTGGACGAAAGCAGAATAACGACATTCTGTTTACAAATATATTCTTAGTTTTTAGTGTTAGTCTTAGTCGACCTGTACTTCTACAGGGGCAGTGTCCCTGTGCATGCCCCAGCTCTGGTATAAGCTGGATGTATTCTAACCAAGGCCGGTGTTATGCCATGTAACACAGTTAGTCGCCTTTTACGAAATGATCTCTATGAGGTAGTGGTGCTTTTCTTGTCCCTGTCATACACAGACTATATATTATTATTATTATTATTATTATTATTATGGCAATGCAGAGGTTACACATCTTGTGGCAGAATAACAGCAAACAAACATTTTTAGAACCTGTGTTTTTCCTGCGGCAGTATACGGCTGTGAAACATGGACAATTACTCAAACCTCAAGGAGGAGTATCGAATTATCCTAGTCGACATTTTATTGAAAGGTTCTCAGAATATCATGGAACGAAACAAGAAGAATGCGGACATTCAACATCATCTGGGCATAGAGGAGAACTGGCTTATAAGTTCCACCCAGAAGATGTAAATACATTGGCCATATCAAAGACACAACGGTCTCGAGATAAATGTAACTGGGGGAATGGCAAGAAAGGCATAGGAAGATCAAGAAGGCGGTGGCACCAATATGTCAAGGAATGCTTGGGCATGCGTCTGGAGCAGGCTGGAGATTTGGGAGGAAGAGGAAGACCAAGAAGGCGATGGCACCAATATGTCAAGGAATGCTTGGGCATGCGTCTGGAGCAGGCTGGAGATTTGGGAGGAAGAGGAAGACCAAGAAGGCGATGGCACCAATATGTCAAGGAATGCTTGGGCATGCGTCTGGAGCAGGCTGGAGATTTGGGAGGAAGAGGAAGACCAAGAAGGCGATGGCACCAATATGTCAAGGAATGCTTGGGCATGCGTCTGGAGCAGGCTGGAGATTTGGGAGGAAGAGGAAGACCAAGAAGGCGATGGCACCAATATGTCAAGGAATGCTTGGGCATGACTCTGGAGCAGTCTGGAGATTTGGCAAGAGATTGAGTTTCTTTCAAACGTTCTGTGATTTGAGTGACGTTCTGCAAAGGATATGCCACACGATGATGATAATGTATTAAAATCAAACTAAATATACAGACTCAGTTGCCGATCGCAGACTTTTCTTCAATTTAGGTTTAAGTGGGCGGTAAGGAAAATGTACCCTCATAAAAGTTATAAAAGTGGGCGCCAAGTACAAAACGAACCTCTGCTCTGTACCATGACTAACTAGCTGATTTTCAATCTAAGTAAGAGATACTAGAAAAATGAAACTACAGAAAACGAAACAAAACGAAATATGCTCACAATCTAGCATTATTCTTTGGTGCAATACTTACAGTTTCATTCTACGTTCTTTACAGATCATGTGTTGAAATTTCGTTACTGGCGTCAAAAGCCATTTACCGCTGCTGGATCACGGTCACCCAGGTCATGACTAGCACACCTGTTGTGTGTGTGTGTAATTATGGGCATTTATGTGTGCAGACTTAATGGGCCTTCAGTAGTCTGCTTACATCAGAGTTGCAGCAGAAAACAGATGTGTCCTGCTACTTGCAAAGCTCTTTTATGGGAGATTGAGAACGAAGAAGAAGAGGAAGAAGAAGAGGAAGAAGAAGAAAGAAGGGAGAAGAAAGGAAGAAGAAGGGAGAAGAAAGGAAGAAGAAGGGAGAAGAAAGAAGGGAGAAAGAAGAAGGAAGAAGGAGGAAGGAAGGGAAAAGGAAGGAAGAAGAAGAAGAGGAACATCAGCATCAGTGACTTATAACTGACCAAGACCCTATTCCGCCTCCAACTGGTGACCCTAGAAACAGACTCCTCACAGGAGTATTTGTAGCGCTTTTTCAACAGCATTGGTTTAACATGGGGATTCCGTGGCGAAGTGGTTAAGCCGTCGGCCTCGTGATCGGGTGGTGTGGGTTCCACTCCGGACTCCGCCGTCTTTTTCACGGGTGCTTGATGCGGATTCCCCTGCATCTCGTAGTCGCCACCTAGTCGTCTTGTCCTTCACTTGCCACGGGGTCGGGCGGCTCGAGACGAGAGAGTGAGGATTAAAAAGTAGCGCAGTTAATCCTTACTAAAAATAGCGCTAGGAAAATAAATTATGCCATCATTGTCTACGGTGGACGACGGTCTTTGCCTTTGCCTGGTTTAACATGATGAGGTTACCAAGAGCAGAAGTTGTAGCATTGGATGAGGTAAGGACATCCAGCGACGTACAGCTGACTGCTTGCGTCAGGATCAGCAAACCATGGCTGTTCAAAACACTATTCCACCTCCAAATGGTGGCCCTGGAAACACGCTGGATCCGTGCGTCTAAGAGATTAGGGATCGAAGAGGGAAGTCAAACCAGGGTCCCAAAAAGGCCGTACTGGAATTGAATATGCCGGGCCGAAAGGCACATATATCGCAGATTCGCTGTAAACTACGACAACGTCCTTTTTATTACTAACGCCGACGAATAGAAAGAAGACATAAGCTTGACAGAACATTGAACGAATTTGTTGAAATATTTGTGATAGTTCCTGTAAATTGAAAGCATGCTTATGGTGAGAAATAGTAGTCGTTAAATGAGTAGTTATTGTAGTTATTGTTCTACATCGGAGCAATGTTCTTTTTCTTCTTCTTCGTACGCTGTCAGACGTCAACTTGAATTTGTTTGAAGACAGCAGCGGTCATCCTGAGGCTGTCGACACTGCCATAGAGCTTGTCTAGTGTTGCCACTGGTGATCGCCACGTGTGCTTTCTCTAGTCCTCGTATGTCGGGCAATTTTGCCGCAGATATTCAGCGGTTATTTTCCCTGTACCACAGGTGCATTCGTCAGTGGCACCTATCTTCAGTTTATTGGATAGGTGGTACATCAGTCTGTTGTGGCCTGTGCGGAGTCTGAAGACCACGGCCTGCTCTCATCTGTTCAACTGGTAATAAGCATAATTTTTGTGTGTAGCCAGTATGCTTGGTTTCCCATTTGGTCATGTATCTAGCTCTAATAAGTCTTTTGGACTCTTCATAGGTCACACTAGTATATGGTTGTGGTAGTCTTGCACCTTCTTTTGCCAGTCTTGTCTGCCTCCTCGTTGCCTTGAATGTTAAAGTAGGATGGAACCCACTGAACCACTACTCTTTTGGGTGTGGACTGCTGGCATAGTTGACAGAGCACTGCTCTTAAGCCATTAAGTTCTGTATTTTTCTGGCTTTTCAGTGCTGTAACCACGGACAGGGCATCTGTAAACACGACTATCTGGTATTCATTGCTTTCGCCTGTCAGCATTGTTTCTACCGCAGCCTTCAGTGCCTCTGCCTCCGCTCTGAAATTGCTTGAGAATTTTCCAGTTGCCACTGACAGTGTTATCTTTCTACCGTTTGTTAGGTTCAGGAATACCCCTCCCCTTCCATTCTGTTTATTGTTTGTCGCAGAACCGTCAGTGTATGCATGGATCCAGTCTGTGCGTGGGTCCACTCGGTGTATGCATGGGTACAGTCTGTGCTTGGATCGTTTTTCTCTATGGGAGCAATGTTCGAAGTGTGTCAAAATCAACACATATTATAAAATGAAAATAAACTAAGTTCACTACCTAAGCCTATTCTCATCAGAACATAGCTATTTATTTGCTTCTCTTTCCACGAAATGGAACACATTCTTATGTAAAACCCCACTTAGAGAGCCTCTATGTTGTTTTCCAACTGTTTGTTCATAGTCTGCGTCACACATCCTTTGAACGTGTATATTTCTCGGAGGAAAATTGAGAGATCAAGTTGATCAACATTCATTGCCGACTTTTTGAATATGTATCACTGATCCATCATTGTTATACGAACTGTACTACCATATGTCGTCCCTTCCAACGTCCATTTGTGGTACTAATTCAAAAGGGGGGTTGGGGGTGTTCGGAACTGAGGTAAGGGTTCGGAGCTGACCACTCTGGCGTTCAGAAATGACGTGGATGGGGGTTGGGGGTGTTCGGAACTGAGGTAAGGGTTCGGAGCTGACCACTCTGGCGTTCAGAATTGACGTGGATGGGGGTGTTCGGAACTGAGGTAAGGGTTCGGAGCTGACCACTCTGGCGTTCAGAATTGACGTGGATGGGGGTTGGGGGTGTTCGGAACTGAGGTAAGGGTTCGGAGCTGACCACTCTGGCGTTCAGAAATGACGTGGATGGGGATTGGGGGTGTTCGGAACTGAGGTAAGGGTTTGGAGCTGACCACTCTGGCGTTCAGAAATGACGTGGATGGGGGTTGGGGGTGTTCGGAACTGAGGTAAGGGTTTGGAGCTGACCACTCTGGCGTTCAGAATTGACGTGGATGGGGGTTGGTGACAGTCTGGTGCTACGACATTTAAAAGGACAGTGACTCATGGATAGTCAACCTGTAACATTTAGTTGGAAGTAGTTCCAAATTTGAGTCATGGCTAGGTCAGACAGCCAACAGAAGACCATTGGACAGCCATGTTATTGATTGAGACTATAAAATACTCTGCAGGGATAAAACTCAGCAGACTGGCTGGGAGATTGGCTTAGACTATCAGGAAGGCTGAGAGTGAATTTGGAAGTGAGAGAGTTTGAAGGGTGACTTTACCAGCATACACATCGACTTGGCCATTCGCGCTCAATATGTGTTTATGATGGACACCCTGTGAATAGTAAGGGATCTAAATGTGTGTTGTACGTACAGGACACCTTGTATACGATGTGTGCTCTGAACGGTTACTCGAGTGTACATATCGCCTAAGGACGAAATCTGAATGTGTGTTGTATGTGCAGGAAACTTTGTGAACGATGTGTATTTTGATTATGTGTGAGCGTATATATTTGCGTGAATACGTGATCTGATTATGTGTGAGCGTACATATTCGCGTGAATACGTGATCTGATTATGTGTGAGCGTACATATTCGCGTGAATACGTGATCTGATTATGCGTGATCGTACATATTCGCGTGATTACGTGATCTGATTATGTGTGAACGTACATATACGCGTGAATACGTGATCTGATTATGCGTGATCGTACATATTCGCGTGAATACGTGATCTGATTATGTGTGAACGTACATATTCGCGTGAATACGTGATCTGATTATGTGTGAGCGTACATATTCGTCTGAGTGCGCTCGTGTGTTGAGGGTACAGAAGAAAGACGGCGAGCTAACTGGAGCGATTAACTTGTGGCTAGAATATTTTTTGAAGGTGGGAAGTTTTATTGTTGCAGGTGGTTTAGAGATAGAATTTGGGTTCACACGTAGTTCCAGAAACACTATCAATATCATCTGCTTGAAATTCATGAGGTAGTATATATATATATATATGATGATTATTTAGTTTAGATGTCCATTGCTTTTTGTTGATATTGTGCAACAATTATTGTGGTTTTTTTGTTTTTTTGTTGTTGTTGCGTTCACCTTTTTTCTCTAAACCTCAAGGTGGTATGCGTTGCACTGTGGTTTTTATTTTGCGCCTGTCGGCTCAGTGCATCCGGCTTCAGCATGCATTTTATTTAAGGGTCTGCTTCCTCCTGCATTTTCTAAGGGTTTGCTTCCCCGGGATAATGGCCGGTGCTGTTATGGGGATCGAACCCAGCACCTTCGAGTTGAGAGCCTTGTCACTTAACTACTAGCCCACGCCGTCCCCATTTTTCTTGTAATAAATTATTTTTTGTGTTTTATGGTCAGGATAATGTTTACTGGGTTTTTCTTTGTTGAAGTCGTGTCGTGTTGTAGACACATGTTGTAACTCTTTAGATAAGTAAACTACTCAGCTAAACCAAGACTCTACCACACCGGTTCGTGTAATAAATAACAAGATGTGACATTAGAATGTGTTGTGACACATTAACGTGAGCCAAAATACAAGAGAGGCTTGTATTACACTGTTCTAAACGAGAACACTGACAGACGTATGCCGACGTGAAGGTCGTTATCAAGGACAAGACACGCGACTACAGCACAAAAATAAAACAGCCAAATTAAACAAGTACTACTATTAAGGCTGAAAAGATTCATACAATAAATGAATATAATCGATTATTACAAGTTTTTTTTCGGAGACAAACAAGATAAACACAAATCAATCATACAGACAAAGGTCTGAACAGATTGGTTTATTTATCACAGTGAGATGGGGGAGGAAGACTAATGTTTGGTCAGGCAAAACATACTGATCAGACATGTTAGTCAGGGTCAGGCAAAACATACTGATCAGACATGTTAGTCAGGGTCAGGCAAAATATACTGATCAGACATGTTAATCAGGGTCAGAAAAAACATGCTTCATAGTAGCCGTCTCTGGAAACAGGATGTTTTCATGGCAATCTGGCTAACAAGGTGATGGATCGACGTGATCCTCGTAGTAGGAAGCGACACGCAGATGAAGCCAGGCGTCGCACAACTGTCTGGAGGACCCCGGTCCACCTTCATCAGCAAGCTCGGGATGTGCGGAAAGTTACTGCAACCTGTCACTTAACGTCCTTTTCACGGCGCACAAAAGAGTAACCCGACTCATTTTGAGCATTCACAACAACAATCACAGTGAGTTGTCCAATTCACAAAAGTTTAATTTCAAAAATTGGATATGAATAAACAAGATATCACAGTAAAAAGGTATCACTAAATAGATTGGTATGATCCCGAGGTAGACATTTATCAAATATGTAATATTACTTTTATTTCAACAAGAAAGTGTAGATGAATCTGGTAGGGGTGAAACTCGTTCAGTTTTCACAATCATAACGTTCCGGATTCGATTCCCACTTGTGTCCAGTGTGCAGACACTGGTTTTTTTTACTCCGGCTAATGCTTCTCCGCGTACAGAAAGTAATGGCAACCTACCGTACTGGACGCTTACCAAGAAACTTATAACAGCCAAATAGGTGGCGGTTGTAAGAAGCTACGTTCAATAAAAGGACATGCGACTTACTAGTAACACATAATATTGACTCTGTTGGATAATACTCTAGGATATAAAAGTTTTATTATATATTTTAAAAAAAAACAATAATTCATTGCGTTCCTTTCGCTATTCTCTTTCAGCAAATATCAATGAGTATGGATAATGGTAGTTCTTGTAGCTCGCTGGCTGTACACAAGCTAATTCCGTCATCTCAATCATTCTTCAACGCTCAACCAACTTCAGATTTCAAACCCCTGCAATACGTCAATTATGTCATACAGCATAGCAACAGCTCTAACCACTGCTTGGCTGGCCATGTTGTCATAAGTAAAGAAGAACGTTGGAGCACCGCAACCACTCTTTTGTATCCACGCGACAGAAAAATACCTCCCAGAGGACCCTCCACCAGCTGGACAGATTTACTCCAGCTGCACAACACTCCTGTTCCTAAAACGCACAAGTTGACCTTCCAAGGTCATTTGATCAAGATACGTAACTTCTGAGGTTTGTCTTAATGAGAATATTCTTTATATCTTTGTTTGGGATCAAGATGCTGAGCAGCGCATGAGCTGCAGTGGTCAGCGACCCATAGCTGACTGCTAGCATCAGGGCCAGCGAACCAGAGCTGCCAAGACCCTTCTACACCTCCACGCGGTGATCCTGGATAACAGGCTGCAACAGAGCAGACTGGCTAAGGAGAATGGATCGAAGAGGGAATGCTAACCCGGTATTCAGAAAATGCTTGCTGAAGTCGGATGTGTTGGACCGAAAGGTGCAAATATCACAGTCAAGCTGTAAACTACGACACAACGCATTCCGTTCTCTGGACTACATTCTGCTACTTAAGCCCTTTTAGGGCTTGGTAGCGGGAGATTGAGAACGAACGAAGCCAAGCCATATCTTTGTTGAAGACCACGTGTCGAATATGTTATCAGTTATTGTGGATTACTCTAACAACTAACTTTAACGAATTGTCAACATTTCGTAGTACTGACGTCACTTAGTAACGCGTAGTCTTGATATGACATTTGACACGTCACTTGCAGTAGGCTCATACGATTCCATTAAATTTTGAATAGTTTGCGAACTCTGGATTCTTGGAACATTAAAATGTAAACATATCTTTATCCCGTGTGCCGTTGACCATAGAGCAATTAGAAACGCGATTAGGCCAAATAAATAGCGACATCTCAATATCAAATAATCAAGGAACCTGATAAACGACAGACAATCTTGGTTCGTTCCAAATGTAGACCAGTTTGACAATGTTAACATGAAATGGCATTCAGCGAAAAGGAATGATAGTTTGTATTGCACTTAAATAAATGTTTTTACCAGGGCAGGTATGTAAATAGGTCACAAAAGGCTATTAAACAAAAATAAACGAGAAACGACCTTGAAAACATGTTATTATTGCATTTACATTGTCCCTTATTTATTAACATAATTTCCAAAAACATCGATATACTTATCCCATAACTGTATCAGTTTTTGTCTTTAACTCTACCACCCTCCCAAATTAATAAAACAACCAACACAAAGAAAAACAAGGCACAACAACCGGCTGTTCTTTGATTGTACATTCTGTGGGCATGAAAGCCATTTTGTATCTCAGCTGTGCACGTGCATAAGACAGCTAGCGTCTGCTATCAACATGTTTTGGGGTGTTTCTTACGTTCGCCTTGTTTCTCTATTCCCTAAGCCGGTGTGCTTTGCACTACGGTTTTTATTTTGCGCCTAGGCCACTAACCCACTCAGTCCCAGCTACCTACAAGCTGGGCGTTAATGCAACCTAAGGACACCTTTAGAAACTACCAACTACATCTTTCAGCTATTCCACATCGGTTTGTGACCTACTTAGTGACTTGCCCTCGCAACATATTGAAAATAAAATAGTACAGTTTTCAAGATATCATAAAAATCAGATGACATGGCATTTAATAACTTTGATTTAGTGGGAAAAACATTTTCCGATCTGCATTATATAACATCATTAATTCGTCTGTTCGCTCCACGTGAAGCGTATGGTCACAGAAACATCTACTCTTCTTACATAAAGCCTCTTTCTGAATAGTTACATTGGCGGTTTTACACACAAATAATTTACAAGATAAGGTTGCTAGTCCCATGCAGAACTCTGTGTTGCCTTTACGACATCGTTGAAACATTACAGCTGTCCTTTTCTTTTCTGCCTGCATGTCCCTTTAGAGAACCGCTAAAAATAAATTGGAATATTTGACCATCATGTTGCCAGAGTATATTTATAATATTCTGGCAGTACAAAAGGTTGAGATCCACTGATGTCTCTTTCTCCTTATAAAGAAGTACATGTTTAGGATTGGTCTTGATAGGGCCACGAGCTACAAAGCGCATAGAACCACTGCTGTTTATGTATTTCACCTTATGAGAACAGTACATAATTAAAATTGGCTTCGGTGAGGTCACTGGCTACAACAGTTTGGGAACCAGATTAGAATTGGCTTCGATGAGGTCACTGACTACAACAGTTTGGGAACCAGATAGTAAAAGGATGATTATATGTGTGCACGTCAGGTTTGACCTTATAAAAGGTCACAAATTGTGTAGGGATATCGCCACTGATTTGTAAGTTTGTATTGGTCAATTGTATAAACCAGGTACACTAAAACACGCGCTTCAAACATGTGTTCACGATTTGACTCGACATGACCATTGCCTGTTTTAACCAACTTCCCTATAACCTAGAGAGCTGTTTGTGTACACAGTCTCTACTGGTGTGATCTGTTAATCTAATCAAATTTTGACGGTCATTATTTCACTTGTAAATATTACAAAGAACCAGCGGATTAACCAATAAGAAGCATATACATTAACATAAAATTACACCCATGTAGTCCCACAAAAAGAAAATGGCTTAGTATAAATTTATACCAAAAATGTAGTTTAAAAAATTATTTATTGGTAAATACTGACACCATGAACTGGGTGTCCCTGATACAAGGAGTGAGAGGGTTGGCGGGGAGTAGGCCGGCTGGAGGAAGAGATGAATGAGGGCAGATTTAGAGGTGCAAGAGATGGACTATGGGATGATGGGGAAGAGTCTGTAGACCAGTTTGAGGGTAATAAGGTGGAAAATGGGTGTGTTGACTTACATGCCTATCTCGACCGGCCTAGGCTAATGCAGCTAGTAATAAATAAATGCAAGGCAGAACACATTACTACATCCAAAATATAGTGAACCCCTGGAGTAATTGATACAAAAAATGATATATAATATATGTCTAGGTAAGGAATACGCTTAGTATGGCATTTTTTGTTAACAACAAAATTGGAAGGTCACATTAGAACTCCCTCTCAATGAAGATGATGAATCAGAGATAAATATTCAAGACTGAACAATGTCATTTTCACAGATTAATGTCCGCAATGAATGTTGACCAACTTGTTCTCTAAAATGTCCCTACGAGAAATATACGTGATCAAATAATGAACATGGCAGACTATGAACAAACAGTTGGAAAACACAAAAATACAGTCACACGAAATGTGGTAATACAGAAAAAATGTGTTGAATTTCGTGGAAAGAGAAACAAACAAATAGATATATTTTGACTAGAGTAAGCTTGGGTAGAGAATTTTAGATAGAGATTAAAATTGGGCAATGCAAATATCTTGGTCATATTATTGATCACTTTATTGAAAACAGTACTGGAAGAGAAGGTTGAACGTCGGCGGACAAGAGGCGGGCAACGATATAAGTGGGAGATCAACATTACAAGATGGACATGTCAGTCTGGCAGAGTGTCCCACATCAAGAAAATAAACAGAATATTGGAGATCCACCGACCTTCTTTGTGGAGATGGCACTTGAGAAATGAATTAGTTAGGATGAATACATCAAACTTCAAAATAAATTAAAACACAAATACATTTTAAAAAAAAAAAAAAAAAAAAAAGAAGCCGTCAATTCACCAAAGAAATGTAAACAAAAAAAAAATAATTAAAAATTAGCACAAATACAATCTTGTGCAGAAAAAAAAAATATTTTTTAAAATATTTACTCATTAAAGTAATCCTCTTTCCCAACATCTGGAATCATTCCCACTTTCGTTCCAAAACGAAGCATAGGTTTTTACTGCAGCTGGTTATTTACACGAAGACAGTTTCAAAGCTTTTGACCGAACTTATAATAATAATAATTGTTATTTTTACATAATGTTGTCGCCAGCCCTAATCGCAGTCCTGTTTAGGCGTGTGTGTGTGTGTGTAGTCATTTGCTTGGTGTCGATGTGTGGTTCTGTTGTGTTTAGAACACATTTGAAGATGTTTATGGTGGTACTCGATGATCGTGAGGATGAATTTCCTGTATTTTCCAGCCCTTGACAGCTTAAGCAAGAAACACATTAGCCGTGCCAATAATAGTTTTGGCGCAAAATATACAGTGAGTGGCCTTATCGGCACATCCCTGACACATCACTACATGCCCACAGGGCAGGAAGACACAGTTGACTTCCTCCTCACGACACCCTCGGCATTTAGTTCGTTCCGACAAGTGTTTGTTCTCTCGCTCCAAAACTCGAAGTTCTTCATTTAGATTTCGTGGTGCAGTTCGTTCTTGTTGTTGAGGATCTACCCTCATTTCAGCAGGCCCTGAATTGCTCGGCTCAGGCGAAGATTCTCGCGCGTCATGTCCAGCTAGGAATACACCTATGAGAAACAGACAATACAAATTAGATCAGCGGTAACCAAGCATAATACTTGAATTAATGACACACATTTAGATAAACAAGTGTGATATGGGCACAATACAAAAGCTAAAGTATACTTTACGACCACGAAGACTTCGTCGGGGACCAAGGACAACACAATTAAAGATAACTAATCTACACAATTAAGAGGGCAACCTTTTCAGGACTGTACGTGGCTCAGCACCAATTAACTATACGTGATTTCAAAATCAATGGGAAGGAAGACTAACGTCTGGTCAGACAAAATATACCGATCAGACACGTTAGTCAGGTTCAGGCAAAACATACTGGCCAAGACCCACGCCTTGGCTTCCTCGCAACCCTTCCTGGGTGCGGGCTGTTTTCGTGGCAGCCTAGCTAACACGGTAAGAGATCTACGTGATCTCCGTAGTAGTTAGCGACACACAAATGAAGCCAAGCATAGCCCAACCGCCTGGAGGATCCCGGTCCACCTTCATCAGCACCCTCGGGATGTGAGGAAAAGTACTACAATCCTCCACTTAACGTCCTTTTTAGGGCGTACAAAAGACTAATCCTACTCACTGTGGGTATTCAACAACAACAACAATAATAATAATCAATGAGACTGGAAGTCAGGAGCGAAAGAAACAACTATATATATCATATTTTTCGACTTCGTGGGTGCAATTTATTTCCTGAAATAGGTCTCTAAAATTTTCAGTGCGTCCTAAAAACCAAAGGTGACGTTTTTAGTGGACATATGCTAACACCAGAGAAAGGTTGTCCATACTAGAGAGCAAACCGATCTTCTATATATATAGTGCAGAAGGGCTAGAGCAGCTACTTTTAGCCGTTAATGGACATAGTAAAGATCAAAATCTGTTCATAAACATAAACAAAGATAATGACCACCGATAAAACACAATGTCAGCATAAATTTACAGTGGGTGGTGAGGAAATAGACCAGGTCACACATTTTGAATATCTGGGCTCCAGAATTGACAAAAATGGTGACTGCTCGAAAGAAATCAGAAGAAGACTAGCTATGGCAATGCAGAGACTGAACAGCCTGAAGAAATTATGGCAGGGCACCAACAAAACGATAACAGTAAAAGTCTTGAGAGCCTGTGTTTTTCCTGTGGCAGCTTAGGGCTGTGAATCATGGACGATTACCAAAACTTCTAGACAAAGAATCGAATCCTTCGAGTGAAAATGTTACAGAAAGATCCTCAGAAAACCCTGGACAGAGAAAAGAACAAATGTAGACATTCGGCAAGAGTTGAGCATAGAGGAGAACTGGTTTATCAATTCCATTTTGGCTAGAAAATGCAAATACTTTGGTCACATCAAGAGACACAACGGTCTTGAGAGGACGGTGATGGAAGGTATGGTGCCAGGCAAAAGAGGAAGAGGTAGACCAAGAAGACGATGGCACCAAGATATCCAGGAATGCCTGAGTATGACAGTGGCGGAGGCTGGTGTTTTGGCAAGAGACCGAGTTTCTTTCAGACAGCCTGTGATGGGAGCGACGTTCTATAAAGGACATGCTACATGATGATGATGATATATGAACTCTGAAACAAGTTTAAAAATTAAACCTTGTTAAAATATTAAATTATTGAAATTCATTCCCCCTATATCCACAGGCTAGATTCGACCAACCAAAGCAGTGGCAACACTAGACAAGCTCTATGGCAGTGTCGACAGCCTCAGGATGACAGCTGCTTTCTTCGAACAAATTCAAGTTGACGTCTGACAGCGTACGAAGAAGACCAACCAAAGGACTATCTGAGCTCAACCACCCACATCTTGGTAAGGTAGATGAAAGTGCTGGGCTCAGTCACCCACATCTTGGTAAGGCAGGTGAAAGTACTGGGCTCAGTCACCCACATTTTGAATCCTTTGTATCTAAACAGCATTGCTTTCTTGGAGAGGGGGGGGGGGGGGGGGTGTGCTGTGTTGTGGTAGACTTGTTACGTGGCCAAACCCTTTTAGTTGCTGTCTTTCGATATAGTCCAATACTGGTGTTGTTCCCACCAGTCTCCTGATGTCATCGTTTCTGATCATGTCTCTCCTTGTTACGCCTAATATATTTCTCAAACATTTCATTTCTGTTGTTACGATTTATCGTTTTTCAGTTGATCTTAAGTGTCCTGTTTTGACATGTGTTGCGCAGTGTCGGGGCGAGAATCGTGTTGTATAAAGATTTGTTGGTAGTATCCCGTACTTCCAATTAAGTATAGGAGTTAATTGTCCAATGATCTGATTTCCTTTATTGTATCTTTGTTGGATTTCCGTCGTAATTCTTCCGTTTGCTGATAGCGTGCTTCCTAAGTATGTGACATTTTTCACCTGATTAATTAACTGCTCTTCAAGGAACTATATCACCATTAAGGAGACTATTATAAAGTATCACCATTAAGGTGACTATTATAAAGTATCACCATTAAGGTGACTATTATAAAGTATTACAATTACGGTGACTATTATAAAGTATCAACATTATGGTGACCATTATAAAGTATCACCATTAAGGTGACTATTATAAAGTATCACCATTAAGGTGACTATTATAAAGTATCACCATTAAGGTGACTATTATAAAGTATTACAATTAAGGTGACTATTATAAAGTATCACCATTTGGGTGACTATTATAAAGTATCACCATTAAGGTGACTATTATAAAGTATCACCATTAGGGTGACTATTATAAAGTATCACCATTAAGGTGACTATTATAAAGTATTACAATTAAGGTGACTATTATAAAGTATCACCATTAAGGTGACTATTATAAAGTATCACCATTAAGGTGACTATTATAAAGTATCACCATTAAGGTGACTATTATAAAGTATCACCATTAAGGTGACTATTATAAAGTATTACAATTAAGGTGACTATTATAAAGTATCACCATTAAGGTGACTATTATAAAGTATTACAATTACGGTGACTATTATAAAGTATCAACATTATGGTGACCATTATAAAGTATCACCATTAAGGTGACTATTATAAAGTATCACCATTAAGGTGACTATTATAAAGTATCACCATTAAGGTGACTATTATAAGGTATTACAATTAAGGTGACTATTATAAAGTATCACCATTAAGGTGACTATTATAAAGTATCACCATTAATGTGACTATTATAAAGTATTACAATTAAGGTGACTATTATAAAGTATTACAATTAGGGTGACTATTATAAAGTATCACCATTAAGGTGACTATTATAAAGTATCACCATTAGGGTGACTATTATAAAGTATCACCATTAAGGTGACTATTATAAAGTATTACAATTAAGGTGACTATTATAAAGTATCACCATTAAGGTGAATATTATATAGTATCACCATTAAGGTGACTATTTCAAAGTATCACCAGTAAAATGATTATTATAAAGACTTGTATGACCATTAAGGTGGATATATTTGAAAGACTTACACATCCCTAATATTTTGCCAATTGTAAGGAACGATATATCACAATGTTTATGTGTCACAATGTATGTGGATGTCTTAAAGGAAACTATACCACAATTAACGTGGATATCTTAAAGACACAAATACAACAATTTATTTGGCTTTCTTAAAGACATCAATACAACAATGTATCTGGCTGTCTTAAAGACACCAATACAACAATGTGTGTGGCTGTCTTAAAGACACCAATACAGCTATTTATGTAGCTGTTTTAAAGGCACCAATACAACAATTTATGTGACTGTCTTAAAGCCATCAATACAACAATTTATGTGGCTGTCTCAAAGATACCAATACAACAATATATGTGGCTGTCTCGGAGACATCAATACAACAATGTATATGGCTGTCTTACTAGCTAATCCATCACAATTGATGTGAAGCTACGCACGTTTGACCTAGTTAATTGAATGAGCAGTACCTGAATCTTCATTGCTGATGTAGCGAGCTGATTGAACTCTATCGAGACTGGGAACCCGTTGACTCGAGGGCGCACAGCGGCCAGCTGGAGTATCACGGGCAACTGTAGCAGTGCCGAGGACCGTTGCAATGCTGATAAATGTGGCAGCAGAGAAAGCTGTGGCAGCTGATGCGGCTGTAGCTGTGCTTGTGGTTGTAGCAGTACTACGGGATATAGTGGTACTTACGGCTGTGGTAGAACGGCTGGCTGGAGAAACGCACGCCTCATGGCGGACATCACCTGTAGGTCACGAAGAGTCTTATTAAGAGAGCTCACAGCAGAGTTTTTTAAATATTTTCTGAGACAACATAACATTTCTCTATCGTCTGATCGGCGTAGTGGCAGAGCACTCGCTATTCGTGACAAAAGCATGGGGTTCAACTCCCGTTACCAGTATGCACACATCGACCCAGCTGTGAATGGACACTCGGCTCACTGTTAGGGAATTAAAGGCAGTGAGAAGGAGAACACATACCATCCCTCCCATTCACAATAAACAAGAGAAGGCCTCGTGCAATGAAGTTTCTAACATTTCATCACCGACAGCAATGTTTGATATGGGACTACCTTTATCGTATCGTTTTCCCGTTTCTTACAAAGCATAGGGGAGCCACTACAACTGGGTCCATTATAAGAAGTTTATATTAATCACGTAGTGGTTTTTGCAGCTATTTCTTCTTTTTAATGCGATGGAAGCCAAGAGTAATCAGGGTCAGGTGAAACATACTGGTCAAGGTGGGAGAGAAGAGTAATCATGGTCAGGTGAAACATACTGGTCAAGGTGGGAGAGAAGAGTAATCAGGGTCAGGTGAGACATACTGGTCAAGGTGGGAGAGAAGAGTAATCAGGGTCAGGTGAAACATACTGGTCAAGGTGGGAGAGAAGAGTAATCAGGGTCAGGTGAAACATACTGGTCAAGGTGGGAGAGAAGAGTAATCAGGGTCAGGTGAAACATACTGATCAAGGTGGGAGAGAAGAGTAATCAGGGTCAGGTGAGACATACTGGTCAAGGTGGGAGAGAAGAGTAATCAGGGTCAGGTGAGACATACTGGTCAAGGTGGGAGAGAAGAGTAATCAGGGTCAGGTGAAACATACTGGTCAAGGTGGGAGTGAAGAGTAATCAGGGTCAGGTGAAACATACTGGTCAAGGTGGGAGAGAAGAGTAATCATGGTCAGGTGAAACATACTGATCAAGGTGGGAGAGAAGAGTAATCAGGGTCAGGTGAAACATACTGATCAAGGTTGGAGAGAAGAGTAATCAGGGTCAGGTGAAACATACTGATCAAGGTGGGAGAGAAGAGTAATCAGGGTCAGGTGAAACATACTGGTCAAGGTGGGAGAGAAGAGTAATCAGGGTCAGGTGAAACATACTGATCAAGGTGGGAGAGAAGAGTAATCATGGTCAGGTGAAACATACTGGTCAAGGTGGGAGAGAAGAGTAATCAGGGTCAGGTGAAACATACTGGTCAAGGTGGGAGAGAAGAGTAATCATGGTCAGGTGAAACATACTGGTCAAGGTGGGAGAGAAGAGTAATCATGGTCAGGTGAAACATACTGGTCAAGGTGGGAGAGAAGAGTAATCAGGGTCAGGTGAAACATACTGGTCAAGGTGGGAGAGAAGAGTAATCAGGGTCAGGTGAAACATACTGGTCAAGGTGGGAGTGAAGAGTAATCATGGTCAGGTGAAACATACTGGTCAAGGTGGGAGAGAAGAGTAATCATGGTCAGGTGAAACATACTGGTCAAGGTGGGAGAGAAGAGTAATCAGGGTCAGGTGAAACATACTGGTCAAGGTGGGAGAGAAGAGTAATCAGGGTCAGGTGAAACATACTGGTCAAGGTGGGAGTGAAGAGTAATCATGGTCAGGTGAAACATACTGGTCAAGGTGGGAGAGAAGAGTAATCAGGGTCAGGTGAAACATACTGGTCAAGGTGGGAGAGAAGAGTAATCAGGGTCAGGTGAAACATACTGGTCAAGGTGGGAGAGAAGAGTAATCAGGGTCAGGTGAAACATACTGATCAAGGTGGGAGTGAAGAGTAATCATGGTCAGGTGAAACATACTGGTCAAGGTGGGAGAGAAGAGTAATCAGGGTCAGGTGAAACATACTGGTCAAGGTGGGAGAGAAGAGTAATCAGGGTCAGGTGAAACATACTGGTCAAGGTGGGAGAGAAGAGTAATCAGGGTCAGGTGAAACATACTGATCAAGGTGGGAGTGAAGAGTAATCATGGTCAGGTGAAACATACTGGTCAAGGTGGGAGAGAAGAGTAATCAGGGTCAGGTGAAACATACTGGTCAAGGTGGGAGAGAAGAGTAATCAGGGTCAGGTGAAACATACTGGTCAAGGTGGGAGTGAAGAGTAATCATGGTCAGGTGAAACATACTGGTCAAGGTGGGAGAGAAGAGTAATCAGGGTCAGGTGAAACATACTGGTCAAGGTGGGAGAGAAGAGTAATCAGGGTCAGGTGAAACATATTGCGCTTCATAACGCTCCAACCTCGATGATTTCAAAGCTCTGAATTCTCGAAAATGCTGATTCATCTATTGCAGTGCCGTCATCGGACAGGCGTTCACTACTGATGTTTTACTAGTCAAGAGTATCCTTACATTGCACTACAGCGAGGATAACCAATGTACACTTTTCCCAGACTGCCCGAGAAGTAAGAAGAGCGGTTGCTAACCTGCCCACATAAAATACGCCACGGGTGATAAGTTCAGTGCGAGTAGCCTCCAACGATAAACTATTTCAGAATCATTGTTTTGGAAGGATAGGTGATGCCTGGTGCGAAATCTACGTCACATCACTCCATGTATGGCTGCATTGGTTGTTGCTGCTGTCAATTATTCCACATAATGAAGTTGCTGAATCCTTGAAATGCCCTGCTTCTCGCTATTTACTGTACAATATGTTTGGTAGGACGTATTTCTCCTGTTAGGTCTTCCGTCTGAACGAAAACTATAAAGCTTAATTATTCTAGAGTAGCCAACCATCTTGAAAATAGACTGAATGATTTTGGAAATGAATGTTTTAGAAAACTACTGAACATTGGCTGAAAATTTCTCTTCTTCTTCTTATTCCTACGTTCTCAATCTCCCGCTGCCAAGCCCCGAAACGTACTTTGCGAGTAGTAGGATGTTGTCATGATAACGGAATGCGATGTGTCGTAGTTTACAGCTTGACTGCGATATGTGCACCTTTCGGTTCTTCTTCTTCTTCATCGTACGCAGTCAGACAGTAACCATTATTTTTTCGAAAAAGGCAGAGGTCATCCTGAGGCTATCGACACTGCCATAGAGCTTGTCTAGTGTTGCCACTGGTGATGGCCACATCTGCTCTCTCTGATCCTCATATGTCTGGCAGTTTTGCAGCAAATGCTCGGCGGTCATTTTCCCGGTACCACACGGGCATTCGTCGGTACCACCTATCTTCAATTTGTTGAATAGGTGGTACCTCAGTCTATTGTGGCCAGTGCGAAGTCTGAAGACCACGACCTGCTCTCTTCTGTTCAACTGGTAATAGGCATCGTTTTTGGTGTATCCAGTATGTTTGGTTTCCCATTTGGTCATGTATCTAGCTATAATAAGCCGTTCTGACTCTTCGTATGTCATACTAGTATCTGGTTGTGGTAGTTTTGCACCTTCTTTTGCCAGTCTGTCTGTCTCCTCGTTGCCTTGGATGTTGCAGTGAGATGGAACCCACTGTACCACTACTCTTTTGGTGCAGACTGCTGACATAGTTGACAGAGTACACCTTTCGGTTCGACCCATCCGACTTCAGCTGGCATCTTTGAGTACCGGGTTAGTCTTCCCTCTTCTATCCCTTCTCCTTAGCCAGATTATGACGATGAGGCAAACGTCTGGTCAGGCAAAACAAACTGATCAGAGAATGTTCGACAGGGTCAGGAGAAATATACTGGCCAAGAGCTTCACGTGACGGGACGATGAGGCTAACGTCTGGTCAGGTAAAACAAAACTGCTCAGAGAATGTTAGACAGGGTCAGGAGAAATATACTGGCCAAGAGCTTCACGTGACGGGACGATGAGGCTAACGTCTGGTCAGGCAAAACAAACTGATCAGAGAATGTTAGACAGGGTCAGGAGAAATATACTGGCCAAGAGCTTCACGTGACGGGACGATGAGGCTAACGTCTGGTCAGGCAAAACAAACTGATCAGAGAATGTTAGACAGGGTCAGGAGAAATATACTGGCCAAGAGCTTCACGTGACGGGACGATGAGGCTAACGTCTGGTCAGGCAAAACAAACTGATCAGAGAATGTTAGACAGGGTCCCTTTCGCTAGCAGTCAGCTTTGAGTCGCTGACCGCTACAGCTCATGCGCTGCTTAACATCTTGACCCCTCCCAAAGCAAACAAGCTAATAAAACGAGTAATCACCAACCAGCAATATGCTTCTACCACCAAAGGAAAAAGCGATGGGCATCCATGAGAACGATGCTTTGAACCAACAGAAAAACGGTGCTTGGAACCAACAGAAACACGATGCTTGGAACCAACAGAAATATGATGCTTTAAACCAACAGAAAAACGGTGCTTGGAACCAACAGAAACACGATGCTTGGAACCAACAGAAATATGATGCTTGGAACCAACAGAAACACGATGTTTGGAACCAACAGAAACACGATGCTTGGAATCAACAGAAATACGATGCGTGGAATCAACAGAAATACGATGCGTGGAATCAACAGAAATACGATGCGTGGAATCAACAGAAATACGATGCGTGGAATCAACAGAAAAACGATGCTTGGAACCAACAGAAACAGACTCCTATTTCGGTCGATTAAATGGACTGCTGACGGCAGCGGAAACAGAGGCAAGTGAAACGAGACTTTGCAAAGCGATCACCCGAGAGGGCTCACTTATGAGTCTAAGCAACATACAAGAACTTAGAAAAAGTGCCGCTATATAGTTCAAACCGAAGAGCACATGTTTCTGTCAAATACGCCGCGTTTAGCAGTCAAAGAACATAGATCCCAGGTAAATTAAGTTATGTTTAAGTACGACTAACCGGTAGTGGTAGTTGCAGGGACACTTTGGGATTCTGATGACGTCTGAGTCAAGCCACGATTAACAGTTTCCTGAAAATATTCAAATATTGTTAACAAAACAATGAAATCTATTCATTAAAGTCAATTAATCAAAACAATTCAACTCTCCGCAAAGCATAGGGTCTTAACAAATACTTGTCAAGTCTTCATGTGGTACGCCATCATTTCCAGATCCCCCATGTCTTTCCTGGCAGCTGTTATGCTTGTCTCGGCTTCTCTTCTCCAGGAGTGTTTGCGTCTGCCCTTACTTGCTTTTCCTGGAGAATCCTAGAACAATGCCTGCCATGTAATGCTATCAGCTGGTTTCCGTAATGTGTGTCTTATCCATCTAAAATATCTTCACTTTTCGTCTAGTCCCAGTAGCATCTGACCTGTTCGTTCCCACAGCTCTATATTATTGTTTGTAACATACCATTTCATTCCCTGAATTCGACGCAAGCATCATTTGGTGAAAATTTGGAGCTTTTAAGTTGAACTTTTCTTTGTTTTCCACGTCACAGAGCCATTCAATGGGGCTGACTTGGCATTGGAGATGTTCCCCCACGTCACAGAACCATACAATAGGATGGACTTGACATTAGTGCTGTCCCCCCACGTCACAGAACCATACAATAGGGCGAACTTGACATTAGTGCTGTCCCCCCACGTCACAGAGCCATACAATAGGGCGAACTTGACATTAGTGCTGTTCCCCCACGTCACAGAGCCATACAATAGGGCGAACTTGACATTAGTGCTGTCCCCCCACGTCAAAGAGCCATACAATAGGATAGACTTGACATTAGTGCTGTCCCCCCACGTCACAGAGCCATACAATAGGGCGAACTTGACATTAGTGCTGTCCCCCCACGTCACAGAGCCATACAATAGGATGGACTTGACATTGGTGATGTCCCCCCACGTCACAGAGCCATACAATAGGATGGACTTGACATTGGTGATGTCCCCCCACGTCACAGAGCCATACAATAGGGCGAACTTGACATTAGTGCTGTCCCCCCACGTCAAAGAGCCATACAATAGGATGGACTTGACATTGGTGCTGTCCCCCCCCCACACCCCCCCCCCCCCCCATGTCACAGAGTGGAAGATCTGTATTTTTGTGGCGAACTTAAGGTCGTTCGATTTCCAAAAATTCCCTGCAGCAATAAAAGACCTTCTCTCGTTTGTATTCTTAATTTGATAGCTCTACCAGTACCTCCGATCTTATCTGTCCATCATTATAATCATCATCATCATAATCAGCATCATCATCATCATTACCACCATCACCACCACCACCATCATCACCACCACCATCACCACCACCACCATCATCACCACCACCACCACCATCATCACCAACACCACCACCACCACCACCACCCCCACCACTACCACCACCACCACCATCATCAATATCACCACCACCATCATCATTATCACCACCACCACCACCACCACCACCCTCATCAGCCCAATCATCATCTTTATCATCAAGTACCCTGTTGGTTGACGTTGGCGATCATCGACCTCCCATTCCACTTATCACGTCTGCCGTTAATCAGTCCCACTGTTGATCGTCTCCCATGCCATTTCTTCAAGCTTCCAATTTTTTTCTTTCTTTGCCTCCCTCTGGCCCTCTTTCCTGCGATTCTGCCCATTGCAATCGTGTGTTCCAACCTGCCTCTTCCAATTACATGTTCCAAAAAGTATTCCTGTCTTGTTCTAATTTTTGCCATACGCCGTCTATATGTCTCTTGAAGTATCACGTTATTAGCTTTTTTCGTAGTCCATGAAATTATCAACTTTCTTCTGTAAAACCATATTTCCGTTGCCTCCAATGATCTAAATGTCTTCTGATTGTCCATGACTCGTTGCAGAATGCTAGTGCCGGTTCCACGTAGCATCAAAGAACTCTCTTCCTTAACTCCAGGGATCAGCGCTTGTTGCACACGATTCCCCCGATACACTGAAAGACTGATTCCCCCGTTACCCTGAAAGACTGATTCCCCGTTACCCTGAAATACTGATTCCCCGTTACCCTGAAAGACTGATTCCCCGTTACCCTGAAAGACTGATTCCCCCGTTACCCTGAAAGACTGATTCCACGTTACCCTGAAAGACTGATTCCACGTTACCCTGAAAGACTGATTCCCCGTTACCCTGAAAGACTGATTCCACGTTACCCTCAAAGACTGATTTTGCCTTGGCTACTCTTTTCTTTATTTCATAAGTACATCTCCCATCAGAACTGATGCGGGTGCTAAACTTAACTTAACGTCTTTATGCTGGTTTAGAACACCTTGCAGAGTCTGTATACAACCAGTTTCATTTACACCATCTTGCTCTAAAAGCTATGCGCATCCAATGTATTCTTAAATGCATTAACTGTCCCTGCCTCCACTATCTTCCGTGGCAATGCATTCCAAGCATTCACCACTCTCTGACTAAAAAAATATTTCCTAATATCTAATCTGGACCTAGTATTGAAATGTGTGTACATGTTTTAGTTTTGCCTCGCTCACCTTATAAAATATTTTGGAGATGTGTGTTTGCTAGTTTCGATCTTGTTTATATTGCTAAAATTAACCCATAGAATTACTGCAGTAGGCGTGTGAGTTGTTAGTGATCTCACATTTCAAAGGCTCGTCTATATGAGGGCGGTAGACATCTCCTCTCCCCCGCCGCTTTTACTTCCCGGACTGAACCGGTACCCATTTAAGGCTGGGTCGACCCGGAAGCCATTGCGATCTGAAAAAAACTACTGCCTCAACTGGGGAATGAACCCAGGACCACTAGCAGCGCGCTAACCACTGCGCTACGCGGCTCTCTGATATTACTACCTGATGTTACAATGCTTAGCCTGATGTGTGTAGTCCTCCCATTATGTTTTGTCAGGTGTTACACACATTACATTTGTCTGATTGATTTTCAGGATTTCAAGAATGAAGAGATCCAGAACGCCCGAGTAGTAGTGTTGGAGAGCTGACTTCAAACGGCAAAGGTACCGGCATCAATTCCAGCTATTGGCATCCTCCGGTCGACCCAGCTGATAATTGGTACCTTGCTTAATATGTTAAAACAATCCTGCAACCAATCTAAGAAACCGTTTTTTTGTTCGGTCATATCAAACGGCTGGAACAGAAAACCCAGGCCCACAAGATACAAAAGTCGGTCCTCAGCGCCAAAAGACTTCCCCCGACCGGCTTTGGGCGCAGAGGAGCCGTTCCCGCACCGAATGGCTCAAACAAATTGCAACCTTCACCTGTGCTCTGGACGGGGCCTGGAGCCGTGCCGCAGCAGTGGGTCACAGATGTGGCCGATTGACGCAACAGTCCTCAGACGCCTAAGCAAACATTATTTTGTTATTATTACTATTATTATTTTTACTATTACAATTACTATTATTTGTATTTTTACTATGAGGGAACGAAATGAAGTGACAATGAAGAAAATCGGCCACCCACCCTAATTAAACCCTGTGGCTTAGTACAATACATTCTCTAACACTTTTTCTGTGACAGCAGTGTCTGCTATGAGACAACGTTGACCTATGTATTGGCTGAAATAAAATTGAAGCTTTCTTTATTCACAAAAGGGTATGTACGTGGCGAGGTTCCAATTTCTTCCGCAGTGTCCAGTCGTTTTCGTAGATCATATCATGATACAACACTATCCTGTTCCGATTCGTTAGTCTGCTATCTTTGACGATTCGTCCATCCAGCTCGCTGTATCAATCTGTGGGCGAACATTCCCTTCAGTAGAATGTCTCCCACATCAGACTAGCATAACGGAAACAAGAAAGCAGATGAACTCGCAAAAGCCGGAAGTGGAGGCACAAAGACTCCCCACCCACAGAGTTTTAAAGAAGCAAAGACACTCATCAAATGATCTTCGAGGACATGATGGATCCCCGTACCGACTTGCTTTTCGTCCCCAGCAACCTCACAAAGTATTGTACCAGAAATCTTTTGCCCTGGAGGCTCTTCCATTTGCGGCCATGAGATCCGTCAAAGAACATCGTTCTGACATCCTTGGGCAGGTTTACAGACGTTCGAGGTCATGGATCGTTTCCGTTTGCAGACATCATCGTCCGCACATCCCCATTGTTTTCAAGTTCGATCTACACCTGGCCACTCCAGTTTACAATTTGTCCAGTTCGATCTACACCTGGACACTCCAGTTTACAATTTGTCCAGTTCGATCTACATCTGGACACTCCAGTTCACAATTTGTCCAGTTCGATCTACACCTGGACACTCCAGTTTACAATTTGTCCAGTTTGAGCTACACCTAGACCCTCCAGTTTACAATTTGTCCAGTTTGAGCTACACCTAGACCCTCCAGTTTACAATTTGTCCAGTTTGAGCTACAACTGGACACGTATTACACACATCATTTCCCAAGGTAGAGTTCTTCCAAGAAACAACATTTCTGTACCGACACATTATTTCTCAGGTAAAATAAGAAACCTAGCCAGTACAGTGCATTGCAGAGGTAAGCGGCCTTTATTTCGCAACCCTATAAATCCCTCCAGTAGACCTGAGCAATGATCAGATTTTAAAAATAGTTTGTTTAAAAAAAAATTAATTTCACTGTTTATTTATTGTCCATTACTCTCGCCCACAAAACAATATTGTTTCTACATAACACTGCAAGTGCCCGAGTCTTACTGGATACCGAAAGTGAGCTTGTCTTTTCTTCAGGAAGGACTTAAATGATCTTATTAGTTAGTACTCCTTCCAGGTATACCGCTTAGCATCTTGGGGAGCTTAAGTCGTTTGTACTGCGCCAAGTGTATTGCGTCGGTCATTATGAGCCAGTGTCGTTGCACAATCAGTCTAATGTCATCAGTTAATCTGCCTCACGGTCGCCTTTTTGACATGTAGCCAGGCGTTGTTTGCCCTCATTGGAAGGTGATAAGGGTGCATTCTCATGAGATGACCAAACCAGCGTATTTTGTACCCATCACAAGACGTAGTGCCGACCATACTTCGAATGTCTTTATTTCGCATTCTGTCTTTCCTGGTAACACCGATGACCTTTCTCTTCTTATGAAAGAACTAAAAATGTGGGGTGTAAAGATTACCTGTTGCGTGAGTACTTCCTGCTGGACTCTGTCAATGTACACTTGGCCTTTGTACAGGAGGTTAAATGCACATGTTGGTCGGAAACGTGCATGCTGGAAAGTGATGACATCATCGGCCCGCCAAAACTTGAGCCCTAATCCGCAACAAAAGCACCTCACACAGTCGGCGTATCCTAGAAACAAAGACAAGTTATGCAAGCATAACAATAAATACATATATTACAATATGACCATAAAAAACGTTTTCAATTGCAAGGAACAAATGTTCGCTAACTACCGAGGTCTTGAAATGATCTTCCCGTTGATAGAAGGGCGAGGGTTTGAATCTATGTATCATCGCCGCCAGATGAGTGAAGGTTTAAACGTTTATATCCCCTTAGAGATAAGGCCGAGGGTTTGAATGCATATATCCCCCTAGAGATACGGCCGAGGGTTTGAATGCATATATCCCCTTAGAGAGAAGGCCGAGGGTTTGAATGCATATATTCCCTTAGAGAGAAGGCCGAGGGTTTGAATGCATATATCCCCCTAGAGAGAAGGCCGAGGGTTTGAATGCATGTCCTCCTGGGGGCAGAAGCCCGAGGGTTTCGTCTTCGGCTTTCGTCTTGAAATAGACGTGACGTTGTGTCGTAGTTTACAGCGAGACTACGATGTGAGCGTCTTTCGGTCCGGCACATCCGATTGCAGTTGGCTTTTTGAACCACAGGGTCTGCCTTCCCACTGCGATCATTATCTCTTGGCCAGACTAGACTAGTCACGTGCATTCTGTTCCCAGGGCCGTCACGTGGAGACGCGATACGATCTCAGTCAGCTGCGGTCGGCTGACCTGGAAGACCACCATCCAAACCGTTCGGTCACATTCCCAATGCTATGGGGGATAAAGTGTTAGAGACTTCACCTGATTTTAATCCAACTATTTATGTGGTGCGCTTGCAAGTTCCCTTCCCTGTTGCCTTTCCTTTGCTAGATTACCAATTACAGCTAAGTTAACTACGAGGTGTCGATAACCAGGATCCAACCTTGTACCATCGTCATTTACATTATCCCTACGAAGAGTCCAAAAGGCTTATTTGAGCTAGATACATGACCAAATGGGAAACAGAACATTCTGGCTACACACAAAATTATGCCTATTACCAGTTGAACAGAAGAGAGCAGGTCGTGGTCTTCAGACTTCGCACTGGCCACAATAGACTGAGGTACCACATATTCAATAAATTGAAGATAAGTGGCACTGACGAATGCTCGTGTGGTACCGGGAAAATGACCGCTGAACATTTGCTGCAAAACTGCCCGACATACGAGGATCAGATAAAGCAGATGTGGCCATCACCAGTAGCAACACTAGACAAGCTCTATGGCAGTGTCGACAGCCTCAGGATGACCGCTGCTTTTTTCGAAAAAATACAGGTTGACGTCTGACAGCATACGAAGAAGAAGAAGAAGATTTACATTTTCAGTAGAGTGTGAATACAAATTTGTAACTGGTCTGGTGTACCTTTGCATGATGAAAGGCCGATGGATTCATGCAGGTCAAAGGTTCCTTTACCTGCACAACATGTGCACGGGGCCTACACGTTTATCATCCGTCTTGGATAGGACAAGATACCAATCTCATCGCCCTTGAGACTAGAAGACGGATGCAACTTGCGGGATTCGAACATCCACCATTTGTCGCTTTCGTCGATTCGTTTCTTGAGGGCTGAGTCCCTTACCTCTCATCTCTAGCGACCATACGAGCTACATTGGGCTTTTAAAAATTTCAAACAAAATTGTATATATCATACACGGAAGCTACAACGGTAACCCAGCATTTAACATTCGACTATTCATTTTAAAGAAATATATTTACGCAACGTGTGTCACAGCCATTATGTATTTATGTTTGAAATGCCTGGCCTGTGAGTCACCTTTAACATCTAGTTTATTTCGTTGTTTGGTTTCTCGTAGCGAAACAAGAAAAGCAAAACAAAATAAGGACCAACTCTTAATAACTACTCACCGCTGTCACTTTCCTGTCTTGTAGTTAACTCCCTTGGATTTACTGTTCGCTCGTAAATACTCAAAATAGACTAACCCCAAATAACTCTTGCATTGCACTAGGTTGCGTTATCCATTTATGCTAATTGTATAAACAGTGTGACCATTGACATTTGGCGATAATGGTATTGCAAGGCAGCACTGAAGACGTACTAAATTATGCAATAAAAATGTCACTTAATTGTAGAAATACGACTCTACGAAAATGCACAGATATTTGGAACGTTTTCAAACGTTGGTGTGTGTTATTTAGAAATGTAACGTAGAAATGGAACTCAAGATAGACGTTGTATGAATTTCTGCACATACAGAGTAGACACTGTAGCACATTTACTAAATATGATTGACAAGATGTAGAATTGAATGGAGCCGAGTCATGACTTTTTGACCAGAAAGTCATCGGTCATTGTTTGTGAAGGAAGAAAAGTCGGCCCCCGCCCTCCTTAGAGTGTGAGCACAGCTGCAATAACCGAAACACTTGACGGACGAGAGAACGCCTTTAACTGTTACATTGTCTCCCATTGCATTGACGTGAATAAATTCCCCTACAATTGTTTTGTTATGTTTTGGTAATTTGGCCGGTAATGTTATGCTAAGGGGGACATTATAGCTCACGGGGGTTACCGGACATATTACTGGGCACAGGGACACGAGGATGACACAGAGGGTAGATGGATGATTACATCAACAGATGTGATAATACCGTACCAGCATAAAAGAAACCAGCTTCTGCAAAATCCTCCGGGCAATGGACAGGTATTGGGTTCCAATTGACGAAGGACGTCATTCGAGCTTGTCTGGTGGAGAAGTAGGGGTAGGATACAAAGCTAAGGTTGAGGGTTGGACGCTGCGAGACATTTACATTTACTGTCGAAAGCTGGCTGCTCTGAATGGATGTCTCTGTATTGAGCAGGATGGGGCTGGTGTTTGTCTGTGCATTGATTTGGATACCAGGTAAGGTACTGTAGCTACCGCTGGGGCTGACGGTTGAAAGTTGCGAAACATTAACGTTTTCTGTGGAGAACCTGTTGGTCTGACCGGATGCCTGGACAGTGGACCGGCTCGTTCTGATGTTTGCCACTGAATTCAGCTGAAAAGAAGTTATGGAACCTAGGTGTGGCACTAGTTGACTGTCCATAGGTACTTTTTCCGATTGTGTAACACCACTCCCGCTAACTGCGCCACTCATGTCTTCATTATCGCCGTCGTCGTTCTTGTCAATGGTTCGAGTCTCGGAAAATTCCATCTGTCCATTTTGATACCCAGATGGTAAATGGCTGCACTGGTCGAATTTCTGTGACAGCGACTGTTGGAACAGGCCATGGCTTCCACTTCCAACTGGTTGATTCAGCTCTAAACGACGGCAGTAGGGCTCGTGTGCATTCTCTAACGATATAGAAGTGAACGGCTCATTACATTCACAACCACAGCTAAAGCACTGAACACGGCCATGTTTTTCTTCCACGTAAAACCCTGCTTGTGCAAACTGGATAGGTGACACTTGTACGTTAAGACTAATTCTGAAATCCTTAAATGTCTGAAGTCGGAGAAATTCATTTCTCATACTTTCTTCAATAAGAGATGCTTTCTTCTTTCTCAAATGCTCCATATCTTTTTCATATATGCAAGATGCAGTCTGATCTTGTTGTGTGTGAGCCCTGAAAGGGACACAAGAATAACTTGCAATGTTTTGAAGGTTCATCTTCTTCTTTTTCGGCGTTGGTCTTAAAAAGGACAACTGTGACGTTGTGTCGTAGTTTACGGCGAGATAGCGATATATGTTCCTTCCACCCGACACATCCGATTTCAGTATGACATTCTGGGGATTGTCTTTGCATTCCCTCTTCGATCCCTAATATCTGAACCAGCCTGAATGGTTGCAGTCTGCTTCCAGGACCGCCACTTAGAGGCGGTTTAAGGTTTTTGTCAGTTATGAGTCACTAACCCTGTTGCAAACAGCCAGCTACGAGTCATTACCAGTCCATTTCCTGATCTATCTTTGACCCCGGATGTGTTTAATATGCACGCAATTATTAGGTATTATTATTTTGATATTTTAGTTTACCCATATTAGTGTCTGTATAGTAATCGCCAGATTTCAATGATCTTTTAAGCAGGTGGCTCTCTGTTTGTCCTTTTCTCATATATTTATTGGGTGCAGAAGATGTAAATGTGAATGAGCAGACATCGCCCAGCGACTAATAACTGGCTGCTTGCACAAGAGTCAATGACCCATAACTGACCATTACCCTATTCAGTCTCCAAGTGACGGTCCTGGTAACCGGCTGCATTCGTGTAGCCTGGTTGAATGAGTAGTAATCGCTGAGGGGCCTACAATACCATGCTGAAATCAGCTGTGTAGGGCCGAAAGTCGCAAATATTACAGCTTCGCTCTAAACTACGTTCCAACATCACTTTTAGGACGAACGCCATAAAAGGAAAAATAGATTTATTTCACGTTCTATGAAACATTAATTTGGTGATTTATCATGTGAAATGGAGGGGGCGTGACATGAGCTGCGAAGATGGAGAGAGTTACAAATGTTGGTGAGATGGACGATGGCCATGGGAATAATGGGAGATAACATGTGACCTTTGCGAGGTCACTTCCGTTACAATTAGCAAGTACAGCGTTCTTAGAACCTTAACATGTACAATTTGTAATTGTTCCTGCAAATCAAAATATTCATTTAAAGTTTCGGACACTTTTAATTAAACATAAAATAAAGATCTAGTTTACATGCTTTGTGGAGCCTAAATCGCTCGGCTGGATAGCCAGGGAACAACCATTGCCCTTTCATGGATTGTGGATATAAATGATAGGATTGTTGCAAAACGAGCAACATGCGTTGAAACTAACGGATAATCGCAGACAATCACAGTGAGCGTGTTATTTACTTCAATCAAGATTGTGTCGCCAAGAGAACAGTTCAATGTAAAGCCGTCATTATTGGCTGGTTCTGGGCGGTCGAGATGTACAGTGCATGAACACTTTACAAAGACTGCTAGCTGAACGTTTCTTTACGCAATGTGTGGATGTGGCTGCAGAGCTAAACTGTGCTTTACGGCAGTGCTGTGTGGATGTGGATGCAGAGCTAAACTGTGCTTTACTTTACGGCAGTGTCGTGTGGATGTGGATGCAGAGCTAAACTGTGCTTAACGGCAGTGTTGTGTGGATGTGGATGCAGAGCTAAACTGTGCTTAACGGCAGTGTTGTGTGGATGTGGATGCAGAGCTAAACTGTGCTTAACGGCAGTGTTGTGTGGATGTGGATGCAGAGCTAAACTGTGCTTTACGGCAGTGTTATGTGGATGTGGATGCAGAGCTAAACTGTGCTTTACGGCAGTGTTATGTGGATGTGGATGCAGAGCTAACCTGTGCTAACGGCAGTGTTGTGTGGATGTGGATGTGGATGCAGAGCTAACCTGTGCTAACGGCAGTGTTGTGTGAATTATGTGGATGGGACAGCATCAGGGGCAGTAGGTCTATTTTAAGCATTCGGACCACACAGGTGAGAATCCTGTTCTAAATCCTTTGTGCATTGTCTTTTATATCTTATTTACTTAGCCCTAGAAACAAATATGGCCGATCAGTGGTGCTCATCCGTTGGCTGGTCAGCCATCCTCTCATTTGCTCCCACCCAATCTAGAGTCCCATTGGTTGTACGAAACCTAGGTCCTTGTCCCTTTTCTGTGCAACCCTGTTGTGTGCGTTCTTATCTTCAACCAGAACCGCTACCCCTTAGGTCCGATACTAGAATTGGTCAGACCGACACCCACCCCCAAACTAGCCAAGTTTCCCAAATTCGTTGTGATCCTCTGCCTCTCGCGCTTCGTATTGTGCGAAGGTTTGATGTCAGGACCGGAGTTTGACCCCTGCTCGCCCAACAACATTCAGGGAACCTTTGTTTATCACAGTCGCCAGCCCAATCTCCCTCTGCCCTAAACGCCCATGCTCCATCTGGAACTGATACCCTATTGTGGCTAGAGAATACAGATCTAGGTCGATCCAATCTATTGTAGACAGAGAATACAGATCTAGGTCGATCCAATCTATTGTAGATAGAGAATACAGATCTAGGCTGATACAATGTATTGTAGATAGATAGAGAATTCAGATCTAGGGTGATCCAATCTATTGTAGATAGAGAATATAGATCTAGGCCGATCCAATCTATTGTATATTGATAGAGAAAACAGATCTACGGCGATCCAATCTATTGCAGATAGAGAATACATATCTAGGGCGATCCAATCTATTGCAGATGGAGAATACATATCTAGGGCGATCCAATCTATTGTATATTGATAGAGAAAACAGATCAAGGGCGGTCCAATCTATTGTAGCTTGATAGAGAATACAGATCTAGGGCGATCCAATCTATTGTAGCTTGATAGAGAATACAGATCTAGGAAGATTCGAATAAATAAATGTATAGACTCTTACTTCCCAACCTATCATTGAAATAATGTACACACACAACACACCCGATAATTGTAATTTCAAATGAAGAGAATTGATAAGTATCGCAACAAATGGAAACTTCGGGGCCAATAAATACACAAAGTATCGATCATCTGAATATTGTCACATACACAAATTAAATTACATATCTATATATTATATGTAACTTGGATACACACGGATATAGAAACGTCCAGATCTATAAATCTTGCCAATCCACTTGTAAACTTGACATATTATAAAAGGCCACCTAACAAGTGACTATCAACTGTATAAATAGTCTTGTATGTTTTATTAGGACGTAGTATTTTGTTTTTATATGAATGGACACTATTTTTGTCGACTACTTTATTTCTAAATATAGATATTGCGTAATTGCAACGATTCATGGACGATTTCGAAACTTGTGAAGTATAGAGTCGTGTGTGACCGTTGGTAGTTCTCATGTCCACGGTACTATAAGATGGAGTGGACAAAATGGGGTTAAGCCATGTCCAGATTCGGGAACTTCAATAGCATCATGGCTATTTGTATTGACTATGCTTTTGTGCGGGCTCATCTGTGTTGAACTCTGGCTGTGTAAACGTATGATTACTGTTTAGTCATTGCCGGACTTGACAATATTCGACGTCCTGTCATTACTTTAATCTATTTTGATTATGCAATTGGTCGATTTATGTCGTCATCATGAAGTTTGTTTCTGACCTAGTCATATTTATCCACCCCCCCCCCCTCCACCCACCCCTACCCCTGTCCAAAAAATGGTAGGCTCTTGTGAATCTGTCATCGGCACTTTACAATACGTCCCTCGAATAATCATAATCATATTTATTTTCCTCATAACCTAATGCGGACTGTATCAGTCTTCTATCATCGCCATATAAATTATCTCTGAATTAACTACATCCATTTCTCCCATAAAACGAGCGCTCAGTTTCAAACTCTTACAACCACCATGAAGTTCATCTCTCTAATAATAATTTGCTCCACAGTAAAACTGAACTGTCTAGACTGAAAAAGAAAGAAGAGATACAACCCTGAGGTACATAACGAAAAGCTACCCAAGCATGGACTGGACCCATGCATACACCGACGGTTCTGTAACAAACACAACACAGAACGGAGGGGCAGGAGCATTTCTGAACCTACCAAAATGGCAGAAAAATAACATGGTCAGTGGCAACTAGAAAATACTCAAGCAATTTCAGAGCGGAGACAGAGGCACTGAGGGCTGCAGTAGAAGAAATGGTGACAGGCAAAAGAAATGAAAGCCATATAGTCCTGCTTACAGATGCCCTGGCCGTAGTCACAGCACTAAAAAGCCAGAAAAATACTGAACTTAATGATTTAAGAGGAGTACTCTGTCAACTATGATAGCAGTCCGCACCAAAAAGAGTAGTGGAAATCCCAAGCAGCGGGAACACCATCCCCTTCTACAAACCTCGTATGCCCGATATGTAGCAGATATTTTCGTGCTCGCATTGGCCTGTTCAGCCACATGCGGACCCACACCCAACAGGGAAATCTGTGACAAGGATGATGTCGGCGGTCCTCATCGACAACGATGGACAGCTATTATCATTACAATGGGTTCCATCCCACTGTAACATCCAAGGCAACGAGGAGGCAGACAGACTGGCAAAAGAAGATGCAAGACTACCACAACCAGAACCTAGTGTGACATACGAAGATTCAAAAAGGCTTATTAGAGCTGGATACATGACCAAATGGGAAACAGAACATACTGGCTACACAAAAAACGATGCCTATTACCAGTTGAACAGAAGAGAGCAGGTCGTGGTCTTCAGACTCCGCACAGGCCACAACAGACTGAGGTACCACCTATTCAATAAACTGAAGATAGGTGGCACTGACGAATGCAGTTGTGGTACCGGAAAAATGACCACTGAACATCTGCTGCAAAACTGCCCGACATACGAGGACCGGAGAAAGCACATGTGGCCATCACCAGTGACAACACTAGACAAGCTCTATGGCAGTGTCGACAGCCTCATGATGACCACTGCTTTTTTCGAAAAAATAAAGGTTGACGTTTGACAGCGTACGAAGAAGAAGAAGAAGAACTGTCTATCGTTGGCTAGTACTGCCATCACACCTCTATCATAGATCGGGGGGGGGGGGGGTGGCAGGTACCTGCAAGGCATGATCGACTCTAATATGTCTTTATCCGGGACTTGACACACGCGAGAACACACACGGACACACGAACCCCCCACAAATTGGTCATTTCAAATTAAGAAATTGATAAATAACACAGCAAATGGAAACTTCCAGGCTAGTAAATTTACAAGGTATCGTTGATTCTCAATTCTGATATTGTCACATAAAAAAAAATTTCAATTTATATGTATATGTAAAAAAAAATATATATTTTCAACGTGGATACACACGGGGCTAGAAACGTTCAAACCTGGAAATCTTCACAGACGTTTGTTAGAAGTCCAAATATTCCTGTACGTTTAATTATGACGAAGCGACTTCAACTGTATCTAGGCTATTTATACTTATAGTAATCTGCGTTGTAAGTTTATACACGTTCCTGATTATTACATGACTTCTAATTATAACTAATCAACTCCTCCTCCCCTCCCTTCTTCTTCTTCCTCTTCTTTTTTCTTGTTCTTCCTCTTCTTCTTCTTCCTCTTCTTCTTCTTCCTTCTTCTTCTTCTTTCTTCTTCTTCTTCTTCTTCTTCTGTTCGTTCGTTCGTTCGTTATCAATCTCCCACTATCAAACCATGAAAGGGTAAGTAACAGAATGTAGTCAAGAGAACGGAATGCGTTGTGTTGTAGTTTACAGCTTGGCTGCGATATTTGCAACTTTCGGTCCAACACATCCGACTTCAGCAAGCATTTTTTAAGTACCGGGTTATCAATTCTTCTTCGATCCCTTCTCCTTAGCCAGTCTGCCCTGCTGTAGCCTGTTATCCAGGATCACCGCGTGGAGGTGTAGAAGGGTCTTGGCAGCCCTGGTTCGCTGGCCCTGACGCTAGCAGTCAGCTATGGGTCGCTGACCACTGCAGCTCATGCGCTGCTCAGCATCTTGATCCCAGCTAATCAACTGTGAACTAAGTTGAACTTATATCAGTACATCGATAATACTTATATATATTTATATTTTATACTGATAATTGTTTAGCAAAGAGTTAATAAAGCTGAAAGTAAGGCACTAGCCTCTCAAGAAACGAACGAAATTGCCACAAGATAGCGTGATCGAATACATCAAGTTTCAAGTGTCCACGTGTCTCAAGCGACGTTAGACTGACGCAGAGTTCATTCAGAGATGGACGATACATTCATAAGTCCCGTATACACACTGTGCCCGTATAAAAACTCTTGATAGTTGAGAGCCGGATAAAAGAGTATATTAGCCACTGTCCCGGAAGTAAATGAAAGGTAAACAAATCCCTACCCAACAATGATCGGCGTGACATTCATCTTCCTCTTCGTACGCTGTCAGACGTCAACTTGTATTTGTTCGAAGAAAGCAGCTGTCATCCTGAGGCTGTCGACACTGCCATAGAGCTTGTCTAGTGTTGCCACGGGTGATGGCCACATGTGCTTTCTCTGGTCCTCGTATGTCGGGCAATGTTGCAGCAGATGTTCAGCGGTCATTTTCCGGGTACCACGGGTGCATTCGTCAGTGCCACCTATCTTCAGTTTATTGGCGTGAAGATCAAAAGAAGGCAGATTGCCATCATGCAGAGACACACACAGACCACGTACCTGTTTGACTTCACACTTCATGGCAAGTATACACAAATCTCTTCACTTCCTGAGGTAGAAGAGTGACTAAGTAAGAAGATTGGTTGGTTCAGTTTAATTTCTATTTGTGTTGCGCTCATTAGTTCAAATATTTGATTAAAGTTAATTTAGGTTGAAACGTTAGTTAACATCCGTTTTTGTTGTCATGTAAATATGTTTGTAAAATCTCATCTAGCACCTTGTTTGTATGTAAAACATTACCATTGTTGAGTTTGACAACAGTAAAGCATAACAAAAACACGAAATGAAACCCACTTCAAATAAGATTCTTCAAATTACTTTTCACAGAATATTAGTATTTCCTTTTCATGAACAGTTCACAATTAAACTACATCCACAACTAATGTTTAAATTGATTTGAATAATGCTAACAAAATCTAGTATTTCTATGATGTAATAGCTTTCTACTCGGTCTCAATTTCGCTCGAGGAAAAATGTTTTAGAAATGAAAAGACAACAATAACAACGTTTAAACATGTGAAAGCTGAAAATCAAATTCACATTGAAATATTGACACGACTTGTTTGATGAACCAGTATCAACAATAACGCTGACTGGGTAGGTCGGAAATCACAATAGAAGTCATCAGATGTTCGCTAATCGCGTGTTACAACCCGATTGGTTCTAAGAAGGAATTTCCGATCTGGCGTGTTTGTTTCGTAAGCAGCACGTGTATGAGTTATCGTTTCGGTTATGACACCATTTTTTGGTATTGGATTACCGTAGCTCTGCTTATGTTACGAAACGTACAGAAGACCTGGGCTCTCCTAGTGTAACAGATCTTAGCTGTACAGACAATATATAGGTAGGAGCTTAGGCAACCATTTCTTTCTTTCTTATTCGTGGGATTTGAGTCAGTGCAGCTAAACTCAGTAACGACAGAATTTGAGTACCAACACGAACCACAACGTAACCTGACGTAAGTTACAGGCCATGTGTCAGCACATGGAACGACAGTGTTTTGAGACACGTAGACCTGTTGCCGTCGACCAACCCGCGTCGTCTGGAGACCGCGTGAATAGGATGGGGGATAATGACAAGCAGACGGACAAAAACGCGCGCCGGTTTGGAAATCACGTGACCTGGGGATGGAGATCGAATTATTAAGCCCCACAGAGAAAGACGTGAGAATGATTACCTGAAAACACTTTGGAGAGAGACGGTGAGTGAGAGAAAAGACTTGACTTCAGAGATAGGGAGAGAACACTTCACAGAACATTACATAAGATAGACACACAGAGAGAGAACATTTCACTTTAGAGAGAGGTACCTTGGAAAGAGACGCTCATTGGAGGTCAGGCGACAAATATATGCAGTTGAGAAAGTGGCGATGGATAGAACGCTATCAGGAAGAACTCGGTCAGCATAACTAGGTGCGCTGGATTTGAAGCCGACGGTGAAAGAGACGAGCTGGACGGTAAAGGGACACCTGATGGCCAACGGTCGTGAAGGAAGTCGGTTCAATTCGGGTCTCGTTGACGGAACTCAAGACAGTACAGAATTAGGGACAGATGGAGAGCATCTGTTGCGGCCCTATGTCCCTATGTTTTTAAAAATTCATGTCCCCTTGCCACCGCCTACTCAGCCAATGAGAACCTGAGACGCTAGTCCGATCAAGTACAACATACTGACCAGGACGTCACGCCAGGGTCAGGCACAACATACTGACCAGGACGTCACGTCAGAGTCAGGCACAACACACTGACCAGAACGTCACGTCAGGGTCAGGCACAACATACTGACCAGAACGTCACGTCAGGGTCAGGCACAACATACTGACCAGAACGTCACGTCAGGGTCAGGCACAACATACTGACCAGAACGTCACGTTAGGGTCAGGCACAACATACTGACCAGAACGTCACGCCAGGGTCAGGCACAACATACTGACCAGGACGTCACGTCAGGGTCAGGCACAACATACTGACCAGAACGTCACGTCAGGGTCAGGCACAACATACTGACCAGGACGTCGCGCCAGGATCAGGCACAACATACTGACCAATACGTCACATCAATGTCAGGCACAACATACTGACCAGGACGTCACGTCAGGGTCAGGCGCAACACACTGACCAGGACGTCGCGCCAGGGTCAGGCACAACATACTGAGCAGGACGTCACACCAGGGTCAGGCACACCATACTGACCAATGGCACACATCCCTTCCATGTAACGTTCCCAGGAAACAGGCTGTTTTCAGGGCAGTCTGGCTAACAAGATGTGTATCAACCTGATCCCCATAGTAGTGACCGACACGCAATGAAGCCTAGCATATCACAACAGCCTGATGACCCCAGTTCACTTTCATCAGTACGTTAGGAATGTGAAGAAAGCCACTGCAACCCGCCACGTAACGCACTACTCACAGCACACACACGAGTACATTTATTCACCATGGGCGTTAAACAGCAGACAAAAACACCAACTTAGTATCGTACGGCAATAACTTGTCTGAAGTTTATCCACTATTAATTCCTTCACTCATTCATTCCTTCACTCATTCATTCCCTCTTCTCTAAGTATAGACCTCTACAGAAGGATCCTAACCGGTACTCTACGACAAATCACTTCAAGTGCGCACTATCAGCTGGCGGTTAATGTAGCAATTAGTTTTATAAAATGATGCTGCTCACCACATGCAGGACACTCTTTAGTTGTATGCATTTTGCAACATGCTTGTGGAATGAAGAAGCCCCCACTCCCTCCCTCTGCCTTCCAGTGTAGAGGACTAGGAATTTACTCGGAACACAGACACATTTGAGATGAATCTTTTCGGGAATACCCAATGACGTGGAGATATATATATATATATAGATTTATAAATATATACCCCCAACTTATAAATGTAGATCGAAACCAGATACTGTGTCGTTGTGATGGACATGTTAGAAGCTTAATTTAAACGATATATTATCGTTTGCTAGATGAGTTAATTTCATCACTGATTTACTTCCTAACAAGAACAAGTGTCAGTGATATCAGCGTTTAATGAAATATTATTACGATGTTGGAGCATTGTGGATTCCGTTGATTCATGTTTGATATCATGTGGGTATGATTCGAATTGTAAAATTAGAAAATAAACGATTGGATAAGATTGCGTAATACCCCCAATGCAACAACAAAAATGAAACTTGGTATATGCGTTTTAGAAAAATAACCTGCGTAAATTCTAGATTAATCTAGAGATTTAAGGTGGCTATTTGTGGGATATTGGTCAATTGTTATTGTTATCAACATGTGCGTATATTTTAAAATATCAATAACGATCGTATTTTATCGAACAATTACCTAAGTTGGACATATTTAGAAATAATAAAAAATGATATGAATAATAAATAATGATAGGAATAATAAATAATGATATGAATAATAAATAATGAATAATAAATAATGAATAATAAATAATGATAGGAATAATAAATAATGAAATGAATAATAAATAATGAATAATAAATAATGATATGAATAATAAATAATGAATAATAATAATAAATAATGAATAATAATAATAAATAATGATAAGAATAATAAATAATGATATGAATAATAAATAATTAATAATAATGAATAATAAATAATGAATAATAAATAATGGTAAGAATAATAAATAATGATATGAATAATAAATAATGATATGAATAATGAATAATAAATAATGAATAATAAATAATGATAAGAATAATAAATAATGAATAATAAATAATGATATGAATAATAACAAAATTGTAAAACAAAACATGAATAACAGGGAAAAACATTACACATACAAGAACAAAGAATTGATAGTCCAACTTTATAAATAATTTGTGAGACCTAAATAAATTGGAGTACTGTGTTCAGGTGTAGGGTTCTTATCATAGAATGGATATAAAGAAGAGTTACAAAAATGATCGTGAGATTGCAGAATGATAGTGTGTAGAGCGGAGATGAAATAGAGGTGACTTAGTGCAAGTTTATAAATTCTATCTTCAGTCCACTTATGTCGTTAGACGTCGTGGGGATGTGTGACCTCCTTTGTTTCATATTTTTTGACAGGTGAATATTCGCTGTTGACTTGCCAGGTCAATTCCACGATCTGTTAGCCCCTGGAATATACGATCGCCTATTTTTGGGACTGGTGGAGATAGAATTAGAGCAATGTAGACCCACAGCCTGTCAGCGCTATCTATCTATACCGCTCCGCTAACCACATAACTAAGTCTGCTGCTATAGCCACACAATCCCCTGTTTGCGACATATTCATTGTGGAGCGTGAATCCCTAGAATAATTTAAGTAGATTTTCAACTTTGAATTTTGTCCGAGCAGCGGCTGTTAAGCCTACTCTTTTCAATGTCCAACTGCTAAGGCATTATTAACGTGCGCGCCAGCCCACACGGGTATCTGATCTCACTAATCAGAGATCAGGGGAAATATTTATCGGATTATCCAGGTGAAAAAAAAAAAATCGGTCTCCCGCGACCTCCAGCATCCGAGACCAACACCTTACCTCGAAACCACTGGAGCCCACGTGTTTATAAACGAATTGATGTAAAGGATAAATTAGATTAAAACAAGTTTTTGAAAGTACAACGGGGTACAAGAACAAGAATGAACAGCTTCAAATTCTTTTAAGACAGTTCCAGATTAGATATTAAAAAATATTTGTGTAGTCAGAGAGTGGTGAATTCTTGGAATGCACTGTCACAGGATGTGTTGGATGCAGCATCAGTTAATGCATTCAGAAATATACTGGATGTTCATATTTATGTTTTCTTATAGGTGGAATGGAATAAACTGGTTGTATGCAGACTATGTAGTGCTTTCTAAACCAGTATAATGAAGTTAAGTTACGTTAAGTTAAATAAATCCCTTTACAGACAGCCCTAAAATGTTTGTGGAGAAATAAATTGATACTGTCAGATGTCTGGCTCTAGATAACGTTTCCCAGGGTACAGAAACAACGACAACGCAAGACCATGTCCATTCTACTAATGACAAACACATGCGTTATATGGAACGATATATTTGCTCTACCACAACTAACATGACTTCCTTAAAACACAAATGTCTTCTACACGATGGCACATCAGTAAATAGGTCATAGATGGATAGCGGCTATTAAAGACATACGGTACAAGATCTGAGAAAAGATCCTGAAAACCATTTCATATCCCTGATTTGGGATCAAGATGCTGAGCAGCGCATGAGCTTCAGTGGTTAGCGACCCATAGCTGACTGCTAGCGTCAGCGCTAGCGAACCAGAGCTGCCAAGACTCTTCTACACCTCCATGCGGTGATCCTGGATAACAGGCTGCAGCAGGGCAGACTGGCTAAGGAGACGGGATCGAAGAGGGAATGCTAACCCGGTACAAAAAATTCTTGCTGAAGTCGGATGTGTTGGACCGAAAGATGCAAATATCGCAGCCAAGCTGTAAACTACAACACAACGCATTCCATTCTCTGGACTACATTCTGCTACTTAAGCCATTTCAGGGTTTGGTAGTGGGAGATTGAGAACGAACGAAGAAGATATCCCTGATTTATCAACGTAATCTTCACACATGTTGATATATTTACCCCATCGCTCTACCAGTACACCCACAATCTGAAGATGATAAGTGTTTGGTCCACTGTCTCAGCGACATTCTAACAATGAGACGTCTACCGAGGGCGAGCTAGAAGTCAGCGGGCCACAGTCACCGAAGTCTTCACGCGACAGAGAACAATCTAGAAGTTAGCCGGCCGGCGACATGCGCTGAAGTCTTGCTCAAACCAGTTAGAGTCAGCATGCATTAAAAAATAAAATAGATTCGATGCACACATTATTTTCAGTATCGGTATAGTGGAATAAACTGGTTGTATACAGACTGTAAGGCCTTCTAATCCAGTATAATGAAGTTAAGTCAAGTGAAGCGCTTTAGTTATATATACATTTTTTTAAAGTACATGCAAGAAGTAAATAATAAAATTTGATCGTACTACCCCCAACAGAAACCGTCTTTTTTTTTGTAGATCAAAACTGCGTGTCCAAAAAAAGTGTAGCTACGCTACTGAGTGTATCATTTGTGCCGTTGACATACCATTTTTCTCCGCCAGGGGTTACAGAGAACGGGAGATGTCGATTTAATCTTTTACTGTGTGTATAAGTGCAGATGGGGTAGTTTTGTGGCTGGTCAATCGAGTCTAGTAATCTCTTAAAGATGCATCTTTAAATATCTGATAAATTAATATAAGATTAATAATTTATTTATTTTAGAATAAAATAGACATTGTAAATACATTGACATGTTATTACTATGTTAAGAACTTCTGAAATGTTATCGAAATGATGTATTAAATGTTATCGAAATGATGGATTAAATGTTATCGAAATGATGCATTAAATGTTATTGACGAATTCATAAAACAAATAAATGTACTTACGTGATTCAGAACTTCCAGGTAGGTGCAAGGAAAACGTAAAGATTTTTAAATAACGATTTGTTAAACTATACTGAGGCCAGTAACAAATCGTTCCACAGATTCTTTACTCCTGAGTAGATTAAATACGTGGAAAACGTGGAGGTTGATATTGAAAGAGCCGCACCTTCTGCATAGTTTTGTACTTCGCACGAAGAAAACTATCTACACACCCACACACATACTATTAATAGACGAGAGAAGTTTCGAAGAGCAACACAGGTGATGTCATTAGAGCATCTTCAAAATGTCGATGTTTTTCTAAAGAAAAGGAACATTTTCGTATCAGACACAGATTTGTATGTTTGAATATCTACCAGAGGAGATAGTGGTTGAGCGGATAGAAAACTTGTTACTTAACAAAGGAAAAATCGGTTCAAATCCTCCGTAAGGATCAGATGTTTCTATATCGCAGGTGAAATTAAACATAAATTAGAGCGCACGAGCTGTAACGGTCAGCGAACTTACAGCTGACTGCTAGCGTCAGGGCCATCGACCCACAGCTAACTGCTAGCGTCAGAGCCAGCGATCCACAGCTGCTAATACCCTTCCACACCACCACGCGGTGATCCTGGATACAGGCTGCAACAGGGCAGACTGGCTAAGGAGAAGGGATCGAAGAGGAAAGCTAACCCGGTACTCAATAAATGCATGCTGAAGTCGGATGTGTCATACCGAAAGGTGCAAATATCGCAGTCAAGCTGTAAGCTACGACACGTTCTCTGAACTACATTTTGCGACATAAACCCTTTCAGGATTTGGTAGCGGGAGATTGTGGACGCACGAAGTCAAGTCAAACAAAAAAATTAGCCTATAAACTGCTGCTGTAGGTGGCCTTTATTCCTCAGTTATATCAGTCTCAAAACAGGCATCTGAAACGGGAATAAAAGTCATATTGATAGTCTGATATTTAATAGCAGAAGACAGATGATGAAAGTGTAGGGGAAATGCTGGAACAAACCGGGAATTCTGGGGAAAAGCACAGCGTTTCATCATGGCTATATTTACTTTAAAAAAGTTCCTTCCAAAAAAGGAACACATTCCCGCTCAATTTTCTCAAAAACTACTACACTTATAACCGTCATATTTTGCAAGCGGTATTGTATTACTTACTGATTTCATGTTTAACGAATTCACAGGAAACGTAGTTTTTGCATAGAGCCGTTTTTGTTATATAATCTTGCATAGGAACACAACAATGTTAAGCAAACTTTAGATTTTATAGTAATACACTAAATGGTAGCGACTTTTTCCAAAGGCGTATCCACACTACATGTGGTAACATTCAATGAGACGTAGAAAACGTTACTCCATTAGGTAATATATGTTAAGTTAAATCCTCTTCTGCTATAAAGTGTTATGCTTCTTTTTGGGACATATCTCCTGGACAAGGCTGTCATCTTGAGATCTTCACATGACTCAAGATGATCACTTGACACACGATGATTACGTGACAAGATGGTTGCAAGACAATCACATGACAAGATGATGACAGGACTCAAGATGATCACATAATCGTGTGTGACTCAAAGATGATCACGTGACTCAAGATGATCACGTGACTCAAGATGATGACATGACTCAAGATGATCACGTGATCGTGTGTGACCCAAAGATGATCACGTGACTCAAGATGATCACGTGACTCAATATGATCACGTAACTCACCATGATCACATGACAAGATAATCACATGACAAGATGGTCACATGACAAGATAATCACATGACAAGATGATCACATGACAAGATAATCACATGACAAGATGATCACATGACAAGACAATCACATGACAAGATGATCACATGACAAGATGATCACATGACAAGGTGATCACATGACAAGATAATCACATGACAAGATGATCACATGACAAGATGATCACATGACAAGATGATCACATGACAAGATGATCACATGACAAGATGATCACATGACAAGATAATCACATGACAAGATGATCACATGACTAGATAATCACATGACAAGATAATCACATGACAAGATAATCACATGACAAGATGATCACATGACAAGATGATCACATGACAAGATGATCACATGACAAGATGATCACATGACAAGATAATCACATGACAAGATGATCACATGACTAGATAATCACATGACAAGATAATCACATGACAAGATAATCACATGACAAGATGATCACATGACTAGATAATCACATGACAAGATAATCACATGACAAGATAATCACATGACAAGATGATCACATGACAAGATGATCACATGACAAGATGATCACATGACAAGATAATCACATGACAAGATGATCACATGACAAGATGATCACATGACAAGATGATCACATGACAAGATGATCACATGACAAGATGATCACATGACAAGATAATCACATGACAAGATGATCACATGACAAGATGATCAAATGACAAGATGATCACATGACAAGATAATCACATGACAAGATGATCACATGACAAGATGATCACATGACAAGATGATCACATGACAAGATGATCACATGACAAGATAATCACATGACAAGATGATCACAATGCAAAGCGGAAAAGTAAAGTACCAGTTGTTGCTATTGTTTAAATCATCACTTAAAAACACGTGGACCACCCTTATCTTTTCATACGGCTAAAAAACATTGTATTGTTTGTTAATGTACATGTAACTGAGATGGTCCACTTGTAGATTGCAGAACCGTGGACAGTAAGGGAATTGGATTGTCGATTTTACAGTCTTCACCAGTTCATGTACTTTCTTGGGACGCAGCAACACAATTTGTGTTCATAAAGATTGTTGGTGGAAATGTCAGCAGCTGAGATCGGCATGCGAGCTCCTCGATTCTGATTCTGATGACTCGAAAAGATTAACTACTGCTAATGGATGGATCAATATACTTCTTTCTCTCGGAGCACATGCTATTCCCATTTATTCCAGGATTTTTGAGAGGGTCCTAAGTGTCAATTCTTTAACATCACACAGTTTGAGAGGGTCCTAAGTGTCAATTCTTTAACATCCCACAGTTTGAGAGGGTCCTAAGTGTCAATTCTTTAACATCCCACAGTTTGAGAGGGTCCTAAGTGTCAATTCTTTAACATCACACAGTTTGAGAGGGTCCTAAGTGTCAATTCTTTAACATCCCACAGTTTGAGAGGGTCCTAAGTGTCAATTCTTTAACATCCCACAGTTTGAGAGGGTCCTAAGTGTCAATTCTTTAACATCACACAGTTTGAGAGGGTCCTAAGTGTCAATTCTTTAACATCACACAGTTTGAGAGGGTCCTAAGTGTCAATTCTTTAACATCACACAGTTTGAGAGGGTCCTAAGTGTCAATTCTTTAACATCCCACAGTTTGAGAGGGTCCTAAGTGTCAATTCTTTAACATCCCACAGTTTGAGAGGGTCCTAAGTGTCAATTCTTTAACATCCCACAGTTTGAGAGGGTCCTAAGTGTCAATTCTTTAACATCACACAGTTTGAGAGGGTCCTAAGTGTCAATTCTTTAACATCCCACAGTTTGAGAGGGTCCTAAGTGTCAATTCTTTAACATCCCACAGTTTGAGAGGGTCCTAAGTGTCAATTCTTTAACATCACACAGTTTGAGAGGGTCCTAAGTGTCAATTCTTTAACATCACACAGTTTGAGAGGGTCCTAAGTGTCAATTCTTTAACATCACACAGTTTGAGAGGGTCCTAAGTGTCAATTCTTTAACATCCCACAGTTTGAGAGGGTCCTAAGTGTCAATTCTTTAACATCCCACAGTTTGAGAGGGTCCTAAGTGTCAATTCTTTAACATCACACAGTTTGAGAGGGTCCTAAGTGTCAATTCTTTAACATCACACAGTTTGAGAGGGTCCTAAGTGTCAATTCTTTAACATCACACAGTTTGAGTGGGTCCTAAGTGTCCATTCTTTAACATCCCACAGTTTGAGAGGGTCCTAAGTGTCAATTCTTTAACATCACACAGTTTGAGTGGGTCCTAAGTGTCAATTCTTTAACATCACACAGTTTGAGAGGGTCCTAAGCGTCAATTCTTTAACATCACACAGTTTGAGAGGGTCCTAAGTGTCAATTCTTTAACATCCCACAGTTTGAGAGGGTCCTAAGTGTCAATTCTTTAACATCCCACAGTTTGAGAGGGTCCTAAGTGTCAATTCTTTAACATCCCACAGTTTGAGAGGGTCCTAAGTGTCAATTCTTTAACATCCCACAGTTTGAGAGGGTCCTAAGTGTCCATTCTTTAACATCACACAGTTTGAGAGGGTCCTAAGTGTCCATTCTTTAACATCATACAGTTTGAAGGGTCCTAAGTGTCAATTCCTTAAAATCACACAGTTTGAGAGGGTCCTAAGTGTCCATTCTTTAACATCCCACAGTTTGAGAGGGTCCTAAGTGTCAATTCTTTAACATCCCACAGTTTGAGAGGGTCCTAAGTGTCCATTCTTTAACATCACACAGTTTGAGAGGGTCCTAAGTGTCAATTCTTTAACATCCCACAGTTTGAGAGGGTCCTAAGTGTCAATTCTTTAACATCACACAGTTTGAGAGGGTCCTAAGTGTCAATTCTTTAACATCACACAGTTTGAGAGGGTCCTAAGTGTCAATTCTTTAACATCACACAGTTTGAGTGGGTCCTAAGTGTCAATTCTTTAACATCCCACAGTTTGAGAGGGTCCTAAGTGTCAATTCTTTAACATCACACAGTTTGAGTGGGTCCTAAGTGTCAATTCTTTAACATCCCACAGAGTGAGAGGGTCCTAAGTGTCAATTCTTTAACATCCCACAGTTTGAGAGGGTCCTAAGTGTCAATTCTTTAACATCACACAGTTTGATAGGGTCCTAAGTGTCAATTCTTTAACATCCCACAGTTTGAGAGGGTCCTAAGTGTCAATTCTTTAACATCCCACAGTTTGAGAGGGTCCTAAGTGTCCATTCTTTAACATCCCACAGTTTGAGAGGGTCCTAAGTGTCAATTCTTTAACATCACACAGTTTGAGAGGGTCCTAAGTGTCAATTCTTTAACATCACACAGTTTGAGTGGGTCCTAAGTGTCAATTCTTTAACATCACACAGTTTGAGTGGGTCCTAAGTGTCAATTCTTTAACATCACACAGTTTGAGAGGGTCCTAAGTGTCCATTCTTTAACATCCCACAGTTTGAGAGGGTCCTAAGTGTCAATTCTTTAACATCACACAGTTTGAGAGGGTCCTAAGTGTCCATTCTTTAACATCACACAGTTTGAGTGGGTCCTAAGTGTCAATTCTTTAACATCACACAGTTTGAGAGGGTCCTAAGTGTCAATTCTTTAACATCCCACAGTTTGAGAGGGTCCTAAGTGTCAATTCTTTAACATCCCACAGTTTGAGAGGGTCCTAAGTGTCAATTCTTTAACATATCACAGTTTGAGAGGGTCCTAAGTGTCCATTCTTTAACATCACACAGTTTGAGAGGGTCCTAAGTGTCAATTCTTTAACATCCCACAGTTTGAGAGGGTCCTAAGTGTCAATTCTTTAACATCCCACAGTTTGAGAGGGTCCTAAGTGTCAATTCTTTAACATCACACAGTTTGAGAGGGTCCTAAGTGTCAATTCTTTAACATCACACAGTTTGAGAGGGTCCTAAGTGTCAATTCTTTAACATCCCACAGTTTGAGAGGGTCCTAAGTGTCAATTCTTTAACATCCCACAGTTTGAGAGGGTCCTAAGTGTCAATTCTTTAACATCCCACAGTTTGAGAGGGTCCTAAGTGTCAATTCTTTAACATCACACAGTTTGAGAGGGTCCTAAGTGTCAATTCTTTAACATCCCACAGTTTGAGAGGGTCCTAAGTGTCAATTCTTTAACATCCCACAGTTTGAGAGGGTCCTAAGTGTCGATTCTTTAACATCCCACAGTTTGAGAGGGTCCTAAGTGTCAATTCTTTAACATCACACAGTTTGAGAGGGTCCTAAGTGTCAATTCTTTAACATCACACAGTTTGAAAGTCTTATTCTGTACGGCAGGTTGACCTTTGACCGCAGCACACACAGGTTCTATGGGGTTGATGTGTGAATGGTACAGTGGTAGTCGAAGAAAAGTATGACCATGCTCTGGAATTATTTTGCCAATTAAAAACATCTTTGTCTTTCTAGTCCGCCTCACACGATGCAACACATCTGGTTGAGAGGGTCTTAAAGGGACAAAAAAGGTCTCTTTTTTTTGGTAAGTCAATTCGCGATTATTTGTTTCATACTTGATGAAGTTAGAATTTTGTCCTATTGATCTACAACAGTATGATAGGCTGCATTGTTCATAACAAATCATGACGGCCTATCCAGAGTAGGAAAAAGTGTGTTCCCTATCCAATTCCTGAAAATTTATAATTCATTTAGGTGTGGTTGAACAGCTGCAAAATCTGAATCATGTGTTTGTTGATTTTAAGAAGGCGTTTGATAGGGTATGGCATACAACGCCATGGGCAACCACAAGGATGTATAAATATCAACGGAAATGTTATAACGGTCCTTGAACATCTGAATGACAAGGCGTCCAGCGCAGTTCTTGTGAACGGGAGGCGAGGGGACTGGTTTCGCACATCAGTTGGTGTGAGACAGGATTGTACACTCTCTCCAACTCTTTTCAATAAATTCCTTGAGGGAATTATGAGTGAGGCACTTGGAGGTCACGTTGGTACTGTCAAGATATGGGGCCGAACGATTACCAACCTTCGTTTTGCAGATGACATAGGCGGGTTGGCGGGCACAGAAACAGAACTCAATGAATGGATCAGAAGGCTCGATGAAACAGCTCTTGACTATGGTATGGAGATAAACGTTGGAAAGACTGAATTAATGACCAACAACGCAGAGGGCTTCAACAGTAGGATACAAGTTAATGGCCAGGAACTCCAAGTGGTTGACCGTTTTAAATATCTAGGTTCGATTGTCAGTGATGAAGGATCAAAATGTGAAGTGTTGGCCAGAATAGCACAGACAATAGCGGCGCTTGCACGGCTTAACAAAATCTGACAAGATAAACGGTTAGCACTAAGCACGAAAATCAGATTAATGCGTACATTGGTCCTGTCAATATTCCTCTATGCCTGTGAGACATGGACAATAACCACCGACCTGCAGCGGATCATGATACAGGCCTTGGAGATGAGATGTTTCCAAACACTTCTAAACGTCATATACAAAGATCGATTTACAAATGAGGAAATACGAGAAAGAATTTCAACAACAATAGGGCCTTTTGAAGACCTCTTGGCAACTGTCAAAAGAAGGAAACTCGCTTGGTACGGTCACATATCGAGATCAAATGGTCTTGCAAATACGATCCTCCACGGGAAGGTCCAAGGCAGACGACGAAGAGGCCGTCACAAAAAGAGGTGGGAGGACAACATAAAAGAATGGACCAATCTCCGACCAGGCACAGAGAAGGGTGGCATGGGGTTATGATGATGTCTTCGTGTGTGCCCCAACGACATCACTGGCTAGGGGATGACCTGACCTGACTGAGTTACTAGCATCTGTGCACTGTGCTTTGAAAAGAAGTTCTGCGCCAGTTATAAGACAATTTTCTTTGCTACCTGCATGATCTAATATAATGCGTTGACACTTGTTGCATGGAAGTTCTCTTCTCTTGTTCCCGTCCAGTAATTGCCAATCTTTCTCATAGCATTTGTATGGTGATCATTTGCCCCAAGATTCATCCAAATATACTGTGTCGTAGCCTTCCACCTTGTGCTCAAGAATCTACCTAAGGTATTTGCATCGTGTCGCAATGAGGCACGGTCTGTCACAAACATTTTCCTGCTACTAGCAGATGTCCGAAATGTGAAACCGCTGCATCTAACAACTCTCCATGAAGCGGTTTTTGAAATTGTCATTTTGCGATGACTTTCCAGCAGAATCTTTATTTTACGAATTGTAACAAGTTCTTTATCCCAAAACATTTTCACAATTTTACATCTAAAAATGTCTTTGTCGAAATCATAGGTTTTCTTTTTCCTGCCTTGTTTGACTGTATTATTTACATATTTTAATGTATTTTAAGTATGCATAACAATGGTGCAGTCACCTTCTGACTTCTCTGTAGAAGTATGCATAACAATGGTGCAGTCACCTTCTGACTTCTCTGTAGAAGTATGCATAACAATGGTGCAGTCACCTTCTGACTTCTCTGTAGAAGTATGCATAACAATGGTGCAGTCACCTTCTGTCTTCTCTGTAGAAGTATGCACAACAATAGTACAGTCACCTTCTGCATCGTCAGGAATTTGCACCAAAACTCATTGCTAGATTTTGGTTGGTTGATTGGTTGGTCGGTTGATTGGTTGGTTAGTTGGATGTTGATCCAGCGGCATATGGGCTACTGCCCTTTGGCCCAGCTAGATTGGCTTGGCTTCGTTCGTTCTCAATTTCCCGCTACCAACCCTACACGGGCCTAAGTAGCACAATGTAGTCCAGAGAACAGAATGCGTTGTGTCGTAGTTTACAGCTTGACTGCGATATTTGCACCTTTCGGTTCAACATATGTGACTTCAGCAAGCATTTATTGAGTACCGGGTTAGCATTCCCTCTTCGATCCCTTTCTTCTTAGCCAGTCTGCCCTCATGTAGCCTGTTATCCAGGATCACCGCGTGGAGGTGTAGAAGGGTCTTGGCAGCTCTAGTTCGCTGGCCCTGACGCTAGCAGTCAGCTATTGGTCGCTGACCTCTGCAGCTCACGCGCTGATCAGAATCTTTTTTTTTCCTTCAAATTGTCATTATTGATCTTTTGTGCAATATAAATTCGCATAATTTGTTCATTGGTTGCAATTTTACATTTCATTTCAGTTGAATAATGAAATTTGAATAAAACAGCGTAAGAAAGAAGGCGAGGGGGGAAAAAGATTGAGAATAAGAAATAGTGAATAGTGAATATTGCGTAAGGAAAAGGAATAAAGTGGAGTAAATATGAAACAAAAGGCTAAAATGAAAGTCCAAGAACCATATCTCTAATTAGTGAAATATCAATTGGTTTTGTAATATTTTTTTAATTTAAGCAGCAAATGATGTTGCTGAGCATCTTGATACCCGGTCCAGCTAGATTGATTAGAGTGTTGTAGCTCGTTCAACCTCTCCAAACGAAAAACAGATGGCGTGTAGATACGCCACAAACATGCGTTCCTCACTAAAAATAACTTATCCTTTGGAGGCGATAGCACACATTGAAGGGAATGCTGGAATGTGTTACTGTAAAACTTGTAAAGATATACCAAATCCAGATCAGTGTTATTTTACTAATCCCAAATAAGTAATAACTTACAGGAGAACAGTTTTAGATGGGCAAAAAATACTTTCTTAAGGTCGTAACTATTATTAATACCCACACAAAAATGTGATTACATTCTGTCAGGGGAATTATTTTAAATGGCTAACGTTGTTCAGAGATAACGGAACTAGCTGTAGCTTGGATAGTTCTAGGAAACACGAGAATATAAAAATTGACATTACACGAGAAGTGCGGGTCATGAGATCAGCATGGCTGGTGTAACCCATGGAGAGCTGCGTGTGTCAACTTATTCAAGAATGGGAGGGCAAGAAAATACATTGTCAATCAATCAATCAGTTAATAAATCGTCCCTCCGTCTCCCCATCCATCCATCCGTCCGTCCGCCTGTCCTTCTGTCCGCCTGCCTATCTGTCTTTCTATAATGAGTATACTGCCACAGCTGGAGGTACTTGCGTCTTAATTCACCCAAAACAGAGTTCACTGGGCTCCCATCATACGTATTTTACAGTTGATGACTGTATAGTCCGTCTTTTAATTCATAAACAAGGTCTGAAACAATTTTCTACTAAAAAACGTCAGATCCAAATGATTTTTCGCATGCAGCCTTAAAATATCAATGACGCTAAAACAATGATATTATTTAGTCCATAGATGCTAAGATATTTGCACATCGGCAAATTCTTTTGATCTTTCATGGCTATTACAAAGAAATGGCATTACATTAAGATTTTACAGTGCGCTGCTTAATTCTTGTTATCTTTTTTCATAGGCGTATCTCCTTAATGTCTTGATAGATCGATTGATTGTTTGTATTGCCCTTTATGTACAATCGTAAAAATTGCACCAATATGCAACAGTTATTACAGCCCTTCGGTCACCCGTAGACCACCAAGGTTGTATCAACTGCTCAGCGAATTTTATTTTGTGTAACGCATCTGAATATTGAACTGGATTTGTTGCCATTGTATGTACACATAATTGTTCAGATAAACATACGCTAATTTATCCAAGTCTGGTAATCAGTATGTCTACAAAAGATGATATTAATCATCCGAATCTGTCGATTCAAAGAAGTTGATAACTGTTACTGGTTGGACAAAGTGTAATCCATCTCGTTGCCAGCACTGTACCTCTTCCTGGAGCACATGTTCAACACACTTCATCTCCGAGCACATGTTCAACACACATCATCTCCGAGCACATGTTCAACACACTTCTTCCAGAACTGAATGTCTATTTTTGAAAGGTATTCACGTGTCAGCCCTTCAATACCACACATTTCAAATGATCTGTTCTGTTCGACAACTTGTCCTTTGACTATAGCCCACACAAGCTCTATAGGGCTTAGATGCGCATGATATGCAGGTAGTGGCAGAGAAATGTGACCGTACTCTTCAATGATTTTGTCAGTATGATACACCTTTGTCTTATTTGTCTTCCTGACACATTTCAACAACTGGGGCTGTAAATACGTGTCGTCGAAATTCACCTTTTTCTCCTTATCTAGCCATGTTCTAATTTGAGCTTTTATATTTGATGCAGACTTCCTCTGATGCTGCATTGTGATAGGATGCATTCTCCGTTAATAGGCATGATGGTCTATCCAGAATGCAGTAGTTCATTCGTCATCTAGTGCCTGGCAATGTGTTCATTAATTTCAGTGTGGTGGTCTCTACCGTCATTTCTTTCTGTTTGGTAGTCTCTACCGTCATTACTTTCTGTTTGGTGGTCTCTACCGTCCTTACTTTCTGTTTGGTAGTCTCTACCGTCATTACTTTCTGTTTGGTAGTCTCTACCGTCATTACTTTTAGTTTGGATAATAAGTTCAGCGTCATGGACAAGTCCGTTTTCCCTGCTTCCGGCGTACGTTAGTATAATGCGCTGTCCTTTGCTGCTTAGAATTTATTTGTCTTTTCTGTTCACCGTCAACTGATTGCCATTCTTTACCATAGGTGTGGTGAGCATTGACCCAGGATTCGTCCAAGTAAACAATATCATAGCCTTACCCACGCCCTTCACGCATCTGTCTCAGGTATTTGTTTCCGGCAGCAATCAAATGTGGCTTTTCACATATAATATTCCTGCCGCCTGGTGTTCCTGAATGTAAAGCCGGCAGCTCTTACAATTTTCCGATGCGTACTTTTGGAAATCTTAAACTGCAGTCGGATTGCAATTTTAATTTTAGTTTCCGGAGAGAAGCAAGTTGATTTTTCGAGAAATTAATTTCTCCCGTTCTATGACATCTCTGTCGAAATCGTCCAATTTCATTTTCCTTCCTTGTTTGGTATGATTGCACTCTGAGTCCTGTCCAATCCGACGGTTAAATAATTATCCATCCAGACCAAGCTCCAATTGTGTTCGTTTCTCTGGGTCATGAATATCGCAAATATAAATGACCCATCTTAGATTCCCTGCGGAAAAACTGTTATAGTAAAACGGTAACCTTCTGCATTGTTATAAATATACACTTCAAACTCATTTTGAAATTGTTTCAATATAACTTTTGAAAAAAAGCAACTATATGTCACAATAACGACCCCACGAGCGTGAATCCCTAGAATAATTTAAGTAGATTTTCAACTTTGAATTTTGTCCGAGCAGCGGCTGTTAAGCCTACTCTTTTCAATGTCCAACTGCTAAGGCATTATTAACGTGCGCGCCAGCCCACACGGGTATCTGATCTCACTAATCAGAGATCAGGGGAAATATTTATCGGATGATCCAGGTGAAAAAAAAAAAATCGGTCTCCCGCGAATCCAGCATCCGAGACCAACACCTTACCTCGAAACCACTGGAGCCCACGTGTTTATAAACGAATTGATGTAAAGGATAAATTAGATTAAAACACGTTTTTGAAAGTACAACGGGGTACAAGAACAAGAATGAACAGCTTCAAATTCTTTAAAGACAGTTCCAGATTAGATATTAAAAAATATTTGTGTAGTCAGAGAGTGGTGAATTCTTGGAATGCACTGTCACAGGATGTGTTGGATGCAGCATCAGTTAATGCATTCAGAAATATACTGGATGTTCATATTTATGTTTTCTTATAGGTGGAATGGAATAAACTGGTTGTATGCAGACTATGTAGTGCTTTCTAAACCAGTATAATGAAGTTAAGTTACGTTAAGTTAAATAAATCCCTTTACAGACAGCCCTAAAATGTTTGTGGAGAAATAAATTGATACTGTCAGATGTCTGGCTCTAGATAACGTTTCCCAGGGTACAGAAACAACGACAACGCAAGACCATGTCCATTCTACTAATGACAAACAAATGCGTTATATGGAACGATATATTTGCTCTACCACAACTAACATGACTTCCTTAAAACACAAATGTCTTCTACACGATGGCACATCAGTAAATAGGTCATAGATGGATAGCGGCTATTAAAGACAAACGGTACAAGATCTGAGAAAAGATCCTGAAAACCATTTCATATCCCTGATTTGGGATCAAGATGCTGAGCAGCGCATGAGCTTCAGTGGTTAGCGACCCATAGCTGACTGCTAGCGTCAGCGCTAGCGAACCAGAGCTGCCAAGACTCTTCTACACCTCCATGCGGTGATCCTGGATACAGGCTGCAACAGGGCAGACTGGCTAAGGAGAAGGGATCGAAGAGGAAAGCTAACCCGGTACTCAATAAATGCATGCTGAAGTCGGATGTGTCATACCGAAAGGTGCAAATATCGCAGTCAAGCTGTAAGCTACGACACGTTCTCTGAACTACATTTTGCGACATAAACCTTTTCAGGATTTGGTAGCGGGAGATTGTGGACGCACGAAGTCAAGTCAAACAAAAAAATTAGCCTATAAACTGCTGCTGTAGGTGGCCTTTATTCCTCAGTTATATCAGTCTCAAAACAGGCATCTGAAACGGGAATAAAAGTCATATTGATAGTCTGATATTTAATAGCAGAAGACAGATGATGAAAGTGTAGTTGAAATGCTGGAACAAACCGGGAATTCTGGGGAAAAGCACAGCGTTTCATCATGGCTATATTTACTTTAAAAAAGTTCCTTCCAAAAAAGGAACACATTCCCGCTCAATTTTCTCAAAAACTACTACACTTATAACCGTCATTTTTTGCAAGCGGTATTGTATTACTTACTGATTTCATGTTTAACGAATTCACAGGAAACGTAGTTTTTGCATAGAGCCGTTTTTGTTATATAATCTTGCATAGGAACACAACAATGTTAAGCAAACTTTAGATTTTATAGTAATACACTAAATGGTAGCGACTTTTTCCAAAGGCGTATCCACACTACATGTGGTAACATTCAATGAGACGTAGAAAACGTTACTCCATTAGGTAATATATGTTAAGTTAAATCCTCTTCTGCTATAAAGTGTTATGCTTCTTTTTGGGACATATCTCCTGGACAAGGCTGTCATCTTGAGATCTTCACATGACTCAAGATGATCACTTGACACACGATGATTACGTGACAAGATGGTTGCAAGACAATCACATGACAAGATGATGACAGGACTCAAGATGATCACATAATCGTGTGTGACTCAAAGATGATCACGTGACTCAAGATGATCACGTGACTCAAGATGATGACATGACTCAAGATGATCACGTGATCGTGTGTGACCCAAAGATGATCACGTGACTCAAGATGATCACGTGACTCAATATGATCACGTAACTCACCATGATCACATGACAAGATAATCACATGACAAGATGGTCACATGACAAGATAATCACATGACAAGATGATCACATGACAAGATAATCACATGACAAGATGATCACATGACAAGATAATCACATGACAAGATGATCACATGACAAGATGATCACATGACAAGGTGATCACATGACAAGATAATCACATGACAAGATGATCACATGACAAGATGATCACATGACAAGATGATCACATGACAAGATGATCACATGACAAGATGATCACATGACAAGATAATCACATGACAAGATGATCACATGACTAGATAATCACATGACAAGATAATCACATGACAAGATAATCACATGACAAGATGATCACATGACAAGATGATCACATGACAAGATGATCACATGACAAGATGATCACATGACAAGATAATCACATGACAAGATGATCACATGACTAGATAATCACATGACAAGATAATCACATGACAAGATAATCACATGACAAGATGATCACATGACTAGATAATCACATGACAAGATAATCACATGACAAGATAATCACATGACAAGATGATCACATGACAAGATGATCACATGACAAGATGATCACATGACAAGATAATCACATGACAAGATGATCACATGACAAGATGATCACATGACAAGATGATCACATGACAAGATGATCACATGACAAGATGATCACATGACAAGATAATCACATGACAAGATGATCACATGACAAGATGATCAAATGACAAGATGATCACATGACAAGATAATCACATGACAAGATGATCACATGACAAGATAATCACATGACAAGATGATCACATGACAAGATGATCACATGACAAGATAATCACATGACAAGATGATCACAATGCAAAGCGGAAAAGTAAAGTACCAGTTGTTGCTATTGTTTAAATCATCACTTAAAAACACGTGGACCACCCTTATCTTTTCATACGGCTAAAAAACATTGTATTGTTTGTTAATGTACATGTAACTGAGATGGTCCACTTGTAGATTGCAGAACCGTGGACAGTAAGGGAATTGGATTGTCGATTTTACAGTCTTCACCAGTTCATGTACTTTCTTGGGACGCAGCAACACAATTTGTGTTCATAAAGATTGTTGGTGGAAATGTCAGCAGCTGAGATCGGCATGCGAGCTCCTCGATTCTGATTCTGATGACTCGAAAAGATTAACTACTGCTAATGGATGGATCAATATACTTCTTTCTCTCGGAGCACATGCTATTCCCATTTATTCCAGGATTTTTGAGAGGGTCCTAAGTGTCAATTCTTTAACATCACACAGTTTGAGAGGGTCCTAAGTGTCAATTCTTTAACATCCCACAGTTTGAGAGGGTCCTAAGTGTCAATTCTTTAACATCCCACAGTTTGAGAGGGTCCTAAGTGTCAATTCTTTAACATCACACAGTTTGAGAGGGTCCTAAGTGTCAATTCTTTAACATCCCACAGTTTGAGAGGGTCCTAAGTGTCAATTCTTTAACATCCCACAGTTTGAGAGGGTCCTAAGTGTCAATTCTTTAACATCACACAGTTTGAGAGGGTCCTAAGTGTCAATTCTTTAACATCACACAGTTTGAGAGGGTCCTAAGTGTCAATTCTTTAACATCACACAGTTTGAGAGGGTCCTAAGTGTCAATTCTTTAACATCCCACAGTTTGAGAGGGTCCTAAGTGTCAATTCTTTAACATCCCACAGTTTGAGAGGGTCCTAAGTGTCAATTCTTTAACATCACACAGTTTGAGAGGGTCCTAAGTGTCAATTCTTTAACATCACAAAGTTTGAGAGGGTCCTAAGTGTCAATTCTTTAACATCACACAGTTTGAGTGGGTCCTAAGTGTCCATTCTTTAACATCCCACAGTTTGAGAGGGTCCTAAGTGTCAATTCTTTAACATCACACAGTTTGAGTGGGTCCTAAGTGTCAATTCTTTAACATCACACAGTTTGAGAGGGTCCTAAGCGTCAATTCTTTAACATCACACAGTTTGAGAGGGTCCTAAGTGTCAATTCTTTAACATCCCACAGTTTGAGAGGGTCCTAAGTGTCAATTCTTTAACATCCCACAGTTTGAGAGGGTCCTAAGTGTCAATTCTTTAACATCCCACAGTTTGAGAGGGTCCTAAGTGTCAATTCTTTAACATCCCACAGTTTGAGAGGGTCCTAAGTGTCCATTCTTTAACATCACACAGTTTGAGAGGGTCCTAAGTGTCCATTCTTTAACATCATACAGTTTGAGAGGGTCCTAAGTGTCAATTCTTTAACATCACACAGTTTGAGAGGGTCCTAAGTGTCCATTCTTTAACATCCCACAGTTTGAGAGGGTCCTAAGTGTCAATTCTTTAACATCCCACAGTTTGAGAGGGTCCTAAGTGTCCATTCTTTAACATCACACAGTTTGAGAGGGTCCTAAGTGTCAATTCTTTAACATCCCACAGTTTGAGAGGGTCCTAAGTGTCAATTCTTTAACATCACACAGTTTGAGAGGGTCCTAAGTGTCAATTCTTTAACATCACACAGTTTGAGAGGGTCCTAAGTGTCAATTCTTTAACATCACACAGTTTGAGTGGGTCCTAAGTGTCAATTCTTTAACATCCCACAGTTTGAGAGGGTCCTAAGTGTCAATTCTTTAACATCACACAGTTTGAGTGGGTCCTAAGTGTCAATTCTTTAACATCCCACAGAGTGAGAGGGTCCTAAGTGTCAATTCTTTAACATCCCACAGTTTGAGAGGGTCCTAAGTGTCAATTCTTTAACATCACACAGTTTGATAGGGTCCTAAGTGTCAATTCTTTAACATCCCACAGTTTGAGAGGGTCCTAAGTGTCAATTCTTTAACATCCCACAGTTTGAGAGGGTCCTAAGTGTCCATTCTTTAACATCCCACAGTTTGAGAGGGTCCTAAGTGTCAATTCTTTAACATCACACAGTTTGAGAGGGTCCTAAGTGTCAATTCTTTAACATCACACAGTTTGAGTGGGTCCTAAGTGTCAATTCTTTAACATCACACAGTTTGAGTGGGTCCTAAGTGTCAATTCTTTAACATCACACAGTTTGAGAGGGTCCTAAGTGTCCATTCTTTAACATCCCACAGTTTGAGAGGGTCCTAAGTGTCAATTCTTTAACATCACACAGTTTGAGAGGGTCCTAAGTGTCCATTCTTTAACATCACACAGTTTGAGTGGGTCCTAAGTGTCAATTCTTTAACATCACACAGTTTGAGAGGGTCCTAAGTGTCAATTCTTTAACATCCCACAGTTTGAGAGGGTCCTAAGTGTCAATTCTTTAACATCCCACAGTTTGAGAGGGTCCTAAGTGTCAATTCTTTAACATCCCACAGTTTGAGAGGGTCCTAAGTGTCCATTCTTTAACATCACACAGTTTGAGAGGGTCCTAAGTGTCAATTCTTTAACATCCCACAGTTTGAGAGGGTCCTAAGTGTCAATTCTTTAACATCCCACAGTTTGAGAGGGTCCTAAGTGTCAATTCTTTAACATCACACAGTTTGAGAGGGTCCTAAGTGTCAATTCTTTAACATCACACAGTTTGAGAGGGTCCTAAGTGTCAATTCTTTAACATCCCACAGTTTGAGAGGGTCCTAAGTGTCAATTCTTTAACATCCCACAGTTTGAGAGGGTCCTAAGTGTCAATTCTTTAACATCCCACAGTTTGAGAGGGTCCTAAGTGTCAATTCTTTAACATCACACAGTTTGAGAGGGTCCTAAGTGTCAATTCTTTAACATCCCACAGTTTGAGAGGGTCCTAAGTGTCAATTCTTTAACATCCCACAGTTTGAGAGGGTCCTAAGTGTCGATTCTTTAACATCCCACAGTTTGAGAGGGTCCTAAGTGTCAATTCTTTAACATCACACAGTTTGAGAGGGTCCTAAGTGTCAATTCTTTAACATCACACAGTTTGAAAGTCTTATTCTGTACGGCAGGTTGACCTTTGACCGCAGCACACACAGGTTCTATGGGGTTGATGTGTGAATGGTACAGTGGTAGTCGAAGAAAAGTATGACCATGCTCTGGAATTATTTTGCCAATTAAAAACATCTTTGTCTTTCTAGTCCGCCTCACACGATGCAACACATCTGGTTGAGAGGGTCTTAAAGGGACAAAAAAGGTCTCTTTTTTTTGGTAAGTCAATTCGCGATTATTTGTTTCATACTTGATGAAGTTAGAATTTTGTCCTATTGATCTACAACAGTATGATAGGCTGCATTGTTCATAACAAATCATGACGGCCTATCCAGAGTAGGAAAAAGTGTGTTCCCTATCCAATTCCTGAAAATTTATAATTCATTTAGGTGTGGTTGAACAGCTGCAAAATCTGAATCATGTGTTTGTTGATTTTAAGAAGGCGTTTGATAGGGTATGGCATACAACGCCATGGGCAACCACAAGGATGTATAAATATCAACGGAAATGTTATAACGGTCCTTGAACATCTGTATGACAAGGCGTCCAGCGCAGTTCTTGTGAACGGGAGGCGAGGGGACTGGTTTCGCACATCAGTTGGTGTGAGACAGGATTGTACACTCTCTCCAACTCTTTTCAATAAATTCCTTGAGGGAATTATGAGTGAGGCACTTGGAGGTCACGTTGGTACTGTCAAGATATGGGGCCGAACGATTACCAACCTTCGTTTTGCAGATGACATAGGCGGGTTGGCGGGCACAGAAACAGAACTCAATGAATGGATCAGAAGGCTCGATGAAACAGCTCTTGACTATGGTATGGAGATAAACGTTGGAAAGACTGAATTAATGACCAACAACGCAGAGGGCTTCAACAGTAGGATACAAGTTAATGGCCAGGAACTCCAAGTGGTTGACCGTTTTAAATATCTAGGTTCGATTGTCAGTGATGAAGGATCAAAATGTGAAGTGTTGGCCAGAATAGCACAGACAATAGCGGCGCTTGCACGGCTTAACAAAATCTGACAAGATAAACGGTTAGCACTAAGCACGAAAATCAGATTAATGCGTACATTGGTCCTGTCAATATTCCTCTATGCCTGTGAGACATGGACAATAACCACCGACCTGCAGCGGATCATGATACAGGCCTTGGAGATGAGATGTTTCCAAACACTTCTAAACGTCATATACAAAGATCGATTTACAAATGAGGAAATACGAGAAAGAATTTCAACAACAATAGGGCCTTTTGAAGACCTCTTGGCAACTGTCAAAAGAAGGAAACTCGCTTGGTACGGTCACATATCGAGATCAAATGGTCTTGCAAATACGATCCTCCACGGGAAGGTCCAAGGCAGACGACGAAGAGGCCGTCACAAAAAGAGGTGGGAGGACAACATAAAAGAATGGACCAATCTCCGACCAGGCACAGAGAAGGGTGGCATGGGGTTATGATGATGTCTTCGTGTGTGCCCCAACGACATCACTGGCTAGGGGATGACCTGACCTGACTGAGTTACTAGCATCTGTGCACTGTGCTTTGAAAAGAAGTTCTGCGCCAGTTATAAGACAATTTTCTTTGCTACCTGCATGATCTAATATAATGCGTTGACACTTGTTGCATGGAAGTTCTCTTCTCTTGTTCCCGTCCAGTAATTGCCAATCTTTCTCATAGCATTTGTATGGTGATCATTTGCCCCAAGATTCATCCAAATATACTGTGTCGTAGCCTTCCACCTTGTGCTCAAGAATCTACCTAAGGTATTTGCATCGTGTCGCAATGAGGCACGGTCTGTCACAAACATTTTCCTGCTACTAGCAGATGTCCGAAATGTGAAACCGCTGCATCTAACATCTTCATCATGAAGCGGTTTTTGAAATTGTCATTTTGCGATGACTTTCCAGCAGAATCTTTATTTTACGAATTGTAACAAGTTCTTTATCCCAAAACATTTTCACAATTTTACATCTAAAAATGTCTTTGTCGAAATCATAGGTTTTCTTTTTCCTGCCTTGTTTGACTGTATTATTTACATATTTTAATGTATTTTAAGTATGCATAACAATGGTGCAGTCACCTTCTGACTTCTCTGTAGAAGTATGCATAACAATGGTGCAGTCACCTTCTGACTTCTCTGTAGAAGTATGCATAACAATGGTGCAGTCACCTTCTGACTTCTCTGTAGAAGTATGCATAACAATGGTGCAGTCACCTTCTGTCTTCTCTGTAGAAGTATGCACAACAATAGTACAGTCACCTTCTGCATCGTCAGGAATTTGCACCAAAACTCATTGCTAGATTTTGGTTGGTTGATTGGTTGGTCGGTTGATTGGTTGGTTAGTTGGATGTTGATCCAGCGGCATATGGGCTACTGCCCTTTGGCCCAGCTAGATTGGCTTGGCTTCGTTCGTTCTCAATTTCCCGCTACCAACCCTACACGGGCCTAAGTAGCACAATGTAGTCCAGAGAACAGAATGCGTTGTGTCGTAGTTTACAGCTTGACTGCGATATTTGCACCTTTCGGTTCAACATATGTGACTTCAGCAAGCATTTATTGAGTACCGGGTTAGCATTCCCTCTTCGATCCCTTTCTTCTTAGCCAGTCTGCCCTCATGTAGCCTGTTATCCAGGATCACCGCGTGGAGGTGTAGAAGGGTCTTGGCAGCTCTAGTTCGCTGGCCCTGACGCTAGCAGTCAGCTATTGGTCGCTGACCTCTGCAGCTCACGCGCTGATCAGAATCTTTTTTTTTCCTTCAAATTGTCATTATTGATCTTTTGTGCAATATAAATTCGCATAATTTGTTCATTGGTTGCAATTTTACATTTCATTTCAGTTGAATAATGAAATTTGAATAAAACAGCGTAAGAAAGAAGGCGAGGGGGGAAAAGGATTGAGAATAAGAAATAGTGAATAGTGAATATTGCGTAAGGAAAAGGAATAAAGTGGAGTAAATATGAAACAAAAGGCTAAAATGAAAGTCCAAGAACCATATCTCTAATTAGTGAAATATCAATTGGTTTTGTAATATTTTTTTAATTTAAGCAGCAAATGATGTTGCTGAGCATCTTGATACCCGGTCCAGCTAGATTGATTAGAGTGTTGTAGCTCGTTCAACCTCTCCAAACGAAAAACAGATGGCGTGTAGATACGCCACAAACATGCGTTCCTCACTAAAAATAACTTATCCTTTGGAGGCGATAGCACACATTGAAGGGAATGCTGGAATGTGTTACTGTAAAACTTGTAAAGATATACCAAATCCAGATCAGTGTTATTTTACTAATCCCAAATAAGTAATAACTTACAGGAGAACAGTTTTAGATGGGCAAAAAATACTTTCTTAAGGTCGTAACTATTATTAATACCCACACAAAAATGTGATTACATTCTGTCAGGGGAATTATTTTAAATGGCTAACGTTGTTCAGAGATAACGGAACTAGCTGTAGCTTGGATAGTTCTAGGAAACACGAGAATATAAAAATTGACATTACACGAGAAGTGCGGGTCATGAGATCAGCATGGCTGGTGTAACCCATGGAGAGCTGCGTGTGTCAACTTATTCAAGAATGGGAGGGCAAGAAAATACATTGTCAATCAATCAATCAGTTAATAAATCGTCCCTCCGTCTCCCCATCCATCCATCCGTCCGTCCGCCTGTCCTTCTGTCCGCCTGCCTATCTGTCTTTCTATAATGAGTATACTGCCACAGCTGGAGGTACTTGCGTCTTAATTCACCCAAAACAGAGTTCACTGGGCTCCCATCATACGTATTTTACAGTTGATGACTGTATAGTCCGTCTTTTAATTCATAAACAAGGTCTGAAACAATTTTCTACTAAAAAACGTCAGATCCAAATGATTTTTCGCATGCAGCCTTAAAATATCAATGACGCTAAAACAATGATATTATTTAGTCCATAGATGCTAAGATATTTGCACATCGGCAAATTCTTTTGATCTTTCATGGCTATTACAAAGAAATGGCATTACATTAAGATTTTACAGTGCGCTGCTTAATTCTTGTTATCTTTTTTCATAGGCGTATCTCCTTAATGTCTTGATAGATCGATTGATTGTTTGTATTGCCCTTTATGTACAATCGTAAAAATTGCACCAATATGCAACAGTTATTACAGCCCTTCGGTCACCCGTAGACCACCAAGGTTGTATCAACTGCTCAGCGAATTTTATTTTGTGTAACGCATCTGAATATTGAACTGGATTTGTTGCCATTGTATGTACACATAATTGTTCAGATAAACATACGCTAATTTATCCAAGTCTGGTAATCAGTATGTCTACAAAAGATGATATTAATCATCCGAATCTGTCGATTCAAAGAAGTTGATAACTGTTACTGGTTGGACAAAGTGTAATCCATCTCGTTGCCAGCACTGTACCTCTTCCTGGAGCACATGTTCAACACACTTCATCTCCGAGCACATGTTCAACACACATCATCTCCGAGCACATGTTCAACACACTTCTTCCAGAACTGAATGTCTATTTTTGAAAGGTATTCACGTGTCAGCCCTTCAATACCACACATTTCAAATGATCTGTTCTGTTCGACAACTTGTCCTTTGACTATAGCCCACACAAGCTCTATAGGGCTTAGATGCGCATGATATGCAGGTAGTGGCAGAGAAATGTGACCGTACTCTTCAATGATTTTGTCAGTATGATACACCTTTGTCTTATTTGTCTTCCTGACACATTTCAACAACTGGGGCTGTAAATACGTGTCGTCGAAATTCACCTTTTTCTCCTTATCTAGCCATGTTCTAATTTGAGCTTTTATATTTGATGCAGACTTCCTCTGATGCTGCATTGTGATAGGATGCATTCTCCGTTAATAGGCATGATGGTCTATCCAGAATGCAGTAGTTCATTCGTCATCTAGTGCCTGGCAATGTGTTCATTAATTTCAGTGTGGTGGTCTCTACCGTCATTTCTTTCTGTTTGGTAGTCTCTACCGTCATTACTTTCTGTTTGGTGGTCTCTACCGTCCTTACTTTCTGTTTGGTAGTCTCTACCGTCATTACTTTCTGTTTGGTAGTCTCTACCGTCATTACTTTTAGTTTGGATAATAAGTTCAGCGTCATGGACAAGTCCGTTTTCCCTGCTTCCGGCGTACGTTAGTATAATGCGCTGTCCTTTGCTGCTTAGAATTTATTTGTCTTTTCTGTTCACCGTCAACTGATTGCCATTCTTTACCATAGGTGTGGTGAGCATTGACCCAGGATTCGTCCAAGTAAACAATATCATAGCCTTACCCACGCCCTTCACGCATCTGTCTCAGGTATTTGTTTCCGGCAGCAATCAAATGTGGCTTTTCACATATAATATTCCTGCCGCCTGGTGTTCCTGAATGTAAAGCCGGCAGCTCTTACAATTTTCCGATGCGTACTTTTGGAAATCTTAAACTGCAGTCGGATTGCAATTTTAATTTTAGTTTCCGGAGAGAAGCAAGTTGATTTTTCGAGAAATTAATTTCTCCCGTTCTATGACATCTCTGTCGAAATCGTCCAATTTCATTTTCCTTCCTTGCTTGGTATGATTGCACTCTGAGTCCTGTCCAATCCGACGGTTAAATAATTATCCATCCAGACCAAGCTCCAATTGTGTTCGTTTCTCTGGGTCATGAATATCGCAAATATAAATGACCCATCTTAGATTCCCTGCGGAAAAACTGTTATAGTAAAACGGTAACCTTCTGCATTGTTATAAATATACACTTCAAACTCATTTTGAAATTGTTTCAATATAACTTTTGAAAAAAAGCAACTATATGTCACAATAACGACCCCACAAACTATAATATCTGGATACACCTATAACTGAACGACAGTTTCGCATGAATGACCTTGGTTGTTTTCTGAAATTCGACAAAATGTCTAATTGCGGCACGGAATAATCAGGAATTTGTTTTTAACTCAATGTCAAAACATATATTTTTAAAACAGCACGAATGAGTAATGTATACATGTTAAAATGATGTGCAAATCAGTGAGGTTGTTTTTAAAAATAGCCTAATGAATACATTTGTCAAAATACATCAAATTTCTTAGAGAAAAATATATTTACTTAACGTCATGGATATTTTAAAGTTTTATGCGGAAAAATCATTTGGATCTGACAGGCAGTTTAGTAGAAAATTGCTTCGGACCTTGTTCACGAATTACAAGACGGACTATAGGTGGACGTTCCATTTAGGGTTATTGTGAGAACAGGCCGATATCTGCGACCGACCTTCTGGAAGAATGTAGGGCCCTAACAAGGAACAGAAAGAAATTATCTGGCAGGCAGATTAAAATAATTGGGGGACCAAATACCAGAATTGCAATTAATGAGGTGGCTAGAATTGAGCAATTTCGCCATTAATGGCGCTGAAAACGTCACCCGAACTCGCACATGTACGAATCAAGCATTGCCTACGTGTGCCATTTTTGCTATTTTTTCTCAACTTTGCCGTTGTCAAGAACGTTCGATGATGTGCACCCGTGGTAGGGTCAACAAAGTGGACTGAGTCATTTACAGTTTGATGATTAAATCTAGGTTTAATAGCAAATTAGTTATAGCTGCGATGTTCGACTCCCCTACAGTTATAAAGTGAACGATTCTGTGATATCACAACCCCCAATATACACGAGGCGCGTTAAGAAAGTAATGAACCGCATCGTTTTTCTCAGCTAATAAATACAATTAGAAGCAGGAATTTTGCACATTTCAAATATGGCATGTGTCGATTGTGTGTCTCAAGTTACACCGTAATCGGTCAAATAATACGACTTCACTAAACCGTTGAAATGGAGTATGCTAGCAACTTGTGTTATAGACAGCGAATTGTGATATAATTTCTTGTTGCAGAGGAGGAAACGGCTGTGAACATTCACAAGCGTCTATGTGATGTGTACGGAAGTTTTGTTGTCGACAGGAGTACAGTTAGTCGCTGGGTTCAGAGAATGAAAGAATCAGGAAGTGTAAATACGGAGCTGCTTGATCGGCCGCGCAGTGGACATCCTGTCACAGCCACCAACACAGAAATGTTGAAATGGGCTGAGGGGATTATTCTTACTGATAGGCGAATCACTACGCAACAACTGGCTTTACAGCTGCCAATCAGCATTGGTATTGGAAATGCAGTTATAAAACTTCTCGGATTTTCTAAGGTTTGCGCAAGACAGGTTTCTCGAAGTTTCACAAATGACTACCGATTGCAAACGAAAACAATTTCTTCTGAATTGTTGGAGTGTTTCATTGCCGATGGAGAGAATATTTTGGCTAATATAGTTACAGGTGACGAAACCTGGGCACATTATTTTGAACTTGAGACAAAAAGACAGTTCATGGAGTGACGTCAACCGCAATCACCAAGAAGAAAAAAATTCAAGACAGCTTCTTCAGCTGGAAAGGTCATGGTCACTGTCTTTTGGGACATTAAAGGTTTGATTCTTGTGGGTGTGATGCCAAGAGGAGAGACAATCAATTCGAAAGCTTAGATTAAGACATTGAAAAAACTCAATAGACGTTTCCGCGGAGTTCGGCAGCACAATAATCCAGCAGACCTGCTTCTCTTTCACGACAATGCGCGCCCTCTCACACGTCTGGTAACCAGGGAAACAATCACCAAATTGGGTTGGTCTGTACTACCCCATCCACCCTATAGTCCTGATTTGGCACCCTCTAATTTTCATCTGTTTGGTCCACTCAAAGATGATCTCCGTGTGGCAAGGTTTGACGATGATGAAGAAGGGATTCATGCAGTCAAGAAATGGCTGAATGATCAAGACAAAATCTGGTACGGGCTAGAAATGCATGCCCTTGTTTCGCGCTGGCGTAACGTTGTACAGGTTGATGGGGATTATGTTGAATAATACAGATTTTTATATGGTATCCATACATATTGTGTAGCGTCGGACTGAAAGGTGCAAATATCGCAGTCATAAACTAGCGACACAATGCATTCCGTTCTCCCGACTACAATCTGCTACTTGCAAAGCCCTGTTCAGGGGTTGGTAGCTGGAAATTGAGAACGAACGCAGAAAAAAAAGAGGAATATACATTATATCTGATCCTCAAGCACTTTCTAAAAAACAAAAAGAAACGAGTCAAGGACATAGACAATATATTTTATTGCAGTAATAATTAATAATAGTATTAATAATAACAACACCAGTAAATAGCCATTAGTGATCAAGTTCACTAAATGACCATAGCTTTAAAATGTGTACAGTAGCACATACAACGTTACAGATACGAATATTGAAACACTTCACAGCTCGTAATTGTCTTAATGATACTGTAATACTGATAAAATATGGATTACACTCAACATAGATTATTCGTACAGGTACATGGTAGCATTAAATACCGTATAACATAGATAGTAGGAAATATTACAAACAAAACATACGAAACAAAGAAATCGAAAGAGAAACTGCATGTGCAAAGCCGAGAGTAAACAGTTTTCGATCTGGAAGAACTGAAAGTCCCATAATGTATATTGGAGGATGATGCGTTAGATACTATATTGTGGGAGGTCTTTGTGGGAGGTATGATGTCTTTGTCTGATGTCTGATGTCTTTGTTAGAAGTTTCATCTCTTTGTTTGAGGTATCATCTTGTTGTTTTAGGACTTTGCTGTTTCTATAATGTCATAACTCTTTATGTGAAGTCTTTGCTGTTTGTGTAATGTCATAAACAGGGCGTGACAAATTTTAGGATTGCTTACCAATCAGTCAAAAGTTTCACCAGTCAGCATGGTCGGACTACAGTCATGCGATATATGTTTACAAATTTAAACTAAGCACTAATTTACCTTTATTTCTATATATCAATGCGTACCAAACCAAAATAAATTGTATTACTTATACAATATTAGTCGATTTCTTCTTAAGAAACAATGCACTGCTGGCAGAGACATGGCGTGTGTGTCCTTGAACATTCTTGGAATATTTAGCGCTGTAGTACAGTGTATAGATGGCTTTAGCAAGTTTAAATTGTGGCAGTAGAGGTCCATTTAGATTCACCATCATAAACTAGTTAATCTAGTTGAACCGTAATATCACGAATACTCGTGCGACAGTCATTATGTAGCTACGATTAAAAACATAATTAGCGGTTAAAAACATCTTTTTTTTACTGGGCAAGAACAATTTTATATTCGTCACAGACGAGCGCTTCTGTCAAGCCCTGGTCATTACTCTTTGTTTTGAGGACTCTGCTGTTTGTGACATGTCGCAGCTCTTTGTGTGAAGTCTGAATGAGGTCTCAGCTTGTTGTTCGAGGTGACTATTCCCTAAGCAGATGCTGTCGTCGACACGGAAGGAAATATAAAACTACAGTAATCATCTGCACGACTCATTAAGGCTTGATCATCTGGTTATTTCCCCTGTTTAAGCCAGTTCAGGACAACAAGACAAATTAAATGTAGATCACCCAAACAAACAATTATACACGGAGATCTGAATGGGGAATGAATCTTATGAATTGTTCACATTGTTTTCCTCATACCCTAACGTTGAGCGACCATATGAGAGGCAGTCCCATAACATATACAACATGCATGGTTGTTAGTGGCAACGACCAAGGGGCAAGTATTGTTTTGCTTTCAGAAAACATTCTAGCAATAGTCGGCTCCTTTTACACCTTAGGATGAAGGAGTCAAGGCACTTACCTGGAAATTTATATGAATTTAAGTCATTCACTTTGTATCCACCCTGCAAGGTGATTCACTTCTCCTATCTATTCTTCCCGTTCCTGATGACCTGATTGAAGAACTCCTCCGTCTCGACCAGTAACGATGTCTTCATTTGAGTATTAAAGTCCTGGACGTCAGAAAACGTGCGGGTATGAACCCATGTCTCATCCACCATACTCACTGGACTTTGCACATAGTGACTTCCTACTGTTCCTAAACATGAAGAAATCACTGCACGGTCGTCGGATCTATGTGGCCAAGACGGAGGTGTTCTAGAAGAAGACAGATGGGAGAAGTATATCGCCTTGCAGGGTCAATACATAGAGAGGGACTTAAGTTCACACCAATTTCTTTTCATGTAAGTGCCTTGATTTCTTCTTACTAAAGTGCATCACGTTTTGACCATCCCTCGTATTACGATCAACAAAGAAGAAAGTGAAGTTATAGACAGTCCAGATTCTTCTTTTTCTTCGTCGTCTTCTTCTTTTTCTTCTTCGATCAACTGATCCTATGCTTCTAGCCCGGGAATGTTCACGAACGAGACTGCTTGTTTCAGTTCTTCGTCGGTTTTCCACAGCTTTTCAAGCATGGTCACTTCCCCCGTCCAGACTGCCTCTGTTTGGTCTGCATAAGTAGGGCAGTAAGATTTGTTCTGGTGTTTGCTTGGGTGCTCTACAATCGCATGGGGTGGTGTCTTTGAGACCCATTCTGTAGTGGTGGGCCTTGTGTCTGCAATGTCCCGTTCTGAGTTTGAAGATCTTTGTCTGCCCATCTCTGTCTTATTTAGTCGCTCCTCTTCTACCGTGATGTGTAGAGGCCCATCTCTGTAAAGTTTGTAATTTTCTGGCATGTATTCTTTGTGCTGGTCTCTCCATGCTGTCCTCATGGATCGTTTGATGAGTGTCTTTGCTTCTTAATAGCTATGTGGGTGGTGAATCTGTGTACCACCACTTCCGGCTTTAGCTAGCTCATCTGCTTATTTGTTTCCAAAGAAACCTCATTGGGCCGGAATCCACCGAAGACTCGAATCACGGACATCCAGATGACGAAAGCGTCCTGCCACATACAAGGGTCGATATTCGGTTAGACCGTAACGTACGGTGCCCTTGGTGATGGCGTGATAGGAGGGTATAGCTAGTTATTGTGGATGTAGTAAGTTATTGTGGATGTGATTAGTTACTGGGGATGTGGTTAGTTATTGTGGGTGTGATCAGTTATTGTGGGTGTGGTTAGTTATTTGGAGAATGGCTAATTATTGGGGGTGTGGTTAATTATTGTGGGTGGAGTAAGTTATTGCAGGTGTGGCTAGTTGCTGTGGGTGTAGTTAGTTTTTGTAGGTGTAGTTAATTTTAACTTAACTTAACGTCTTTATACTGGTTTAGAAGACTCTGCAGAGTCTGTATACAATCAGTTTCATTTACATTTCCTTGCTCTGAAACCTATGCGCATCCAATCTATTCTTGAATGCATTAATTTGCCCTGCTTCCACTACTTCCTGTGGCAATGCATTCCAAGCATTCACCACTATCTGACAAAGAAAACGATTTCTTAATATCTAATCTCGACCTCTCTTTAGTTAATTTGTAGCTGTGCCCTCTTGATCTTGTAGGTGGTTGAATTTAGAAAAAACTTGTTATAGTCTAATTTTCCTTTACTTTGATTATCTTATAAACCTTTATTAAGTCATCCCGAATGTTTATCTTTTCTAGACACCGTAGGCTGGTTTTGTTTTTTTATCACAACTGTAATTCAGGAATCCCACTATCAGCTTTGCCGCTCTTTTTTGTATTCTTTCCAGCATGTTTATATCTTCTGTACAATAAAGACTTCACACCATGTACATAATACTCCAATCTAGGTCTAACTAAAGCTTTATAAAGTTTAACAACCACTCCCATGCTCCTATGTTGAATATTTCTTTTTATAATATTTATCATTGAATCTGCCTTTTTCACTGCTACCTGGACTTGCTCACTCACTTTACCTGTATGATCTTTATAACCCTTAGGGCCCTTTCCTTTTCTATCATTTTAATATTGTTCTCTCCCATTCTGTAATTATGTTCCATATTGGATCTACCCATGTGGATGACTATACATTTATCTACATTAAACTCCATTTGCCAGCTTACAGACCATTCTTGAATTTTATCTAAATCCGACCTCAATATATCCACTTCTGCTATAGAAGAGACACTACTGCATAGTTTTGTGTCATCCGCAAATTTCGTAATCATGGATCCAATATCAATGTCCAAATCATTTATGTTTATCAACAGCAAAATTGGTCCCAAAACCGAGCCCTGTGGCTCTCCACTTTTCACCTCACTCCACTCAGAGTACTCCTTATTTATGCCCACCCTCTGCCTTCTTCCCATTAACTAATTTTCAATCCATTTGGTAACTTCCCCACCTATTCCATGTGATTTTTAACTTTCGGAATAATCTTTAATGAGGTACTCTTTCAAAGGTCTTTGCAAAATCAAGATAGATAACGTCCACTGGCTCCCCTTTATCTAGCATATTAGTAGCCTCTTTCATGAATTCTAATAGATTTGTTAAGCATGATCTTTTTCAAGTAAACCCATGCTGACTGTTTCTTATTATTTCTAAATGCATTACAATGTTTTCTTCGATTATTGACTCTAATAATTTGCAGATTACGATCGTTAAACTCACGGGTCTATAATTTTTGGGATATTATTTTTTGCCCTTTTTGTATAAGGGAATCACTCGTGCATCTTTCCTGGAACAATCCCTTTTGCAAGGGACTGAGAACATAATATAGCCATCGATTTTGCTAGTTGGTCTCTAATTTCAAACAACAGTATTGTATGAATACCATCTTGACCTGAACATTTATCCACTTTCAACTCCTCCAATTTAAAAAAAAAACCATTTCCTCTGTAATACAGATTGATCTTAATCCCGCTGTATCTATGTCTCTTTGAAAAATATCTGTAGGCTCTGGAATCTTGGAGCAGTCTTCTTTTGTGTAGACTATGCCAAAGTACAGATTGAGTAGATTAGCTGCCTCCCTATTCTCACTTATTATTGTTCCTCTGCTATCTATGAGAGGGCCTACTTTGTCTTTCATTCTTTGTTTATTTCTAACACAATAAAAGATTTAAATATCAGTATTAATACTATGAGCAAGTTTAGTTTTTTTTAAAGTCTACTTTTGCTGCTTCATTCACTTTCTGAGCTATGTTTTGCTTGTCTAAATATTTTAGATATGTTTATATTGATTTACCTGCCTCAATATATTTTTTTTTGCATGTTTTATATTTATTTTTTCTACATTTCACTACAAATCTAGTTATCCACTTTTGATGCTTGGGGTTTACCTCCCTACATGGAACACATTCCTCTTTTAGCTTTTCTAGAGCTGTTTCAAAACTGTCCCACTTTTGCTTTGCTCAATATTTGTTCCTCCGACAATATCTTTCCAGATTATGTGGCTGTCTGCCTCTTTCATCTTCTTCTTAACATCTGCATTAGAGTAGTCATAAGTTCGAGTGTTTATGTTTACTTCCTACCTGGCTATAAGATCCCAACGGATGCTCTGATGGTCACTTGAGCCAAACAGTTCCCCAACGGTAACGTTTTCCATCATATTTTCGTCTGTAGTAAATACTAGCTCTAGTGTGTTTTTGCCTCTGGTAGCTGCTTATACATAAAAAGTAAAGTAAAGGTACCGTCACACCATGCGACGCATAGGAAATATGGTGTTAGGCCCATATTATTTTGTAACCCACGTAATTAGTGGTCAGCATCACACCGGCCGCCTTTACTTCCCGGACTGAACCGGTACCCATTTAAGGCTGGGTCGACCCGGGAGTCATTGCGTTCTGACAAAACATTTCTGCCTCAACTGGTGTATGCACCCTGGACCATTCAGACGCGAAGCCAGCGCGCTAACCACTGCGCTACGCGGCTTCTACATGTTGACAAAAAAATGGTCAGTTATGCAATTAACAAACGGTTTTGACTCTACAAGTGCTTCTGCCATATTCTATTTCTGGAAAGTGGAAATCCCCCATTAATAATAATTTCCCTGCACTTGCCTTTTCTATGCTACTAATCAGAAAACTTTCTTCCTCTTTTTGACTTGGTGAACATCTATAGCATACTAAAAACCACAGTTTTTTTCATCCCTCTATTCTATTTCTCCCCATACACTTTAATTTTTGTGTTCAGGGACATGGTCCTACCAATTGATGCAGAGTATGCGTCTCAGGCTGGTTTTGTGAAAGTGGTTCAATCTTAGGCATAGACAGCCTAACTTTCGCATAGATAGCCCAAATCTCGCATAGACAGCCCAACTCTCGCATAGACAGCCCAAATCTCGCATAGACAGCCCAACTCTCGCATAGACGACCCAAATCTCGCATAGACGGCCCAACTCTCGCATAGACAGCCCAACTCTCGCATAGACAGCCAAACTCTCGCATAGACAGCTCAACTCTCGCATAAACAGCCCAACTCTCGCATAGACAACCCAACTCTCGCATGCGTATCACAGGTAGGATAGCAGCTCGGTAGACCTTGACCTTTGTCTTGGTTCTAATGCTCCGACGTTCCTACACTGTCGCGCGCATTCTACCAAATGCCGCACTGGCGTTCATTATTCTTCTTGCCACCTCTCTCGTCCATGTTGACGGTTCTCGACAGTGAACTACCCAGGTACGTGAACTTGCAGACATCTTTTAGGATCTGTTAACTTGATGTGATCTGTGGCTATCTGTATCCTGTACTGGGAGCTGGTAGGTGAATAGCCTCATATATAAATATGATTTATATGAGAGCCATTATATAACTTACATTTTATTTTTAAGTGTGGAAGAGTGCGTAGAAGGGAAAATAATATTATTTCAGGACACAAACTGGCTCTTTAGCAAAACTCCATGTAGAGGTCGTGATGATCGAGCGGTAGGTGCATGCTTTGGAAAGGTTTCATTTACATCACCTTGCTCTAAAAGCTATGCGCATCCAATTTATTCTTAAATGCATTAACTGTCCCTGCCTCCACCACCTCTCGTGTCAATGCATTCCAATCATTCACCACTCTCTGACTAAAAAAAATATTTTCTAATATCTAATCTGTACCTTTCTTTAGTTAATTTGTAGCTATGCCCTCTTGTTCCTGTGGATGGTTGCATTTTGAGAAAAACTTGTTATAGTCTATTTTATCCATTCCTTTGATCACCTTATAAACCTGTATTAAGTCACCTCAAATTTGTGTCTCGTCTAGACACTATAATCCGGTTTTTATGAGTTATTCCCTGTAATTCTGGAATCCCACTATCATCTTTGTCGCTCATTTGTGTATTATTTCCAGCATGTGTATATCCCCTCTATGATAAGGACTTCACACCTGTACACAGTACTCCAATCTAGGTCTAATGCTTTATACAGTTTGACTATCACTTCATTGGAAATAAAAGAGGTCTGTGTGTAATAGATACGTGAAAAGGACAACTGCCATACTAACAAAATATTGTTAGAAGTTACTGAAAGGGCTGTGTACTCCCGCTAGAGCAGAAGTTTGGGGGGGGGGTGGGGGTGGGTGGGGCTATCATCGCAGTTCTACCAAGACTTTGTGAGTGATAAAGACAAGAAGATGACAACTGCCACACTGACAAAATATTGTTAGAAGTTACTGAAAGGGCTGTGTACTCCCGCTAGAGAAGAAGACTATTTTTAAGGGCAGAGACGAGAATAGAACGCCCGAAACCCTGACAAAAGAAGGGAATTGTGGTCTAAACTCTGTAGATTGTAAGACCTTATGTGTGTTAGAGACCAGAATATGACCACTAACGTAGCAGGTGTTTAATAGTATAGTCTTATCTCTCTTCGGTAGAAGACTCTCCAACGCACGTCATTGTGCACCAGACTTTCACACATACAAAAATCTTTCTGAGAGTGAAGTGGCTTTAGAGTTTGAAAGGAAGTTATAGGGACAATGCTCTATGTATAAAAACAGTGAATACATCTTTTTTCCTATGAATTAAAAAACAAATACTTGTATAAATACACATATTGAATCGTTATATTTGTTAGTTGTGTTCGCCATTTTCATGAAGTTGTCGGAATACATAAACAACTTTTGCACCGTACTCACAAACACCAACATTCAGCAAAGGGATATAACCGGTAGATTAGTCAAAGTTCCTTCTGCTGAAGTTACTGCCCGTTGTACAATACTTATATTATATCTAATATAAACATGAAGATACAGATATACAAATAACACAAATATACATATTAAACATATAAGTGTGATAAACACGATATAAAATGACGCATGCATTCAAATTGCATGTGTCCATACCACGATAAACGGGAAATATAACACACATTAGTAAGTTATCAACCTATGTTTCATGGCTAATATTTTCATTACAATTATCTTGTTCTTGTTTCGCTTTACTTGTAATATAGGGCTGTCACTACAGTTTACATCCCTAAGGACCTTGTTCTTGTTTCGCTTTACTTGTAATATAGGGCTGTCACTACAGTTTACATCCCTAAGGACCTTGTTCTTGTAGTGATGGTTTCTGTTAAAATATATTTTGGGTGATCTCCCTTTTCCCAGACCTAACAAGCCGAAACAAGTTTATATATCAATATATAGAACGAACTGCGGCGAGACTTCGGCTACCTGGCAGTTGGGATACCCTGCTCGTTTGAATAATCGAATTCCAAGTATAGTATCCAAGTAAGCTATGATGTTGATAGTCTGATACACTACTCTCTGTATTCGTCTGTTAGAACTTTTATTTCCTCCATATTAAAGGGCCCAGAGACCAAACGCCTCCCCCCCATTCCCCTCTGGAGAAATGGCTAACGTGCAACAAAAGGATCTGCAGGGGAAAATGATGGGGGGGGGGGGGGCGCAATTGGAAACGCGACTAAAGCAGTGTCTCCCAACGTTTTCACACCTGCGGACAGGTGTAAATAAAAGAAAAAAAATAATCACAGACCGATGAAAATTTGAACAAATGTTTTGAGGGCTGCGAAGATAAGAAAAATAATCATATTTTTTAACAGTAATTTGTATGTTAGTTTTAAAATGTAATATATAAATTGAAAATTCTAGTTACTAAAAATAACCAGAAATCGAACAGTAATTAAAAAATCTAATAACAGAACGACTTGAACTTTTGAGGAAGCATTATTTCATTCAAATAAAGTCAATACGAAATATGTTTATACTTCTTTGCTAGAATATTTGATAAGCATGGCTGAAGCGTTGTTTCCGAGAGACAAAGCGATCCATTGATATCCGTTTCGTTTCTCTGTTTGGCTTTGATCACCGATAAAAGAAGGAAGACTAACATCTGTCCAGGCACAACATACTGATCAGACATGTTAGGGTCAGGCACAACATACTGATCAGACATGTTAGGGTCAGGCACAACATACTGATCAGACATGTTAGGGTCAGGCACAACATACTGATCAGACATGTTAGGGTCAGGCACAACATACTGATCAGACATGTTAGGGTCAGGCACAACATACTGATCAGACATGTTAGGGTCAGGCACAACATACTGATCAGACAAGTTAGGGTCAGGCACAACATACTGATCAGACATGTTAGGGTCAGGCAAAATATACTGATCATACATGTTAGGGTCAGGCAAAATATACTGGCCAAGACCCTCACCTCGGCCTCCGCCCAGCCCTCTATGGAAACGAGCTGTTTTTATGGCAGCTTGGCTAACAAGGTCAGGGATTGACGTGATCCCTGTGAGCGACATGCAGAGGAAGTCAAGCATAGCACAACAGCTTGGAGGATTCCGGTCCACCTTCATCAGCACGCTTGGAGGTGAAGAAAGCCTCTACAACCCGCCACTTAACATCCTTTTTAGGGCGCACAAAAGAGCAATCCTACTCATTGTGGGCATTCAACAACAACAACAACAAGAACTACAACATCATCATCACTGATAAAAGTCGTCTCATAAAAATAAGTAGTTGAAAATACGTCTAACAATTCAATATAGCTAAGATCACCTTAATGTGATCTCTACAGTTAAGGTGTTAAGCCGCACTAACTTATTCGTGGAACGGCAGGAAATTTCTGCGAACCATACCAGTCCGAGGGCCGACGTTTGGGAAACACTGTTCTAAAGAAGACTTGCTGAAGAACACTGTCAGAGAAAGTCAGTGCTGCTGCTGCTGCTACTGCTGCTGCTGCTACGTGATGAGTGTTTGGAAAGTTAATCATCCAGAAAAGAGTGTTGTAGAAGGCCCAGTGTTCCCCTGACAATAACAGGAAAAAAGTCAAGTAGCCACATAAAACAATGGCTGCCGGCCTGTTGCAGATTGTGTCAGGTCTTGTATTATCGCGTATGTGGGTGTGGCCAGCTCTCTTCTAGGTTGGGATGCTTTTCTTAACTGGTGAGAAGGTACCTGTTTACTGCTGAGTATACCGGGAGAAAATAGTGGTCAGGTAGTTTAAATTGTCATTTTTTCTGCGAGTGGCAAGCACAGTAACTATTGATAATTAGGGTGATGTTCGTGCATTTCACGTTTATCTGTGCATGTACCCGTGTGTGTATGTATGTGTGTGTGTGTATGTGTGTGTTTGTGTGTGTGTGATATCCAGGGCTTGACAAAAGCGCTCGTTTGCTCGTCCGTAACGAGTCAAAATTATTCCTTGACGAGTAAAAAAAATCCGTTCTTAATCGTTAATTTCGTTTTCAACTGTAACCAACAAAACGACTCACGCACGATTATTAATGATATTATGGTTCGAATAGATTGTACAGAAGCTAGTTTATGATGGGAAATCTAAATGGACCTCCACTGCTACAATTTAAACCTACCAAAGCCATTAATAAATGGTACTACAGTGCTAAAGCTACCAAGCTTGTTCAAGGACACAAACTCATGCCTCTGACAGTAGTGCATTTTTGCTTAAGTAAAAATAGACTAATACTGTGGGAGTAATACAATATATTTTGATTTTTGTGCGCATATTTTTTGTAGAAATAAAGGTGAATTAGTGCCTAGGATAAATTTATTAACATAACATGCATGAGTGTGGTCCAGCATGCAGACTGGTGAAATTTTTTACCGACTCGTAGGTAAGCCACCATACAATTTTATCAATCCCCAGTCATATTTTTGTATGCGTTATATCTCTGTATGCGCAAGTACTGTCATGTATGTGTTCGTATGTGCACGTGTGTGGATCTAAAGGTATATGTCTTGGTTTGTATGTGTATAATATAGCTGGTTGCATGTGTGAATATATAGGAGTGTGTTAACTATATATTTCTTTCAAATTCTTTTGGCTCTGAACAGAGAGCTTTAGTGATGTCTTTTTCCATGAAAAATATACAAACATCAGTTGCAATAATTCTGTGATAGATATGACACATTTCCTCGAGTATTTCAAGATTTATTCCAGGTCAGAAAAAATATATTTCATTTAAGAAAGATGCCAGTATTTCTTCGTGATGAAAATAATTCTAGACATTACGAATTTTTCTGGGCAGGGGCCTTAATGTTCAGATTAAAATAAATTATTCTATTTTTACCTAAAGAAACCTTCTTCTTCATTTCTCCCACAACCTAGTAATTTTTTTCCGAATCAGATCTCACTGTGTCAATGATTGTCTACTCCCACTTCTCTTGGTCTATGATCAGCTTTCCCGTCTCTTCCAAAGTGTTACCGTCCACCTCTGGCTAGAATGCGTCCAGCACATCATGCTGGTAACTATAGAATTGGCATGTTATTGTGAATGTTATTAACAATTTTATAAATTTAATTTGAAATACTAAGGATCATGCTATTCACACAGGCAGATGTATACCTGCTGTCAGGTAGCCGAAGTTATCCATAGAAGGTTATATTTACGGTTTTACTTTCTGTAGCTTCCTAGGATTTTTTTTTTTAGCTTCCTAGGGTTGAGGGAAAGTAGGTGGCATTTATGGTATGAATTTCTTTTATTTTTTGAAGTTCTTGCAATAGTTTTACATGATTAGCTTGCAAGCCTCATACAAAACCCTCTTTAGTCACTTGTTACGACATGCTTGAAAGGATTTGTAAAAATGTAAACTTTATTTTGGCAAAGGTGCGCGTCTTTCAACAATCGTTTGGGTTACATCATTACACATGAGCCATAAATAAATATTTTATATCAAGGTCAAACTCTTGGACAGTGGTTAAACGTATTTTCTCAAGAAAAAGGTTGTGGTCTGAATCAACTAATTGAACATTATAATCACTACTTGGCAGGTTACAGTGGTCGTTTTTTAATAACCTGGTAAAGATTTCTAACTATTAGCGTCCTTCGTACAAAATCGCACACCCAATTGGTCACGTGATGTTTGATGATACAAGTTGAAAATACATTGTGAATGCCAGCCACCAGTTTTTAGATCATTGGTCTAAAATTAGAATCTCTCATGGTCTAGCGACATTAACCAGAGTTGTAACATCATGGAATCATGGTCTAGCGACATTAACCAGAGCTGTAACAGCACTTGATTATGGTCTAGCGACTTTTACCAGAGCTGTAACAACGCTGAATCATGGCGTAATGACTTAAACCAAAGCCGTTTCAGCACTGGATCAGAGTTTAGCGACTTTAACCAGAGCTGTTACATAACTGAATCATAGTCTAGCGACTTTAACCAGAGCTGTAACAGCACTTGATTATGGTCTAGCGACTTTAACCAGAGCTGCAACTGCCCTGAATCATGGTCTAGCAACTTTTACCAGAGCTGTTACATCACTGGAGTATGGTCTAGCGACTTTAGCCAGACTGTTACATCGCTGAATCATGGCCTAGAAACTGCAACAAGATCTGTGACTGCACTGGGGTATGGTCTAGCGACTTTAGCCAGATCTGTGACTGCACTGGGGTATGGTCTAGCGACTTTAGCCAGATCTGTGACTGCACTGGGGTATGGTCTAGCGACTTTAGCCAGATCTGTGACTGCACTGGGGAATGGTCTAGCGACTTTAGCCAGATCTGTGACTTCACTGGGGTATGGTCTAGTCCCGAATGCCTTGAACTAAAGCCGTAACGACACTGCAGGACAATGGGTATCAAGAACGTACAACACATATTTACAAGTAGTTTCACTAAATAAAAACCCGATCACATACGACGACTATCTTGATGTAACATAACACATATTCTCAGTAGTCGAGTGGTAGACAGCTTCCTCCTTACGACAATGCTACCAACATTGATTGTCGTTATCAAAATCTTCAGGCGATCCGATGCGCCGTCATGGAAGGAAAGGCGGCGAGAAAACAGAGCATTGTCACCCCACCTAATGAAAAGTTAAGCTATACTATAACGAAGTCTCTAATACTTCATCCCTGGCAGCAGTGTCTTCAATAGAACTTATAATTAATCAGCGTATGATAGGTTCTGGTTTTATACTATAGTGTTAGCTTTAGTAGACCTATGCTCTGGCGTGAGCTCGGTGTAGCCAGGAGGAAGATTTCATGCCTAGCGTACTAGGCTCGAGCATCTTATTACTCCGCTGCGTTGGAATAAGTGCAACGAAGGTAGATTAACCGATGTGCGAGTCCATCTTAAACACTAGAGCAAAGTAGAGCAGCAGCCTGTTAGGCGCCATCTATGCTGCTTTTAACAAACCACCTAACCATGACCAGTGTTATACCATGTCACACAGTTAGTTGCCTCTTACGACACCCTCTCTGTGGGGCAGTGGTCCTATTCTTACCTTTGTCATAAATAAATATTCCGGAGGACCACTATAATATACTACTCAAAATAATTCAAAGACCATTTACCAAATCTCATCATCAGAAAAATCAGACATTCTGACAAACTTAATCTTATTGTTTTCCGGTAGGGGGCAGGGGTCTGTGTGGCGAAATGGTCAAGACGTTTGCCTTGTGTTGAGATGGTCGGCGTTCGAATTCGAGATGCGACAGTCTGTTCATGATGACAATTTTTCCGGAGATCCCTGGGTTCATCGCTGGAGATCCTTGGGTTCATCGCTGCAGCTTCCCTGGGTTCATCCGTGTAGATCCCTGGGTTTGTGCTGGTGGAATCCCTGGGTTCATCGCTGGAGCTCCCAGGGTTCATCCCTGGAGATCTTTAGATTCATGCTGGAGGGATCCCTGGGTTCATCCTTGGAGATCCATGGGTTCATCGCTGTAGCTCCCTGGGTTTATCGCTGAGCGCCCTGGGTTCATCCCTGGGTTCATCGCTGGAGCCACGGAGTTCGTGCTTTGTGCTTTGGGCGATATGGGGACACGCGCGACGATGAAGTCGAGTTTGACGGTGTCAAGTTACAACGAACTTGTATGAGAGCCAGCGCTGGTTATTTGGACACACCTATTTTCTGAGATGCAGACATGCAGGATGCTAAAATAAAAAAAATGGCTACTTCTTAGTGATCACCATTGGGATCAGTTGAGATCTGGCTAGTGTCTCCTGATGATATGATGCTGCTGGAGGAAGTGTTGAATGGAATCTGACAGGCATTATCTACGGAGATGATGTTCTTCAGACTCTTGCGCTGCCAGCATTTCAGGCTGTGGGACAAGGTGCTGTGCTCCAAGATGGCAACACATGTCCACACAGAGATCGTGTTGTTTATAAATTTCCTCCAACAGAGACATGCCATCATGATGGACAAGTCAGCACTCTTACCTAATCGCAATCCTATTGACCATCACTGAGGCGTCTTGCCAAGAGATCACCAAGAGATCACCAAGAGATTACTAAGAGATCACCAAGCGATCACTAAGAGATCACCAAGAGATCACCAAGCGATCACCAAGAGATCACCAAGAGATCACCAAGAGATCACCAAGCGATCACCAATCAATCACCAAGAGATACACCTTTATTTCAGCAACCTGCTTGTATGAATCTCATAATAAGGATTTGTCCAATTCACCATAAATTGCTTCCATTGTTGTGCCCTCTTTTATAACTTTCATGGTGGCTTACCATATTCTTGTTGTGTCCTCTTTTATAACTTTCATGGTGGCTTACCATATTCTTGTTGTGTCCTCTTTTATAACTTTCATGGGGGCTTACCATATTCTTGTTGTGTCCTCTTTTATAACTTTCATGGTGGCTTACCATATTCTTGTTGTGTCCTCTTTTATAACTTTCATGGTGGCTTACCATATTCTTGTTGTGTCCTCTTTTATAACTTTCATGGGGGCTTACCATATTCTTGTTGTGTCCTCTTTTATAACTTTCATGGTGGCTTACCATATTCTTGCTGTGTCCTCTTTTATAACTTTCATGGTGGCTTACCATATTCTTGTTCCTTACCGCCATTAAATCTAAATTGAGGAACATTTTGCGATCATTCCCTGACTGTGTATTTTTGATGTTTTTTTTAATACGGTATCGTCATCATCATCATGTGACATATCCTTTGCAGAACTTCGTTCCCATCACAACCAATGTGAAGGAAACTCGAGCTCTTGTTAAATCTTGTGCATGCTCCAGAGCCATGACCAAGCATTCACTGGCATTTTAGTGCCCTCGCCGTATTGGTCTACCTCCGCTTGTCTTGCCCGACACCATACCTTCCACGACCGCTGTGTTTTATTTTTGTGGCCAAAGTATTTCCTTTTATTTAAAAATTTATGATGGAATGTATGAGCCAGTTCTCCTCCATGTCACACTGGTGTTGATTATCTGCATTCTTCTTTATTTCGGACGATGGTATTCTGAGAAACTTTCTATAACATTTCGACTCGAAGGACTACATTCTCTTCTTTGAGGCTTGGCTAACTGTCCATGTTTCACAACAGCATACTGCCACGGAAAAAAAACACAGGTTGTTAAAATTTTTACTTTTGTTGGTCTGTTTCCTCGGATTATGTAGCCTCTGCATTGTTATTATAATAACAGTAATAATAATACCTTTTTAATACAGAATGTAATTATTTTGCTACCACCCACCTGAAAGCTAAAATCGCCCACTAGTAGGCGCTTGTTGCCGGGTTGAAAAGTACTGGTCTAATGTCCTAAGTATCAAAGAACAACGTGGTTCAACATTATTGATTCCCATTTTGGATTTTAAATATGGTGATTTGGTATGTTACTCTTGAATTATTTCGAGAAGTAATGTGTGTGTTTATATATATATATATATATATATATATATATATATATATATATATATATATATATATATGTATATATAAACACACACACATATTGTAAATATACAATGCTTCATAGATCCTGCAGATTAAACACAGCAATGGGAACTGATTCAATATTGATGGTAACATCGATCAGATCCTCCCGATTACACCCAGCAATGGGAACTGATTCAATATTGATGGTAAAATCGATCTGAATATGGAAAGCCACTTGAGCCAGTGTCAGGTGAAACACTTATCTAAGACTCTACCTTCTGTCCAGGTCATGTACCTGGAAGCACGCTGTTTTATAGTTACCTGTGGTTAAGGAAGTAGGAATCAACACTGTGATCCTGCTAGTGGTAAGGCTGTTGAAAAGCATATCATTGCACTACAGCCAGGAGTGACCTGAACCATATTCTTTAGAATACCTCGTGATAGGAGAAAGGCTGCTACACTCTACTACCAGAGAACAATCGTTATGAGTGAGGAACTCAGTACAAATAGTTCCATAGAACAATAATAAGAACATAAATCAATTTTTATCTGGGCGTCCGGCATCATGTCATCCGAATACTTGTTACTGACCTATCCAATATTCACTAGTGAAAAAAGGCATGTGGCAAAACCTGCATCCATGCATAAGAATCTGTACGGCAGTGTCGGGAGCTTTGAGCTGACTGCTGCCATTGTTAGAGTCATTAATGTGGTGACTGATGTTGAACAAGAAAGACATCAAATGTAATGTAGAAGGATCTTCTCCATCTCTTATCGTCTGTTATTGTTCTTTGTGAAACCGTATTTCAGCTTTTTGTAACATCGGATATCAACCTTTTGTAATATAATATATAAGCGTTTTGTAAAATCGTATATCAGCCATTTACAACACTGTATATCAGTATTTTGAGTTTTGTCTTTTATAAGCGTTACATATCATATCTAACTTCATAATACTCTTCACAAATAACTAACGCGGGGATTCCCAAACCATTTTTCTGAGGCATTTTGGTGTGCGGTGAATCTTCGTGACCATTTAGCTCTAGGTAGTTCATACATTTGTCACAAATTAGACATGTTTATTGGCTGGCAAGATAAGGGTCTAATACAGTATCACTACGTGGGCACATCGTCATCCATCTTGCACTATCACGTGACAATCACTGGGTTCTATTGCACCAGTAATATATATACACATTATAATGGCAGCCCCTATAATTAAACAATGTAGAATTTACTAGATTCTAGTACTACTTCAAATACTCTACTTCTGCTTGGCGGTACAGAAATCTTCTTGTATATTTCTTGTCGTCCACAGATTCTACAATATGAACTAGCCGACACGATGTCCAAACTTCTTTAGCAGTCTCTTACGACATGCCTAGCAGGTTACAGTGCAACTGTTTTTGGCTCTCGTTTGACCCCAAGTAACAAATATGCCATGTTCCAGTTATAATTCTGATAAATCACGCGTGACTACGAGAATATGTGAAATAATTGTGGCGTGGAAGAATGTTTGCACTGACATAGAACAGTTTGGGAACCCCTGATTATTCTAAACAAAGATGCCATCAACAGTTCCGTAATACCTTTAGTATAGTTTACATGTTAAAACAGAACTTGGCAGTTTGAATTCCTTTAGTATAGTTTACATGTTAAAACAGAACTTGGCAGTTTGAATTCCTTTAGTATAGTTTACATGTTAAAACAGAACTTGGCAGTTTGAATTCCTTTAGTATAGTTTACATGTTAAAACAGAACTTGGCAGTTTGAATTCCTTTAGTATAGTTTACATGTTAAAACAGAACTTGGCAGTTTGAATTCCTTTAGTATAGTTAATATGTTGAAATGTAAACATATCTTGACACTTTTAACACGATCTATATACTTAACACATTCAAATTTAAACACATCTTGAAAGTTGTCAGATATTCCCTGATTCCGGTGAGTTCTAGCTCTGCCATTGAAAATCTTGCAGTCTTGACATCAGTCTCATTAACACTGTGACATGACCTTGACAATGTGTGGAATGACACTTGGAATATAGTTAAAACTGTGAAGGAAGATAGGAAAACAAAAACACAAATTATTGAGTGATAAATAATTGTCTCTGAACGAAAAGAAATATACTAACAATTTCGTTGTCCTTAGCAGATAAATTAGACTATAACAAGTTTTTCAAAATACAACCACACACAAGAACAAGAGGGCATAGCTATAAATTAACTAAAGAGAGGTCCAGATTGGATATCAGGAAAAGGGATCAAGACGCCGAGCAGCGCATGAGCTGCAGCGGTCAGCGACCCATACCTGACTGCTAGCGTCAGGGCCAGCGAACCAGAGCTGCCAAGACCCTTCTACACCTCCATGCAGTGATCCTGGATAACAGACTGCAGCAGAGCAGACTGGCTAAGGAGAATGGATCGAAAAGGGAATGCTCACCAAGTACTCAAAAATGCTTGCTGAAATCGGATGTGTTGGACTGAAAAGTGCAAATATCGACGTCAAGCTGTAAACTACGACACAACGCATTCCATTCTCTGGACTACATTCTGCTACTTAATCCCTTCCATGGTTTGGTAGCGGGAGATTGAGAACGAACGAAGCCAAGCTAAATAATAGTAACTAATTTTTTTAGTCAGAGAGTGATGCATGCTTGGAATGCATTGCCACAGGAGGTAGTGGAGGCAGGGACAATTAATGCATTTAAGAATAAATTGGATGCGATAGGTTTTAGAACAAGGTAATGTAAATGAAACTGGTTGTATACAGAATCTGCAGAGTCTTCTAAACCAGTATAAAGACGTAACGTTAAATTAAATAAACAAATGTCAACTCCGCTGCTCGCAACAACCGACACGACAAGTGTAACACTTTACCTACTAAATTAGGGATCAAGATGCTGCAGTGGTCAGCGACCCATAGCTGCCAAGACCCTTCTACACCTCCACGCGGTGATCCTGGATAACAGGCTGCAGCAGGGCAGACTGGCTAAGGAGAAGGGATCGAAGAGGGAATGCTAACCCGGTACTAAAAAAATGCTTGCTGAAGTCGGATGTGTTGGACCGAAAGGTGAAAATATCGCAGCCAAGCTGTAAAACTACGACACAACGCATTCTGTTCTCTGGACTACATTCTGCTACTTAAGCCATTTCAGGGTTTGGTAGTGGGAGATTGAGAACGAACGAGGAGGAAGAAGAAGAAGAAGAAGAAGAAGAAGAAGAAGAAGAAGAAGAAGAAGAAGAAGAAGAAGAAGAAGAAGAAGAAGAAGAGCTACTAAATTATAACATTGTCTGTGGTGAAATTAATTTTTGTTTGTTTTCTTCATATAAATATTTATATATATAAACGTACGGCTCAGATACCACGCCGAGTCAGACATACAACGAAACTTACGTTACGGCAACACGGTTTTCGGCGGGGACAGAGCACACGAATAAAAGCACGTCACAGCTCACACAATAAACAACGATGATGGACTAGACGACCAATACAATACGCATGCGGTAGCCATAAGCCAGAGCCAGACGGAGAATATGTTAATTACAGTATGTCCTTTATGACAGAGTAGGACAAATAAAACATGATAATATATGAACCAATGAGTATGTGCACTATACACACCATGACACTCATATATATTATTTGAGCTGCGCACGTGCAAGCAATACCTAGCGTCTGTCACCTACAGTAATCAGTCACGAAGTTGGATGTGGCTGTCACATGCAGTAATCAGTCACGAAGTTGGATGTGGCTGTCACCTGCAGTAATCAGTCACGAAGTTGGATGTTGCTGTCACCTGCAGTAATCAGTCACGAAGTTGGATGTGGCTGTCACCTGCAGTAATCAGTCACGAAGTTGGATGTTGCTGTCACCTACAGTAATCAGTCACGAAGTTGGATGTTGCTGTCACCTGCAGTAATCAGTCACGAAGTTGGATGTGGCTGTCACCTACAGTAATCAGTCACGAAGTTGGATATTGCTGTCACCTACAGAAACTTCTAACTTCATTTTTCATATCAGTTTGTGACCTACTTACTGATGTATCCTCGTCCATGCCAAGTCATCAACCGCTGACATATATAAATATTGAAGCTCTTGTTGCTTGATTGAACAGCCAGCCCCATGCCTAGCCTACGTAATAGTCTCTTTTGACATGTCTGGCAGATTACAGTGCACTACTCTTTGCTCCCCTTAAGGACTCCGGTAACACTTAGGGAAAATGGGTTAGGTAGAGTATTAGGGTGGAAAAATGTTCAGGCCGAACAAAAAGTTCAGAATCATTCTGTTCTATCAATTACAGAAAAGTGTACACAAGTGTGATCTAGTAGAAAATAAATTAATTACAAAGACATTAAACAGTGCATTGCATCAGATATGTTTGTTTGTCATCGTCAGACTGACTCATTGATGACATCATTTCTGAAATGGACTAATTCTAGGAAATAATGGGAATTCCCCAATTCTGTTGTTTGCAATCTTGAGATTAAAGCCGTTAGCTAACACATTTCTAGGAAAGGATGGGAATTCATCGGTTTTGATCTATGCGATCTTGAACTTAAGGATCCAGCTGAAATCGTATGTGTCAGTTCGAAAGGCGTATATATCACAGCCTCGCTATAAACTACGAGACAACGTTATTTTCAAGATGAACTCCGAAGAAAAAGAAGAAGAAGAAGAAAAAGTAGAACTGAAAACAGTTAGCTATTATTTCTAACGCATTCTATGAAGGAGGGCATTCTATGGGAAGACACCATGAAAGAATGGACCGATATCCGACCGGAGGAGGCACAGGCAGCGGCCGCTGATAGAGAAGGGCGACATAGGGTCGTGAGGATGTCTTCATGTGTTCCCAAACGACCTCACCTGTTACGGGATGACCTGACCTGACCGAATGGGGATTCCTGCTTTACCACTGTGAACGCGTGAACTTAGCAAAGAAACTGTAGAACGTGTGTTACAGATCTGCCCACTGCATGACCAGTTGAGGAAAACTCACTGGCCAAATGATGCAACGCTAAACTCAACTCTGCACAGAGCTAAAGAAAAGCTCCAGGCAACGGCCGAGTTGATCATTGAAACTTGTCTGAAGGTGTATACATCAATGAGCGACCCCATGAAGAAGAAGAAGACACGGAAAGCGGTTACATAATACGGTGTCAGCTTTAACACAATTTGGTGATAACCGATGACGACAACATCACGTGACCTGGTAACCAGTACAACGTATCATCATCAAGAGACATACCACTGGAAGTTGAGCAGCAATTTCTACCAAAAGCATCTGCCCTTTCGGTATTTCAGCATTTCAGATGCTCTTTGAGGGGACGGCGTAGCATAGTGGTTAAGTGGCACGGCTCACAACCCAAATGTGCTGGGTTCGATCCCCATCACATCACCGACCGTTACCCCGGGGAAGCAACCCTTAGAAAATGCAGGAGGAAGCAGACCCTTACATAAAATGCATGCTGAAGTAGGATGCACTGGGCTGACAGGCACAAAATAAAAACCACAGTGCAACGTACACCGCCTTGGGGATTAGAGAAATAAGGCGAACGAAAAAAAAAAAAAAAAAAAAAATGTTTTTTGTGGTACAACTCCTGTTGTGTCTGTCACTGATATTAGTGCACAGATTTGGATAAAGATGCCGAGCAGTACATGAGCTGTAGTGGTAGGCGTCACAAAACTGACTGCTTGCGTCAGGTCCAGCGAACTTGAGCTGCCAAGATATTTCTGTATCTCCACGTCTGATTCTGGATAACAGGCTGCAACAGAGCAGGCTGGCTAAGGAGATACATTGGAAGAGGAAAGGTTAACCTGGTACCTAAAAATGGCTTACTGAAGTCGGATGTGTCGGACCGAAAGGTGCCGATATCGTAGCCAAGCTGTAAACTACGACACAATGCATTCAGTTCTCAGCCTGCTACTTGCAAGGATCTTTCCAGGGCTTGCTATCAGAAATTTGAGAACGAAGGTACACAGATTAACACATATGTTTCAGTGGGTAGTAATAAAACACAAAAGCATCTACGTTACAACCAAAAGGTCTTCTCAAATGACCGAGGATACTTCAAGTGGATTTACCTAAAGCATTCAAACGAATTGGGTGACTGCCCGTTATAGAAATAATGCGCCTTTCTACTCGCTGTTAAACTAACATAATTGAAGTGGGGCACTGAACTAATTCAACCGAAATACTTTGGGCATTTGAACATTTTTTCTACTGCAACGAACTGACTCTAGATAGTGCCAGTATATTTATATTCTTAGTAATACCTGACATGGACAAACTTAAAGATAAGTATAATAACTATTCTTTTCAAACATATATTCCGGCTCTATGGTATTGTAAGAAAGTTAGGAAGCCGATATATTAGCTCAGCGAAGTTAGTCACTTTAACATACAATGAATGATCTGTTTTTGTTTCCCCGAAAATGATTGAACTGAGATTTTCCGATGTGAACAAATAAAAATAATTCGAGTCTTTTTTGTTTGAGAACGTCAATTTCATCGGAACGAAACAAAAAGCAAATAGGAAAGGGGCGCAATAATACATATTATGCAAGAACAAACACAGGCTGGTGCCAGCGATTCAGAAACACGTGCTCTACAATCAATCAAAGTTGTTAGTTTGTTTCGGTGAACAAAGGTCAGTAACCATAAGATGAGATTTATGAGAACACAGCAGAGATCACGTGTGTCTGTCAGTGACCAATTCTTCTTCTGAGAACGCTTTCAGACGCCAACTTGAATGTATCTATACAAAGTAGTGGTTATCCTGATTTCTGTTTCTAAGAATCGATGCCAATGCACTCCGGGCATACTCATAGGTGCTCAGTTTCTCTCAGCAAATAACGCAGAGTATGGATTCTGATTATTTCTGTAGCTCGTTGGTTGTACACTATCCTGCTCCGTCCTATTATGCGTCATACTCTGGTCGAACCTCGTTTAATGTCAAAACTTTGTGCCTGTATATTGCTGCTTCATCTATTGCGCTGTCCTCATCTAACAGGCGGTAACTGATATATTTCAAAATGTCACTTCTATCCATCACTGATGTGCCCATGATGGGAGCTTGTGAAGCCATGATGTCAGCTCTTTCATTGCCCTGAACCCCAGCATGAGCAGGACAGTAGGTCCATATCATTCCCTGGCCTTAACAGCTGTTATCCACTCGTACCTAAGCCATCCTGAGGCTATTCGTATTTCCAAAGAGCGTGTCCAGGACTGGTATCGGCGATGACCAAACGTTCTGCTTTTATTCCTCTTATGCTGGACCCGAGTGGTCTGCCGAGGTCTTTGTGTATGACACGAATAAGAAGAGCACCCCTGCCACACAGAGAGCATGTCGTAAGAGGTGACTAACTGTGTGACATGGCATAACACCGGTCATGGTTAGGTGGTTTGTTAAGAACATCATAGACTAACAGGCTACGAGTCAACTTTACTTTGGTGTTTGAGTCTATTAAGATGGACTCGCATATCGGTTAACCACCATCCACGGCACTTGTCCAAATGTAGCTTAGTAATACGTTGCTCGAGCCTAGTCCGCTAAGCAGGAAATCTTTCTCTCAGCTACAGCCAGTTCACGCCAGAGCTGGCACCTACACCGTGGCATCTGCCACCCTGTAGAAGTACATGCCGACTAGGACTCAGTTTTTAGGCACTTTTGTTGCAGATGTTAAGCAGCATTATTACAGTTCCACAATCATATTTATAGGCATTTCATATCCTTAGTTTGTTGAATAGATGGTATCTCAGTCTGTTGTGGTCTGTGCAGAGCCTAAACATGGCATTTCATATCCTTGGTTTGTTGAATAGATGGTATATCAGTCTGTTGTGGTCTGTGCAGAGCCTAAACATGACCTCCTTTGACCCCTGTTGGGCTGGTAGATTCCCACCTGCCTGTACCTGTACCTAGCAACCTTCTAAAACTCATCATAAGTTATATCTATATCATGTTTAGCCAGTTTTCACCTTCTTTTTGCAGTATGTCAACTTCTTAACTGCCAACGATGCTGCAACTTATCAAACTCTTTTGAACCAGTCATAAAGTTTATAGAGCAGTTATCTGGGAACATATAAATTAGCACAGTGGAATACAAATAAAAATGTTGAAAGTAATCAAGGCTTTAAAAATACACATGAAAGAATATATTATTTTTTATACTATTTTATTTCAAAGCGAGTTGTGGCAATGTTTGAACGCGACAGCAATATTGTTTTCTTTTCAAAATGATTAAACCTTCAGCAGTAATCTTCAGTTATAAAATTTTGCGAAAATGAAAGTTAATTAAATAATCTACAATTTGACCTTTTGAATTTGCAAATCGGATAACGCACAACAAAACCACAAGTCATTTAGAGTTCAGTTTGCGTCGTTACATTTCTGTTCAGTAACAGCTACAATGTTACGACCAGGATATTTGAGTTCAGCATCTATTTATACATTTAGACCTTATTTTGTGAACAAATTATTTGTAGCATTATAATCGTCTATACAAATTGCTGAGATTACAGATGTTAGTAGCAATTGACCGCTGGTGGTGTGCGTTCGATACCGGGGTTTTGATGTAAGTGACGCAGACATGTTTGTTTTTCGCTAGAGTCGAAAACTTGTAGAATGGATGTCTGCAACAAAGTTAATCTTACAACACAAACCATATGTTAATTTTAAGTGAGGGACTGTTTGTGTTTCCCTTAAAGTGAGAGACTGTATTTGTGTTTCCCTTAAAGTGAGAGCCTGTGTTTGTGTTTCCCTTAAAGTGAGAGACTGTGTTTGTGTTTCCCTTAAAGTGAGAGCCTGTGTTTGTGTTTCCCTTAAAGTGAGAGACTGTGTTTGTGTTTCCCTTAAAGTGAGAGCCTGTGTTTGTGTTTCCCTTAAAGTGGAAGACTGTTTGTGTTTCCCTTAAAGTGAGAGACTGTGTTTGTGTTTCCCTTAAAGTGAGAGCCTGTGTTTGTGTTTCCCTTAAAGTGAGAGACTGTGTTGGTGTTTCCGTTAAAGTGAGAGAATGTGTTTGTGTTTCCCTTAAAGTGAGGGACTGTTTGTGTTTCCCTTAAAGTGAGAAACTGTACTGGTGTTTCAGTTAAAGACGAAACTTTATCACCCATATTTGGTAATGTTAGTGGTTTTCAGATTTGACCAAAAAGCAGAATTCAAAAATGAAAGCTACCCTCTGCATGTTTTATCGTTAGGAATTGTCGGTGAAGCAGCTGGAGCATGAGCTGTAGACTACCATGAATGATGTAATCCCGAATGTCAATGTTTTCAAAGTACATGCATACGACATGCACGTCCATTTCGTGATGTATGTGAGGATGGCGAGTGAATAGTCAAACTGTTATTCACATACAGAAGTCAGGTAACTTTTGCCTGGAAGTGTTCTCAATCCAGTGAGGGCTAACAGAAGTCAGGTAACTTTTGCCTGGAAGTGTTCTCAATCCAGTGAAGGCTAACAGAAGTCAGGTAACTTTTGCCTGGAAGTGTTCTCAATCCAGTGAGGGCTAACAGAAGTCAGGTAACTTTGGCCTGGAAGTGTTCTCAATCCAGTGAGGGCTAACAGAAGTCAGGTAACTTGCCTGGAAGTGTTCTCAATCCAGTGAGGGCTAACAGAAGTCAGGTAACTTGCCTGGAAGTGTTCTCAATCCAGTGAGGGCTAACAGAAGTCAGGTAACTTGCCTGGAAGTGGTCTCAATCCAGTGAGGGCTAACAGAAGTCAGGTAACTTTGGCCTGGAAGTGTTCTCAATCCAGTGAGGGCTAACAGAAGTCAGGTAACTTTTGCCTGGAAGTGTTCTCAATCCAGTGAGGGCTAACAGAAGTCAGGTAACTTTGGCCTGGAAGTGTTCTCAATCCAGTGAGGGCTAACAGAAGTCAGGTAACTTGCCTGGAAGTGTTCTCAATCCAGTGAGGGCTAACAGAAGTCAGGTAACTTGCCTGGAAGTGTTCTCAATCCAGTGAGGGCTAACAGAAGTCAGGTAACTTGCCTGGAAGTGGTCTCAATCCAGTGAGGGCTAACAGAAGTCAGGTAACTTTGGCCTGGAAGTGTTCTCAATCCAGTGAGGGCTAACAGAAGTCAGGTAACTTGCCTGGAAGTTTTCTCAATCCAGTGAGGGCTAACAGAAGTCAGGTAACTTGCCTGGAAGTGTTCTCAATCCTGTGAGGGCTAACAGAAGTCAGGTAACTTTTGCCTGGAAGTGTTCTCAATCCAGTGAGGGCTAACAGAAGTCAGGTAACTTTTGCCTGGAAGTGTTCTCAATCCAGTGAGGGCTAACAGAAGTCAGGTAACTTTTGCCTGGAAGTGTTCTCAATCCAGTGAGGGCTAACAGAAGTCAGGTAACTTTTGCCTGGAAGTGTTCTCAATCCAGTGAGGGCTAACAGAAGTCAGGTAACTTTTGTCTGAAAGTGTTCTCAATCCAGTGAGGGCTAACAGAAGTGAGGTAACTTTGGCCTGGAAATGTTCCCAATCGAGTGAGGGCTAACAGAAGTGAAATATAAATATAAGGGGGAATGAGTGGTCTCTAGGAAAGACGTTGGCCCATGTGCTGGGGGTCGTGGGTTCAATTCACGGTGGAGACCGGGATTTGTTCAAATGGACTTTCTGGTATTTCCTCGGAACTCTGGGTAATAGAGATCGGACACCCGTGTTCAATGTCACGCACGTTAAAAATACGCCGGCAGTTGGAAATCGAAAAGAGTAGGCTCAACGGCCGATGCCAGGGCAAAATTCAAAATGATGTTAATAATCTGCCCAATCTATATCGCGATCCTCTTCGGTGCTACGGAGTTCGTGCATTGTGCTGGCATTCTCCCAAAAAATTGGAAGAGACAGTGAATACTTATTGGTTAAAACGTTTGCAAAGAGGTTGATTCTTCGACTAAAATTAAACTAAACTAAAAATATTTCTGGCAACTCAAAAATAGGCCATTGCTGATAAGTTGAGAACCTCCACTAGAAGTGCATATCTCGCATGTTTCGCTGACATCTTTGAGCATGTGCCGTCATTGAACGATGAATTGAAAGGAAAGAACACCAGTGTAGTTTTAGCTAGAGAAAAGACCAGCATTTTGAGCAAAGTTTCTGTACGGCACCAGATAAAGGAACACAATAAGATATTTGCTTTTCCAGCGAATTTCAGGAACATTCTGATATCAAGGAGTTGTCTTCTTCATCTTCTTCATCGTACGCAGTCAGACATCAACCTTCATTTTTTAGCAAAAAGCAGCGGTCATCCTGAGGCTGTCGACACTGCCATAGAGCTTGTCTAGTGTTGCCACTGGTGATGGCCACATCTGCTCTCTCTGATCCTCGTATGTCGGGCAGTTTTGCAGCAAATGCTCGGCGGCCATTTTCCCGGTATCCCACGGGCATTCGTCAGTGCCACCTATCTTCAATTTGTTGAATAGGTGGTACCTCAGTCTATTGTGGCCAGTGCGAAGTCTGAAAACCACCACCTGCTCTCTTCTGTTCAACTGGTAATATGCATCTTTTTTGTGTACATCAAGGAGTTGGTTTTGTGGCATTTGAACAAACCAAAATGTAATTTAAAAAGAATAAATACAAAGTTATCAGATTTATTTCCAGTTTTATTCACAAATGTGTTAGTTAGTTTGTTAATCCGTTCAAATGTCAACTGGCTGATGTGGCTAGAGAGCCTGAACGATTGACTTAGCTCTAACAGTGAAACACGCATGAAGTTTCATAACAGCTCAAATCTCTCGTCTTCTTGGATGTCAAAAACTGCAAAGGTTTTTACAAATTCACACGTGTAAGCGATATAAGCACTGCTCCCTTTCGTAGCAAACTACCTCTGTGGACAATAATTTTCTATTCTCATGAACTTGGCAATAATGTACATATATCGGTTGAACACAGGAGACGACTTTCATGCACTCTGACGACAAAGAACTCTGACATTGATTTTGTTTGTATCCAAAATGAAACATCGCCATTTTTACCAAATGTGAAGTGTAGATGATTTGAATGAAATGTTTTAGTTCTTCAATCCTTTCAAGGAAAATGTGTGTGCGTGCGTGTGTGTGTGTGCGTGCGCGTGTGCGTGTGCGTGTGCGTGTGTGTGTGCGTGTGTGTGTGTGTGTGTGCGCGTGCGCGTGCGCGTGTGCGGGCTGTTCTCATTACAGGACGTGAGGGCTTTTCAAGTCTGCTTTAATTTCATGACTTTGAAAGCAGTTTGTTTTTGTAGTTCATCTTGTGAGAAATTAGGTTTTCTCTTCTTGTTTGCTTTGAAGTAGGGAGGGCTGAAAGGGGGGGGGGGGGGGGTCATTGAAATGAGAAACGGGGGTAGTTACGGTGTTGGGAGAGGAGGATTAATTTGCGGAAATGTAAAAGGGGGAGAGGAATATTCAATGTGGGATTGAAATGAAGAAAAACAGGGGGGGGGGCGGGGTGTAGAGATTGTAACTGGGATTGAAATTAAGGAAAGGGGGGGGGGGGAGGGTTTATTCCGGCGTTGAAAAATATAGGTTGAGCAAATCATCATATGACGTAACACGAATTTGGGTAATGGCCACCAACGTTCCATGACACCTGTTAATAGTATATCTCTTCGATCCATCGCTTGTGTCGGCTCCTGACTTCCTCAACCACTGGCAGCGTGTATGAGAAGTTTACCTCGTCTTCTACCGTACTTAATGAGTCGCTACTCTTCTACCGTGGGGTGTAAAGCCTTCTACCTTACTTACTTTGTCACTCCTCTTCTACTCTTAGGTGTAGGGTCTTCTACTTTCCTTAGTCACTCCTCTTCTGCCTTGGGTGTAGAGTATTCTACCTTACTTGCTTAATCACTTCTCTTCTACCCTTGATTGTAGAGTCTTCTACCTAACTTAATCACTCCTCTTCTACCTTTGGGTGTAGAGTCTTCTACCTTACTTACTTAATCACTCCTCTTCTACCCTTGATTGTAGAGTCTTCTACCTCACTTGCTTAATCACTTCTCTTCTACCCTTGATTGTAGAGTCTTCTACCTAACTTAATCACTCCTCTTCTACCTTTGGGTGTAGAGTCTTCTACCTTACTTACTTAATCACTCCTCTTCTACCCTTGATTGTAGAGTCTTCTACCTCACTTGCTTAATCACTTCTCTTCTACCCTTGATTGTAGAGTCTTCTACCTAACTTAATCACTCCTCTTCTACCTTTGGGTGTAGAGTCTTCTACCTTACTTAGTCCTTCCTCTTCTTGCCTTGGGTGTAGAGTCTTCTACTTTACTTAGTCACTCCTCTTCTACCCTTTGGTGTAGAGTCTTCTACCTTACTTAATCACTCCTCTTCTACCCTTGATTGTAGAGTCTTCTACCTTACTTATTCGCTCCTCTTCTACCCTTGGGTGTAGAGCCTTCTACCTTACTTAATCACTCCTCTTCTACCCTTGATTGTAGAGTCTTCTACTTTACTTAGTCACTCTTCTGCTACCCTGGGGTACTTAGGTTTGCCAGAGAGATCGCCATTAATTATTCACTGTCTGTCTGATTGTAGTTTAGACCCCAGTCTCTCCAGTCTGTTGTAGTCTCTCTTACCAAATATGACCAGGAACACACAGTTATCTAATAGTGTACTGTTATAAGCTTCGATAAACTAAACGTCATTTTATCGGCAAATTTAACGACCATCAGTGTTTGGACATTCTCACGTCCACATATCTGTCCGCTGCTCTGGTCTCGGCCTATTATGTTGCTCTGGTTGCCTATTTGGACATATTCCCTAAAACGCAAGCCAAAATACGACCCACTGTCTGCTTGTACTCCATCATTCCCAGTCCCATGTTTTGCCACCAAATTGTCTGCTTGTCCATTTAGATTCACATTTCAGTGTCGCTATATCTTCTTACCATTTTCATCAATTTCTGATCATTTCCCTATCTCTCCTGTTTCATTTCCAAGAGTTTCTAAACGAGGGAACAAAAACGAGTTCAAATTATTACATATCCTCATAAAATTGTCACATGTCCTTCTTTAACCTCATTTTGATCTCACTTCACGTCCCTTAGCAACATAGATGAGATAAAAGCCAGTATAAATTTGCACGAAACAAAACAAATCATCCTGATATGTTTTTTCATATCCTGACGTCATGTTTACAACGTGAACTTTCCAGAGATCAATAGGGCTGCAGAAAATGAAAATGGCTGACACTTTACAACAGTTTATAGACATTATTTTGCGCGTCTGGGTGTAAAAGACATTTATTATTGATCTTTCACATGTATGTTATTTCGTTTCTCTGCAAATCTAAGTAAAATATTCCATGTTTTCGATTTCCCAATACGCGGGTATGTTGTTCTGAGAACAGATGAAATCGACGCTTATTTTCATACTTCTGCCGAATGTATTAAAATAAAAATAAGAAAAAAACATGGCAAAAACAGAACAAAGGCGTAGTGCGGTGCAGTAAACATGATGCATTGAGGCCGATCATTGAACTTCAGATACGCTAAAAAACGTTCATGCTTACTGTACGGAATGGGGAATAACTGCACCGAGTCAGGATACTCTGTTGGGTGTGGAAAAACAGTTAGGAACACTCCACAAAGCTTGTAATGCAGAGGATACTGTACTAGATTGAATGACTCGCTTTTCCCTGGGGTTCAGATGAATAAGAAGAGCTAAGGTTTTGTCAGACGGTTCACTTGTTTGTTATAGCTTGCGTTTATTTAACATTTCGTCTTTGCTTCGTTAGAAAGAGTGCATTGTAATGCTTTCTGCGTCCTGCCGAACCAGTGAATCCGACGTCAGCACTAATTTTAAAAAATTAGTTCAATTCCCACTAGGACCGGATTAAACTTGGCGAGGACCTACGCTGGCTAAGTTATGTGAAGCTTTGAGAACTAGGATTTCACTTGGCGAGGACCTAAGCTGGCTAAGTTATGTGAAGCTTTGAGAACTAGGATTAAAATTGGCGAGGACCTAAGCTGGCTAAGTTATGTGAAGCTTTGAGAACTAGGATTAAAATTGGCGAGGACCTAAGCTGGATAAGCTATGTGAAGCTTTGAGAACTAGTGTTTATAAAAATGTCACCAGAAGGTCTCACAACTCTTGGAAACATACTGGCATGGATTTTACTATTTAAAGGGAAAAATACAATTTATTTTCAAACGGATGCATTTATAAATTTTATAATAATCTTTTGGTTACCTTGATCTCTATGGGGAGGAAGACTAACGTCTTATCAAACAAAACATATTGATCAGACATGTTAGTCTGGGTCAGACAAAACATACTGGCCAGAACCCTCACTTAGACTTCCACGTGGTCCTCTAAGGAAACGGGATGTCCTTCTTGGCAGTCTAACTAACGGGGTGAGGGATCGACGTGATCCCTGTAGTAGTGAACGTCATGGAGATGAAGCCGAGCATAGCACAACCGCTTGGAGGACCCCGGTCCACCTTCATCAGCAAGCTCGGGATGTGAGAAAAGCTACAGCAGCCCGCCACAAAACGTTCTTTTCAGGGCGCACAAAAGAGAAATCCTACACATTATGGGCAGTCACAACAAGAACAATCTTGATCTTCTTCTTCTTCTTCTTCTTCTTCTTCGTTCCTTCTCAATCTCCCACTACCAAACCATGAAAGGGCTTAAGTAGCAGAATGTAGTCCAGAGAACGGAATGCGTTGTGTCGTAGTTTACAGCTTGGCTGCGATATTTGCACCTTTCGATCCAACACATCCGACTTCAGCAAGCATTTTTTGAGTACCGGATTAACATTCCCCCTTCGATCCCTTCTCTTTAGCCAGTCTGTCCTGCTGCAGCCTGTTATCCAGGATCACCGCGTGGAGGTGTAGAAGGGTCATAGCAGCTATGGTTCGCTGGCCCTGACGCTAGCAGTCAGCTATGGGTAGCTAACCACTGCTGCTCATGTGCTGCTCAGCATCTTGATCCCACAACCTTGATCGATATCTTAGAGTACAATATAGTTTACCAATGACATACCGTCGCAACGGGTTGCTAATGTTAGGGGTTGTTGGTTGTCAGGAAGGGTAGAGCAGTGGTGTCCGGACGGCTAGAAGGGGTTTTTGGTTGTCAGGAGGGGTAGAGCAGTGGTGTCCGGACGGCTAGAAGGGGTTTTTGGTTGTCAGGAGGGGTAGAGCAGTGGTGTCCGGACGGCTAGAAGGGGTTTTTGGTTGTCAGGAAGGGTAGAGCAGTGGTGTCCGGACGGCTAGAAGGGGTTTTTGGTTGTCAGGAGGGGTAGAGCAGTGGTGTCCGGACGGCTAGAAGGGGTTTTTGGTTGTCAGGAGGGGTAGAGCAGTGGTGTCCGGACGGCTAGAAGGGGTTTTTGGTTGTCAGGAGGGGTAGAGCAGTGGTGTCCGGTCGGCTAGAAGGGGTTTTTGGTTGTCAGGAGGGGTAGAGCAGTGGTGTCCGGACGGCTAGAAGGGGTTTTTGGTTGTCAGGAGGGGTAGAGCAGTGGTGTCCGGACGGCTAGAAGGGGTTGTTGGTTGTCAGGAAGGGTAGAGCAGTGGTGTCCGGACGGCTAGAAGGGGTTGTTGGTTGTCAGGAGGGGTAGAGCAGTGGTGTCCGGACGGCTAGAAGGGGTTGTTGGTTGTCAGGAAGGGTAGAGCAGTGGTGTCCGGTCGGCTAGAAGGGGTTTTTGGTTGTCAGGAGGGGTAGAGCAGTGGTGTCCGGACGAGTAGAAGGGGTTTAATGACAGTGAGTTTGAACGTGAATTCCAATACAGTGAAAAAAGGGTAGTCCTCAAAACGTTAAAAAATATTTTTGAGTCCGGGGCGAATTGTGGGGGCCTAATCTGTAGCTTGTTTAGTCTAGGTCTAAATCCGGCCCTGCTTTACATAGGTGCACTGCCATGCTGAATCAGAACATATATAAGCTCTGGTTGTGAGGCTTGTAAGCTACCACTACTTCGCTGAACGGCACCACTTCTTTAGTGTGAGGAGGAAGAACACAAAGTGCGGTACTAGAATAACATAGACAGCGATAACAAAAGGAAAGACAGTTCTCATTTGCTTTTTCAATTGACGGAAGGGCACCACCAGGAGTGGAGCCTGCGGCTTAATTTGAATCAACACGCCAACACTGTAAAATGACTGACAGACTGAGAGCACTCTCGTTGGGTCTAATAGGGAACGTGTGCTGGTATTAGACCCACGGAAGAGAGGTCAGTTGTACCCTCCTAATGAAAGAGCGTCTGCTACGGTAACCCTGCTTAACCCTACAGAAATCGCAGGTTACAGACACTTGGTCATTGACGGACTAAAAAGGGCTTTAATTCGCTGGGTCTAATAGTAAATGGGTGCTGGTATTAGACCCTCGGAAGACAGGTCAGTTTTACCCTACTAATGACAGGGCGTTGGTACGGTAGTCCTGCTCAACTCGAGGAATCACGAATCGCAGACATGTGATCCACGTGCTAGGCTGATAAGCCAACGGCGCGAGGCTACCATAGGAGGGATTACGGCCGAACGCCTCTAAGCCGGAATCCCGCCCTAAATCTCAGCACCGCTGCGATGGGAGGCTACGATAGGGTTGGGACCTGGGGCTCGTGTCCCAGCCCGACCCGGTCGAGTCGCAGAAAGAAGTCTCTGCCGTCCGCCGATCAAAGCGGGCGGGAAACCGCCCGATATTCACCCTATACGGCGATGAGGGGTGAAACCACTAGTAGAAGACATAGTTCTCGGTCGGGGTGTTGTAAGCAGTAGAGCAGCCACCTCACTGCGAACTGTTGAGACGCAACCCCTTGATCATGAGATATGTCCGCACACCAGGCGAACAACATCTCCGTGCCATTACCAGTCTTGTCCCCTGGTTAAATACACTCCTTTGAGAGGGTTCGCAGGTCGCTGACATTTGGTCCACGTGCTTGGCTGATAAGCCAATGGTGCGAAGCTACCACCTGAGGGACAACGGCCGAACGCCTCTAAGCCAGAATCCCGCCCTAAATCTCAGCACCACTGTGATGGGTGGCCACGATAAGGTTGGGACCTGGAGCTCGCGTCTCAGCCCGGCCTGGTCGAGCCGCAGAAATACACCTCGCCAAATGCATTCCTGCCTCGCTCTTTACCTCTGTCTGCTATCAGCCATCCCAATGGACGCAGAAGAGATGCAGTCCATCGGACATTGCACCTCTGCCCTATTGTGACAACGTCCCAGGTGGCGGGGAATGCTAGGCTTGCTATCATTGCAAATGAGCCGAGAAAATAAAGGGAGCAAAGAAATACCTCACTCACGTGCATATGCTACGTTTCTGGCAGGACGTGACGATCCTGGGACACAGTCACACTGGACTGCCTCTCTTCCGGGATAGTACAAACTAGTACAAAGTCCATCATATCATATCATTGCCAAACCCTATAGACACGAGTGGGGAAGACTCGTTAGTCCTGCAAGACAACTTCCCTAAGAGAGACAACTCTGACCAAAAACAACTGCTGCCTTGCAGATAGGCTGGGGACAGCCAAAGGCTAAGGAGGGCAACCCTACAGAAACGCCTGTTGAAATCGGATGCACTGAGCCACAGGCTTAACAAAATAAAACAGTGCAACGTAAATATCGCCGTAAACAGCGTACGATGAAGAAGAAAGAAGAAGGTGATTTGCTTCTTCGCTGCAGGTGCAACAAAGGCGTACCACTACAGCTGGCCCCTTTACAATAAGCCTGTATCCAATCATTTAAAAGCAGTGGTTTTACATAGTAAGCTTACTATCCCCATGTAAGTTCTCTTTAGACTCATTTTACGACATGCTTTGAGGATTACAGTTGGACTAATCTATTCAACACAGGTAACGCAAAGGTGAAAGGATAGGCAAACAAAGACAAACAATTCTTAGAACAGTGCCAACATTAAATGGAGCAGCGTACTCTAACTAGTGAAGAAATCACAAAGCCTGATAATTATTATATCTTCTGTCAACACAATTAGCACGAAGGCTGACAGGTGATGTCTATAGTGTAATTAGATGTATTAAAAAAACAATATAATTATATTTGCATACAGTTATACACACATACATTCATACATGCATACCTAAATATATATATATATATACGTATGACGGTAGGCCAGAGTGTAATACGCCCCACAATTGTTTTCAGAAACTCTTTATTCAAAATACAAAACATTTTTACACAATGTACAAGGATATGTCATGTAAACATATTTATTACACAACATAATCTTAATCAACTTGAACGGCTTTACGCCAGCGAGAAACAAATGTATGTTTGCCTTGCCCGTACGGCTTTACGCCAGCGAGAAACAAATGTATGTTTGCCTTTCCCGTACGGCTCTACTTCACCCCAAACAAATGTATGTTTGCCTTTCCCGTACGGCTCTACTTCACCCCAAACAAATGTATGTTTGCCTTTCCCGTACGGCTCTACTTCACCCCAAACAAATGTATGTTTGCCTTGCCCGTACGGCTCTACTTTACCCCAAACAAATGTATGTTTGCCTTTCCCGTACGGCTCTACTTCCCCCCAAACAAATGTATGTTTGCCTTGCCCGTACGGCTCTACTTCACCCCAAACAAATGTATGTTTGCCTTGCCCGTACGGCTCTACTTTACCCCAAACAAATGTATGTTTGCCTTTCCCGTACGGCTCTACTTCCCCCCCAAACAAATATATGTTTGCCTTGCCCGTACGGCTCTACTTCACCCCAAACAAATGTATATTTGCCTTTCCCGCACGGCTCTACTTCACCCCAAACAAATGTATGTTTGCCTTTCCCGCACGGCTCTACTTCACCCCAAACAAATGTATGTTTGCCTTGCCCGTACGGCTCTACTTCACCCCAAACAAATGTACGTTTGCCTTTCCCGTACCAGTTTCTATCCTGATCATCTAACCTCAACACAGATTTAACCACACCCTCATCATCCTCAAAACTTGCCACAAGGAGTGTATTTTTAAGTCCACCAACAAAATTAAAATTAGAGGAAGCCAGATCAGGACTATAGGATGGATGAGGAAGTACAGTCCTATCCAATTTGGTTTGTCAGACTCGTGTGAGGGCGCGTATTGCCATGAATGAGAAGCAGTTGTTTGATTCTTGTGAGGATGAACTCTGCGGAACCGTCTGTTGAGTTTGGTCAGTGTCTTGATGTAAGCTTGCGAATTGATTGTCTTTCCTCTTGCCGAAAGCGATGAAGTGTTTGAGAATTAATTGAAACGAGATTCAGTCAGTCGTTGCGAGGCAAAGTGGTCGGTTCCTCTCCTAGCTGCTGTGCTTGACGTAACACGATCAAGTACCCATATACAGCTGTGTGGGATTTAGCGTGGGGAGACTAAGAAATGTAGCTGGTAAGTTTATGAGTACAATTAATTTGAAATCATAATAATATATGAAAGAAAGAACAGACGCATGAATGTAGAAAATATAAGTAAAATATAGATACGTCTAGGACATGACTAGATGGCAGTTATATAGGCATCAGACCTTCTGGGGCTGGTGTGGATTAATGATAAAAAAAGCTGAACAGCGCATGAGCTGCAGCTGTCAGCGATCCATAGCTGACTGCTAGCTTCAGGGCCGGCAAATCAGAGATGCAAAGACTCTTCTACATCTCCACGCTGTGATCCTGGTTAACAGGCTGCAACAGAGCAGACTGGCTAAGTAGAAGGGATCGAAGAGGAAAGGCAACCCGGTACTCAAAAATGCTTGCTGAGGTTCTATGTGTCGGACCAAATGGTGCACATATCGCAGTCAAGCTGTAAACTACGGCACAGCGCATTCCGTTCTCTAAACTACATCATGCTACTTGCAAAGCTATTGTCAGGGCTTAATAGCTGAAGGTTGAGAAAGAACGAAGAAAAAGAAGAAGAAATTTAAGAAGAAGAAGAAGAAAAAGAAGAAGAAGAAGAAGAAGGTGTGGACCTAATATCTTGGTCATGCTAGGACTCAGAGAAACGTCAGAGCTGACATCCTGGCTTTACAAGCACCGAGTACACTAGATAAGGATAGAAGTCATAGTTTGAAGTCGTATCAATAACCACCTGTTAGATAAGTCATAGTTTGAAGTCGTATCATTAACCACCTGTTAGATAAGTCATAGTTTGAAGTCGTATCAATAACCATCTGTTAGATAAGTCATAGTTTGAAGTCGTATCAATAACCACCTGTTAGATAAGTCATAGTTTGAAGTCGTATCAATAACCACCTGTTAGATAAGTCATAGATTGAAGTCGTATCAATAACCACCTGTTAGATAAGTCATAGATTGAAGTCGTATCAATAACCACCTGTTAGATAAGTCATAGTTTGAAGTCGTATCAATAACCACCTGTTAGATAAGTCATAGATTGAAGTCGTATCAATAACCACCTGTTAGATAAGTCATAGTTTGAAGTCGTATCAATAACCACCTGTTAGATAAGTCATAGTTTGAAGTCGTTTCAATAACCACCTGTTAGATGATGGCACCATAGTAGTTCAATCATCAATTCACACAATTTGGGGACGGCGTGGGCTAGTGGTTAAGTGACACGCCTCACAAACCAAAGGTCCTGGGTTCGATCTAAGCAAACCCTTAGAAAATGCAAGAGGAAGCAGACACTTACATAAAATGCATGCTGAAGTCCAATATGTGGAATATAATAACCACAGTGTAACGCACACCACCTTGGGGAGTAGTGAAATAAGGCGAAAGCAAATTAAAAAAAAAAAAAAAAAAATTCACAGACTGCAGAAATTCGATTTCCAACAAGATTCTAGTCGGCCGGGGCGCAAGAGAGGTTAGAGCAGAAGTGTGTACATCCAGCGAGCATAAGGAACTATCAGTATCCACGCCCCTCGCCATTTACTGATCGAGACTCCGCACCTATGGGTATGCCGGGAGCGCAGTGAAGTTCATTCTTAAGAAGAGAACAGAATGAATACAAAAAGAGGACAAGAAATGAAGTAAAGAAGGCAGGAACAACACTATAATAAAAGCAACATGAATAAACAGGTCAGGACAAACAAATTTGGAACATCTCCTCTTGTAGGAAGGATCAAGCTCCATTCTCTGGTTCATCTCCATGTAGCATAGGGCATTATTCCTCTCAGACAAACGGGAAACGGGTCCAGAAAATGTCTGGGCTCCTCTGTCTGCCACATCCAAACTTAATAAAGTACGATCCATCACAAACTCCAGACCGGAACACGAAGCATCCACATCTGAGATGGGCGTGAACCGAGTCAATTTGTTGCCATCTTCTGTGTGTCTTTATCCTATCTCTGTCTCGGCGATTGTTTGTTTTCTTCCAACGTTCATGACAGATTAAGATGCTGTGACGTGTGTGTTTGGAAATCGGGGGGAAATGGAAGTCAGCTGAACAGAAAGGCCTCTGCATACTCAGGCCAGAAGCACAAACCGTTATCAAGTTGAGAATTCTAACGTCTAGAGAAAAAGGATGCGAGCAGACGAAGATAGAACGAACAGGAAGAGGGCAGAAGGAGACAGAAGTGCGGTGATTGATAAGTTGTTACTATTTCTGAACTTTGCAAATATTTCAATTGAGACAACAAGACAGAAGCTTAAGAGCGCATTCGTAACACTTCTGTTAAATGTGTTGTGGTTGTTGGTGGTGCTGTTGTTGATGTTGTGGTCGCTGTTGATGTTGTTCTTGATGTTGTGGCAGTTGTTGTTGATGTTGTTGTTGTTGATGTTGTTGTTGATGTTGTTGTTGTTGATGTTGTTGTTGTTGATGTTGTTGTTAATGTTGTTGTTGTTGTTGTTGTGGCAGTTGTTGATGTTGTTGTTGATGTTGTTGTTGATGTTGTTGTTGTTGTTAATGTTGTTGTTGATGTTGTTGTTGTTGTTAATGTTGTTGTTGATGTTGTTGTTGATGTTGTTGTTGTTGTTAATGTTGTTGTTGATGTTGTTGTTGATGTTGTTGTTGTTAATGTTGTTGTTGATGTTGTTGTTGATGTTCTTGTTGTTGTTAATGTTGTTGTTGATGTTGTGGCAGTTGTTGATGTTGTTGTCGTTGTTGATGTTGTTGTCGTTGTTGATGTTGTTGTTGTTTTTGTTAATGTTGTTGTTGATGTTGTGGCAGTTGTTGATGTTGTTGTTGATGTTGTTGTTGATGTTGTTGTTGTTGTTAATGTTGTTGTTGATGTTGTTGTTGATGTTGTTGTTGTTGTTAATGTTGTTGTTGATGTTGTTGTTGATGTTGTTGTTGTTGTTAAGTTTGTTGTTGATGTTTTTGTTGATGTTGTTGTTGTTGTTAATGTTGTTGTTGATGTTGTGGCAGTTGTTGATGTTGTTGTCGTTGTTGATGTTGTTGTCGTTGTTGATGTTGTTGTTGTTGTTGTTAATGTTGTTGTTGATGTTGTGGCAGTTGTTGATGTTGTTGTCGTTGTTGATGTTGTTGTCGTTGTTGATGTTGTTGTCGTTGTTGATGATGTTGTTGTTGTTGTTAATGTTGTTGTTGATGTTGTGGCAGTTGTTGATGTTGTTGTCGTTGTTGTTGATGTTGTTGTTGTTGTTATTTATGTAGTTGTTGTTGATGTTGTTGTTGTTATTGTTAATGTTGTTGTTGATGTTGTTGTTGATGTTGTTGTCGTTGTTGATGTTGTTGTTGTTGTTGATGTTGTTGTTGTTAATGTTGTTGATGTTGTGGCAGTTGTTGTTGTTGTTGTTAATGTTGTTGTTGATGTTGTTGTTGATGTTGTTGTCGTTGTTGTCGTTGTTGATGTTGTTGTTGGATTTGTGGTTGTTGTTGATGTTGTGGTTGTTGTTGTTGATGTTGGGGTTGTTGTTGATGTTGTTGTTGATGTTGTGGCAGTTGTTGATGTTGTTGTTGTTGTTGATGTTGTGGCAGTTGTTGATGTTGTTGTCGTTGTTGATGTTGTTGTTGTTGTTGTTGTTGATGTTGTAGCAGTTGTTGATGTTGTTGTCGTTGTTGATGTTGTTGTTGTTGTTGTTAATGTTGTTGTTGATGTTGTGGCAGTTGTTGATGTTGTTGTCGTTGTTGTTGATGTTGTTGTTAATGTTGTTTTTGATGTTGTTCTTGTTGTTGATGTTGTTGATGGTGTTGTTGTTGTCGTTGTTGATGTTGTTGTTGATGTTGTTGTTGATGTTGTTGTCGTTGTTGTCGTTGTTGTCGTTGTTGATGTTGTTATTGGATTTGTGGTTGTTGTTGATGTTGTGGTTGTTGTTGTTGATGTTGGGGTTGTTGTTGATGTTGTTGTTGATGTTGGGGTTGTTGTTGATGTTGTTGTTGATGTTGGGGTTGTTGTTGATGTTGTTCTTGATGTTGTGGCAGTTGTTGATGTTGTTGTTGTTAATGTTGTTGTTGATGTTGTTGTTGATGTTGTTGTTGTTGTTAATGTTGTTGTTGATGTTGTTGTTGATGTTGTTGTTGTTGTTAAGTTTGTTGTTGATGTTGTTGTTGATGTTGTTGTTGTTGTTGTTAATGTTGTTGTTGATGTTGTTGTTGATGTTGTTGTTGTTGTTAATGTTGTTGTTGATGTTGTTGCAGTTGTTGATGTTGTTGTCGTTGTTGATGTTGTTGTCGTTGTTGATGTTGTTGTTGTTATTAATGTTGTTGTTGATGTTGTGACAGTTGTTGATGTTGTTGTCGTTGTTGATGTTGTTGTCGTTGTTGATGTTGTTGTCGTTGTTGATGATGTTGTTGTTGTTGTTAATGTTGTTGTTGATGTTGTGGCAGTTGTTAATGTTGTTGTCGTTGTTGTTGATGTTGTTGTTGTTGTTATTTATGTCGTTGTTGTTGATGTTGTTGTTGTTATTGTTAATGTTGTTGTTGATGTTGTTGTTGATGTTGTTGTCGTTGTTGATGTTGTTGTTGTTGTTGATGTTGTTGTTGTTGTTGATGTTGTGGCAGTTGTTGATGTTGTTGTCGTTGTTGATGTTGTTGTTGTTAATGTTGTTGTTGATGTTGTGGCAGTTGTTCTTGTTGTTGTTATTGTTGTTGTTGATGTTGTTGTTGATGTTGTTGTCGTTGTTGTCGTTGTTGATGTTGTTGTTGGATTTGTGGTTGTTGTTGATATTGTGGTTGTTGTTGTTGATGTTGGGGTTGTTGGTGGTGCTGTTGTTGATGTTGTGGTCGCTGTTGATGTTGTTCTTGATGTTGTGGCAGTTGTTGATGTTGTTGTTGTTAATGTTGTTGTTGATGTTGTTGTTGTTGATGTTGTTGTTGTTGATGTTGTTGTTGTTGTTGTTAATGTTGTTGTTGTTGTTGTGGCAGTTGTTGATGTTGTTGTTGATGTTGTTGTTGATGTTGTTGTTGTTGTTAATGTTGTTGTTGATGTTGTTGTTGTTAATGTTGTTGTTGATGTTGTTGTTGATGTTGTTGTTGTTGTTAATGTTGTTGTTGATGTTGTTGTTGATGTTGTTGTTGTTGTTAATGTTGTTGTTGATGTTGTTGTTGATGTTGTTGTTGTTGTTAATGTTGTTGTTGATGTTGTTGTTGATGTTGTTGTTGTTGTTAATGTTGTTGTTGATGTTGTTGTTGTTGTTGTTGTTGTTAATGTTGTTGTTGATGTTGTTGTTGATGTTCTTGTTGTTGTTAATGTTGTTGTTGATGTTGTGGCAGTTGTTGATGTTGTTGTCGTTGTTGATGTTGTTGTCGTTGTTGATGTTGTTGTTGTTTTTGTTAATGTTGTTGTTGATGTTGTGGCAGTTGTTGATGTTGTTGTTGATGTTGTTGTTGATGTTGTTGTTGTTGTTAATGTTGTTGTTGATGTTGTTGTTGATGTTGTTGTTGTTGTTAAGTTTGTTGTTGATGTTGTTGTTGATGTTGTTGTTGTTGTTAATGTTGTTGTTGATGTTGTGGCAGTTGTTGATGTTGTTGTCGTTGTTGATGTTGTTGTCGTTGTTGATGTTGTTGTTGTTAATGTTGTTGTTGATGTTGTGGCAGTTGTTGATGTTGTTGTCGTTGTTGATGTTGTTGTCGTTGTTGATGTTGTTGTCGTTGTTGATGATGTTGTTGTTGTTGTTAATGTTGTTGTTGATGTTGTGGCAGTTGTTGATGTTGTTGTTGATGTTGTTGTTGTTGTTATTTATGTAGTTGTTGTTGATGTTGTTGTTGTTATTGTTAATGTTGTTGTTGATGTTGTTGTTGATGTTGTTGTCGTTGTTGATGTTGTTGTTGTTGTTGATGTTGTTGTTGTTGTTGATGTTGTGGCAGTTGTTGATGTTGTTGTCGTTGTTGATGTTGTTGTTGTTAATGTTGTTGTTGATGTTGTGGCAGTTGTTGTTGTTGTTGTTAATGTTGTTGTTGATGTTGTTGTTGATGTTGTTGTCGTTGTTGTCGTTGTTGATGTTGTTGTTGGATTTGTGGTTGTTGTTGATGTTGTGGTTGTTGTTGTTGATGTTGGGGTTGTTGTTGATGTTGTTGTTGATGTTGTGGCAGTTGTTGATGTTGTTGTTGTTGTTGATGTTGTGGCAGTTGTTGATGTTGTTGTCGTTGTTGATGTTGTTGTTGTTGTTGTTGTTGATGTTGTGGCAGTTGTTGATGTTGTTGTCGTTGTTGATGTTGTTGTTGTTGTTGTTAATGTTGTTGTTGATGTTGTGGCAGTTGTTGATGTTGTTGTCGTTGTTGTTGATGTTGTTGTTAATGTTGTTGTTGATGTTGTTCTTGTTGTTGATGTTGTTGATGGTGTTGTTGTTGTCGTTGTTGATGTTGTTGTTGATGTTGTTGTTGATGTTGTTGTCGTTGTTGTCGTTGTTGATGTTGTTATTGGATTTGTGGTTGTTGTTGATGTTGTGGTTGTTGTTGTTGATGTTGGGGTTGTTGTTGATGTTGTTGTTGATGTTGGGGTTGTTGTTGATGTTGTTGTTGATGTTGGGGTTGTTGTTGATGTTGTTCTTGATGTTGTGGCAGTTGTTGATGTTGTTGTTGTTAATGTTGTTGTTGATGTTGTTGTTGATGTTGTTGTTGTTGTTAATGTTGTTGTTGATGTTGTTGTTGATGTTGTTGTTGTTGTTAAGTTTGTTGTTGATGTTGTTGTTGATGTTGTTGTTGTTGTTGTTAATGTTGTTGTTTATGTTGTTGTTGATGTTGTTGTTGTTGTTAATGTTGTTGTTGATGTTGTGGCAGTTGTTGATGTTGTTGTCGTTGTTGATGTTGTTGTCGTTGTTGATGTTGTTGTTGTTATTAATGTTGTTGTTGATGTTGTGACAGTTGTTGATGTTGTTGTCGTTGTTGATGTTGTTGTTAATGTTGTTGTTGATGTTGTTGTTGTTGTTGATGTTGTTGATGGTGTTGTTGTTGTCGTTGTTGATGTTGTTGTTGATGTTGTTGTTGATGTTGTTGTCGTTGTTGTCGTTGTTGTCGTTGTTGATGTTGTTGTTGGATTTGTGGTTGTTGTTGATGTTGTTGTCGTTGTTGATGATGTTGTTGTTGTTGTTAATGTTGTTGTTGATGTTGTGGCAGTTGTTGATGTTGTTGTCGTTGTTGTTGATGTTGTTGTTGTTGTTATTTATGTCGTTGTTGTTGATGTTGTTGTTGTTATTGTTAATGTTGTTGTTGATGTTGTTGTTGATGTTGTTGTCGTTGTTGATGTTGTTGTTGTTGTTGATGTTGTTGTTGTTGTTGATGTTGTGGCAGTTGTTGATGTTGTTGTCGTTGTTGATGTTGTTGTTGTTAATGTTGTTGTTGATGTTGTGGCAGTTGTTGTTGTTGTTGTTAATGTTGTTGTTGATGTTGTTGTTGATGTTGTTGTCGTTGTTGTCGTTGTTGATGTTGTTGTTGGATTTGTGGTTGTTGTTGATATTGTGGTTGTTGTTGTTGATGTTGGGGTTGTTGTTGATGTTGTTGTTGATGTTGTGGCAGTTGTTGATGTTGTTGTTGTTGTTGATGTTGTGGCAGTTGTTGATGTTGTTGTCGTTGTTGATGTTGTTGTTGTTGATGTTGTGGCAGTTGTTGATGTTGTTGTCGTTGTTGATGTTGTTTTTGTTGTTGTTAATGTTGTTGTTGATGTTGTGGCAGTTGTTGATGTTGTTGTCGTTGTTGTTGATGTTGTTGTTAATGTTGTTGTTGATGTTGTTGTTGTTGTTGATGTTGTTGATGGTGTTGTTGTTGTCGTTGTTGATGTTGTTGTTGATGTTGTTGTTGATGTTGTTGTCGTTGTTGTCGTTGTTGTCGTTGTTGATGTTGTTGTTGGATTTGTGGTTGTTGTTGATGTTGTGGTTGTTGTTGTTGATGTTGGGGTTGTTGTTGATGTTGTTGTGGTTGTTGTTGATGTTGTTGTTGATGTTGGGGTTGTTGTTGATGTTGTTGTTGATGTTGTGGCAGTTGTTGATGTTGTTGTTGTTGTTGTTGGTGACGTTGTTGATGTTGTTGTTAATGTTGTGGATGTTGTTGATGTTGTGGTAGTTGTTGTTGATATTGTGGTAGTTGTTGATGCTGTTGTTGATGCTGTCCCTGTCGGTGTTGTTGCTGTTGTTGATGTTGTGGTCGTTGTTGATGCTGTTGTTGATGTTGGGGTTGTTGTTGATTCTGTTGTTGATGTTGTGGTCGCTGTTGATGCTGTTGTTGATGTTGTGGTCGTTGTTTATGCTGTCCCTGTCGGTGTTGTTGCTGTCCTAGTAGTTCCTGTTGTCAAAGTTGTCGATGTTGTTGTTGTTGCTCGAAGCTAATCATGTTTAGTTCACTATTGACGACGTGTCTTTGGAAGCAGGTTACAGCAGCTCTTCTTACATACCGAGGCATGCTTGAGAAGAAGACATGGATCATCCTGGCTGTAGTGATATACTAGGCTCTTTAGTACGCTAACGACTATGGGGATTATTGATTGTGATGTTTCTCCGCAACCTGTTCGCTCTTCGCTCCAGTTCACCCGGTTTGATATAGCCCATGAGCAAGTCACAAGCATAATACAGAATCACAGCCCGTGAAATGGAATGCCAGGAAGAAGCGCTAAGGTTACTAGAGAAGACAGAATGAGCGAAGAGGACATTAGACAGACAACGGCAACAGCCCAAAGCTTTGCATGCAGACAGACGGACGGACTGACTGACGGATAGACTGACAGACGGACGGGTTGAGGGACGGGTGGAGGGACGGATGGACAGACAGACAGACTGACGAACGGACAGACGGATGGACGGACGGACAGACAGACAGACAGACAGGCTGGCAGACAGATAATAATAACAAAAAGAGTTGAATATGTACAAGAACGATCACAACGTACACGCTGACACCAGCCAGCAAGAAATCAAAGCAACCCAAAAAAAGCAAAACAAAACAAGACGGTTTTCAGTTCTTTTAAGAATCGACATCATTGCACTCCTGGCAGATCCAACGGTGATCAGTTCCTCTCAGAAAATGTCAAAGAATGTAGACACTGATAGTTCTTGCAGGTTCCTAGTTGTACACACTTCCTAGTTTTCATTCGAAGCCCATCGTAATATCCATGTGCCTGAATTTTGATCTGAGAAAGTTAAAATTAATAGCCATCTTGGATCTAGCTAGAACATGCACTTGATCCCATTACACATGCACGTGACGGCTCCAGGGATGGATGTGACGATAGTAAATAGATGCGTACGTTTACATACGGGTATTTGCGACATTAGCGGCATTAGACCTGCGGGTTGGTAGAGGTTCTGAAAGGGTGATCGTTTTCACAGATATGTTAGCGACATATGGTTTGTTTATCTGGTAGAAAGTATGTCTCTAATTCAGCAGCAGTATGAACGTGGAAGAAGTGCAGCGAAGAAGAAGAAGAAGAAGAAGAAGAAGAAGAAGAAGAAGAGAGAGAGGCAGCGAGAGAAAGAGAGCCAGAGAAAGAGAACGAGAGAAAGAACAAGAGAAAGATCAGAAAGATAGAAGAGAGAAAGAGAGAGAAGACAGGGAGAGAACGATACAGGATAGTTAGTTTTCTTTAAACTTATCCCGTTAAGCATCATGGGCAGCTTAAGTCGTCTGTTTTGCGCCAAGTACGTTGCTTCGGTGAATGTGATCATGTGTTTCCGCACAAACCTTTAATGTTATCTATCCACTTGCTTCGTGGTCGTCCCCTTGCCCTGTAGCCAGATCTACCAGCGCTGCAAGCCTTTAGTGGAAGTTACTTACTTACTTTCCGTGTCCAAGCACCACGTTATATATCTTGCATCCAGTATCCACCGACATGGATTACCTTGTCATTTGCCTCCAGCATGTCGCATCTATTGCATGTTTCCTGGAGGTTGGGGCAGGTCATCAGGTGGTCTGGGTCCTGTATTGCGTCGCAATCACATGTGTCATCATCTGTGTATCCCCATCGCTTCATATTCCTCTTGCACCGTGATACACCAGTTCGGAGTCTGTTCAGCGACTTCCATGTTGTGTATGGTAGCTGATGTCCAGGACCAGGTTCCTCCCGAAGTTCCATCTCTGAGGCCTGGACCAATTCGGGCCACCTCTCGATACGGCGACTTTCAGGGTTTGTCTGTTTGGGGTTTGTTGTTTTTAGAAAACTATGTCTGGATTTGAGTCTTGCGTTTTGTACCTGATGTCCAAACTTTGGGTGCCTTGGGTCGGGCTCCCGTTTTTCTCGTTCGACTTCTGCTGCGACGCTTCTTCCGATCTCGGAAGGGTGGGGTGGGGGGGGGGGGGGGGCTACGCCAATTATGGAGTATATTTTATATGGGGGTGGGTTTTATGTACCCTGATACTCTCCGACCCGCCTCATTTATTGCTGTATCAACTAGTTTCGCATGAGTAGAGTTTTTCCAGACTGGCGCAGCGTATTCAGCTCCGGAGAAACACAAGGCAAGTGTAGATATCCGAAGGACTGATGGCTGTGCCCCCCCCCCCCCCACCCCCCATGTTGTGCCTGTCAGTTTTGTTTTCGGATGATAAGTGGAAGTTGATGAGGATGTATTCTCATGAGATGATCAAACCAACATATTTTGTGCCTGGAAATAGATTTTGCATAAGATGTAGTTCCGACCATACTACGAACTTCGTTGTTCCACATTCTGTCTTCTCAGGTAACACCTATGACCTGCCTTAAACACTTCATTCCACACATTGAGATTATGTTCTCCCGTGCCCTGGAAAAAGGCTCTATTTGGCACTGGTAGCGCAGAGTCGGCATAAATATAGTGTTATTACCCCCAAAATTGTCAATACCTCTAAATTTGTTTTCTTCTCTTTCCAAGAAATGCGACCAAATGTTCTACGTACCCACATATCGAAGTCATTAACACTCCTTTCCTATTCGTTTTTCATTGTCCATGTTTCTACTCCATAAAGTAGTGACGAGTATACATAACACCTGCCAATTCTCATTTACAATTTATGGTTATTCTGTTTGGATGTCAGTACGTATCGCATGTTGCTGAATACCATCTTGGCCATACCTATTCTCTTTCTGATTTATCTGTTTGGATGTCAGTATGTGTCGCATGTTGCTGAATACCATCTTGACCTTACCTATTCTCTTTCTGATTTATCTGTTTGGATGTCAGTATGTGTCCCATGTTGCTGAATACCATCTTGGCCATACCTATTCTCTTTCTGATTTATCTGTTTGGATGTCAGTATGTGTCCCATGTTGCTGAATACCATCTTGGCCATACCTATTCTCTTTCTGATTTATCTGTTTGGATGTCAGTATGTGTCCCATGTTGCTGAATACCATCTTGACCTTACCTATTCTCTTTCTGATTTATCTGTTTGGATGTCAGTATGTGTCCCATGTTGCTGAATACCATCTTGGCCATACCTATTCTCTTTCTGATTTATCTGTTTGGATGTCAGTATGTGTCCCATGTTGCTGAATACCATCTTGGCCATACCTATTCTCTTTCTGATTTATCTGTTTGGATGTCAGTATGTGTCCCATGTTGCTGAATACCATCTTGGCCATACCTATTCTCTTTCTGATTTATCTGTTTGGATGTCAGTATGTGTCGCATGTTGCTGAATACCATCTTGACCTTACCTATTCTCTTTCTGATTTATCTGTTTGGATGTCAGTATGTGTCGAATGTAGCTGAATACCATCTTGGCCATACCTATTCTCTTTCTGATTTATCTGTTTGGATGTCAGTATGTGTCCCATGTTGCTGAATACCATCTTGGCCATACCTATTCTCTTTCTGATTTATCTGTTTGGATGTCAGTATGTGTCCCATGTTGCTGAATACCATCTTGGCCATACCTATTCTCTTTCTGATTTATCTGTTTGGATGTCAGTATGTGTCCCATGTTGCTGAATACCATCTTGGCCATACCTATTCTCTTTCTGATTTATCTGTTTGGATGTCAGTATGTGTCCCATGTTGCTGAATACCATCTTGGCCATACCTATTCTCTTTCTGATTTATCTGTTTGGATGTCAGTATGTGTCCCATGTTGCTGAATACCATCTTGGCCATACCTATTCTCTTTCTGATTTCTTTTTCACAGCTGCCTTCTTCCGTTATTATATGACCTAGATAGGAGAAACTATGTACCTGTTCAAGTAGTTGATCTTTTATTTGTTTCTGCATACAAGGTTTCTCGTCACTTTTCCCAGATATCAAAGTCTTTGTTTTTCTTTATGTTTATGTCTAATCCAAACTCTTGACTATTTTGTAAATTTTTGTCACAAGCCCCTGTACTCCTTGGTCACTTTTTTGTGATCATTGTGTATTCAATCAATCAATCAATCAATCAATTAATTAATTGAACAAAAACCTGTCAGCTCTTTGTGGAGCATAGGTCCTCAACAAATACTCACCCAAGTCTTCCTATCATGAGCCATCTGAGCCAATTCTGTCCACGTCTTGTTTGCTGCCTTTATATTTGCTTCCAGTTCCCTCTTCCACGAGTGTCTCAGTCTTCCTGTACTTCTCTTGCCCTGTGGATTCCAGAACAGAGCTTCTCTGGTAATGTTATCCACTGGTTTCCTTAATGTATAGCCTATCCATCGCCATCGCCTCCTCCGTATTTCCTGCTCTACTGGTATTTGTCCCGTTTGTCCCATCAGTCTCAGGCTGGTGATCTTGTATTCCCATTTTCCCCCTTCTATTTGCACAGGCAACCATTAATCGAAGTCTGTACCCTTTTAATAAGTTCCTGTGTTGTCCTCCATATCCTAAAACCATGGAACGGATTTCACGTTGGACCATCAATTCTCCAGGCGAGACCAGGTGATAATTCTCCGGATACGCACAGGTCACGACAGACTGAGATGTCATCTGTACAAGTTCTTCTTCTTCTTCTTCATACGCTGTCAGACGTCAACTTGTATTTGTTCGAAGAAAGCAGCTGTCATCCTGAGGCTGTCGACACTGCCATAGAGCTTGTCTAGTGCTGCCACTGGTGATGGCTACATGTGCTTTCTCTGGTCCTCGTATGTCAGGCAGTTTTGCAACAGATGTTCAGTGGTCATTTTCCCTGTACCACAGGTGCATTCGTCAGTGCCACCTATCTTCAATTTATTGAATAGATGGTACCTCAGTCTGTTGTGGCCTGTGCGGAGTCTGAAGACCACGACCTGCTCTTTTCTGTTCAGCTGGTAGTAGGCATCATTTTTCCGTACAGCAAGTTCAAGATTGGCACTACAGACCTTTATACCTGCGGCACAGCCCCCATGAAGGCAGAACATATTTTGCAGTCCTGTCCACTGTATACCGACAAAAGAAGTAGCATTTGCCAACAGTCAGAGTCCTTCCACGAGAAGCTGTACAAAAGAGTACAAATCCTTGAGTCGACTGCTGCCTGCGTTAGAGTCATTGAAGTTGATGTCTTAAGATGAACAAGGAAGAAGAAGAAGAAGGATCATTATGTGTTAGAGTTAGTTTAACATATTTTGTACATTGTCTTGAGTTGCAATTTGCATGCGACACTCTAGGATACTCATGGGGCTTAATGTTATGGAAAGTGATGTCCGGCTAGTGTATTTTAGAATTTCACATGGCTACATGAACACAGTCACGTGATGAATCCTTAAGCGGAGACACCACAATAATCTGCAGGCATACAAACGACACGAGTACCTATATTTTCTGAAGAGTCTCAAAATGGGGGTTCCTCTTGACCTCTACCTTCAAATACTGAATAGAGACCCATTGAAGTAGTCTCACTGTGGCCATAGCGACTTGTTCTCCAGCATCACTACCTTGTATATTGTATTTTAGTTTTTATTTCATTAACAGCATTCAATTGAGCGGACTGTCGGTATTGGCGAACATCCCTTCTCACCAATTAGTTCAATTAATTGAGGGTCTTTCTCTCTCTCTCTCTCTCTCTCTCTCTCTCTCTCTATATATATATATATATATATATATATATATATATATATATATATAAATATTTATACGTGTGTGTGTGCGTACGCGTATGTGTATGTGTGTGAGTGAGTGTGTATGAATGTATCAGTTTAATTGAAGTCCATTTTTGCTTCAGCATATTTTACGTCCGTCGGTACATCAGTCTACTTCTTGTCCGTCGGTAAATCTGTCGGTACATGCATCCCAATTCACCCCAAACAAAAGAAATATATATTTTCAGCACGGAATCTTTAGGTAGTCCTGTCACAGAACAGTCCATTTTTGAACTATTGGGGGTGCCAAACATTCTGCGAGAATAGACGAGATTTGTATCAATCTATCAACGTTGATCCATGATAAGGAGGGTAGCATCCAGTTTCTGCAGCAGACATGACGTTATCCATGCTGTCAGACGATGTAGTAACAACCATGTTATCTTATCTTAATCCTAACCCTTACCCTAACCATAACGCTAACTTTTCGCAGATCTGAATATAACCATATGTTCTACACTTATATCTTTATCTAAGCCTTTACTTATTAATTGAAAATACAATTATTTTGACCTGTCCTCCCATTACCTTAAAATAGAATGTCATGTTATATACGATTGGAACACAGGGAACGCTGTTTGGGGTGAATTAAGACGCAAGGCCCTATCAGTCTACCTATTGCCCACCGGAACATGATTGCATCTCGCGTCTATTGCCACATATGTCTATCTATCGTCCGTAAGACTGCCAACCTCTGTCTCGTCCGGTAAATCAGTCTATCTCGTTCATCAGTGGAACTATGAGCCTGTCTCTCGCCAGTCAGTGAGTCTATCTCTCTTTATCTCGCCCGTCAGTGAGTCTATCTCTCGCCCGTCAGTGAGTCTATCTCTCTTTATCTCGCCCGTCAGTGAGTCTATCTCTCGCCAGTCAGTTAGTATATCTCTCTTTATCTCGCCCGTCAGTCAGTCTATTTCTCGCCCGTCAGTGAGTCTATCTCTCTTTATCTCGCCCGTCAGTGAGTCTATCTCTCGCCCGTCAGTGAGTCTATCTCTTTTTATCTCGCCCGTCAGTGAGTCTATCTCTCGCCCGTCAGTGGGTCTATCTCTCTTTATCTCGCCCGTCAGTGAGTCTATCCCTCTATCTTCCCCCGTCAGTGAGTCTATCCCTCTATCTCTCACCCGACAGTGAGTCAATCCCTCTATCTCTCACCGGTCAGTGAATCTATCCCTCTATCTCTCACCCGTCAATGAATCTATCCCTCTATCTCTCACCCGTCAGTGAGTCTATTCCTCCATCTCTCACCCGTCAGTCAGTCTATCCCTCTATCTCTCACCCGTCAGTGAGTCTATCCCTCTATCTCTCACCGGTCAGTGAATCTATCCCTCTATCTCTCACCCGTCAGTTAATCTATCCCTCTATCTCTCACCCGTCAGTGAGTCTATTCCTCCATCTCTCACCCGTCAGTGAATCTATCCCTCTATCTCTCACCCGTCAGTGAGTCTATTCCTCCATCTCTCATCCGTCAGTGAATCTATCCCTCTATCTCTCACCCGTCAGTGAGTCTATCCCTCTATCTCTCACCCGTCAGTGGACGCATCAGTCTATCAGTCGAGACGAAGATTGCAAACAGGCAGAAACAATTAACATAAAAAAACAAAACAGGAAAGTGTATCTATCCGTAAGTCTGTTCGCTCACACGTCCACAGCGAGCAGTAGATTGGCAAGGAGAGAAACGACCGTACGGGGTTTGTCAACCTTACAGCCAATTTGCATCTGTGAGCCCTCCGGAGGGCAAAAAGTGCAAACTGAAACATAAAACTGCTGATATGGATCCTAGACTTGAATTTCATGGGCCCACGGGCTTCTGATCTCATCACGTGCGTTCTTCCAAGACGGAAATTGAAGCTAAAAATAGAGTTTTTCTTGGAAGTCCGTCTATGGTTGTGATCAAACTAAATGGATAAAATAAAACGTATAGATTTCTTAAAAAGATCACGTGGTTTCAAGATGGCTGCCTGTGTGAAAAGTTGAAGGGATACGACAATTGAAGAATGGAATAGTTAAGAGAAATATGTTTAGAAATAATGTTGGCGTAAGAGTGTGAACAAGAGAAATCTTTCTCTCACGTTTCAAGGGCAGGAAAGTAAACGCATACATGTAAACATATCGAATGATTACAGCACTGTAAAATATATACCTCATAACGTTTTTCCAGGGAGTGACAAATGATTGTCATTGAGGTTGTGTCTGCATTCTGTAAGCGGATTTGTTAGTCACAACGATCTTCTTGGTTCTTCTCTCATCTGACTTGACTAAGTTGACTGAGTCGATCCCCTTCTAACATCTGACTTGACTAAGTTGACTGAATCCACCCCCTTCTAACATCTGACTTGACTAAGTTGACTGAGTCGATACCCTTCTATTATCTGACTTGACTAAGTTGACTGAATCGACTCCCTTCTAACATCTGACTTGACTAAGTTGACTGAGTCGATCCCCTTCTAACATCTGACTTGACTAAGTTGACTGAATCCACCCCCTTCTAACATTTGACTTGACTAAGTTGACTGAATCGACCCCTTCTAACATCTGACTTGACTAAGTTGACTGAGTCGATCCCCTTCTAACATCTGACTTGACTAAGTTGACTGAATCCACCCCTTCTAACATCTGACTTGACTAAGTTGACTGAATCGACCCCCTTCTAACATCTGACTTAACTAAGTTGACTGAATCGATCCCCTTCTAACATCTGACTTGACTAAGTTCACTGAATCGACCCGTGTCTAACATCTGACTTGACTAAGTTCACTGAGTTGATCCCTTCTACCATCTGACTTGACTACGTTTACTGATTCGCTCCCTTCTCTTCTACCATCTGACTTGACTAAGTTGACTGACTCTCTCCTTTTCTACCGTCTGACTTGACTTATCAACTACATCCACCAAATTCGGCCAAACTATTCTCTCCGCCATCTCCACCTCTATTCCTACATTGTGTCCAGCTAATTGTCACCAAATTCAGACAATACAAAATTAGCTTTTCATTTAAACTTGTTAATGAAAATACAACATGCAAATTAGTGAGAACAAAACAGAAACTATGATGATCAGTAGAACACACGGGCAACTCTAAATGATATTGCTCTTCAACAGGTCCATGAGTTCAAGTATTTGGGTAGTATTTTTTCGGCAGACAGTAGGATCGGCAGGGAAATCGAGACAAGGTGTCAGAAAGCATCTGCGAGGACTTATTAGCTGTCCCCATTGCTTAGACACCCGAGCATTAGTTTGTCAACAAAGTAACAGCTGATAAACAGTATATTTATGCCGATTTTGTGCTACCAGTGCCAAACATGGCCTCTGTCAAGGGCGTGCGAGAGCAGAATTTTGACTTGTGAAATGAAGTGTTTGAGGAAAGTCATCGGTGTTACCAGAAGAGGCAGAATGCGGAACGACGACATTCGAAGGATGGTCGGCACTACGTCTTGTGTCGAATACATTTCAAGGCAGAAAATAAGTTGGTTTGGTCATCTCATGAGAATGCACCCTGATCATCTTCCACTGATGGCTTACTATGCTGGTAGATTTGGCTACAGGGCAGGGGGCGGCGGCAAGGTAGGTGGATATATGCCATTAGAGTGATTGTGCAACGATAAGGGCTCACATTGACCGACGCAACGCACTTGGCGCAGGATAGACGACTTAAGCTCCCCACGACGCTTAACAGCAGAAGTGGAAAGAAAACTAACTAACTAATGATTTGAAATCGCACGATAGCTGTGGCTAACGTTGCTGTATAATTGTACACCAAACGATGTCCAACAGTATCCGATCCCATGATGCAGCCCGGATGGCAAATTATTTGACTTCTATGTGTATAGCTAGCTTTACATGTGATTCTCACTCAGGCCAGTTTCACAAAAGTGCACTCTTACATTTTGTTTGTGATACTTAGCAATCACAAGTGAAGCGCCGCAGTTGGTACAACATGAACAAGAGGAGAGAGAAAGAGAGAGAGAGAGAGGGGGGAGGTGGGTTACAGAGAGAGAGGGACATACATAGCAAATACGCACACAGAAACACACACACAGGCAGAGAGAGAAATAGAGGGAGAGAGAGAATGAGGGGGGGATTGAAAGATAGAGATAGAGAGAGAGTGTGAGGGGGGGGGGCTTTGAAAGATAGAGAGAGAGAGAATGAGGGGGGGGATTGAAAGATAGAGATAGAGAGAGTGAGAGAGAGAATGAGGGGGGGGGGGCTTTGAAAGATAGAGAGAGAATGAGAGGGGGGGGGCTTTGAAAGATAGATATAGAGAGAGAGTGAGAGAGAGAGAGAATGAGGGGGGGGGGCTTTGAAAGATAGAGAGAGAATGAGAGGGGGGGGGCTTTGAAAGATAGATATAGAGAGAGAGTGAGAGAGAGAGAGAGAATGAGGGGGGGGCTTTGAAAGATAGAGAGATAGAGAGAGAGAATGAGGGGGGGGGGCTTTGAAAGATAGAGAGAGAATGAGAGGGGGGGGGCTTTGAAAGATAGAGAGAGAGAGAGAGAATGAGGGGGGGGGGCTTTGAAAGATAGAGAGAGAGAGAGAGAATGAGAGGCGGGGCTTTGAAAGATAGAGAGAGAGAGTGAGAGAGAGAGAATGAGGGGGGGGGTTTGAAAGATAGAGAGAGAGAGAGAGAATGAGGGGGGGGGGGCTTTGAAAGATAGAGAGAGAGAGAGAGAGAATGAGAGGCGGGGCTTTGAAAGATAGAGAGAGAGAGAGAGTGAGAGAGAGAATGAGGGGGGGGGGCTTTGAAAGATAGAGAGAGAGAGAGAATGAGGGGGGGGGCTTTGAAAGATAGAGAGAGAGGGAGAGAGAATGAGAGGCGGGGCTTTGAAAGATAGAGAGAGAGAGAGAGAGAGAATGAGGGGGGGGGGGCTTTGAAAGATAGAGAGAGAGAGAGAGAATGAGAGGCGGGGCTTTGAAAGATAGAGAGAGAGAGAGAGTGTGAGAGAGAGAATGAGGGGGGGGGCTTTGAAAGATAGAGAGAGAGAGAGAGAATGAGAGGCGGGGCTTTGAAGATAGAGAGAGAGAGAGAGAATGGGGGGGGGGCTTTGAAAGATAGAGAGAGAGAGAGAATGAAGGGGGGGGGGCTTTGAAAGATAGAGATAGAGAGAGAGAGTGAGAGAGAGAGAGAGAGAGAGAGAGAAAGAGGGTTCTATAAACACATGCAAGCCTTAATCGAAATAACAGAATCTATGAACTCAGAAGGCGGTATCGCAGACCCAATTACCATCTTTCTCTCTTTCACTTTCTCTCTCTTCCTATCTCTCACTCTCCCTTCATATATATGTAAGCATTCATAGATATATAAATAAATAGAAAGGCATACAGATATACAGTCAGACAGAAGAAAAGCAGACAGAAGACAGACAGACAGCAGGAAGGCAGTTGATTGATAGATCCGCTGACAGAAAGACAGATAGACAGACAGACAGACAAAGGGACGGACGGGCAGACAGAATGACAGATAGAAATACCGAAGTAGCTAGAAATATGAAATTATTAAATCTTGGAAAACGAAATACAACGGTTCTCAACAATAAATCAAAGTGGCAACAAACGACATATATTATTGGCAGAAAACAATAACTGACAAACAGCTTGACATGTATAAAGGAAAAAAGAGAATTGATTGAGTGAAGTACAAAGTGATCTGTAGTAACACGGTCCAGCAAATCGTAGATGCACAATTTATTCATGAGAACAATTTATTTCAAAGCAAAAATTGGCCTAAAGTGATAAACCATGATTTGAAAGACCAAAGTAACAATTGATCTAATGTGACCAAATAAAAATTTGGTCTTGCAGAATAAATTAACTATTTATTTCAAGCGACAAAATCTGGATTTTTTTTGTTTTTGTTTTTTTTGCGTTTGCCTAATTTCTCTTATCCCCAAGGCGGTGTGGCGTTGCACTGTAGTTTTTATTTTGTGCCTGTCGGCCCAGTGAATCCGACTTCAGCATGCATTTTATGTAAGGGGTCTGCTTCCTCCTGCATTTTCAAAGGTTTGCTTCCCCGGGGTAACGGCCGGTGCTGTGATGGGATCGAACCCAGCACCTTGTGGTTGTGAGCCGTTTCACTTAACCACTAGGCCACGCCGTCCCCATATCTGAATTTGACATAATCAATTTACAATTTATATCATGGGACACAATCTCGATTTGACAGAATCAATTTACAATTTATCTCAAGGGAAAAAAATCTTTATTTGACAGAATAAATTAACAATGTATCTCAAAAAAAACAAGGGACGGCGTTAAATGACGCGGCTCACAATCCGAAGGTGCTGGGTTCGATCCCCATCACAGCAACAGCCGTTACCCTGGGGAAGCAAACCCTTAGAAAATGCAAGGAAGCAGACCCTTACATAAAATCTAAGCTGAAGTCGAATGCACTGGGCTCATCCCCAATGAAGAGGGTAGCTCTTCTCTCTCTCTCACCTCACTCTGTTTCATTTGACTCTGTCCCACAGTCACACCTTGCGCAACTTTCACACGCGCCCTCGTGGTAAAGCCCTTCCATAGCACTTTGGTTGGGCTAGCTTCTGAGGGCGCACAAACCTAGCATAGGTACATACAGATGCACACATGCATCCAAGCACTGGTTTATGCGTCCTGATATCGCCCAATTGACTACGGTCTGGGGTGGAAAATGGCGCGCCTCCGCCA